>CATQJD010000064.1:0-1200000 GCA_958298945.1 Atherix ibis | reverse complement strand
AGGAATATGAAGTAGTATATTTAAGAGCAATATGAAGTAGTATGTTAAAGAGGAATATGAAGTAGTATGTTTAAGAGGAATATGAAGTAGTATATTTAAGAGGAATATGAAGTAGTATGTTTAAGAGGAATATGAAGTAGTATATTTAAGAGCAATATGAAGTAGTATGTTAAAGACGAATATGAAGTATTATGTTTAAGAGGAATATGAAGTAGTATGTTTAAGAGGAATATGAAGTAGTATATTTAAGAGGAATATGAAGTAGTATGTTTAAGAGGAATATGAAGTAGTATATTTAAGAGCAATATGAAGTAGTATGTTAAAGAGGAATATGAAGTAGTATGCTTAAGAGGAATATGAAGTAGTATGTTTAAGAGGAATATGAAGTAGTATATTTAAGAGGAATATGAAGTAGTATATTTTAGAGGAATATGAAGTAGTATGTTTAAGAGGAATATGAAGTAGTATGTTTAAGACGAATATGAAGTATTATGTTTAAGAGGAATATGAAGTAGTATGTTTACGAGGAATATGAAGTAGTATATTTAAGTGGATTTTGAAGTAGCATGTTTAAGAGGAATATGAAGTAGTATATTTAAGAGGAATATGAAGTAGTATGCTTAAGAGGAATATGAAGTAGTATATTTAAGAGGAATATGAAGTAGTATGTTTAAAAGGAATATGAAGTAGTATGTTTAAGAGGAATATGAAGTAATATGCTTAAGAGGAATATGAAGTAGTATGTTTAAGAGGAATATGCAGTAGTTTGTTTAAGAGGAATATGAAGTAGTATGTTTAAGAGGATAATGAAGTAGTATGTCTAAGAGGAATATAAAGTAGTATGTTTAAGAGGAATATGCAGTAGTATATTTAAGAGGTATATGCAGTAGTATATTTAAGAGGAATATGAAGTAGTATATTTAAGAGGAATATGAAGTAGTATGTTTAAGAGGAATATGAAGTAGTATATTTAAGAGGAATATGAAGTAGTATATTTAGAGGAATATGAAGTAGTATGTTTAAGACGAATATGAAGTATTATGTTTAAGAGGAATATGAAGTAGTATGCTTAAGAGGAATATGAAGTAGTATATTTAAGAGGAATATGAAGTAGTATGTTTAAGAGGAATATGAAGTAGTATATTTAAGAGCAATATGAAGTAGTATGTTAAAGAGGAATATGAAGTAGTATGCTTAAGAGGAATATGAAGTAGTATGTTTAAGAGAAATATGAAGTAGTATATTTAAGAGGAATATGAAGTAGTATATTTTAGAGGAATATGAAGTAGTATGTTTAAGAGGAATATGAAGTAGTATGTTTAAGACTAATATGAAGTATTATGTTTAAGAGGAATATGAAGTAGTATGTTTAAGAGGAATATGAAGTAGTATAATTAAGAGGAATATGAAGTGGTATGGTTAAGAGGAATATGAAGTAGTATGTTTCAGAGGAATATGCAGTAGTATATTTAAGAGGAATATGAAGTAGTATATTTAAGAGGAATATGAAGTAGTATGTTTAAGAGGAATATGAAGTAGTATATTTAAGAGGAATATAAAGTAGTATATTTAAGAGGAATATGAAGTAGTATGTTTAAGAGGAATATGAAGTAGTATGTTTAAGATGAATCTGAAGTAGTATGTTTAAAAGGAATATAAAGTAGTATATTTAAGAGCAATATGAAGTAGTATGTTAAAGAGGAATATTAAGTAGTATATTTAAGAGGAATATGAAGTAGTATATTTAAGAGGAATATGAAGTAGTATGTTTAAGAGGAATATGAAGTAGTATGTTTAAGACTAATATGAAGTATTATGTTTAACAGGAATATGAAGTAGTATGTTTAAGAGGAATATGAAGTAGTATAATTAAGAGGAATATGAAGTGGTATGGTTAAGAGGAATATGAAGTAGTATGTTTCAGAGGAATATGCAGTAGTATATTTAAGAGGAATATGAAGTAGTATATTTAAGAGGAATATGAAGTAGTATGTTTAAGAGGAATATGAAGTAGTATATTTAAGAGGAATATAAAGTAGTATATTTAAGAGGAATATGAAGTAGTATGTTTAAGAGGAATATGAAGTAGTATGTTTAAGAGGAATATGAAGTAATATGCTTAAGAGGAATATGAAGTAGTATGTTTAAGAGGAATATGAAGTAGTTTGTTTAAGAGGAATATGAAGTAGTATGTTTAAGAGGATAATGAAGTAGTATGTCTAAGAGGAATATGAAGTAGTATGTTTAAAAGGAATATGCAGTAGTATATTTAAGAGGTATATGCAGTCGTATATTTAAGAGGAATATGAAGTAGTATATTTAAGAGGAATATGAAGTAGTATGTTTAAGAGGAATATGAAGTAGTATGTTTAAGAGGAATATGAAGTAGTATATTTAGAGGAATATGAAGTAGTATGTTTAAGACGAATATGAAGTATTATGTTTAAGAGGAATATGAAGTAGTATGTTTAAGAGGAATATGAAGTAGTATATTTAAGAGCAATATGAAGTAGTATGTTAAAGAGGAATATGAAGTAGTATGCTTAAGAGGAATATGAAGTAGTATGTTTAAGAGGAATATGAAGTAGTATATTTAAGAGGAATATGAAGTAGTATATTTTAGAGGAATATGAAGTAGTATGTTTAAGAGGAATATGAAGTAGTATGTTTAAGACTAATATGAAGTATTATGTTTAAGAGGAATATGAAGTAGTATGTTTAAGAGGAATATGAAGTAGTATAATTAAGAGGAATATGAAGTGGTATGGTTAAGAGGAATATGAAGTAGTATGTTTCAGAGGAATATGCAGTAGTATATTTAAGAGGAATATGAAGTAGTATATTTAAGAGGAATATGAAGTAGTATGTTTAAGAGGAATATGAAGTAGTATATTTAAGAGGAATATAAAGTAGTATATTTAAGAGGAATATGAAGTAGTATGTTTAAGAGGAATATGAAGTAGTATGTTTAAGATGAATATGAAGTAGTATGTTTAAAAGGAATATAAAGTAGTATATTTAAGAGCAATATGAAGTAGTATGTTAAAGAGGAATATTAAGTAGTATATTTAAGAGGAATATGAAGTAGTATAGTTAAGAGGAATATGAAGTAGTATATTTAAGAGGACTATGAAGTAGTATCTTTAAGAGGAATATGAAATAGTATGTTTAAGAGAAATATGAAGTAGTATATTTAAGAGGAATATGAAGTAGTCTGTTTAAGAGGAATATGAAGTAGTATGTTTAAGAGGAATATGAAGTAGTATATTTAAGAGGAATATGAAGTAGTATATTTAAGAGGAATATGAAGAAGTATATTTAAGAGGAATATGAAGTAGTATGTTTAAGAGGAATATGACGTAGTATATTTAAGAGGAATATGAAGTAGTATGTTTAAGAGGAATATGAAGTAGTATACTTAAGAGGAATATGAAGTAGTATGTTTAAGAGGAATATGAAGTAGTATATTTAAGAGGAATATGAAGTAGTATGTTTAAGAGGAATATGAAGTAGTATATTTCAGAGGAATATGAAGTTATATGTTTAAGAGGAATATGAAGTAGTATATTCAAGAGGAATATGAAGTAGTATATTTAAGAGGAATATGAAGTATTATATTTAAGAGGAATATGAAGTAGTATGTTTAATAGGAATATGAAGTAGTATGTTTAAGAGGGATATGAAGTAGTATGTTTAAGAGGAATATGAATTAGTATGTTTGAGAGGAATATGAAGTAGTATGTTTAAGAGGAAAATAAAGTAGTATGTTTAAGAGGAATATGAAGTAGTATGTTTAAGAGGGATATGAAGTAGTATGTTTAAGAGGAATATGAAGTAGTATGTTTGAGAGGAATATGAAGTAGTATGTTTAAGAGGAAAATGAAGTAGTATGTTTAAGAGGAATATGAAGTAGTATGTTTAAGAGGAATATGAAGTAGTATGTTTAAGTAGAATATGAAGTAGTATGTTTAAGAGGAATATGAAGTAGTATGTTTAAGAGGAATATGAAGTAGTATGTTTAAGAGGAAAATGAAGTAGTATGTTTAAGAGGAATATGAAGTAATATGTTTAAGAGGAATATGAAGTAGTATATTTAAGAGGAATATGAAGTAGTATATTTAAGAGGAATATGAAGTATTATATTTAAGAGGAATATGAAGTAGTATGTTTAAGAGGAATATGAAGTAGTATGTTTAAGAGGGATATGAAGTAGTATGTTTAAGAGGAATATGAAGTAGTATGTTTGAGAGGAATATGAAGTAGTATGTTTAAGAGGAAAATGAAGTAGTATGTTTAAGAGGAATATGAAGTAGTATGTTTAAGAGGGATATGAAGTAGTATGTTTAAGAGGAATATGAAGTAGTATGTTTGAGAGGAATATGAAGTAGTATGTTTAAGAGGAAAATGAAGTAGTATGTTTAAGAGGAATATGAAGTAGTATGTTTAAGAGGAATATGAAGTAGTATGTTTAAGTAGAATATGAAGTAGTATGTTTAAGAGGAATATGAAGTAGTATGTTTAAGAGGAATATGAAGTAGTATGTTTAAGAGGAAAATGAAGTAGTATGTTTAAGAGGAATATGAAGTAATATGTTTAAGAGGAATATGAAGTAGTATGTTTAAGAGGTATATGCAGTAGTGTATTTAAGAAGAATATGAAGTAGTATGTTTAAGAGGAATATGAAGTAGTATGTTTAAGAGGAATATGAAGTAATATGCTTAAGAGGAATATGAAGTAGTATGTTTAAGAGGAATATGAAGTAGTTTGTTTAAGAGGAATATGAAGTAGTATGTTTCAGAGGATAATGCAGTAGTATGTCTAAGAGGAATATGAAGTAGTATGTTTAAGAGGAATATGCAGTAGTATATTTAAGAGGTATATGCAGTAGTATATTTAAGAGGAATATGAAGTAGTATATTTAAGAGGAATATGAAGTAGTATGTTTAAGAGGAATATGAAGTAGTATATTTAGAGGAATATGAAGTAGTATGTTTAAGACGAATATGAAGTATTATGTTTAAGAGGAATATGAAGTAGTATGTTTAAGAGGAATATGAAGTAGTATATTTAAGAGGAATATGAAGTAGTATGTTTAAGAGGAATATGAAGTAGTATATTTAAGAGCAATATGAAGTAGTATGTTAAAGAGGAATATGAAGTAGTATGCTTAAGAGGAATATGAAGTAGTATGTTTAAGAGGAATATGAAGTAGTATATTTAAGAGGAATATGAAGTAGTATATTTTAGAGGAATATGAAGTAGTATGTTTAAGAGGAATATGAAGTAGTATGTTTAAGACGAATATGAAGTATTATGTTTAAGAGGAATATGAAGTAGTATGTTTAAGAGGAATATGAAGTAGTATATTTAAGTGGATTTTGAAGTAGCATGTTTAAGAGGAATATGAAGTAGTATATTTAAGAGGAATATGAAGTAGTATGTTTAAGAGGAATATGAAGTAGTATGTTTCAGAGGATAATGCAGTAGTATGTCTAAGAGGAATATGAAGTAGTATGTTTAAGAGGAATATGCAGTAGTATATTTAAGAGGTATATGCAGTAGTATATTTAAGAGGAATATGAAGTAGTATATTTAAGAGGAATATGAAGTAGTATGTTTAAGAGGAATATGAAGTAGTATATTTAGAGGAATATGAAGTAGTATGTTTAAGACGAATATGAAGTATTATGTTTAAGAGGAATATGAAGTAGTATGTTTAAGAGGAATATGAAGTAGTATATTTAAGAGGAATATGAAGTAGTATGTTTAAGAGGAATATGAAGTAGTATATTTAAGAGCAATATGAAGTAGTATGTTAAAGAGGAATATGAAGTAGTATGCTTAAGAGGAATATGAAGTAGTATGTTTAAGAGGAATATGAAGTAGTATATTTAAGAGGAATATGAAGTAGTATATTTTAGAGGAATATGAAGTAGTATGTTTAAGAGGAATATGAAGTAGTATGTTTAAGACGAATATGAAGTATTATGTTTAAGAGGAATATGAAGTAGTATATTTAAGAGGAATATGAAGTAGTATGTTTAAGAGGAATATGAAGTAGTATATTTCAGAGGAATATGAAGTTATATGTTTAAGAGGAATATGAAGTAGTATATTCAAGAGGAATATGAAGTAGTATGTTTAAGAGGATAATGAAGTAGTATGTCTAAGAGGAATATGAAGTAGTATGTTTAAAAGGAATATGCAGTAGTATATTTAAGAGGTATATGCAGTCGTATATTTAAGAGGAATATGAAGTAGTATATTTAAGAGGAATATGAAGTAGTATGTTTAAGAGGAATATGAAGTAGTATGTTTAAGAGGAATATGAAGTAGTATATTTAGAGGAATATGAAGTAGTATGTTTAAGACGAATATGAAGTATTATGTTTAAGAGGAATATGAAGTAGTATGTTTAAGAGGAATATGAAGTAGTATATTTAAGAGCAATATGAAGTAGTATGTTAAAGAGGAATATGAAGTAGTATGCTTAAGAGGAATATGAAGTAGTATGTTTAAGAGGAATATGAAGTAGTATATTTAAGAGGAATATGAAGTAGTATATTTTAGAGGAATATGAAGTAGTATGTTTAAGAGGAATATGAAGTAGTATGTTTAAGACTAATATGAAGTATTATGTTTAAGAGGAATATGAAGTAGTATGTTTAAGAGGAATATGAAGTAGTATAATTAAGAGGAATATGAAGTGGTATGGTTAAGAGGAATATGAAGTAGTATGTTTCAGAGGAATATGCAGTAGTATATTTAAGAGGAATATGAAGTAGTATATTTAAGAGGAATATGAAGTAGTATGTTTAAGAGGAATATGAAGTAGTATATTTAAGAGGAATATAAAGTAGTATATTTAAGAGGAATATGAAGTAGTATGTTTAAGAGGAATATGAAGTAGTATGTTTAAGATGAATATGAAGTAGTATGTTTAAAAGGAATATAAAGTAGTATATTTAAGAGCAATATGAAGTAGTATGTTAAAGAGGAATATTAAGTAGTATATTTAAGAGGAATATGAAGTAGTATATTTAAGAGGAATATGAAGTAGTATATTTAAGAGGACTATGAAGTAGTATCTTTAAGAGGAATATGAAATAGTATGTTTAAGAGAAATATGAAGTAGTATATTTAAGAGGAATATGAAGTAGTCTGTTTAAGAGGAATATGAAGTAGTATGTTTAAGAGGAATATGAAGTAGTATATTTAAGAGGAATATGAAGTAGTATATTTAAGAGGAATATGAAGAAGTATATTTAAGAGGAATATGAAGTAGTATGTTTAAGAGGAATATGACGTAGTATATTTAAGAGGAATATGAAGTAGTATGTTTAAGAGGAATATGAAGTAGTATACTTAAGAGGAATATGAAGTAGTATGTTTAAGAGGAATATGAAGTAGTATATTTAAGAGGAATATGAAGTAGTATGTTTAAGAGGAATATGAAGTAGTATATTTCAGAGGAATATGAAGTTATATGTTTAAGAGGAATATGAAGTAGTATATTCAAGAGGAATATGAAGTAGTATATTTAAGAGGAATATGAAGTATTATATTTAAGAGGAATATGAAGTAGTATGTTTAATAGGAATATGAAGTAGTATGTTTAAGAGGGATATGAAGTAGTATGTTTAAGAGGAATATGAATTAGTATGTTTGAGAGGAATATGAAGTAGTATGTTTAAGAGGAAAATAAAGTAGTATGTTTAAGAGGAATATGAAGTAGTATGTTTAAGAGGGATATGAAGTAGTATGTTTAAGAGGAATATGAAGTAGTATGTTTGAGAGGAATATGAAGTAGTATGTTTAAGAGGAAAATGAAGTAGTATGTTTAAGAGGAATATGAAGTAGTATGTTTAAGAGGAATATGAAGTAGTATGTTTAAGTAGAATATGAAGTAGTATGTTTAAGAGGAATATGAAGTAGTATGTTTAAGAGGAATATGAAGTAGTATGTTTAAGAGGAAAATGAAGTAGTATGTTTAAGAGGAATATGAAGTAATATGTTTAAGAGGAATATGAAGTAGTATATTTAAGAGGAATATGAAGTAGTATATTTAAGAGGAATATGAAGTATTATATTTAAGAGGAATATGAAGTAGTATGTTTAAGAGGAATATGAAGTAGTATGTTTAAGAGGGATATGAAGTAGTATGTTTAAGAGGAATATGAAGTAGTATGTTTGAGAGGAATATGAAGTAGTATGTTTAAGAGGAAAATGAAGTAGTATGTTTAAGAGGAATATGAAGTAGTATGTTTAAGAGGGATATGAAGTAGTATGTTTAAGAGGAATATGAAGTAGTATGTTTGAGAGGAATATGAAGTAGTATGTTTAAGAGGAAAATGAAGTAGTATGTTTAAGAGGAATATGAAGTAGTATGTTTAAGAGGAATATGAAGTAGTATGTTTAAGTAGAATATGAAGTAGTATGTTTAAGAGGAATATGAAGTAGTATGTTTAAGAGGAATATGAAGTAGTATGTTTAAGAGGAAAATGAAGTAGTATGTTTAAGAGGAATATGAAGTAATATGTTTAAGAGGAATATGAAGTAGTATGTTTTAAGAGGTATATGCAGTAGTGTATTTAAGAAGAATATGAAGTAGTATGTTTAAGAGGAATATGAAGTAGTATGTTTAAGAGGAATATGAAGTAATATGCTTAAGAGGAATATGAAGTAGTATGTTTAAGAGGAATATGAAGTAGTTTGTTTAAGAGGAATATGAAGTAGTATGTTTCAGAGGATAATGCAGTAGTATGTCTAAGAGGAATATGAAGTAGTATGTTTAAGAGGAATATGCAGTAGTATATTTAAGAGGTATATGCAGTAGTATATTTAAGAGGAATATGAAGTAGTATATTTAAGAGGAATATGAAGTAGTATGTTTAAGAGGAATATGAAGTAGTATATTTAGAGGAATATGAAGTAGTATGTTTAAGACGAATATGAAGTATTATGTTTAAGAGGAATATGAAGTAGTATGTTTAAGAGGAATATGAAGTAGTATATTTAAGAGGAATATGAAGTAGTATGTTTAAGAGGAATATGAAGTAGTATATTTAAGAGCAATATGAAGTAGTATGTTAAAGAGGAATATGAAGTAGTATGCTTAAGAGGAATATGAAGTAGTATGTTTAAGAGGAATATGAAGTAGTATATTTAAGAGGAATATGAAGTAGTATATTTTAGAGGAATATGAAGTAGTATGTTTAAGAGGAATATGAAGTAGTATGTTTAAGACGAATATGAAGTATTATGTTTAAGAGGAATATGAAGTAGTATGTTTAAGAGGAATATGAAGTAGTATATTTAAGTGGATTTTGAAGTAGCATGTTTAAGAGGAATATGAAGTAGTATATTTAAGAGGAATATGAAGTAGTATGTTTAAGAGGAATATGAAGTAGTATATTTAAGAGGAATATGAAGTAGTATGTTTAAGAGGATAATGAAGTAGTATGTCTAAGAGGAATATGAAGTAGTATGTTTAAGAGGAATATGCAGTAGTATATTTAAGAGGTATATGCAGTAGTATATTTAAGAGGAATATGAAGTAGTATATTTAAGAGGAATATGAAGTAGTATGTTTAAGAGGAATATGAAGTAGTATGTTTAAGAGGAATATGAAGTAGTATATTTAGAGGAATATGAAGTAGTATGTTTAAGACGAATATGAAGTATTATGTTTAAGAGGAATATGAAGTAGTATGTTTAAGAGGAATATGAAGTAGTATATTTAAGAGGAATATGAAGTAGTATGTTTAAGAGGAATATGAAGTAGTATATTTAAGAGCAATATGAAGTAGTATGTTAAAGAGGAATATGAAGTAGTATGCTTAAGAGGAATATGAAGTAGTATGTTTAAGAGGAATATGAAGTAGTATATTTAAGAGGAATATGAAGTAGTATATTTTAGAGGAATATGAAGTAGTATGTTTAAGAGGAATATGAAGTAGTATGTTTAAGACTAATATGAAGTATTATGTTTAAGAGAAATATGAAGTAGTATGTTTAAGAGGAAT
Source organism: Atherix ibis (assembly GCA_958298945.1). Classification (NCBI taxonomy): domain Eukaryota; kingdom Metazoa; phylum Arthropoda; class Insecta; order Diptera; family Athericidae; genus Atherix; species Atherix ibis. The sequence continues at coordinate 1,189,975 of CATQJD010000064.1, read as the reverse complement.
ATGAAGTAGTATAATTAAGAGGAATATGAAGTGGTATGGTTAGGAGGAATATGAAGTAGTATGTTTCAGAGGAATATGCAGTAGTATATTTAAGAGGAATATGAAGTAGTATATTTAAGAGGAATATGAAGTAGTATGTTTAAGAGGAATATGAAGTAGTATATTTAAGAGGAATATAAAGTAGTATATTTAAGAGGAATATGAAGTAGTATGTTTAAGAGGAATATGAAGTAGTATTTTTAAGATGAATATGAAGTAGTATTTTTAAAAGGAATATGAAGTAGTATATTTAAGAGCAATATGAAGTAGTATGTTAAAGAGGAATATGAAGTGGTATGGTTAAGAGGAATATGAAGTAGTATGTTTCAGAGGAATATGCAGTAGTATATTTAAGAGGAATATGAAGTAGTATATTTAAGAGGAATATGAAGTAGTACGTTTAAGAGGAATATGAAGTAGTAAGTTTAAGAGAAATATGAAGTAGTATGTTTAAGAGGAATATGAAGTAGTATATTTAAGAGGAATATGAAGTAGTATATTTAAGAGGAATATTAAGTAGTATATTTGAGAGGAATATGAAGTAGTATATTTAAGACGAATATGAAGTAGTTTGTTTAAGAGGAATATGAAGTAGTATGTTTAAGAGGAATATGAAGTAGCATTTTTAAGAGGAATATGAAGTAGTATATTTAAGAAGAATATGAAGAAGTATGTTTAAGAGGAATATGAAGTAGTATGTTTAAGTGGAATATGAAGTAGTTTGTTGAAGAGGAATATGAAGTGGTATAGTTAAGAGGAATATGAGGTCGTATGTTTCAGAGGAATATGAAGTAGTATATTAGCAGGAATATGAAGTAGTATGTTTAAGAGGAATATGAAGTATTATGTTTAAGAGGAATATGAAGTAGCATGTTTAAGAGGAATATGAAGTAGTTTGTTAAAGAGGAATATGAAGTTGTATGTTTAAGAGGAATATGAAGTAGTATGTTTAAGAGAAATATGAAATAGGATAATTAAGAGGAATATGAAGTATTATATTTAAGAGGAATATGAAGTTATATGTTTAAGAGGAATATGAAGTAGTATATTTAAGAGGAATATGAAGTAGTATATTTAAGAGTAATACGTAGGCTACTATATATATTTCTGGCCTAGGCAACACTAAGTGTTGCCAGGTGCGATCTGACATTTCCATTGGAAAGTTTGACATTTTTTAGCATAAACGTACTCAGAACGTTTTGACGTACGACTATCATTTGTGTTGTTTACAGTGACTTGAAAAAATCAATTTGGCAAAAAAATGGAATTAACTCGTGAACATTTTCGTGCGATCATTTTTCACAACTTTCGACGTGGATTATCACGACAAGAGTGCATCGATGAACTTAAATCTTTGTATGGCTATGAAGCACCATCCTATAGCACTGTGAAAAACTGGTACAACGAATTCAATCGTGGCCGACGCTCGCTCAAAGACGAATTCCAGGTCGTCCAAAAACAGCCGTTGTTCCAGAAAACATCGATGCCGTACGTGAACTGATAATGCAAGACCGTCATGTGACATACCGTGAGATAGAGGCATGCCTAGGCATTTCTCCCACCAGCATACATTCGATATTGCATGAACACCTGGCCGTAAAAAAGGTTTGTTCTCGTTGGATCCCGCACAATTTGACAATCGCTCAAAAAAAGGCTCGTGTGGATTGGTGTAAAGAAATGCTGAAAAAATACGATCGCGGTGCTTCAAAAGACGTTTATAAGATCGTCACAGGTGACGAATCATGGATCTATGCGTATGAGCCCGAAACAAAACAGCAATCGACCGTGTGGGTCTTCCAAGACGAGTCAAATCCAACGAAAGTTGTTCGTGGAAGAAGCACTTCGAAGCAAATGGTCGCTTGTTTCTTTGGCAAAACTGGTCATGTGGCGACTGTTCCGCTTGTGCAACGTAGGACGGTCAATTCTGAGTGGTACACCACCATTTGTTTGCCTGAAGTCTTCGGAGAAATTCGAAAAACGAACAAGAGAAGTCGAATCATTGTGCACCATGACAATGCGAGCTCTCACACATCGGCTCAAACCAGCGCCTTTTTGACCGGACAAAACGTCGAATTGATGGGTCATCCTCCGTACAGCCCTGACTTGGCACCCAATGACTTCTTTTTATTCCCACACATCAAGAAAAAAATGCGTGGTCAACGATTTTCGTCGCCAGAAGATGCTGTTGAAGCATTCAAAGACCATGTTTTGGAGGTGTCTCAATCGGAGTGGAAAAAGTGCTTCGAAAATTGGTTTGAGCGCATGCAAAAGTGTATAAATCTTGATGGAGAATATTTTGAAAAACAATAAAACCTTTTTCGTTGATAAATATTCGCATTTTCATTATTAGGCCAGAAATATATATAGTAGCCCACGTATGGAGTAGTATGTTTAAGAGGAATATGCAGTAGTATGTTTAGGAGGAATATGTAGTAGTATGTTTAAGAGGAATATGAAGTAGTATGTTAAAGAGGAATATGAAGTAGTATGTTTAAGAGGAATATAAAGTAGTATGTTTAAGAGTAATATGAAGTAGTATGTTCAAAAGGAATATGAAGTAGTATGTTTAAGAGGAATATGAAGTAGTATGTTTAAGAGAAATATGAAGTAGTATGTTTAAGAGGAATATGAAGTAGTATGTTTAAGAGGAATATGAAGTAGTATGTTTAGGAGGAATATGAAGTAGTATATTTAAGAGGAATATGAAGTAGTATATTTAAGAGGAATATGTAAGTTGTATGTTTAAAAGAAATATGAAGTAGTATATTTCTGAGGAATATGCAGTAGTATGTTTAAGAGGAATATGAAGTAGTATGTTTAAGAGGAATATGATGTAGAATGTTTAAGAGGAATATGAAGTAGAATAATTAAGAGGAATATGAAGTAGTATGTTTAAGAGGAATACGAAGTAGTATGTTTAAGAGGAATATGAAGTAGTATATTTAAGAAGAATATGAAGTAGTATGTTTAAGAGGAATATGAAGTAGTATGTTTAAGAGGAATGTGAAGTAGTATATTTAAGAGAAATATGAAGTAGTATATTTAAGAGGAATATTAAGTAGTATATTTAAGAGGAATATGAAGTAGTATATTTAAAAGGAATATGAAGTTGTATATTAGGAGGAATATGAAGTAGTATGTTTAAGAGGAATATGAAGTAGTATGTTTAAGAGGAATATGAAGTAGTATATTTAAGAGGAATATGAAGTAGTATATTTAAGAGGAATATGAAGTATTATGTTTAAAAGGAATATGAAGTAGTATGTTTAAGAGGAATATGAAGTAGTTTGTTTAAGAGGAATATGAAGTTGTATGTTTAAGAGGAATATGAAGTAGTATGTTTAAGAGGAATATGAAATAGAATATTTAAGAGGAATATGAAGTATTATATTTAAGAGGAATATGAAGTTATATGTTTAAGAGGAATATGAAGTAGTATATTAAAGAGGAATATGAAGTAGTATATTTAAGAGTAATATGGAGTAGTATGTTTAAGAGAAATATGCAGTAGTATGTTTAGGAGGAATATGAAGTAGTATGTTTAAGAGGAATATGAAGTAGTATGTTAAAGAGGAATATGAAGTAGTATGTTTAAGAGGAATATAAAGTAGTATGTTTAAGAGTAATATGGAGTAGTATGTTCGAAAGGAATATGAAGTAGTATGTTTAAGAGGAATATGAAGTAGTATGTTTAAGAGAAATATGAAGTAGTATGTTTAAGAGGAATATGAAGTAGTATGTTTAAGAGGAATATGAAGTAGTATGTTTAGGAGGAATATGAAGTAGTATATTTAAAAGGAATATGAAGTAGTATATTTAAGAGGAATATGTAAGTTGTATGTTTAAAAGGAATATGAAGTAGTATAATTTTGAGGAATATGCAGTAGTATGTTTAAGAGGAATATAAAGTAGTATGCTTAAGAGGAATATGAAGTAGTATGTTTAAGAGGAATATGAAGTAGTATGTTTAAGAGGAATATGATGTAGAATGTTTAAGAGGAATATGAAGTAGAATAATTAAGAGGAATATGAAGTAGTATGTTTAAGAGGAATACGAAGTAGTATGTTTAAGAGGAATATGAAGTAGTATATTTAAGAAGAATATGAAGTAGTATGTTTAAGAGGAATATGAAGTAGTATGTTTAAGAGGAATGTGAAGTAGTATATTTAAGAGGAATATGAAGTAGTATATTTAAGAGGAATATGAAGTAGTATATTTAAGAGGAATATGAAGTAGTATATTTAAGAGGAATATGAAGTTGTATACTAGGAGGAATATGAAGTAGTATGTTTAAGAGGAATATGAAGTAGTATGTTTAAGAGGAATATGAAGTAGTATATTTAAGAGGAATATGAAGTAGTATATTTAAGAGGAATATGAAGTATTATGTTTAAGAGGAATATGAAGTAGTATGTTTAAGAGGAATATGAAGTAGTTTGTTTAAGAGGAATATGAAGTTGTATGTTTAAGAGGAATATGAAGTAGTATGTTTAAGAGGAATATGAAATAGAATATTTAAGAGGAATATGAAGTATTATATTTAAGAGGAATATGAAGTTATATGTTTAAGAGGAATATGAAGTAGTATATTTAAGAGGAATATGAAGTAGTATATTTAAGAGTAATATGGAGTAGTATGTTTAAGAGGAATATGCAGTAGTATGTTTAGGAGGAATATGAAGTAGTATGTTTAAGAGGAATATGAAGTAGTATGTTAAAGAGGAATATGAAGTAGTATGTTTAAGAGGAATATAAAGTAGTATGTTTAAGAGTAATATGAAGTAGTATGTTCAAAAGGAATATGTAGTAGTATGTTTAAGAGGAATATGAAGTAGTATGTTTAAGAAAAATATGAAGTAGTATGTTTAAGAGGAATATGAAGTAGTATGTTTAAGAGGAATATGAAGTAGTATGTTTAGGAGGAATATGAAGTAGTATATTTAAAAGGAATATGAAGTAGTATATTTAAGAGGAATATGTAAGTTGTATGTTTAAAAGGAATATGAAGTAGTATATTTTTGAGGAATATGCAGTAGTATGTTTAAGAGGAATATGAAGTAGTATGCTTAAGAGGAATATGAAGTAGTATGTTTAAGAGGAATATGAAGTAGTATGTTTAAGAGGAATATGATGTAAAATGTTTAAGAGGAATATGAAGTAGAATAATTAAGAGGAATATGAAGTAGTATATTTAAGAGGAATACGAAGTAGTATGTTTAAGAGGAATATGAAGTAGTATGCTTAAGAGGAATATGAAGTAGTATGTTTAAGAGGAATATGAAGTAGTATGTTTAAGAGGAATATGATGTAGAATGTTTAAGAGGAATATGAAGTAGAATAATTAAGAGGAATATGAAGTAGTATGTTAAAGAGGAATATGAAGTAGTATGTTTAAGAGGAATATAAAGTAGTATGTTTAAGAGTAATATGAAGTAGTATGTTCAAAAGGAATATGAAGTAGTATGTTTAAGAGGAATATGAAGTAGTATGTTTAAGAGAAATATGAAGTAGTATGTTTAAGAGGAATATGAAGTAGTATGTTTAAGAGGAATATGAAGTAGTATGTTTAGGAGGAATATGAAGTAGTATATTTAAGAGGAATATGAAGTAGTATATTTAAGAGGAATATGTAAGTTGTATGTTTAAAAGAAATATGAAGTAGTATATTTCTGAGGAATATGCAGTAGTATGTTTAAGAGGAATATGAAGTAGTATGTTTAAGAGGAATATGATGTAGAATGTTTAAGAGGAATATGAAGTAGAATAATTAAGAGGAATATGAAGTAGTATGTTTAAGAGGAATACGAAGTAGTATGTTTAAGAGGAATATGAAGTAGTATATTTAAGAAGAATATGAAGTAGTATGTTTAAGAGGAATATGAAGTAGTATGTTTAAGAGGAATGTGAAGTAGTATATTTAAGAGAAATATGAAGTAGTATATTTAAGAGGAATATTAAGTAGTATATTTAAGAGGAATATGAAGTAGTATATTTAAGAGGAATATGAAGTTGTATATTAGGAGGAATATGAAGTAGTATGTTTAAGAGGAATATGAAGTAGTATGTTTAAGAGGAATATGAAGTAGTATATTTAAGAGGAATATGAAGTAGTATATTTAAGAGGAATATGAAGTATTATGTTTAAAAGGAATATGAAGTAGTATGTTTAAGAGGAATATGAAGTAGTTTGTTTAAGAGGAATATGAAGTTGTATGTTTAAGAGGAATATGAAGTAGTATGTTTAAGAGGAATATGAAATAGAATATTTAAGAGGAATATGAAGTATTATATTTAAGAGGAATATGAAGTTATATGTTTAAGAGGAATATGAAGTAGTATATTAAAGAGGAATATGAAGTAGTATATTTAAGAGTAATATGGAGTAGTATGTTTAAGAGAAATATGCAGTAGTATGTTTAGGAGGAATATGAAGTAGTATGTTTAAGAGGAATATGAAGTAGTATGTTAAAGAGGAATATGAAGTAGTATGTTTAAGAGGAATATAAAGTAGTATGTTTAAGAGTAATATGGAGTAGTATGTTCGAAAGGAATATGAAGTAGTATGTTTAAGAGGAATATGAAGTAGTATGTTTAAGAGAAATATGAAGTAGTATGTTTAAGAGGAATATGAAGTAGTATGTTTAAGAGGAATATGAAGTAGTATGTTTAGGAGGAATATGAAGTAGTATATTTAAAAGGAATATGAAGTAGTATATTTGAGAGGAATATGTAAGTTGTATGTTTAAAAGGAATATGAAGTAGTATAATTTTGAGGAATATGCAGTAGTATGTTTAAGAGGAATATAAAGTAGTATGCTTAAGAGGAATATGAAGTAGTATGTTTAAGAGGAATATGAAGTAGTATGTTTAAGAGGAATATGATGTAGAATGTTTAAGAGGAATATGAAGTAGAATAATTAAGAGGAATATGAAGTAGTATGTTTAAGAGGAATACGAAGTAGTATGTTTAAGAGGAATATGAAGTAGTATATTTAAGAAGAATATGAAGTAGTATGTTTAAGAGGAATATGAAGTAGTATGTTTAAGAGGAATGTGAAGTAGTATATTTAAGAGGAATATGAAGTAGTATATTTAAGAGGAATATGAAGTAGTATATTTAAGAGGAATATGAAGTAGTATATTTAAGAGGAATATGAAGTTGTATACTAGGAGGAATATGAAGTAGTATGTTTAAGAGGAATATGAAGTAGTATGTTTAAGAGGAATATGAAGTAGTATATTTAAGAGGAATATGAAGTAGTATATTTAAGAGGAATATGAAGTATTATGTTTAAGAGGAATATGAAGTAGTATGTTTAAGAGGAATATGAAGTAGTTTGTTTAAGAGGAATATGAAGTTGTATGTTTAAGAGGAATATGAAGTAGTATGTTTAAGAGGAATATGAAATAGAATATTTAAGAGGAATATGAAGTATTATATTTAAGAGGAATATGAAGTTATATGTTTAAGAGGAATATGAAGTAGTATATTTAAGAGGAATATGAAGTAGTATATTTAAGAGTAATATGGAGTAGTATGTTTAAGAGGAATATGCAGTAGTATGTTTAGGAGGAATATGAAGTAGTATGTTTAAGAGGAATATGAAGTAGTATGTTAAAGAGGAATATGAAGTAGTATGTTTAAGAGGAATATAAAGTAGTATGTTTAAGAGTAATATGAAGTAGTATGTTCAAAAGGAATATGTAGTAGTATGTTTAAGAGGAATATGAAGTAGTATGTTTAAGAAAAATATGAAGTAGTATGTTTAAGAGGAATATGAAGTAGTATGTTTAAGAGGAATATGAAGTAGTATGTTTAGGAGGAATATGAAGTAGTATATTTAAAAGGAATATGAAGTAGTATATTTAAGAGGAATATGTAAGTTGTATGTTTAAAAGGAATATGAAGTAGTATATTTTTGAGGAATATGCAGTAGTATGTTTAAGAGGAATATGAAGTAGTATGCTTAAGAGGAATATGAAGTAGTATGTTTAAGAGGAATATGAAGTAGTATGTTTAAGAGGAATATGATGTAGAATGTTTAAGAGGAATATGAAGTAGAATAATTAAGAGGAATATGAAGTAGTATGTTTAAGAGGAATACGAAGTAGTATGTTTAAGAGGAATATGAAGTAGTATGCTTAAGAGGAATATGAAGTAGTATGTTTAAGAGGAATATGAAGTAGTATGTTTAAGAGGAATATGATGTAGAATGTTTAAGAGGAATATGAAGTAGAATAATTAAGAGGAATATGAAGTAGTATGTTTAAGAGGAATATGAAGTAGTATGTTTAGGAGGAATATGAAGTAGTATATTTAAAAGGAATATGAAGTAGTATATTTAAGAGGAATATGTAAGTTGTATGTTTAAAAGGAATATGAAGTAGTATATTTTTGAGGAATATGCAGTAGTATGCTTAAGAGGAATATGAAGTAGTATGCTTAAGAGGAATATGAAGTAGTATGTTTAAGAGGAATATGAAGTAGTATGTTTAAGAGGAATATGATGTAGAATGTTTAAGAGGAATATGAAGTAGAATAATTAAGAGGAATACGAAGTAGTATGTTTAAGAGGAATATAAAGTAGTATGTTTAAGAGTAATATGAAGTAGTATGTTCAAAAGGAATATGTAGTAGTATGTTTAAGAGGAATATGAAGTAGTATGTTTAAGAGGAATGTGAAGTAGTATATTTAAGAGGAATATGAAGTAGTATATTTAAGAGGAATATGAAGTAGTATATTTAAGAGGAATATGAAGTAGTATATTTAAGAGGAATATGAAGTTGTATATTAGGAGGAATATGAAGTAGTATGTTTAAGAGGAATATGAAGTAGTATGTTTAAGAGGAATATGAAGTAGTATATTTAAGAGGTATATGAAGTAGTATATTTAAGAGGAATATGAAGTAGTATATTTAAGAGGAATATGAAGTAGTATATTCAAGAGGAATATAAAGTAGTATGTTTAAGAGGAATATGAAGTAGTATGTTTAGGAGGAATATGAAGTATTATGTTTAAGAGAAATATGAAGTAGTATGTTTAAGAGGAATATGAAGTAGTTTGTTTAAGAGGAATATGAAGTAGTATGTTTAAGAGGAATATGAAGAAGCATTTTTAAGAGGAATATGAAGTAGTATATTTAAGAAGAATATGAAGAAGTATGTTTAAGAGGAATATGAAGTAGTATGTTTAAGTGGAATATGAAGTAGTTTGTTGAAGAGGAATATGAAGTGGTATGGTTAAGAGGAATATGAAGTAGTATGTTTCAGAGGAATATGAAGTAGTATATTAGCAGGAATATGAAGTAGTATGTTTAAGAGGAATATGAAGTATTATGTTTAAGAGGAATATGAAGTAGTATGTTTAAGAGGAATATGAAGTAGTTTGTTTAAGAGGAATATGAAGTTGTATGTTTAAGAGGAATATGAAGTAGTATGTTTAAGAGGAATATGAAATAGAATATTTAAGAGGAATATGAAGTATTATATTTAAGAGGAATATGAAGTTATATGTTTAAGAGGAATATGAAGTAGTATATTTAAGAGGAATATGAAGTAGTATATTTAAGAGTAATATGGAGTAGTATGTTTAAGAGGAATATGCAGTAGTATGTTTAGGAGGAATATGAAGTAGTATGTTTAAGAGGAATATGAAGTAGTATGTTAAAGAGGAATATGAAGTATTATGTTTAAGAGGAATATAAAGTAGTATGTTTAAGAGTAATATGAAGTAGTATGTTCAAAAGGAATATGAAGTAGTATGTTTAAGAGGAATATGAAGTAGTATGTTTAAGAGAAATATGAAGTAGTATGTTTAAGAGGAATATGAAGTAGTATGTTTAAGAGGAATATGAAGTAGTATGTTTAGGAGGAATATGAAGTAGTATATTTAAAAGGAATATGAAGTAGTATATTTAAGAGGAATATGTAAGTTGTATGTTTAAAAGGAATATGAAGTAGTATATTTTTGAGGAATATGCAGTAGTATGTTTAAGAGGAATATGAAGTAGTATGCTTAAGAGGAATATGAAGTAGTATGTTTAAGAGGAATATGAAGTAGTATGTTTAAGAGGAATATGATGTAGAATGTTTAAGAGGAATATGAAGTAGAATAATTAGCAGGAATATGAAGTAGTATGTTTAAGAGGAATACGAAGTAGTATGTTTAAGAGGAATATGAAGTAGTGTATTTAAGAAGAATATGAAGTAGTATGTTTAAGAGGAATATGAAGTAGTATGTTTAAGAGGAATGTGAAGTAGTATATTTAAGAGGAATATGAAGTAGTATATTTAAGAGGAATATGAAGTAGTATATTTAAGAGGAATATGAAGTAGTATATTTAAGAGGAATATGAAGTTGTATATTAGGAGGAATATGAGGTAGTATGTTTAAGAGGAATATGAAGTAGTATGTTTAAGAGGAATATGAAGTAGTATATTTAAGAGGAATATGAAGTAGTATATTTAAGAGGAACATGAAGTAGTATATTTAAGAGGAATATGAAGTAGTATATTCAAGAGGAATATAAAGAAGTATGTTTAAGAGGAATATGAAGTAGAATGTTTAGGAGGAATATGAAGTATTATGTTTAAGAGGAATATGAAGTAGTATGTTTAAGAGGAATATGAAGTAGTATGTTTAAGAGGAATATGAAGTAGTATGTTTGAGAGGAATATGAAGTAGTATGTTTAAGAGGAAAATGAAATAGTATGTTTAAGAGGAATATGAAGTAGTATGTTTAAGAGGAATATGAAGTAATATGTTTGAGAGGAATATGAAGTAGTATGTTTAACAGGAATATGAAGTAGTATGTGTAAGAAGAATATGAAAGAGTATATTTAAGAGGAATATGAAGAAGTGTGTTTAAGAGGAATATGAAGTAGTATGTTTAAGAGGGATATGAAGTAGTATGTTTAAGAGGAATATGAAGTAGTATGTTTGAGAGGAATATGAAGTAGTATGTTTAAGAGGAAAATGAAGTAGTATGTTTAAGAGGAATATGAAGTAGTATGTTTAAGAGGAATATGAAGTAGTATGTTTAAGAGGCATATGAAGTAGTATGTTTAAGAGGAATATTAAGTAGTATATTTAAGAAAAATGTGAAGTAGTATGCTTAAGAGGAATATGAAGTAGTATGTTTAAGAGGAATACGAAGTAATATGTTTAAGAGGAATATGAAGTAGTATGTCTAAGAGGAATATGAAGTAGTTTGTTTAAGAGGAATATGAAGTAGTATGTTTAAGAGGAATATGAAGTAGTTTGTTTAAGAGGAATATGAAGTAGTATGTTTAAGAGGAATATGCAGTAGTATGTTTAAGAGGTATATGCAGTTGTGTATTTAAGAGGAATATGGAGTAGTATGTTTAAGAGGAATATGAAGTAGTATATTTAAGAGGAATATGAAGTAGTATGTTTAAGAGGAATATGAAGTAGTATATTTAAGAGGAATATGAAGTAGTATATTTAAGAGGAATATGAAGTAGTATGTTTAAGAGAAATATGAAGTAGTATGTTTAAGAGGAGTATGAAGTAGTATGTTTAAGAGGAATATGCAGTAGAATATTTAAGAGGAATGTGAAGTAGTATATTTAAGAGGAATATGAAGTAGCATGTTTAAGAGGAATATGAAGTAGTATATTTATGAGGAATATGAAGTAGTATGTTTAAGAGGAATATGAAGTTGTATATTTAAGAGGAATATGAAGTAGTATGTTTAAGAGGAATATGAAGTAGTATGTTTAAGAGGAATATGAAGTAATATGCTTAAGAGGAATATGAAGTAGTATGTTTAAGAGGAATATGAAGTAGTTTGTTTAAGAGGAATATGAAGTAGTATGTTTAAGAGGATAATGAAGTAGTATGTCTAAGAGGAATATGAAGTAGTATGTTTAAGAGGAATATGCAGTAGTATATTTAAGATGTATATGCAGTAGTATATTTAAGAGGAATATGAAGTAGTATATTTAAGAGGAATATGAAGTAGTATGTTTAAGAGGAATATGAAGTAGTATGTTTAGAGGAATATGAAGTAGTATATTTAGAGGAATATGAAGTAGTATGTTTAAGTCGAATATGAAGTATTATGTTTAAGAGGAATATGAAGTAGTATGTTTAAGAGGAATATGAAGTAGTATATTTAAGAGGAATATGAAGTAGTATGTTTAAGAGGAATATGAAGTAGTATGTTTAAGAGGCATATGAAGTAGTATGTTTAAGAGGAATATTAAGTAGTATATTTAAGAAAAATATGAAGTAGTATGCTTAAGAGGAATATGAAGTAGTATGTTTAAGAGGAATATGAAATAGTATGTTTAAGAGGAATATGAAGTAGTATGCTTAAGAGGAATATGAAGTAGTATGTCTAAGAGGAATATGAAGTAGTTTGTTTAAGAGGAATATGAAGTAGTATGTTTAAGAGGAATATGAAGTAGTATGTTTAAGAGGAATATGAAGTAGTATGTTTAAGAGGAATATGCAGTAGTATGTTTAAGAGGTATATGCAGTAGTGTATTTAAGAGGAATATGGAGTAGTATGTTTAAGAGGAATATGAAGTAGTATATTTAAGAGGAATATGAAGTAGTATGTTTAAGAGGAATATGAAGTAGTATATTTAAGAGGAATATGAAGTAGTATATTTAAGAGGAATATGAAGTAGTATGTTTAAGAGAAATATGAAGTAGTATGTTTAAGAGGAATATGAAGTAGTATGTTTAAGAGGGATATGAAGTAGTATATTTAGAGGAATATGAAGTAGTATGTTTAAGACGAATATGAAGTATTATGTTTAAGAGGAATATGAAGTAGTATGTTTAAGAGGAATATGAAGTAGTATATTTAAGAGGAATATGAAGTTGTATGTTTAAGAGGAATATGAAGTAGTATATTTAAGAGCAATATGAAGTAGTATGTTAAAGAGGAATATGAAGTAGTATGCTTAAGAGGAATATGAAGTAGTATGTTTAAGAGGAATATGAAGTAGTATATTTAAGAGGAATATGAAGTAGTATATTTTAGAGGAATATGAAGTAGTATGTTTAAGAGGAATATGAAGTAGTATGTTTAAGACGAATATGAAGTATTATGTTTAAGAGGAATATGAAGTAGTATATTTAAGAGGAATATGAAGTAGTATATTTAAGAGGAATATGAAGTGGTATGGTTAAGAGGAATATGAAGTAGTATGTTTCAGAGGAATATGCAGTAGTATATTTAAGAGGAATATGAAGTAGTATATTTAAGAGGAATATGAAGTAGTATGTTTAAGAGGAATATGAAGTAGTATATTTAAGAGGAATATAAAGTAGTATATTTAAGAGGAATATGAAGTAGTATGTTTAAGAGGAATATAAAGTAGTATGTTTAAGATGAATATGAAGTAGTATGTTTAAAAGGAATATGAAGTAGTATATTTAAGAGCAATATGAAGTAGTATGTTAAAGAGGAATATGAAGTGGTATGGTTAAGAGGAATATGAAGTAGTATGTTTCAGAGGAATATGCAGTAGTATATTTAAGAGGAATATGAAGTAGTATATTTAAGAGGAATATGAAGTAGTATGTTTAAGAGGAATATGAAGTAGTATGTTTAAGAGAAATATGAAGTAGTATGTTTAAGAGGAATATGAAGTAGTATATTTAAGAGGAATATGAAGTAGTATATTTAAGAGGAATATGAAGTAGTATATTTAAGAGGAATATTAAGTAGTATATTTGAGAGGAATATGAAGTAGTATATATAAGACGAATATGAAGTAGTTTGTTTAAGAGGAATATGAAGTAGTATGTTTAAGAGGAATATGAAGTAGTATATTTAAGAAGAATATGAAGTAGTATGTTTAAGAGGAATATGAAGTAGTATGTTTAAGAGGAATGTGAAGTAGTATATTTAAGAGGAATATGAAGTAGTATATTTAAGAGGAATATGAAGTAGTATATTTAAGAGGAATATGAAATAGTATATTTAAGAGGAATATGAAGTTGTATATTAGGAGGAATATGAAGTAGTATGTTTAAGAGGAATATGAAGTAGTATGTTTAAGAGGAATATGAAGTAGTATATTTAAGAGGAATATGAAGTAGTATATATAACAGGAATATGAAGTAGTATATTTAAGAGGAATATGAAGTATTATGTTTAAGAGGAATATGAAGTAGTATGTTTAAGAGGAATATGAAGTAGTATATTTAAGAGGAATATGAAGTTGTATGTTTAAGAGGAATATGAAGTAGTATATTTAAGAGCAATATGAAGTAGTATGTTAAAGAGGAATATGAAGTAGTATGCTTAAGAGGAATATGAAGTAGTATGTTTAAGAGGAATATGAAGTAGTATATTTAAGAGGAATATGAAGTTGTATGTTTAAGAGGAATATGAAGTAGTATATTTAAGAGCAATATGAAGTAGTATGTTAAAGAGGAATATGAAGTATTATGCTTAAGAGGAATATGAAGTAGTATGTTTAAGAGGAATATGAAGTAGTATATTTAAGAGGAATATGAAGTAGTATATTTTAGAGGAATATGAAGTAGTATGTTTAAGAGGAATATGAAGTAGTATGTTTAAAAGGAATATGAAGTAGTATATTTAAGAGCAATATGAAGTAGTATATTTAAGAGGAATATGAAGTAGTATATTTAAGAGGAATATTAAGTAGTATATTTGAGAGGAATATGAAGTAGTATATATAAGACGAATATGAAGTAGTTTGTTTAAGAGGAATATGAAGTAGTATGTTTAAGAGGAATATGAAGTAGTATATTTAAGAAGAATATGAAGTAGTATGTTTAAGAGGAATATGAAGTAGTATGTTTAAGAGGAATGTGAAGTAGTATATTTAAGAGGAATATGAAGTAGTATATTTAAGAGGAATATGAAGTAGTATATTTAAGAGGAATATGAAGTAGTATATTTAAGAGGAATATGAAGTAGTATATATAAGAGGAATATGAAGTAGTATATTTAAGAGGAATATGAAGTATTATGTTTAAGAGGAATATGAAGTAGTATGTTTAAGAGGAATATGAAGTAGTATATTTAAGAGGAATATGAAGTTGTATGTTTAAGAGGAATATGAAGTAGTATATTTAAGAGCAATATGAAGTAGTATGTTAAAGAGGAATATGAAGTAGTATGCTTAAGAGGAATATGAAGTAGTATGTTTAAGAGGAATATGAAGTAGTATATTTAAGAGGAATATGAAGTAGTATATATAAGAGGAATATGAAGTATTATATTTAAGAGGAATATGAAGTACTATGTTTAAAAGGAATATAAAGTAGTATGTTTAAGAGGAATATGAAGTAGTATATTTAAGAGGAATATGAAGTTGTATGTTTAAGACGAATATGAAGTAGTATATTTAAGAGCAATATGAAGTAGTATGTTAAAGAGGAATATGAAGTAGTATGCTTAAGAGGAATATGAAGTAGTATGTTTAAGAGGAATATGAAGTAGTATATTTAAGAGGAATATGAAGTTGTATGTTTAAGAGGAATATGAAGTAGTATATTTAAGAGGAATATGAAGTAGTATATTTTAGAGGAATATGAAGTAGTATGTTTAAGAGGAATATGAAGTAGTATGTTTAAGACGAATATGAAGTATTATGTTTAAGAGGAATATGAAGTAGTATATTTAAGAGGAATATGAAGTAGTATATTTAAGAGGAATATGAAGTGGTATGGTTAAGAGGAATATGAAGTAGTATGTTTCAGAGGAATATGCAGTAGTATATTTAAGAGGAATATGAAGTAGTATATTTAAGAGGAATATGAAGTAGTATGTTTAAGAGGAATATGAAGTTGTATGTTTAAGAGGAATATGAAGTAGTATGTTTAAGAGAAATATGAAGTAGTATGTTTAAGAGGAGTATGAAGTAGTATGTTTAAGAGGAATATGCAGTAGAATATTTAAGAGGAATATGAAGTAGTATATTTAAGAGGAATATGAAGTAGCATGTTTAAGAGGAATATGAAGTAGTATATTTATGAGGAATATGAAGTAGTATGTTTAAGAGGAATATGAAGTTGTATATTTAAGAGGAATATGAAGTAGTATGTTTAAGAGGAATATGAAGTAGTATGTTTAAGAGGAATATGAAGTAATATGCTTAAGAGGAATATGAAGTAGTATGTTTAAGAGGAATATGAAGTAGTTTGTTTAAGAGGAATATGAAGTAGTATGTTTAAGAGGATAATGAAGTAGTATGTCTAAGAGGAATATGAAGTAGTATGTTTAAGAGGAATATGCAGTAGTATATTTAAGATGTATATGCAGTAGTATATTTAAGAGGAATATGAAGTAGTATATTTAAGAGGAATATGTAGTAGTATGTTTAAGAGGAATATGAAGTAGTATGTTTAGAGGAATATGAAGTAGTATATTTAGAGGAATATGAAGTAGTATGTTTAAGTCGAATATGAAGTATTATGTTTAAGAGGAATATGAAGTAGTATGTTTAAGAGGAATATGAAGTAGTATATTTAAGAGGAATATGAAGTAGTATGTTTAAGAGGAATATGAAGTAGTATGTTTAAGAGGCATATGAAGTAGTATGTTTAAGAGGAATATTAAGTAGTATATTTAAGAAAAATATGAAGTAGTATGCTTAAGAGGAATATGAAGTAGTATGTTTAAGAGGAATATGAAATAGTATGTTTAAGAGGAATATGAAGTAGTATGCTTAAGAGGAATATGAAGTAGTATGTCTAAGAGGAATATGAAGTAGTTTGTTTAAGAGGAATATGAAGTAGTATGTTTAAGAGGAATATGAAGTAGTATGTTTAAGAGGAATATGAAGTAGTATGTTTAAGAGGAATATGCAGTAGTATGTTTAAGAGGTATATGCAGTAGTGTATTTAAGAGGAATATGGAGTAGTATGTTTAAGAGGAATATGAAGTAGTATATTTAAGAGGAATATGAAGTAGTATGTTTAAGAGGAATATGAAGTAGTATATTTAAGAGGAATATGAAGTAGTATATTTAAGAGGAATATGAAGTAGTATGTTTAAGAGAAATATGAAGTAGTATGTTTAAGAGGAATATGAAGTAGTATGTTTAAGAGGGATATGAAGTAGTATATTTAGAGGAATATGAAGTAGTATGTTTAAGACGAATATGAAGTATTATGTTTAAGAGGAATATGAAGTAGTATGTTTAAGAGGAATATGAAGTAGTATATTTAAGAGGAATATGAAGTTGTATGTTTAAGAGGAATATGAAGTAGTATATTTAAGAGCAATATGAAGTAGTATGTTAAAGAGGAATATGAAGTAGTATGCTTAAGAGGAATATGAAGTAGTATGTTTAAGAGGAATATGAAGTAGTATATTTAAGAGGAATATGAAGTAGTATATTTTAGAGGAATATGAAGTAGTATGTTTAAGAGGAATATGAAGTAGTATGTTTAAGACGAATATGAAGTATTATGTTTAAGAGGAATATGAAGTAGTATATTTAAGAGGAATATGAAGTAGTATATTTAAGAGGAATATGAAGTGGTATGGTTAAGAGGAATATGAAGTAGTATGTTTCAGAGGAATATGCAGTAGTATATTTAAGAGGAATATGAAGTATTATATTTAAGAGGAATATGAAGTAGTATGTTTAAGAGGAATATGAAGTAGTATATTTAAGAGGAATATAAAGTAGTATATTTAAGAGGAATATGAAGTAGTATGTTTAAGAGGAATATAAAGTAGTATGTTTAAGATGAATATGAAGTAATATGTTTAAAAGGAATATGAAGTAGTATATTTAAGAGCAATATGAAGTAGTATGTTAAAGAGGAATATGAAGTGGTATGGTTAAGAGGAATATGAAGTAGTATGTTTCAGAGGAATATGCAGTAGTATATTTAAGAGGAATATGAAGTAGTATATTTAAGAGGAATATGAAGTAGTATGTTTAAGAGGAATATGAAGTAGTATGTTTAAGAGAAATATGAAGTAGTATGTTTAAGAGGAATATGAAGTAGTATATTTAAGAGGAATATGAAGTAGTATATTTAAGAGGAATATGAAGTAGTATATTTAAGAGGAATATTAAGTAGTATATTTGAGAGGAATATGAAGTAGTATATATAAGACGAATATGAAGTAGTTTGTTTAAGAGGAATATGAAGTAGTATGTTTAAGAGGAATATGAAGTAGTATATTTAAGAAGAATATGAAGTAGTATGTTTAAGAGGAATATGAAGTAGTATGTTTAAGAGGAATGTGAAGTAGTATATTTAAGAGGAATATGAAGTAGTATATTTAAGAGGAATATGAAGTAGTATATTTAAGAGGAATATGAAATAGTATATTTAAGAGGAATATGAAGTTGTATATTAGGAGGAATATGAAGTAGTATGTTTAAGAGGAATATGAAGTAGTATGTTTAAGAGGAATATGAAGTAGTATATTTAAGAGGAATATGAAGTAGTATATATAAGAGGAATATGAAGTAGTATGTTTAGAGGAATATGAAGTAGTATATTTAGAGGAATATGAAGTAGTATGTTTAAGTCGAATATGAAGTATTATGTTTAAGAGGAATATGAAGTAGTATGTTTAAGAGGAATATGAAGTGGTATATTAAAGAGGAATATGAAGTAGTATGTTTAAGAGGAATATGAAGTAGTATGTTTAAGAGGCATATGAAGTAGTATGTTTAAGAGGAATATTAAGTAGTATATTTAAGAAAAATATGAAGTAGTATGCTTAAGAGGAATATGAAGTAGTATGTTTAAGAGGAATATGAAATAGTATGTTTAAGAGGAATATGAAGTAGTATGCTTAAGAGGAATATGAAGTAGTATGTCTAAGAGGAATATGAAGTAGTTTGTTTAAGAGGAATATGAAGTAGTATGTTTAAGAGGAATATGAAGTAGTATGTTTAAGAGGAATATGAAGTAGTATGTTTAAGAGGAATATGCAGTAGTATGTTTAAGAGGTATATGCAGTAGTGTATTTAAGAGGAATATGGAGTAGTATGTTTAAGAGGAATATGAAGTAGTATATTTAAGAGGAATATGAAGTAGTATGTTTAAGAGGAATATGAAGTAGTATATTTAAGAGGAATATGAAGTAGTATATTTAAGAGGAATATGAAGTAGTATGTTTAAGAGAAATATGAAGTAGTATGTTTAAGAGGAATATGAAGTAGTATGTTTAAGAGGGATATGAAGTAGTATATTTAGAGGAATATGAAGTAGTATGTTTAAGACGAATATGAGGTATTATGTTTAAGAGGAATATGAAGTAGTATGTTTAAGAGGAATATGAAGTAGTATATTTAAGAGGAATATGAAGTTGTATGTTTAAGAGGAATATGAAGTAGTATATTTAAGAGCAATATGAAGTAGTATGTTAAAGAGGAATATGAAGTAGTATGCTTAAGAGGAATATGAAGTAGTATGTTTAAGAGGAATATGAAGTAGTATATTTAAGAGGAATATGAAGTAGTATATTTTAGAGGAATATGAAGTAGTATGTTTAAGAGGAATATGAAGTAGTATGTTTAAGACGAATATGAAGTATTATGTTTAAGAGGAATATGAAGTAGTATATTTAAGAAGAATATGAAGTAGTATATTTAAGAGGAATATGAAGTGGTATGGTTAAGAGGAATATGAAGTAGTATGTTTCAGAGGAATATGCAGTAGTATATTTAAGAGGAATATGAAGTAGTATATTTAAGAGGAATATGAAGTAGTATGTTTAAGAGGAATATGAAGTAGTATATTTAAGAGGAATATAAAGTAGTATATTTAAGAGGAATATGAAGTAGTATGTTTAAGAGGAATATGAAGTAGTATATTTAAGAGGAATATGAAGTAGTATGTTTAAGAGGAATATGAAGTAGTATGTTTAAGAGAAATATGAAGTAGTATGTTTAAGAGGAATATGAAGTAGTATATTTAAGAGGAATATGAAGTAGTATATTTAAGAGGAATATGAAGTAGTATATTTAAGAGGAATATTAAGTAGTATATTTGAGAGGAATATGAAGTAGTATATATAAGACGAATATGAAGTAGTTTGTTTCAGAGGAATATGAAGTAGTATGTTTAAGAGGAATATGAAGTAGTATATTTAAGAAGAATATGAAGTAGTATGTTTAAGAGGAATATGAAGTAGTATGTTTAAGAGGAATGTGAAGTAGTATATTTAAGAGGAATATGAAGTAGTATATTTAAGAGGAATATGAAGTAGTATATTTAAGAGGAATATGAAATAGTATATTTAAGAGGAATATGAAGTTGTATATTAGGAGGAATATGAAGTAGTATGTTTAAGAGGAATATGAAGTAGTATGTTTAAGAGGAATATGAAGTAGTATATTTAAGAGGAATATTAAGTAGTATATATAAGAGGAATATGAAGTAGTATATTTAAGAGGAATATGAAGTATTATGTTTAAGAGGAATATGAAGTAGTATGTTTAAGAGGAATATGAAGTAGTATATTTAAGAGGAATATGTAGTTGTATGTTTAAGAGGAATATGAAGTAGTATATTTAAGAGCAATATGAAGTGGTATGTTAAAGAGGAATATGAAGTAGTATGCTTAAGAGGAATATGAAGTAGTATGTTTAAGAGGAATATGAAGTAGTATATTTAAGAGGAATATGAAGTTGTATGTTTAAGAGGAATATGAAGTAGTATGTTAAAGAGGAATATGAAGTAGTATGCTTAAGAGGAATATGAAGTAGTATGTTTAAGAGGAATATGAAGTAGTATATTTAAGAGGAATATGAAGTAGTATATTTTAGAGGAATATGAAGTAGTATGTTTAAGAGGAATATGAAGTAGTATGTTTAAAAGGAATATGAAGTAGTATATTTAAGAGCAATATTAAGTAGTATATTTAAGAGGAATATGAAGTAGTATATTTAAGAGGAATATTAAGTAGTATATTTGAGAGGAATATGAAGTAGTATATATAAGACGAATATGAAGTAGTTTGTTTAAGAGGAATATGAAGTAGTATGTTTAAGAGGAATATGAAGTAGTATATTTAAGAAGAATATGAAGTAGTATGTTTAAGAGGAATATGAAGTACTATGTTTAAGAGGAATGTGAAGTAGTATATTTAAGAGGAATATGAAGTAGTATATTTAAGAGGAATATGAAGTAGTATATTTAAGAGGAATATGAAGTAGTATATTTAAGAGGAATATGAAGTAGTATATATAAGAGGAATATGAAGTAGTATATTTAAGAGCAATATGAAGTATTATGTTTAAGAGGAATATGAAGTAGTATGTTTAAGAGGAATATGAAGTAGTATATTTAAGAGGAATATGAAGTTGTATGTTTAAGAGGAATATGAAGTAGTATATTTAAGAGCAATATGAAGTAGTATGTTAAAGAGGAATATGAAGTAGTATGCTTAAGAGGAATATGAAGTAGTATGTTTAAGAGGAATATGAAGTAGTATATTTAAGAGGAATATGAAGTAGTATATATAAGAGGAATATGAAGTATTATATTTAAGAGGAATATGAAGTACTATGTTTAAGAGGAATATGAAGTAGTATGTTTAAGAGGAATATGAAGTAGTATATTTAAGAGGAATATGAAGTTGTATGTTTAAGACGAATATGAAGTAGTATATTTAAGAGCAATATGAAGTAGTATGTTAAAGAGGAATATGAAGTAGTATGCTTAAGAGGAATATGAAGTAGTATGTTTAAGAGGAATATGAAGTAGTATATTTAAGAGGAATATGAAGTTGTATGTTTAAGAGGAATATGAAGTAGTATATTTAAGAGGAATATGAAGTAGTATATTTTAGAGGAATATGAAGTAGTATGTTTAAGAGGAATATGAAGTAGTATGTTTAAGACGAATATGAAGTATTATGTTTAAGAGGAATATGAAGTAGTATATTTCAGAGGAATATGAAGTAGTATATTTAAGAGGAATATGAAGTGGTATGGTTAAGAGGAATATGAAGTAGTATGTTTCAGAGGAATATGCAGTAGTATATTTAAGAGGAATATGAAGTAGTATATTTAAGAGGAATATGAAGTAGTATGTTTAAGAGGAATATGAAGTTGTATGTTTAAGAGAAATATGAAGTAGTATGTTTAAGAGGAATATGAAGTAGTATATTTAAGAGGAATATGAAGTAGTATATTTAAGAGGAATATGAAGTAGTATATATAAGAGGAATATGAAGTAGTATATTTAAGAGGAATATGAAGTATTATGTTTAAGAGGAATATGAAGTAGTATGTTTAAGAGGAATATGAAGTAGTATATTTAAGAGGAATATGAAGTTGTATGTTTAAGAGGAATATGAAGTAGTTTGTTTAAGAGGAATATGAAGAAGTATATTTAAGAAGAATATGAAGTAGTATGTTTAAGAGGAATATGAAGTAGTATGTTTAAGAGGAATGTGAAGTAGTATATTTAAGAGGAATATGAAGTTGTATATTTAAGAGGAATATGAAGTAGTATATTTAAGAGGAATGTGAAGTAGTATATTTAAGAGGAATATGAAGTAGTATATTTAAGAGGAATATGAAGTAGTATATTTAAGAGGAATATGAAGTAGTATATTTAAGAGGAATATGAAGTTGTATATTAGGAGGAATATGAAGTAGTATGTTTAAGAGGAATATGAAGTAGTATGTTTTAGAGGAATATGAAGTAGTATATTTAAGAGGAATATGAAGTAGTATATATAAGAGGAATATGAAGTAGTATATTTAAGAGGAATATGAAGTATTATGTTTAAGAGGAATATGAAGTAGTATGTTTAAGAGGAATATGAAGTAGTATATTTAAGAGGAATATGAAGTTGTATGTTTAAGAGGAATATGAAGTAGTATATTTAAGAGCAATATGAAGTAGTATGTTAAAGAGGAATATGAAGTAGTATGCTTAAGAGGAATATGAAGTAGTATGTTTAAGAGGAATATGAAGTAGTATATTTAAGAGGAATATGAAGTTGTATGTTTAAGAGGAATATGAAGTAGTATATTTAAGAGCAATATGAAGTAGTATGTTAAAGAGGAATATGAAGTAGTATGCTTAAGAGGAATATGAAGTAGTATATTTAAGAGGAATATGAAGTAGTATATTTTAGAGGAATATGAAGTAGTATGTTTAAGAGGAATATGAAGTAGTATGTTTAAAAGGAATATGAAGTAGTATATTTAAGAGCAATATTAAGTAGTATATTTAAGAGGAATATGAAGTAGTATATTTAAGAGGAATATTAAGTAGTATATTTGAGAGGAATATGAAGTAGTATATATAAGACGAATATGAAGTAGTTTGTTTAAGAGGAATATGAAGTAGTATGTTTAAGAGGAATATGAAGTAGTATATTTAAGAAGAATATGAAGTAGTATGTTTAAGAGGAATATGAAGTACTATGTTTAAGAGGAATGTGAAGTAGTATATTTAAGAGGAATATGAAGTAGTATATTTAAGAGGAATATGAAGTAGTATATTTAAGAGGAATATGAAGTAGTATATTTAAGAGGAATATGAAGTAGTATATATAAGAGGAATATGAAGTAGTATATTTAAGAGCAATATGAAGTATTATGTTTAAGAGGAATATGAAGTAGTATGTTTAAGAGGAATATGAAGTAGTATATTTAAGAGGAATATGAAGTTGTATGTTTAAGAGGAATATGAAGTAGTATATTTAAGAGCAATATGAAGTAGTATGTTAAAGAGGAATATGAAGTAGTATGCTTAAGAGGAATATGAAGTAGTATGTTTAAGAGGAATATGAAGTAGTATATTTAAGAGGAATATGAAGTAGTATATATAAGAGGAATATGAAGTATTATATTTAAGAGGAATATGAAGTACTATGTTTAAGAGGAATATGAAGTAGTATGTTTAAGAGGAATATGAAGTAGTATATTTAAGAGGAATATGAAGTTGTATGTTTAAGACGAATATGAAGTAGTATATTTAAGAGCAATATGAAGTAGTATGTTAAAGAGGAATATGAAGTAGTATGCTTAAGAGGAATATGAAGTAGTATGTTTAAGAGGAATATGAAGTAGTATATTTAAGAGGAATATGAAGTTGTATGTTTAAGAGGAATATGAAGTAGTATATTTAAGAGGAATATGAAGTAGTATATTTTAGAGGAATATGAAGTAGTATGTTTAAGAGGAATATGAAGTAGTATGTTTAAGACGAATATGAAGTATTATGTTTAAGAGGAATATGAAGTAGTATATTTCAGAGGAATATGAAGTAGTATATTTAAGAGGAATATGAAGTGGTATGGTTAAGAGGAATATGAAGTAGTATGTTTCAGAGGAATATGCAGTAGTATATTTAAGAGGAATATGAAGTAGTATATTTAAGAGGAATATGAAGTAGTATGTTTAAGAGGAATATGAAGTTGTATGTTTAAGAGAAATATGAAGTAGTATGTTTAAGAGGAATATGAAGTAGTATATTTAAGAGGAATATGAAGTAGTATATTTAAGAGGAATATGAAGTAGTATATATAAGAGGAATATGAAGTAGTATATTTAAGAGGAATATGAAGTATTATGTTTAAGAGGAATATGAAGTAGTATGTTTAAGAGGAATATGAAGTAGTATATTTAAGAGGAATATGAAGTTGTATGTTTAAGAGGAATATGAAGTAGTTTGTTTAAGAGGAATATGAAGAAGTATATTTAAGAAGAATATGAAGTAGTATGTTTAAGAGGAATATGAAGTAGTATGTTTAAGAGGAATGTGAAGTAGTATATTTAAGAGGAATATGAAGTTGTATATTTAAGAGGAATATGAAGTAGTATATTTAAGAGGAATGTGAAGTAGTATATTTAAGAGGAATATGAAGTAGTATATTTAAGAGGAATATGAAGTAGTATATTTAAGAGGAATATGAAGTAGTATATTTAAGAGGAATATGAAGTTGTATATTAGGAGGAATATGAAGTAGTATGTTTAAGAGGAATATGAAGTAGTATGTTTTAGAGGAATATGAAGTAGTATATTTAAGAGGAATATGAAGTAGTATATATAAGAGGAATATGAAGTAGTATATTTAAGAGGAATATGAAGTATTATGTTTAAGAGGAATATGAAGTAGTATGTTTAAGAGGAATATGAAGTAGTATATTTAAGAGGAATATGAAGTTGTATGTTTAAGAGGAATATGAAGTAGTATATTTAAGAGCAATATGAAGTAGTATGTTAAAGAGGAATATGAAGTAGTATGCTTAAGAGGAATATGAAGTAGTATGTTTAAGAGGAATATGAAGTAGTATATTTAAGAGGAATATGAAGTTGTATGTTTAAGAGGAATATGAAGTAGTATATTTAAGAGCAATATGAAGTAGTATGTTAAAGAGGAATATGAAGTAGTATGCTTAAGAGGAATATGAAGTAGTATGTTTAAGAGGAATATGAAGTAGTATATTTAAGAGGAATATGAAGTAGTATATTTTAGAGGAATATGAAGAAGTATGTTTAAGAGGAATATGAAGTAGTATGTTTAAGACGAATATGAAGTATTATGTTTAAGAGGAATATGAAGTAGTATATTTAAGAGGAATATGAAGTAGTATATTTAAGAGGAATATGAAGTGGTATGGTTAAGAGGAATATGAAGTAGTATGTTTCAGAGGAATATGCAGTAGTATATTTAAGAGGAATATGAAGTAGTATATTTAAGAGGAATATGAAGTAGTATGTTTAAGAGGAATATGAAGTAGTATATTTAAGAGGAATATAAAGTAGTATATTTAAGAGGAATATGAAGTAGTATGTTTAAGAGGAATATAAAGTAGTATGTTTAAGATGAATATGAAGTAGTATGTTTAAAAGGAATATGAAGTAGTATATTTAAGAGCAATATGAAGTAGTATGTTAAAGAGGAATATGAAGTGGTATGGTTAAGAGGAATATAAAGTAGTATGTTTAAGAGGAATATGAAGTAGTATGTTTAAGAGAAATATGAAGTAGTATGTTTAAGAGGAATATGAAGTAGTATATTTAAGAGGAATATGAAGTAGTATTTTTAAGAGGAATATGAAGTAGTATATTTAAGAAGAATATGAAGAAGTATGTTAAAGAGGAATATGAAGTAGTATGTTTAAGTGAAATATGAAGTAGTTTGTTGAAGAGGAATATGAAGTGGTATGGTTAAGAGGAATATGAAGTACTATGTTTCAGAGGAATATGCAGTAGTATATTTAAGAGGAATACGAAGTAGTATGTTTAAGAGGAATATGAAGTAGTATATTTAAGAAGAATATGAAGTAGTATGTTTAAGAGGAATATGAAGTAGTATGTTTAAGAGGAATGTGAAGTAGTATATTTAGGAGGAATATGAAGTAGTATATTTAAGAGGAATATGAAGTAGTATATTTAAGAGGAATATGAAGTAGTATATTTAAGAGGAATATGAAGTTGTATATTAGGAGGAATATGAAGTAGTATGTTTAAGAGGAATATGAAGTAGTATGTTTAAGTGGAATATGAAGTAGTATATTTAAGAGGAATATGAAGTAGTATATATAAGAGGAATATGAAGTAGTATATTTAAGAGGAATATGAAGTAGTATATTTAAGAGGATTATGAAGTAGTATATTCAAGAGGAATATGAAGTAGTATGTTTAGGAGGAATATGAAGTATTATGTTTAAGAGGAATATGAAGTAGTATGTTTAAGAGGAATATGAAGTAGTATGTTTAAGAGTAATATGAAGTAGTATATTTAAGAGTAATATGAAGTTGTATGTTTAAGAGGATTATGAAGTAGTATATTTACGAGGAATATGAAGTAGTATATTTAAGAGGAATATGAAGTATTATATTTAAGAGGAATATGAAGTAGTATATTTGAGAGGAATATGAAGTAGTATGTTTAAGAGGAATATGAAATACTATGTTTAAGAGGAATATGAAGTAGTATGTTTAAGAGGAATATGAAGTAGTATGTTTAAAAGGAATATGAAGTAGTATGTTTAAGAGGAATATGAAGTAGTATGTTTAAAAGAAATATGAAGTAGTATGTTTAAGAGGAATATGAAGTAGTATGTTTAAGACGAATACGAAGTAGTATGTTTAAGAGGAATATGAAGTAGTATATTTAAGAGGAATATGAGGTAGTATATTTAAGAGGAATATGAAGTAGTATGTTTAAGAGGAATATGAAGTAGTATATTTAAGAGGAATATAAAGTAGTATATTTAAGAGGAATATGAAGTAGTATGTTTAAGAGGAATATAAAGTAGTATGTTTAAGATGAATATGAAGTAGTATGTTTAAAAGGAATATGAAGTAGTATATTTAAGAGCAATATGAAGTAGTATGTTAAAGAGGAATATGAAGTGGTATGGTTAAGAGGAATATGAAGTAGTATGTTTAAGAGGAATATGAAGTAGTATGTTTAAGAGAAATATGAAGTAGTATGTTTAAGAGGAATATGAAGTAGTATATTTAAGAGGAATATGAAGTAGTATGTTTAAGAGGAATATGAAGTAGTATATTTAAGAAGAATATGAAGAAGTATGTTTAAGAGGAATATGAAGTAGTATGTTTAAGTGAAATATGAAGTAGTTTGTTGAAGAGGAATATGAAGTGGTATGGTTAAGAGGAATATGAAGTACTATGTTTCAGAGGAATATGCAGTAGTATATTTAAGAGGAATACGAAGTAGTATGTTTAAGAGGAATATGAAGTAGTATATTTAAGAAGAATATGAAGTAGTATGTTTAAGAGGAATATGAAGTAGTATGTTTAAGAGGAATGTGAAGTAGTATATTTAAGAGGAATATGAAGTAGTATATTTAAGAGGAATATGAAGTAGTATGTTTAAGAGGAATATGAAGTAGTATATTTAAGAGGAATATGAAGTTGTATATTAGGAGGAATATGAAGTAGTATGTTTAAGAGGAATATGAAGTAGTATGTTTAAGAGGAATATGAAGTAGTATATTTAAGAGGAATATGAAGTTGTATATATAAGAGGAATATGAAGTAGTATATTTAAGAGGAATATGAAGTAGTATATTTAAGAGGAATATGAAGTAGTATATTCAAGAGGAATATGAAGTAGTATGTTTAGGAGGAATATGAAGTATTATGTTTAAGAGGAATATGAAGTAGTATGTTTAAGAGGAATATGAAGTAGTATGTTTAAGAGTAATATGAAGTAGTATATTTAAGAGTAATATGAAGTTGTATGTTTAAGAGGATTATGAAGTAGTATATTTACGAGGAATATGAAGTAGTATATTTAAGAGGAATATGAAGTATTATATTTAAGAGGAATATGAAGTAGTATATTTGAGAGGAATATGAAGTAGTATGTTTAAGAGGAATGTGAAATACTATGTTTAAGAGGAATATGAAGTAGTATGTTTAAGAGGAATATGAAGTAGTATGTTTAAGAGGAATATGAAGTAGTATGTTTAAGAGCAATATCAGGTAGTATATTTAAGAAGAATATGAAGTAGTATATTTAAGAGAAATATGAAGTAGTATATTTAAGATGAATATGAAGTAGTGTATTTAAGAGGAATATGAAGTAGTATATTTAAGAGGAATATGAAGTAGTATATTTAACAGAAATATGAAGTAGTATGTTTAAGAGGAATATGAAGTAGTATGTTTAAGAGGAATATGAAGTATTATATTTAAGAGGAATATGAAGTAGTATGTTTAAGAGGAATATGAAGTAGTATTTTTAAGGGGAATATGAAGTAGAATAATTAAGAGGAATACGAAGTAGTATGTTTAAGAGGAATATGAAGTAGTATATTTAAGAAGAATATGAAGTAGTATGTTTAAGAGGAATATGAAGTAGTATGTTTAAGAGGAATGTGAAGTAGTATATTTAAGAGGAATATGAAGTAGTATATTTAAGAGGAATATGAAGTAGTATATTTAAGAGGAATATGAAGTAGTATATTTAAGAGGAATATGAAGTTGTATATTAGGAGGAATATGAAGTAGTATGTTTAAGAGGAATATGAAGTAGTATGTTTAAGAGGAATATGAAGTAGTATATTTAAGAGGAATATGAAGTTGTATATATAAGAGGAATATGAAGTAGTATATTTAAGAGGAATATGAAGTAGTATATTTAAGAGGAATATGAAGTAGAATATTCAAGAGGAATATGAAGTAGTATGTTTAGGAGGAATATGAAGTATTATGTTTAAGAGGAATATGAAGTAGTATGTTTAAGAGGAATATGAAGTAGTATGTTTAAGAGTAATATGAAGTAGTATATTTAAGAGTAATATGAAGTTGTATGTTTAAGAGGATTATGAAGTAGTATATTTACGAGGAATATGAAGTAGTATATTTAAGAGGAATATGAAGTATTATATTTAAGAGGAATATGAAGTAGTATATTTGAGAGGAATATGAAGTAGTATGTTTAAGAGGAATATGAAATACTATGTTTAAGAGGAATATGAAGTAGTATGTTTAAGAGGAATATGAAGTAGTATGTTTAAAAGGAATATGAAGTAGTATGTTTAAGAGGAATATGAAGTAGTATGTTTAAGAGAAATATGAAGTGGTATGTTTAAGAGGAATATGAAGTAGTATGTTTAAGACGAATATGAAGTAGTATGTTTAAGAGGAATATGAGGTAGTATATTTAAGAGGAATATGCAGTAGTATGTTTAAGAGGAATATGAAGTAGTATGTTTAAGAGGAATATGAAGTAGTATGTTTAAGAGGAATATGAAGTAGTATGTTTAAGAGCAATATCAGGTAGTATATTTAAGAAGAATATGAAGTAGTATATTTAAGAGAAATATGAAGTAGTATATTTAAGATGAATATGAAGTAGTGTATTTAAGAGGAATATGAAGTAGTATATTTAAGAGGAATATGAAGTAGTATATTTAACAGAAATATGAAGTAGTATGTTTAAGAGGAATATGAAGTAGTATGTTTAAGAGGAATACGAAGTAGTATGTTTAAGAGGAATATGAAGTAGTATGTTTAAAAGGAATATGAAGTAGTATGTTTAAGAGGAATATGAAGTAGTATGTTTAAGAGGAATATGAAGTATTATATTTAAGAGGAATATGAAGTAGTATGTTTAAGAGGAATATGAAGTAGTATTTTTAAGGGGAATATGAAGTAGAATAATTAAGAGGAATACGAAGTAGTATGTTTAAGAGGAATATGAAGTAGTATATTTAAGAAGAATATGAAGTAGTATGTTTAAGAGGAATATGAAGTAGTATGTTTAAGAGGAATGTGAAGTAGTATATTTAAGAGGAATATGAAGTAGTATATTTAAGAGGAATATGAAGTAGTATATTTAAGAGGAATATGAAGTAGTATATTTAAGAGGAATATGAAGTTGTATATTAGGAGGAATATGAAGTAGTATGTTTAAGAGGAATATGAAGTAGTATGTTTAAGAGGAATATGAAGTAGTATATTTAAGAGGAATATGAAGTTGTATATATAAGAGGAATATGAAGTAGTATATTTAAGAGGAATATGAAGTAGTATATTTAAGAGGAATATGAAGTAGTATATTCAAGAGGAATATGAAGTAGTATGTTTAGGAGGAATATGAAGTATTATGTTTAAGAGGAATATGAAGTAGTATGTTTAAGAGGAATATGAAGTAGTATGTTTAAGAGTAATATGAAGTAGTATATTTAAGAGTAATATGAAGTTGTATGTTTAAGAGGATTATGAAGTAGTATATTTACGAGGAATATGAAGTAGTATATTTAAGAGGAATATGAAGTATTATATTTAAGAGGAATATGAAGTAGTATATTTGAGAGGAATATGAAGTAGTATGTTTAAGAGGAATATGAAATACTATGTTTAAGAGGAATATGAAGTAGTATGTTTAAGAGGAATATGAAGTAGTATGTTTAAAAGGAATATGAAGTAGTATGTTTAAGAGGAATATGAAGTAGTATGTTTAAGAGAAATATGAAGTAGTATGTTTAAGAGGAATATGAAGTAGTATGTTTAAGACGAATATGAAGTAGTATGTTTAAGAGGAATATGAAGTAGTATATTTAAGAGGAATATGAAGTTATATATTTAAGAGGAATACGAAGTAGTATGTTTAAGAGGAATATGAGGTAGTATATTTAAGAGGAATATGCAGTAGTATGTTTAAGAGGAATATGAAGTAGTATGTTTAAGAGGAATATGAAGTAGTATGTTTAAAAGGAATATGAAGTAGTATGTTTAAGAGCAATATCAGGTAGTATATTTAAGAAGAATATGAAGTAGTATATTTAAGAGAAATATGAAGTAGTACATTTAAGATGAATATGAAGTAGTGTATTTAAGAGGAATATGAAGTAGTATATTTAAGAGGAATATGAAGTAGTATATTTAACAGAAATATGAAGTAGTATGTTTAAGAGGAATATGAAGTAGTATGTTTAAGAGGAATATGAAGTATTATATTTAAGAGGAATATGAAGTAGTATGTTTAAGAGGAATATGAAGTAGTATTTTTAAGGGGAATATGAAGTAGAATAATTAAGAGGAATATGAAGTAGTATGCTTAAGAGGAATACGACGTAGTATATTTAAGAGGAATATGAAGTAGTATATTTAAGAAGAATATGAAGTAGTATGTTTAAGAGGAATATGAAGTAGTATGTTTAAGAGGAATATGAAGTAGTATATTTAAGAGGAATATGAAGTAGTATATTTAAGAGGAATATGAAGTAGTATATTCAAGAGTAATATGAAGTAGTATATTTAAGAGGTATATGAAGTAGTATATTTAAGAGGAATATGAAGTAGTATATTAGGAGGAATATGAAGTAGTATGTTTAAGAGGAATATGAAGTAGTATGTTTAAGAGGAATATGAAGTAGTATGTTTAAGAGGAATATGAAGTAGTATGTTTAAGAGGAATATGAAGTTGTATGTTTAAGAGGAATATGAAGTAGTATGTTTAAGAGGAATATGAAATAGAATATTTAAGAGGAATATGAAGTAGTATATTTAAGAGGAATATGAAGTTATATGTTTAAGAGGAATATGAAGTAGTATATTTAAGAGGAATATGAAGTAGTATATTTAAGAGGAATATGAAGTATTATATTTAAGAGGAATATGAAGTAGTATTTTTAAGAGGAATATGAAGTAGTATGTTTAAGAGGAATATGAAGTAGTATGTTTAAGAGGAATATGAAGTAGTATGTTTGAGAGGAATATGAATTAGTATGTTTAAGAGGAATATGAAGTAGTATATTAAAGAGGAATATGAAGTAGTATATTTAAGAGGAATATGAAGTGGTATGTTTAACAGGAATATGAAGTAGTATGTTTAACACTAATATGAAGTAGTATGTGTAAGAAGAATATGAAAAAGTATATTTAAGAGGAATATGAAGAAGTATGTTTAAGAGGAATATGAAGTAGTATGTTTAAGAGGGATATGAAGTAGTATGTTTAAGAGGAATATGAAGTAGTATGTTTGAGAGGAATATGAAGTAGTATGTTTAAGAGGAAAATGAAGTAGTATGTTTAAGAGGAATATGAAGTAGTATGTTTAAGAGGAATATGAAGTAGTATGTTTAAGAGGAATATGAAGTAGTATGTTTAAGAGGAATATTAAGTAGTATATTTAAGAAAAATATTAAGTAGTATGCTTAAAAGGAATATGAAGTAGTATGTTTAAGAGGAATATGAAATAATATGTTTAAGAGTAATATGAAGTAGTATGTCTAAGAGGAATATGAAGTAGTTTGTTTAAGAGGAATATGAAGTAGTATGTTTAAGAGGAATATGAAGTAGTATGTTTAAGAGGAATATGAAGTAGTATGTTTAAGAGGAATATGCAGTAGTATGTTTAAGAGGTATATGCAGTAGTGTATTTAAGAGGAATATGGAGTAGTATGTTTAAGAGGAATATGAAGTAGTATATTTAAGAGGAATATGTAGTAGTATGTTTAAGAGGAATATGAAGTAGTATATTTAAGAGGAATATGAAGTAGTATATTTAAGAGGAATATGAAGTAGTATGTTTAAGAGAAATTTGAAGTAGTATGTTTAAGAGGAGTATGAAGTAGTATGTTTAAGAGGAATATGAAGTAGTATGTTTAAGAGGAATATGAAGTAGTATGTTTAAGAGGAATATGAATTAGTATGCTTAAGAGGAATATGAAGTAGTATATTAAAGAGGAATATGAAGTAGTATATTTAAGAGGAATATGAAGTGGTATGTTTAACAGGAATATGAAGTAGTATGTTTAACAGGAATATGAAGTAGTATGTGTAAGAAGAATATGAAAAAGTATATTTAAGAGGAATATGAAGAAGTATGTTTAAGAGGAATATGAAGTAGTATGTTTAAGAGGGATATGAAGTAGTATGTTTAAGAGGAATATGAAGTAGTATGTTTGAGAGGAATATGAAGTAGTATGTTTAAGAGGAAAATGAAGTAGTATGTTTAAGAGGAATATGAAGTAGTATGTTTAAGAGGAATATGACGTAGTATGTTTAAAAGGAATATGAAGTAGTATTTTTAAGAGGAATATTAAGTAGTATATTTGAGAAAAATATGAAGTAGTATGCTTAAGAGGAATATGAAGTAGTATGTTTAAGAGGAATATGAAGTAATATGTTTAAGAGTAATATGAAGTAGTATGTCTAAGAGTAATATGAAGTAGTTTGTTTAAGAGGAATATGAAGTAGTATGTTTAAGAGGAATATGAAGTAGTATGTTTAAGAGGAATATGAAGTAGTATGTTTAAGAGGAATATGCAGTAGTATGTTTAAGAGGTATATGCAGTAGTGTATTTAAGAGGAATATGGAGTAGTATGTTTAAGAGGAATATGAAGTAGTATATTTAAGACGAATATGAAGTAGTATGTTTAAGAGGAATAAGAAGTAGTATATTTAAGAGGAATATGAAGTAGTATATTTAAGAGGAATATGAAGTAGTATGTTTAAGAGAAATATGAAGTAGTATGTTTAAGAGGAGTATGAAGTAATATGTTTAAGAGGAATATGCAGTAGTATATTTAAGAGGAATATGAAGTAGTATATTTAAGAGGAATATGAAGTAGCATGTTTAAGCGGAATATGAAGTAGTATATTTAAGAGGAATATGAAGTAGTATGTTTAAGAGGAATATGAAGTAGTATATTTAAGAGGAACATGAAGTAGTATGTTTAAGAGGAATATGAAGTAGTATGTTTAAGAGGAATATGAAGTAATATGGTTAAGAGGAATATGAAGTAGTATGTTTAAGAGGAATATGAAGTAGTTTGTTTAAGAGGAATATGAAGTAGTGTGTTTAAGAGGATAATGAAGTAGTATGTCTAAGAGGAATATGAAGTAGTATGTTTAAGAGGAATATGCTGTAGTATATTTAAGAGGTATATGCAGTAGTATATTTAAGAGGAATATGAAGTAGCATTTTTAAGAGGAATATGAAGTAGTATGTTTAAGAGGAATATGAAGTAGTATGTTTAAGAGGAATATGAAGTAGTATATTTAGAGGAATATGAAGTAGTATGTTTAAGACGAATATGAAGTATTATGTTTAAGAGAAATATGAAGTAGTATATTTAAGAGGAATATGAAGTAGTATGTTTAAGAGGAATATGAAGTAGTATGTTTAAGAGGAATATGAAGAAGTTTACTTAAGAGGAATATGAAGTAGTATATTTAAGAGGAATATGAAGTAGTATGTTTAAGAGGAATATGAAGTAGTATGTTTAAGAGGAATATGAAGTAGTGTATTTAAGGGGAATATGAAGTAGTATATTTAAGAGGAATATGAAGTAGTATATTTAAGAGGAATATGAAGTAGTATGTTTAAGAGGTATATGAAGTAGTATATTCAAGAGGAATATGAAGTAGTATATTAAAGAGGAATATGAAGTAGTATGTTTAAGAGAAATATGAAGTAGTATATTTAAGAGGAATATGAAGTAGTATGTTTAAGAGGAATATGAAGTAGTATGTTTAAGAGGAATATGAAGTAGTGTATTTAAGGGGAATATGAAGTAGTATATTTAAGAGGAATATGAAGTAGTATATTTAAGAGGAATATGAAGTAGTATGTTTAAGAGGTATATGAAGTAGTATATTCAAGAGGAATATGAAGTAGTATATTAAAGAGGAATATGAAGTAGTATATTTAAGAGGAATATGAAGTAGTATATTTAAGAGGAATATGAAGTAGTATGTTCAAGAGGAATATGAAGTAGTATGTTTAAGAGGAATATGAAGTAGTATATTTAAGAGGAATATGAAGTAGAATATTTAAGAGGAATATGAAGTAGTATATTTAAGAGGAATATGAAGAGTAGTATATTTAAGAGGAATATGAAGTAGTAAAATTACGAGAAATATGAAGTAGTATATTTAAGAGGAGTATGAAGTAGTATGTTTAAGAGGAATATGAAGTAGTATATTTAAGAGGAATATGAAGTAGTATATTTAAGAGGAATATGAAGTAGTATATTTAAGAGAAATATGAAGTAGTATATTTAAGAGGAATATGAAGTAGTTTGTTTAAGATGAATATGAAATAGTATGTTTAAGAGTAATATGAAGTAGTATATTTAAGAGGAATATGAAGTAGTATGTTTAAGAGGAATATGAAGTAGTATGTTTAAAAAGAATATGAAGTAGTATGTTTAAGAGGAATATGAAGTAGTATATTTAATAGGAATATGAAGTAATATATTTAAGAGCAATATGAAGTAGTATGTTTAAGAGGAATATGAAGTAGTATGTTTAAGAGGAATATGAAGTAGTATGTTTAAGAGGAATATGAAGTAGTATGTTTAAGAGGAATATGAAGTAATATATTTAATAGGAATATGAAGTAGTATGTTTAAGGGGAATATGAAGTAGTATGTTTAAGAGGAATATGAAGTAGTATTTTTAAGAGGAAAATGAAGTAGTATGTTTAAGAGGAATATGAAGAAGTATATTTAAGAGGAATATGAAGTAGTATATTTAAGAGGAATTTGAAGTAGTATGTTTAAGAGGTATATAAAGTAGTATATTTAAGAGGAATATGAAATAGTATATTTAAGAGGAATATGAAGTTGTATGTTTAAGAGGAATATGAAGTAGTATATTTAAGAGAAATATGCAGTAGTATATTTTAGAGGAATATGAATTAGTATATTTAAGAGGAATATAAAGTAGTATGCTTAAGAGGAATATGAAGTAGTATGCTTAAGAGGAATGTGAAGTAGTATATTTAAGAGGAATATGAAGTAGTATGTTTAAGAGGAATATGAAGTAGTATGTTTAAGAGGAATATGAAGTAGTATGTTTAAGAGGAATATGCAGTAGTATATTTAAAAGTTATATGCAGTAGTATATTTAAGAGGAATATGAAGTAGTATGTTTAAGAGGAATATGAAGTAGTATGTTTAAGAGGAATATGAAGTAGTATGTTTAAGGGGAATACGAAGTAGTATGTTTAAGAGGAATATGAAGTAGTAAATTTAAGAGGAATATGAAGTAGTATGTTTAAGAGGAATATGAAGTAGTATATTTAAGAGGAATATGAAGTAGTATGTTTAAAAGGAATATGAAGTAGTATATTTAAGAGGAATGTGAGGTTGTATGTTTAACAGGAATAAGAAGTAGTATATTTAAGAGGAATATGAAGTAGTAAATTGAAGAGGAATATGAAGTAGTATATTTAAGAAGAATATGAAGTAGTATATTTAAGAGGAATATGAAGTAGTATGTTTAAGAGGAATATGAAGTAGTATGTTTAAGAGGAATATGAAGTAGTATGTTTAAGAGGAATATGCAGTAGTATATTTAAGAGGAATATGAAGTAGTATGTTCAAGAGGAATATAAAGTAGTATGTTTAAGAGGAATATGAAGTAGCATATTTAATAGGAATATGAAGTAGTATGTTTAAGAGGAATATGCAGTAGTATATTTAAGAGGAATATGAAGTAGTATTTTTAAGAGGAATATGAAGTAGTATGCTTAAGAGGAATATGCAGTAGTATATTTAAGAGGAATATGAAGTAGTATATTTAAGAGGAATATGAAGTAGTATGTTCAAGAGGAATATAAAGTAGTATATTTAAGAGGAATATGAAGTAGCATATTTAATAGGAATATGAAGTAGTATGTTTAAGAGGAATATGAAGTTGTATGTTTAAGAGGAATATGAAGTAGTATGTTTAAGAGGAATATGAAGTAGTATGTTTAAGAGGAATATGAAGTAGTATGTTTAAGAGGAATATGCAGTAGTATATTTAAGAGGAATATGAAGTAGTATACTTAAGAGGAATATGAAGTAGTATGCTTAAGAGGAATATGCAGTAGTATATTTAAGAGGAATATGAAGTAGTATATTTAAGAGGAATATGAAGTAGTATGTTCAAGGGGAATATAAAGTAGTAAGTTTAAGAGGAATGTGAAGTAGTATGTTTAAGAGGAATATGAAGTAGTATGTTTAAGAGGAATACGAAGTAGTGTATTTAAGAGGAATATGAAGTAGTATATTTAAGAGGAATATGAAGTAGTATATTTAAGAGGAATATGAAGTAGTATGTTCAAGGGGAATATAAAGTAGTAAGTTTAAGAGGAATGTGAAGTAGTATGTTTAAGAGGAATATGAAGTAGTATGTTTAAGAGGAATATGCAGTAGTATATTTAAGAGGAATATGAAGTAGTATACTTAAGAGGAATATGAAGTAGTATGCTTAAGAGGAATATGCAGTAGTATATTTAAGAGGAATATGAAGTAGTATATTTAAGAGGAATATGAAGTAGTATGTTCAAGGGGAATTAAAGTAGTAAGTTTAAGAGGAATGTGAAGTAGTATGTTTAAGAGGAATATGAAGTAGTATGTTTAAGAGGAATACGAAGTAGTGTATTTAAGAGGAATATGAAGTAGTATGTTTAAGAGGAATATGCAGTAGTATATTTAAGAGGAATATGAAGTAGTATACTTAAGAGGAATATGAAGTAGTATGCTTAAGAGGAATATGCAGTAGTATATTTAAGAGGAATATGAAGTAGTATATTTAAGAGGAATATGAAGTAGTATGTTCAAGGGGAATATAAAGTAGTAAGTTTAAGAGGAATGTGAAGTAGTATGTTTAAGAGGAATATGAAGTAGTATGTTTAAGAGGAATACGAAGTAGTGTATTTAAGAGGAATATGAAGTAGTATGTTTAAGAGGAATATGAAGTAGTATGTTTAAGAGGAATATGAAGTAGTATATTTAAGAGGAATATGAAGTAGTATGTTTAAAAGGAATATGAAGTAGTATATTTAAGAGGAATGTGAGGTTGTATGTTTAACAGGAATAAGAAGTAGTATATTTAAGAGGAATATGAAGTAGTAAATTGAAGAGGAATATGAAGTAGTATATTTAAGAAGAATATGAAGTAGTATATTTAAGAGGAATATGAAGTAGTATGTTTAAGAGGAATATGAAGTAGTATGTTTAAGAGGAATATGAAGTAGTATGTTTAAGAGGAATATGCAGTAGTATATTTAAGAGGAATATGAAGTAGTATGTTCAAGAGGAATATAAAGTAGTATGTTTAAGAGGAATATGAAGTAGCATATTTAATAGGAATATGAAGTAGTATGTTTAAGAGGAATATGCAGTAGTATATTTAAGAGGAATATGAAGTAGTATTTTTAAGAGGAATATGAAGTAGTATGCTTAAGAGGAATATGCAGTAGTATATTTAAGAGGAATATGAAGTAGTATATTTAAGAGGAATATGAAGTAGTATGTTCAAGAGGAATATAAAGTAGTATATTTAAGAGGAATATGAAGTAGCATATTTAATAGGAATATGAAGTAGTATGTTTAAGAGGAATATGAAGTTGTATGTTTAAGAGGAATATGAAGTAGTATGTTTAAGAGGAATATGAAGTAGTATGTTTAAGAGGAATATGAAGTAGTATGTTTAAGAGGAATATGCAGTAGTATATTTAAGAGGAATATGAAGTAGTATACTTAAGAGGAATATGAAGTAGTATGCTTAAGAGGAATATGCAGTAGTATATTTAAGAGGAATATGAAGTAGTATATTTAAGAGGAATATGAAGTAGTATGTTCAAGGGGAATATAAAGTAGTAAGTTTAAGAGGAATGTGAAGTAGTATGTTTAAGAGGAATATGAAGTAGTATGTTTAAGAGGAATACGAAGTAGTGTATTTAAGAGGAATATGAAGTAGTATGTTTAAGAGGAATATGAAGTAGTATGTTTAAGAGGAATATGAAGTAGTGTATTTAAGGGGAATATGCAGTAGTATATTTAAGAGGAATATGAAGTAGTATATTTAAGAGGAATATGAAGTAGTATGTTCAAGAGGAATATAAAGTAGTATATTTAAGAGGAATATGAAGTAGCATATTTAATAGGAATATGAAGTAGTATGTTTAAGAGGAATATGAAGTTGTATGTTTAAGAGGAATATGAAGTAGTATGTTTAAGAGGAATATGAAGTAGTATGTTTAAGAGGAATATGAAGTAGTATGTTTAAGAGGAATATGCAGTAGTATATTTAAGAGGAATTTGAAGTAGTATATTTAAGAGGAATATGAAGTAGTATGTTCAAGAGAAATATAAAGTAGTATATGTAAGAGGAATATGAAGTAGTATATTTAATTGGAATATGAAGTAGTATTTTTAAGAGGAATATGAAATTGTATTTTTAAGAGGAATATGAAGTAGTATGCTTAAGAGGAATATGAAGTAGTATGTTTAAGAGGAATATGCAATAGTATATGTAAGAGGAATATGAAGTAGTA
This sequence comes from Atherix ibis, assembly GCA_958298945.1. Classification (NCBI taxonomy): domain Eukaryota; kingdom Metazoa; phylum Arthropoda; class Insecta; order Diptera; family Athericidae; genus Atherix; species Atherix ibis. The sequence goes on along the minus strand of CATQJD010000064.1, from coordinate 1,150,216 downwards.
TGTTTAAGAGGAATATGAAGTAGTATGTTTAAGAGGAATATGTAGTAGTATATTTAAGAGAAATATGAAGTAGTATATTTAAGAGGAATATGGAGTAGTATGTTTAAGAGGAATATGAAGTAGTATATTTAAGAGGAATATGAAGTAGTAAATTTAAGAGGAATATGAAGTGGTATGTTTAAAAGGAATATGAAGTAGTATGTTTAAGAGGAATATGAAGTAGTATATTTAAGAGGAATATGAAGTAGCATGTTTAAGAGGAATATGAAGTAGTATATTTAAGAGGAATATGAAGTAGTATGTTTAAGAGGAATATGAAGTAGTATGTTTAAGAGGAATATGAAGTAGTATGTTTAAGAGGAATATGAAGTAGTATGTTTAAGAGGAATATGAAGTAGTATGTTTAAGAGGAATATGAAGTAATATGTTTCAGAGGAATATGAAGTAGTATATTTAAGACGAATATGAAGTAGTATATTTATGAGGAATATGAAGTATAATGTTTAAGAGGAATATGAAGTAGTATGTTTAAGAGGAATATGAACTAGTATGTTTAAGAGGAATATGAAGTAGTATGTTTGAGAGGAATATGAAGTAGTATGTTTAAGAGAAATATGAAGTAGTATGTTTAAGAGAAATATGAAGTAGTATGTTTAAGAGGAATATGAAGTAGTATATTTAAGAGGAATATGAAGTAGTAAATTTAAGAGGAATATGAAGTGGTATGTTTAAGAGGAATATGAAGTAGTGTATATAAGAGGAATATGAAGTAGTATGTTTAAAAGGAATATGAAGTAGTATGTTTAAGAGGATAATGAAGTAGTATATTTAAGAGGAATATGAAGTAGCATGTTTAAGAGGAATATGAAGTAGTATATTTAAGAGGAATATGAAGTAGTATGTTTAAGAGGAATATGAAGTAGGATGCTTAAGAGGAATATGAAGTAGTATGTTTAAGAGGAATATGAAGTAGTATGTTTAAGAGGAATATGAAGTAGTATGTTTAAGAGGAATATGAAGTAGTATGTTTCAGAGGAATATGAAGTAGTATATTTAAGAGGAATATGAAGTAGTATATTTATGAGGAATATGAAGTATAATGTTTAAGAGGAATATGAAGTAGTATGTTTAAGAGGAATATGAAGTTGTATGTTTAAGAGGAATATGCAGTAGTATATTTAAGAGGAATATGAAGTAGTATATTTAAGAGGAATATGAAGTAGTAAATTTAAGAGGAATATGAAGTGGTATGTTTAAGAGGAATATGAAGTAGTGTATATAAGAGGAATATGAAGTAGTATGTTTAAAAGGAATATGAAGTAGTATGTTTAAGAGGAATATGAAGTAGTATATGTAAGAGGAATATGCAGTAGTATATTTAAGAGGAATATGAAGTAGTATATTTAAGAGGAATATGAAGTAGTATGTTCAAGAGGAATATAAAGTAGTATATTTAAGAGGAATATGAAGTAGCATATTTAATAGGAATATGAAGTAGTATGTTTAAGAAGAACATGAAGTAGTATGTTTAAGTGGAATATAAAGTAGTATGTTTAAGAGGAATATGAAGTTGTATATTTTAGAGGAATATGCAGTATTTTATTTAAGAGGAATATGAAGTAGTATTTTTAAGACGAATATGAAGTAGTATGCTTAAGAGGAATATGCAGTAGTATATTTAAAAGGAATATGAAGTAGTATATTTAAGAGGAATATGAAGTAGTATGTTCAAGAGGAATATAAAGTAGTATATGTAAGAGGAATATGAAGTAGTATATTTAAGAGGAATATGAAGTAGTATATTTATGAGGAATATGAAGTATAATGTTTAAGAGGAATATGAAGTAGTATGTTTAAGAGGAATATGAACTAGTATGTTTAAGAGGAATATGAAGTAGTATGTTTGAGAGGAATATGAAGTAGTATGTTTAAGAGAAATATGAAGTAGTATGTTTAAGAGAAATATGAAGTAGTATGTTTAAGAGGAATATGAAGTAGTATATTTAAGAGGAATATGAAGTAGTAAATTTAAGAGGAATATGAAGTGGTATGTTTAAGAGGAATATGAAGTAGTGTATATAAGAGGAATATGAAGTAGTATGTTTAAAAGGAATATGAAGTAGTATGTTTAAGAGGATAATGAAGTAGTATATTTAAGAGGAATATGAAGTAGCATGTTTAAGAGGAATATGAAGTAGTATATTTAAGAGGAATATGAAGTAGTATGTTTAAGAGGAATATGAAGTAGGATGCTTAAGAGGAATATGAAGTAGTATGTTTAAGAGGAATATGAAGTAGTATGTTTAAGAGGAATATGAAGTAGTATGTTTAAGAGGAATATGAAGTAGTATGTTTCAGAGGAATATGAAGTAGTATATTTAAGAGGAATATGAAGTAGTATATTTATGAGGAATATGAAGTATAATGTTTAAGAGGAATATGAAGTAGTATGTTTAAGAGGAATATGAAGTTGTATGTTTAAGAGGAATATGCAGTAGTATATTTAAGAGAAATATGAAGTAGTATATTTAAGAGGAATATGAAGTAGTAAATTTAAGAGGAATATGAAGTGGTATGTTTAAGAGGAATATGAAGTAGTGTATATAAGAGGAATATGAAGTAGTATGTTTAAAAGGAATATGAAGTAGTATGTTTAAGAGGAATATGAAGTAGTATATGTAAGAGGAATATGCAGTAGTATATTTAAGAGGAATATGAAGTAGTATATTTAAGAGGAATATGAAGTAGTATGTTCAAGAGGAATATAAAGTAGTATATTTAAGAGGAATATGAAGTAGCATATTTAATAGGAATATGAAGTAGTATGTTTAAGAAGAACATGAAGTAGTATGTTTAAGTGGAATATAAAGTAGTATGTTTAAGAGGAATATGAAGTTGTATATTTTAGAGGAATATGCAGTATTTTATTTAAGAGGAATATGAAGTAGTATTTTTAAGACGAATATGAAGTAGTATGCTTAAGAGGAATATGCAGTAGTATATTTAAAAGGAATATGAAGTAGTATATTTAAGAGGAATATGAAGTAGTATGTTCAAGAGGAATATAAAGTAGTATATGTAAGAGGAATATGAAGTAGTATATTTAATAGGAATATGAAGTTGTATTTTTAAGAGGAATATGAAGTTGTATTTTTAAGAGGAATATGAAGTAGTATGCTTAAGAGGAATATGAAGTAGTATGTTTAAGAGGAATATGCAATAGTATATTTAAGAGGAATATGAAGTAGTATGTTTAAGAGGAATATGAAGTAGTATGTTTAAGAGGAATATGTAGTAGTATATTTAAGAGAAATATGAAGTAGTATATTTAAGAGGAATATGAAGTAGTATGTTTAAGAGGAATATGAAGTAGTATATTTAAGAGGAATATGAAGTAGTAAATTTAAGAGGAATATGAAGTGGTATGTTTAAGAGGAATATGAAGTAGTATATATAAGAGGAATATGAAGTAGTATGTTTAAAAGGAATATGAAGTAGCATGTTTAAGAGGAATATGAAGTAGTATATTTAAGAGGAATATGAAGTAGCATGTTTAAGAGGAATATGAAGTAGTATGTTTAAGAGGAATATGAAGTAGTATGTTTAAGAGGAATATGAAGTAGTATGTTTAAGAGGAATATGCAGTAGTATATTTAAGAGGAATATGAAGTAGTATATTTAAGAGGAATATGAAGTAGTATGCTTAAGAGGAATATGCAGTAGTATATTTAAGAGGAATATGAAGTAGTATATTTAAGAGGAATATGAAGTAGTATGTTCAAGGGGAATATAAAGTAGTAAGTTTAAGAGGAATGTGAAGTAGTATGTTTAAGAGGAATATGAAGTAGTATGTTTAAGAGGAATACGAAGTAGTGTATTTAAGAGGAATATGAAGTAGTATGTTTAAGAGGAATATGAAGTAGTATGTTTAAGAGGAACATGAAGTAGTATGTTTAAGAGGAATATAAAGTAGTATGTTTAAGAGGAATATGAAGTTGTATATTTTAGAGGAAAATGCGGTATTTTATTTAAGAGGAATATGAAGTAGTATTTTTAAGACGAATGTGAAGTAGTATGCTTAAGAGGAAATTGCAGTAGTATATTTAAGAGGAATATGAGGAATATGAAGTAGTATATTTAAGAGGAATATGAAGTAGTATGTTCAAGAGAAATATAAAGTAGTATATGTAAGAGGAATATGAAGTAGTATATTTAATAGGAATATGAAGTAGTATTTTTAAGAGGAATATGAAATTGTATTTTTAAGAGGAATATGAAGTAGTATGCTTAAGAGGAATATGAAGTAGTATGTTTAAGAGGAATATGCAATAGTATATTTAAGAGGAATATGAACTAGTATGTTTAAGAGGAATATGAAGTAGTATGTTTAAGAGGAATATGTAGTAGTATATTTAAGAGAAATATGAAGTAGTATATTTAAGAGGAATATGAAGTAGTATGTTTAAGAGGAATATGAAGTAGTATATTTAAGAGGAATATGAAGTAGTAAATTTAAGAGGAATATGAAGTGGTATGTTTAAAAGGAATATGAAGTAGTATGTTTAAGAGGAATATGAAGTAGTATATTTAAGAGGAATATGAAGTAGCATGTTTAAGAGGAATATGAAGTAGTATATTTAAGAGGAATATGAAGTAGTATGTTTAAGAGGAATATGAAGTAGTATGTTTAAGAGGAATATGAAGTAGTATGTTTAAGAGGAATATGAAGTAGTATGTTTAAGAGGAATATGAAGTAGTATGTTTAAGAGGAATATGAAGTAGTATGTTTCAGAGGAATATGAAGTAGTATATTTAAGAGGAATATGAAGTAGTATATTTATGAGGAATATGAAGTACAATGTTTAAGAGGAATATGAAGTAGTATGTTTAAGAGGAATATGAAGTAGTATGTTTAAGAGGAATATGAACTAGTATGTTTAAGAGGAATATGAAGTAGTATGTTTGAGAGGAATATAAAATAGTATGTTTCAGAGAAATATGAAGTAGTATGTTTAAGAGGAATATGAAGTAGTATATTTAAGAGGAATATGAAGTAGTATGCTTAAGAGGAATATGCAGTAGTATATTTAAAAGGAATATGAAGTAGTATATTTAAGAGGAATATGAAGTAGTATGTTCAAGAGGAATATAAAGTAGTATGTTTAAGAGGAATATGAACTAGTATGTTTAAGAGGAATATGAAGTAGTATGTTTGAGAGGAATATAAAATAGTATGTTTAAGAGAAATATGAAGTAGTATGTTTAAGAGGAATATGAAGTAGTATTTTTAAGACGAATATGAAGTAGTATGCTTAAGAGGAATATGCAGTAGTATATTTAAAAGAAATATGAAGTAGTATATTTAAGAGGAATATGAAGTAGTATGTTCAAGAGGAATATAAAGTAGTATATGTAAGAGGAATATGAAGTAGTATATTTAATAGGAATATGAAGTTGTATTTTTAAGAGGAATATGAAGTTGTATTTTTAAGAGGAATATGAAGTAGTATGCTTAAGAGGAATATGAAGTAGTATGTTTAAGAGGAATATGCAATAGTATATTTAAGAGGAATATGAAGTAGTATGTTTAAGAGGAATATGAAGTAGTATGTTTAAGAGGAATATGTAGTAGTATATTTAAGAGAAATATGAAGTAGTATATTTAAGAGGAATATGAAGTAGTATGTTTAAGAGGAATATGAAGTAGTATATTTAAGAGGAATATGAAGTAGTAAATTTAAGAGGAATATGAAGTGGTATGTTTAAGAGGAATATGAAGTAGTATATATAAGAGGAATATGAAGTAGTATGTTTAAAAGGAATATGAAGTAGCATGTTTAAGAGGAATATGAAGTAGTATATTTAAGAGGAATATGAAGTAGCATGTTTAAGAGGAATATGAAGTAGTATGTTTAAGAGGAATATGAAGTAGTATGTTTAAGAGGAATATGAAGTAGTATGTTTAAGAGGAATATGCAGTAGTATATTTAAGAGGAATATGAAGTAGTATATTTAAGAGGAATATGAAGTAGTATGCTTAAGAGGAATATGCAGTAGTATATTTAAGAGGAATGTGAAGTAGTATATTTAAGAGGAATATGAAGTAGTATGTTCAAGGGGAATATAAAGTAGTAAGTTTAAGAGGAATGTGAAGTAGTATGTTTAAGAGGAATATGAAGTATTATGTTTAAGAGGAATACGAAGTAGTGTATTTAAGAGGAATATGAAGTAGTATGTTTAAGAGGAATATGAAGTAGTATGTTTAAGAGGAACATGAAGTAGTATGTTTAAGAGGAATATAAAGTAGTATGTTTAAGAGGAATATGAAGTTGTATATTTTAGAGGAATATGCGGTATTTTATTTAAGAGGAATATGAAGTAGTATTTTTAAGACGAATGTGAAGTAGTATGCTTAAGAGGAAATTGCAGTAGTATATTTAAGAGGAATATGAAGTAGTATATTTAAGAGGAATATGAAGTAGTATGTTCAAGAGAAATATAAAGTAGTATATGTAAGAGGAATATGAAGTAGTATATTTAATAGGATTATGAAGTAGTATTTTTAAGAGGAATATGAAATTGTATTTTTAAGAGGAATATGAAGTAGTATGCTTAAGAGGAATATGAAGTAGTATGTTTAAGAGGAATATGCAATAGTATATTTAAGAGGAATATGAAGTAGTATGTTTAAGAGGAATATGAAGTAGTATGTTTAAGAGGAATATGTAGTAGTATATTTAAGAGAAATATGAAGTAGTATATTTAAGAGGAATATGAAGTAGTATGTTTAAGAGGAATATGAAGTAGTATATTTAAGAGGAATATGAAGTAGTAAATTTAAGAGGAATATGAAGTGGTATGTTTAAAAGGAATATGAAGTAGTATGTTTAAGAGGAATATGATGTAGTATATTTAAGAGGAATATGAAATAGCATGTTTAAGAGGAATAAGAAGTAGTATATTTAAGAGGAATATGAAGTAGTATGTTTAAGAGGAATATGAAGTAGTATGTTTAAGAGGAATATGAAGTAGTATGTTTAAGAGGAATATGAAGTAGTATGTTTAAGAGGAATATGAAGTAGTATGTTTAAGAGGAATATGAAGTAGTATGTTTCAGAGGAATATGAAGTAGTATATTTAAGAGGAATATGAAGTAGTATATTTATGAGGAATATGAAGTATAATGTTTAAGAGGAATATGAAGTAGTATGTTTAAGAGGAATATGAAGTAGTATGTTTAAGAGGAATATGAACTAGTATGTTTAAGAGGAATATGAAGTAGTATGTTTGAGAGGAATATAAAATAGTATGTTTAAGAGAAATATGAAGTAGTATGTTTAAGAGGAATATGAAGTAGTATATTTAAGAGGAATATGAAGTAGTAAATTTAAGAGGAATATGAAGTGGTATGTTTAAGAGGAATATGAAGTAGTGTATATAAGAGGAATATGAAGTAGTATGTTTAAAAGGAATATGAAGTAGTATGTTTAAGAGGAATATGAAGTAGTATATTTAAGAGGAATATGAAGTAGCATGTTTAAGAGGAATATGAAGTAGTATATTTAAGAGGAATATGAAGTAGTATGTTTAAGAGGAATATGAAGTAGTATGTTTAAGAGGAATATGAAGTAGTATGTTTCAGAGGAATATGAAGTAGTATATTTAAGAGGAATATGAAGTATTATATTTATGAGGAATATGAAGTATAATGTTTAAGAGGAATATGAAGTAGTATGTTTAAGAGGAATATGAAGTAGTATGTTTAAGAGGAATATGCAGTAGTATATTTAAGAGGAATATGAAGTAGTATATTTAAGAGGAATGTGAAGTAGTAAATTTAAGAGGAATATGAAGTGGTATGTTTAAGAGGAATATGAAGTAGTGTATATAAGAGGAATATGAAGTAGTATGTTTAAAAGGAATATGAAGTAGTATGTTTAAGAGGAATATGAAGTAGTATATGTAAGAGGAATATGCAGTAGTATATTTAAGAGGAATATGAAGTAGTATATTTAAGAGGAATATGAAGTAGTATGTTCAAGAGGAATATAAAGTAGTATATTTAAGAGGAATATGAAGTAGCATATTTAATAGGAATATGAAGTAGTATGTTTTAGAAGAACATGAAGTAGTATGTTTAAGAGGAATATAAAGTAGTATGTTTAAGAGGAATATGAAGTTGTATATTTTAGAGGAATATGCAGTATTTTATTTAGGAGGAATATGAAGTAGTATTTTTAAGACGAATATGAAGTAGTATGCTTAAGAGGAATATGCAGTAGTATATTTAAGAGGAATATGAAGTAGTATATTTAAGAGGAATATGAAGTAGTATGTTCAAGAGGAATATAAAGTAGTATATGTAAGAGGAATATGAAGTAGTATATTTAATAGGAATATGAAGTTGTATTTTTAAGAGGAATATGAAGTTGTATTTTTAAGAGGAATATAAAGTAGTATGCTTAAGAGGAATATGAAGTAGTATGTTTAAGAGGAATATGCAATAGTATATTTAAGAGGAATATGAAGTAGTATGTTTAAGAGGAATATGAAGTAGTATGTTTAGAGGAATATGTAGTAGTATATTTAAGAGAAATATGAAGTAGTATATTTAAGAGGAATATGAAGTAGTATGTTTAAGAGGAATATGAAGTAGTATATTTAAGAGGAATATGAAGTAGTGAATTTAAGAGGAATATGAAGTGGTATGTTTAAGAGGAATATGAAGTAGTATATATAAGAGGAATATGAAGTAGTATGTTTAAAAGGAATATGAAGTAGCATGTTTAAGAGGAATATGAAGTAGTATATTTAAGAGGAATATGAAGTAGCATGTTTAAGAGGAATATGAAGTAGTATATTTAAGAGGAATATAAAGTAGTATGTTTAAGAGGAATATGAAGTAGTATATTTAAGAGGAATATGAAGTAGCATGTTTAAGAGGAATATGAAGTAGTATATTTAAGAGGAATATGAAGTAGTATGTTTAAGAGGAATATGAAGTAGTATGTTTAAGAGGAATATGAAGTAGTATGTTTAAGAGTAATATGAAGTAGTATGTTTCAGAGGAATATGAAGATGTATATTTAAGAGGAATATGAAGTAGTATATTTACGAGGAATATGAAGTATAATGTTTAAGAGGAATATGAAGTAGTATGTTTAAGAAGAATATGAAGTAATATGTTTAAGAGGAATATGAACTAGTATGTTTAAGAGGAATATGAAGTAGTATGTTTGAGAGGAATATGAAGTAGTATGTTTAAGAGGAATATGAAGTAGTATGTTTAAGAGGAATATGAAGTAGTATATGTAAGAGGAATAAGCAGTAGTATATTTAAGAGGAGTATGAAGTAGTATATTTAAGAGGAATATAAAGTAGTATATTTAAGAGGAATATGAAGTAGTATATTTAAGAGGAATATGAAGTAGTATGTTTAAGAGGAATATGAAGTAGTATGTTTAAGAGGAATATGAAGTAGTATGCTTAAGAGGAATATGAAGTAGTATATTTAAGAGGAATATGTAGTATTTTATTTAAGAGGGATATGAAGTAGTATTTTTAAGAGGAATATGAAGTAGTATGCTTAAGAGGAATATGCAGTAGTATATTTAAGAGGAATATGGAGTAGTATGTTTAAGAGGAATATGAAGTAGTATGTTTAAGGGGAATACGAAGTAGTATGTTTAAGAGGAATATGAAGTAGTAAATTTAAGAGGAATATGAAGTAGTATGTTTAAGAGGAATATGAAGTAGTATATTTAAGAGGAATATGAGGTAGTATATTTAAGAGGAATAAGAAGTAGTATATTTAAGAGGAATATGAAGTAGTATGTTTAAGAGGAATATGTAGTAGTATGTTTAACAGGAATATGAAGTAGAATATTTAAGAGAAATATGAAGTAGTATGTTTAAGAGGAATATGAAGTAGTATGTTTAAGAGGAATATTAAGTAGTATGTTTAAGAGGAATATGAAGTAGTTTAATTAAGAGGAATATGAAGTAGTATATTTAAGAGGAATATGAAGTAGTATGTTTAAGAGGAATATGAAGTAGTATATTTAAGAGGAATATGAAGTAGTATGTTCAAAAGGAATATAAAGTAGTATATTTAAGAGGAATATGAAGTAGTATATTTAATAGGAATATGAAGTAGTATGTTTAAGAGGAATATGAAGTTGAATGTTTAAGAGGAATATGATGTAGTATGTTTAAGTGGAATTGAAGTAGTATGTTTAAGAGGAATATGCAATAGTATATTTAAGAGGAATATAAAGTAGTATGTTTAAGAGGAATATGAAGTAGTATGTTTAAGAGGAATATGCAGTAGTATATTTAAGAGGAATATGAAGTGGTATATTTAAGAGGAATATGAAGTAGTATGTTTAAGAGGAATATGAAGTAGTATGTTTAAGAGGAATTGAAGTAGTATGTTTAAGAGGAATATGCAATAGTATATTTAAGAGGAATATAAAGTAGTATGTTTAAGAGGAATATGAAGTAGTATGTTTAAGAGGAATATGCAGTAGTATATTTAAGAGGAATATGAAGTGGTATATTTAAGAGGAATATGAAGTAGTATGTTTAAGAGGAATATGAAGTAGTATATTTAAGACGAATATGAAGTAGTATATTTAAGAGGAATATGAAGTAGTATGTTTAAAAGGAATATGAAGTAGAATGTTTAAGAGGAATGTGAAGTAGTATGTTTAAGAGGAATATGAAGTAGTATGTTTAAGAGGAATACGAAGTAGTATATTTAAGAGGAAAATGAAGTAGTATGTGTAAGAGGAATATGAAGTAGTATGTTTAAGAGGAATATGAAGTAGTATGTTTAAGAGGAATATAAAGTAGTATGTTTAAGAGGAAAATGAAGTTGTATATTTTAGAGGAATATGCAGTATTTTATTTAAGAGGAATATGAAGTAGTATATTTAAGAGGAATATGTAGTATTTTATTTAAGAGGGATATGAAGTAGTATTTTTAAGAGGAATATGAAGTAGTATGCTTAAGAGGAATATGCAGTAGTATATTTAAGAGGAATATGGAGTAGTATGTTTAAGAGGAATATGAAGTAGTATGTTTAAGGGGAATACGAAGTAGTATGTTTAAGAGGAATATGAAGTAGTAAATTTAAGAGGAATATGAAGTAGTATGTTTAAGAGGAATATGAAGTAGTATATTTAAGAGGAATATGAGGTAGTATATTTAAGAGGAATAAGAAGTAGTATATTTAAGAGGAATATGAAGTAGTATGTTTAAGAGGAATATGTAGTAGTATGTTTAACAGGAATATGAAGTAGAATATTTAAGAGAAATATGAAGTAGTATGTTTAAGAGGAATATGAAGTTGTATGTTTAAGAGGAATATTAAGTAGTATGTTTAAGAGGAATATGAAGTAGTTTAATTAAGAGGAATATGAAGTAGTATATTTAAGAGGAATATGAAGTAGTATGTTTAAGAGGAATATGAAGTAGTATATTTAAGAGGAATATGAAGTAGTATGTTCAAAAGGAATATAAAGTAGTATATTTAAGAGGAATATGAAGTAGTATATTTAATAGGAATATGAAGTAGTATGTTTAAGAGGAATATGAAGTTGAATGTTTAAGAGGAATATGATGTAGTATGTTTAAGTGGAATTGAAGTAGTATGTTTAAGAGGAATATGCAATAGTATATTTAAGAGGAATATAAAGTAGTATGTTTAAGAGGAATATGAAGTAGTATGTTTAAGAGGAATATGCAGTAGTATATTTAAGAGGAATATGAAGTGGTATATTTAAGAGGAATATGAAGTAGTATGTTTAAGAGGAATATGAAGTAGTATGTTTAAGAGGAATTGAAGTAGTATGTTTAAGAGGAATATGCAATAGTATATTTAAGAGGAATATAAAGTAGTATGTTTAAGAGGAATATGAAGTAGTATGTTTAAGAGGAATATGCAGTAGTATATTTAAGAGGAATATGAAGTGGTATATTTAAGAGGAATATGAAGTAGTATGTTTAAGAGGAATATGAAGTAGTATATTTAAGACGAATATGAAGTAGTATATTTAAGAGGAATATGAAGTAGTATGTTTAAAAGGAATATGAAGTAGAATGTTTAAGAGGAATGTGAAGTAGTATGTTTAAGAGGAATATGAAGTAGTATGTTTAAGAGGAATACGAAGTAGTATATTTAAGAGGAAAATGAAGTAGTATGTGTAAGAGGAATATGAAGTAGTATGTTTAAGAGGAATATGAAGTAGTATGTTTAAGAGGAATATAAAGTAGTATGTTTAAGAGGAAAATGAAGTTGTATATTTTAGAGGAATATGCAGTATTTTATTTAAGAGGAATATGAAGTAGTATTTTTAAGAGGAATATGAAGTAGTATGCTTAAGAGGAATATGCAGTATAATATTTAAGAGGAATATGAAGTAGTATATTTAAGAGGAATATGAAGTCGTATGTTCAAGAGGAATATAAAGTAGTATATGTAAGAGGAATATGAAGTAGTATATTTAATAGGAATATGAAGTAGTATGTTTAAGAGGAATATGAAGTGGTATGTTTAAGTGGAATATGAAGTAGTATGTTTAAGAGGAATATGAAGTAGTATGTTTAAGAGGAATATGCAATAGTATATTTAAGAGGAATATGAAGTAGTATGTTTAAGAGGAATATGAAGTAGTATGTTTAAGAGGAATATGCAGTAGTATATTTAAGAGGAATATGAAGTAGTATATTTAAGAGGAATATGAAGTAGTATGTTTAAGAGGGATATGAAGTAGTATATTTAAGAGGAATATGAAGTAGTATGTTTAAAAGGAATATGAAGTAGTATATTTAAGAGGAATATGAAGTAGTATATTTAAGAGGAATATGAAGTAGCATGTTTAAGAGGAATATGAAGTAGTATATTTAAGAGAAATATGAAGTAGTATGTTTAAGAGGAATATGAAGTAGTATATTTAAGAGGAATATGAAGTAGTATGTTTAAGAGGAATATAAAGTAGTATGTTTAAGACGAATATGAAGTAGTATTTTTAAGAGGAATATGAAGTAGTATGTTTTAGAGGAATATGAAGTAGTATGTTTCAGAGGAATATGAAGTAGTATATTTAAGAGGTATATGAAGTAGTATATTTAAGAGGAATATGAAGTAGTATGTTTAAGAGGAATATGAAGTAGTATGTTTAAGAGGAATATGAAGTAGTATGTTTAAGAGGAATATGAAGTAGTATGTTTAAGAGGAATATGAAGTAGTATATGTAAGAGGAATATGCAGTAGTATATTTAAGAGAAATATGAAGTAGTATATTTAAGAAGAATATGAAGTAGTATATTTAAGAGGAATATGAAGTAGTATATTTAAGAGGAATATGAAGTAGTATGTTTAAGAAGAATATGAAGTAGTATGTTTAAGAGGAATATGAAGTAGTATATGTAAGAGGAATATGCAGTAGTATATTTAAGAGAAATATGAAGTAGTATATTTAAGAAGAATATGAAGTAGTATATTTAAGAGGAATATGAAGTAGTATATTTAAGAGGAATATGAAGTAGTATGTTTAAGAAGAATATGAAGTAGTATGTTTAAGAGGAATATGAAGTAGTATGTTTAAGAGAAATATGAAGTAGTATAATTAAGAGGAATATGCAGTATTTTATTTAAGAGGAATATGAAGTAGTATTTTTAAGAGGAATATGAAGTAGTATGCTTAAGAGAAATATGCAGTAGTATATTTAAGAGGAATATGAAGTAGTATGTTTAAGAGGAATATGAAGTAGTATGTTTAAGGGGAATACGAAGTAGTATGTTTAAGAGGAATATGAAGTAGTAAATTTAAGAGGAATATGAAGTAGTATGTTTAAGAGGAATATGAAATAGTATAATTAAGAGCAATATGAGGTAGAATGTTTAAGAGGAATAAGAAGTAGTATATATAAGAGGAATATGAAGTAGTATGTTTAAGAGGAATATGTAGTAGTATGTTTAACAGGAATATGAGGTAGAATGTTTAAGAGGAATATGAAGTAGTATATGTAAGAGGAATATGCAGTAGTATATTTAAGAGGAATATGAAGTAGTATATTTAAAAGGAATATGAAGTAGTATGTTTATGAGGAATATGAAGTAGTATGTTTAAGAGGAATATGAAGTAGTATGTTTAAGAGGAATATGAATTAGTATGTGTAAGAAGAATATTAAGTAGTATGTTTAAGAGGAATATGGAGTAGTATGTTTAAGAGGAATATGAAGTAGTATATTAAAGAGGAATATGAAGTAGTATATTTAAGCGGAATATGAAGTAGTATGTTTAAGAAAAATAAGAAGTAGTATGTTTAAGAGGAATATGAAGTAGTTTATTAAAGAAAAATATGAAGTAGTGTATATAAGAGGAATATGAATTAGTATGTTTAAGAGGAATATGCAGTAGTATATTTAAGAGGAATATGAAGTAGTATGTTTAAGAAGAATATTAAGTAGTATGTTTAAGAGAAATATGGAGTAGTATGTTTAAGAGGAATACGAAGTAGTATATTTAAGAGGAATATGAAGTATTATGTTTAAGAGGAATATGAAGTAGTATTTTTAAGAGGAATATGAAGAAGTATGTTTAAGAGGAATATGAAGTAGTATGTTTAAGAGGAATATGAAGTAGTATATTTAAGAGGAATATGAAGTAGTATATTTAAGAGGAATATGAAGTAGTATGTTTAAGAGGAATATAATGTAGTATGTTTAAGAGGAATGTGAAGTAGTATGTTTGAGAGGAATATGAAGTAGTATATTTCAGGGGAATATGAAGTAGTATGTTTAAGAGGAAAATGACGTAGTATGTTTCAGAAGAATATTAAGTAGTATGTTTAAGAGGAATATGGAGTAGTATGTTTAAGAGGAATATGAAGTAGTATATTTAAGAGGAATATGAAGTAGTATGTTTAAGAGGAATATGAAGTAGTATGTTTAAGAAGAATATTAAGTAGTATGTTTAAGAGGAATATGGAGAATATGTTTAAGAGGTATATGAAGTAGTATATTTAAGAGGAATATGAAGTTTTATATTCAAGCGGAATATGAAGTAGCATGTTTATGAGGAATAAAAAGTAGTATGTTTAAGAGGAATATGAAGTAGTTTATTAAAGAAGAATATGAAGTAGTATATATAAGAGGAATATGAAGTAGTATGTTTAAGAGGAATATGAAGTAGTATATTTAAGAGGAATATGAAGAAGTATGTTTCAGAGGAATTTGAAGTAGTATATTTAAGAGGAATATGAAGTAGTATATTTAAGAGGAATATGAAGTAGAATGTTTAAGAGGAATATGAAGTAGTATGTTTAAGAGGAATATGAAGTAGTATATTTAAGAGGAATATGAAGTGGTATGTTTAAGAGGAATATGAAGTAGTATATTTAAAAGGAATATGAAGTAATATGTTTCAGAGGAATATGAAGTAGTATATTTAAGAGGAATATGAAGTAGTATATTTAAGAGGAACATGATGTAGTGTGTTTAAGAGAAATATGAAGTAGTATGTTTAAGAGGAATATGAAGTAGTATGTTTAAGAGGAATATGAAGTAGTATGTTTAAGAGGAATATGAAGTAGTATGTTTAAGAGGAATATGAAGTAGTATGTTTAAAAGGAATATGAAGTTGTATATGTAAGAGGAATATGCAGTAGTATATTTAAGAGGAATATGAAGTAATATATTTAAGAGGAATATGAAGTAGTATATTTAAGAGGAATATGAAGTAGTATATTTAAGAGGAATATGAAGTAGTATGTTTAAGAGGAATATGAAGTAGTATGTTTAAGAGGAATATGAAGTAGTATGTGTAAGAGGAATATGAAGTAGTATGTTTAAGAGGAATATGAAGTAGTATGTTTAAGAGGAATATGAAGTAGTATGTTTATGAGGAATATGAAGTAGTATGTTTAAGATGAATATGAAATAGTATGTTTAAGAGGAATATGCAAAAGTATATTTAAGAGGAATATGAAGTAGTATGTTTAAGAGGAATATAAAGTAGTATGTTTAAGAGAGTAATATATTTAAGAGGAATATGAAGTAGTATATTTAAGAGGAATATGAAGTAGTATATTTAAGAGGAATATGAAGTAGTATGTTTAAGAGGAATATGAAGTAGTATGTTTAAGAGGAATATGAAGTAGTATAATTAAAAGGAATATGAAGTAGTATATTTAAGAGGAATATGAAGTAGTATGTTTAAGAGGAATATGAAGTAGTATATTTAAGAGGAATATGAAGTAGTATATTTAAGAGGAATATGAAGTAGTATATTTAAGAGGAATATGAAGTAGTATATAAGAGGAATATGAAGTAGTATATTTCAGAGGAATATGAAGTAGTATATTTAAGAGGAATATGAAGTAGTATATTTAAGAGGAATATGAAGTAGTATATTTAAGAGGAATATGAAGTAGTATATTTCAGAGGAATATGAAGTAGTATGTTTAAGAGTAATATAAAGTAGAATGTTTAAGAGGTATATGAAGTAGTATGTTTAAGAGGAATATAAAGTCGTATGTTTAAGAGGAATATGAAGTAGTATATTTAAGAGGATATGCAGTATTTTATTTAAGAGGAAAATGAAGTAGTATTTTTAAGAGGAATATGAAGTAGTATGCTTAAGAGGAATATGCAGTAGTATATTTAAGAGGAATATGAAGTAGTATATTTAAGAGGAATATGAAGTAGTACGTTTAAGAGGAATATAAAGTAGTATATTTAAGAGGAATATGAAGTAGTACACGTATATTTAATAGGAATATGAAGTAATATGTTTAAGAGGAAAAAGAAGTTGTATGTTTAAGAGGAATATGAAGTAGTATGTTTAAGAGGAATATGCAATAGTATATTTAAGAGGAATATGAAGTAGTATGTTTAAGAGGAATATGAAGTAGTATGTTTAAGAGGAATATGAAGTAGTATGTTTAAGAGGAATATGAAGTAGTATATTTAAGAGGAATATGAAGTAGTATGTTTAAGAGGAATATGAAGTAGTATATTTAAGAGGAATATGAAGTAGTATATTTAAGAGGAATATGAAGTAGTGTATTTCAGAGGAATATGAAGTAGTATGTTTAAGAGTAATATAAAGTAGAATGTTTAAGAGGTATATGAAGTAGTATGTTTAAGAGGAATATGAAGTAGTATGTTTATGAGGAATATGAAGTAGTATGTTTAAGATGAATATGAAATAGTATGTTTAAGAGGAATATGCAAAAGTATATTTAAGAGGAATATGAAGTAGTATGTTTAAGAGGAATATAAAGTAGTATGTTTAAGAGAGTAATATATTTAAGAGGAATATGAAGTAGTATATTTAAGAGGAATATGAAGTAGTATATTTAAGAGGAATATGAAGTAGTATGTTTAAGAGGAATATGAAGTAGTATGTTTAAGAGGAATATGAAGTAGTATAATTAAAAGGAATATGAAGTAGTATATTTAAGAGGAATATGAAGTAGTATGTTTAAGAGGAATATGAAGTAGTATATTTAAGAGGAATATGAAGTAGTATATTTAAGAGGAATATGAAGTAGTATATTTAAGAGGAATATGAAGTAATATATAAGAGGAATATGAAGTAGTATATTTCAGAGGAATATGAAGTAGTATATTTAAGAGGAATATGAAGTAGTATATTTAAGAGGAATATGAAGTAGTATATTTAAGAGGAATATGAAGTAGTATATTTCAGAGGAATATGAAGTAGTATGTTTAAGAGTAATATAAAGTAGAATGTTTAAGAGGTATATGAAGTAGTATGTTTAAGAGGAATATAAAGTCGTATGTTTAAGAGGAATATGAAGTAGTATATTTAAGAGGATATGCAGTATTTTATTTAAGAGGAAAATGAAGTAGTATTTTTAAGAGGAATATGAAGTAGTATGCTTAAGAGGAATATGCAGTAGTATATTTAAGAGGAATATGAAGTAGTATATTTAAGAGGAATATGAAGTAGTACGTTTAAGAGGAATATAAAGTAGTATATTTAAGAGGAATATGAAGTAGTATATTTAATAGGAATATGAAGTAATATGTTTAAGAGGAAAAAGAAGTTGTATGTTTAAGAGGAATATGAAGTAGTATGTTTAAGAGGAATATGCAATAGTATATTTAAGAGGAATATGAAGTAGTATGTTTAAGAGGAATATGAAGTAGTATGTTTAAGAGGAATATGAAGTAGTATGTTTAAGAGGAATATGAAGTAGTATATTTAAGAGGAATATGAAGTAGTATATTTAAGAGGAATATGAAGTAGTATATTTAAGAGGAATATGAAGTAGTATATTTAAGAGGAATATGAAGTAGTGTATTTCAGAGGAATATGAAGTAGTATGTTTAAGAGTAATATAAAGTAGAATGTTTAAGAGGTATATGAAGTAGTATGTTTAAGAGGAATATCAAGTCGTATGTTTAAGAGGAATATGAAGTAGTATATTTAAGAGGATATGCAGTATTTTATTTAAGAGGAAAATGAAGTAGTATTTTTAAGAGGAATATGAAGTAGTATGCTTAAGAGGAATATGCAGTAGTATATTTAAGAGGAATATGAAGTAGTATATTTAAGAGGAATATGAAGTAGTACGTTTAAGAGGAATATAAAGTAGTATATTTAAGAGGAATATGAAGTAGTATATTTAATAGGAATATGAAGTAGTATGTTTAAGAGGAAAAAGAAGTTGTATGTTTAAGAGGAATATGAAGTAGTATGTTTAAGAGGAATATGCAATAGTATATTTAAGAGGAATATGAAGAAGTATGTTTAAGAGGAATATGAAGTAGTATGTTTAAGAGGAATATGAAGTAGTATGTTTAAGAGGAATATGCAGTAGTATGTGTAAGAGGAATATGACGTAGTATGTTTAAGAGAAATGTGAAGTAGTATGTTTAAGAGGAATATGGAGTAGTATGTTTAAGAGGAATACGAAGTAGTATATTTAAGAGGAATATGAAGTAGTATGTCAAAGAGGAATATGAAGTAGTATGTTTAAGAGGAATATGAAGTAGTATGTTTAAGAGGAATATTAAGTAGTATGTTTAAGAGGAATGTGAAGTAGTATGTTTAAGAGGAATATGAAGTAGTATATTTCAGAGGAATATAAAGTAGTATGTTCAAGAGGAATATGAAGTAGTATGTTTAAGAAGAATATTAAGTAGTATGTTTAAGAGGAATATGGAGTAGTATGTTTAAGAGCAATTTGAAGTAGTATATTTAAGAGGAATATGAAGTAGTATATTTAAGAGGAATATGAAGTAGTATATTTCAGAGGAATATGAAGTAGTATGTTTAAGAGTAATATAAAGTAGAATGTTTAAGAGGTATATGAAGTAGTATGTTTAAGAGGAATATAAAGTCGTATGTTTAAGAGGAATATGAATTAGTATATTTAAGAGGATATGCAGTATTTTATTTAAGAGGAAAATGAAGTAGTATTTTTAAGAGGAATATGAAGTAGTATGCTTAAGAGGAATATGCAGTAGTATATTTAAGAGGAATATGAAGTAGTATATTTAAGAGGAATATGAAGTAGTACGTTTAAGAGGAATATAAAGTAGTATATTTAAGAGGAATATGAAGTAGTATATTTAATAGGAATATGAAGTAGTATGTTTAAGAGGAAAAAGAAGTTGTATGTTTAAGAGGAATATGAAGTAGTATATTTAAGAGGAATATGCAATAGTATATTTAAGAGGAATATGAAGAAGTATGTTTAAGAGGAATATGAAGTAGTATGTTTAAGAGGAATATGAAGTAGTATGTTTAAGAGAAATGTGAAGTAGTATGTTTAAGAGGAATATGGAGTAGTATGTTTAAGAGGAATACGAAGTAGTATATTTAAGAGGAATATGAAGTAGTATGTTTAAGAGGAATATGAAGTAGTATGTCAAAGAGGAATATGAAGTAGTATGTTTAAGAGGAATATGAAGTAGTATGTTTAAGAGGAATATTAAGTAGTATGTTTAAGAGGAATGTGAAGTAGTATGTTTAAGAGGAATATGAAGTAGTATATTTCAGAGGATAAAGAGGAATATGAAGTAGTATGTTTAAGAAGAATATTAAGTAGTATGTTTAAGAGGAATATGGAGTAGTATGTTTAAGAGGAATATGAAGTAGTATATTTAAGAGGAATATGAAGTAGTATATTTAAGAGGAATATGAAGTAGTATGTTTAAGAGGAATATGAAGTAGTATGTTTAAGAGGAATATGAAGTAGTATGTTTAAGAGGAATATAAAGTAGTATGTTTAAGAGGAATATGAAGCCGTATATTTAAGAGGAATATGCAGTATTTTATTTAATAGGAAAATGGAGTAGCATTTTTAAGAGGAATATGAAGTAGTATGCTTAAGAGGAATATGCAGTACTATATTTAAGAGGAATATGAAATAGTATATTTAATAGGAATATGAAGTAGTATGTTTAAGAGGAATATGAAGTTGTAAGTTTAAGAGGAATATGAAATAGTATGTTTAAGAAGAATATGCAATAGTATATTTAAGAGGAATATGAAGTAGTATTTTTAAGAGGAATATGAAGTAGTATGTTTAAGAGGAATATGAAGTAGTATGTTTAAGAGGAATATGCAGTAGTATGTTTAAGAGGAATATGAAGTAGTATGTTTAAGAGGAATGTGAAGTAGTATGTTTAAGAGGAATATGAAATAGTATGTTTAAGAGGAATACGAAGTAGTATATTTAAGAGGAATATGAAGTAGTATGTTTAAGAGGAATATGAAGTAGTATGTTTAACAGGAATATGAAATAGTATGTTTAAGAGGAATATGAAGTAGTATGTTTAAGAGGAACATGAAGAAGTATATTTAAGACGAATATGAAGTAGTATATTTAAGAGGAATATGAAGTAGTATATTTAAGAGGAATATAAAGTAGTATATTTTAAAGGAATATGAAGTAGTATGTTTAAGAGGAATATGAAGTAGTATGTTTAAGAGGAATGTGAAGTAGTATATTTAAGAGGAATATGACGTAGTATATTTCAGAGGAATATGAAGTAGTATGTTTAAGAGGAATATGAAGTAGTATGTTTAAGAAGAATATTAAGTAGTATGTTTAAGAGGAATATAGAGTAGTATGTTTAAGAGGAATATGAAGTAGTATATTTAAGAGGAATATGAAGTAGTAAATTTAAGCGGAATATGAAGTAGTATGTTTAAGAGGAATAAGAAGTAGTATATTTAAGAGGAATATGAAGTAATTTATTAAAGAAGAATATGAAGTAGTATATATAAGAGGAATATGAAGTAGTATATTTAAGAGGAATATGAAGTAGTATATTTAAGAGGAATATGAAGTAGTATTTTTAAGAGGAATATGAAGTAGTATATTTAAGAGGAATATGAAGTAGTATGTTTAAGAGGAATATGAAGTAGTATATATAAGAGGAATATGAAGTAGTATGTTTAAGGGGAATATGAAGTAGTATATTTAAGAGGAATATGAAGTAGTATGTTTAAGAGGAATATGAAGTAGTATGTTTAGGAGGAATATGAAGAATTATGTTTAAGAGGAATATGAAGTAGTATGTTTTAGAGGAATATGAAGTAGTATATTTAAGAGGAATATGAAGTAGTATATTTAAGAGGAATATGAAGTAGTATGTTTAAGAGGAATATGAAGTAGTATGTTTAAGAAGAATATGAAGTAGTATGTTTAAGAGGAATATGAAGTAGTATGTTTAAGAGGAATATGAAGTAGTATGTTTAAGAGGAATATAAAGTACTATGTTTAAGGGGAATATGAAGTAGTATGTTTAAGAGGAATATGAAGTAGTATATGTAAGAGGAATATGCAGTAGTATATTTAAGAGGAATATGAAGTAGTATATTTAAGAGGAATATGAAGTAGTAAATTTAAGCGGAATATGAAGTAGTATGTTTAAGAGGAATATGAAGTAGTATGTTTAAGAGGAATATGAAGTAGTTTATTAAAGAAGAATATGAAGTAGTATATATAAGAGGAATATGAAGTAGTATGTTTAAGAGGAATATGAAGTAGTATATTTAAGAGGAATATGAAGTAGTATTTTTAAGAGGAATATGAAGTAGTATATTTAAGAGGAATATGAAGTAGTATGTTTAAGAGGAATATGAAGTAGTATATATAAGAGGAATATGAAGTAGTATGTTTAAGAGGAATATGAAGTAGTATATTTAAGAGGAATATGAAGTAGTATGTTTAAGAGGAATATGAAGTAGCATGTTTAGGAGGAATATGAAGAAGTATGTTTAAGAGGAATATGAAGTAGTATGTTTCAGAGGAATATGAAGTAGTATATTTAAGAGGAATATGAAGTAGTATATTTAAGAGGAATATGAAGTAGTATGTTTAAGAGGAATATGAAGTAGTATGTTTAAGAGGAATATGAAGTAGTATGTTTAAGAGGAATATGAAGTAGTATGTTTAAGAGGAATATGAAGTAGTATGTTTAAGAGGAATATAAAGTACTATGTTTAAGGGGAATATGAAGTAGTATGTTTAAGAGGAATATGAAGTAGTATATGTAAGAGGAATATGCAGTAGTATATTTAAGAGGAATATGAAGTAGCATATTTAAGAGGAATATGAAGTAGTATATTTAAGAGGAATATGAAGTAGAGTATTTAAGAGGAATATGAAGTAGTATGTTTAAGAGGAATATGAAGTAGTATGTTTAAGAGGAATATGAAGTAGTATGTTTAAGAGGAATATGAAGTAGTATGTTTAAGAGGAATATGAAGTAGTATGTTTAAGAGGAATATGAAGTAGTATGTTTAAGAGGAATATGAAGTAGTATGTTAAAGAGGAATATGAAATTGTATGTTTAAGAGAAATATGCAAACGTATATTTAAGTGGAATATGAAGTAGTATGTTTAAGAGGAATAAGAAGTAGTATGTTTAAGAGGAATATGAAGTAGTTTATTAAAGAAGAATATGAAGTAGTATATATAAGAGGAATATGAAGTAGTATGTTTAAGAGGAATATGAAGTAGTATATTTAAGAGGAATATGAAGTAGTATTTTTAAGAGGAATATGAAGTAGTATATTTAAGAGGAATATGAAGTAGTATGTTTAAGAGGAATATGAAGTAGTATATATAAGAGGAATATGAAGTAGTATGTTTAAGAGGAATATGAAGTAGTATATTTAAGAGGAATATGAAGTAGTATGTTTAAGAGGAATATGAAGTAGTATGTTTAGGAGGAATATGAAGAAGTATGTTTAAGAGGAATATGAAGTAGTATGTTTCAGAGGAATATGAAGTAGTATATTTAAGAGGAATATGAAGTAGTATATTTAAGAGGAATATGAAGTAGTATGTTTAAGAGGAATATGAAGTAGTATGTTTAAGAGGAATATGAAGTAGTATGTTTAAGAGGAATATGAAGTAGTATGTTTAAGAGGAATATGAAGTAGTATGTTTAAGAGGAATATAAAGTACTATGTTTAAGGGGAATATGAAGTAGTATGTTTAAGAGGAATATGAAGTAGTATATGTAAGAGGAATATGCAGTAGTATATTTAAGAGGAATATGAAGTAGTATATTTAAGAGGAATATGAAGTAGTATATTTAAGAGGAATATGAAGTAGAGTATTTAAGAGGAATATGAAGTAGTATGTTTAAGAGGAATATGAAGTAGTATGTTTAAGAGGAATATGAAGTAGTATGTTTAATAGGAATATGAAGTAGTATGTTTAAGAGGAATATGAAGTAGTATGTTTAAGAGGAATATGAAGTAGTATGTTTAAGAGGAATATGAAGTAGTATGTTAAAGAGGAATATGAAATAGTATGTTTAAGAGGAATATGAAGTAGTATATTTAAGTGGAATATGAAGTAGTATGTTTAAGAGGAATATAAAGTAGTATGTTTAAGAGAGTAATATATTTAAGAGGAATATGATGTAGTATATTTAAGAGGAATATAAAGTAGTATGTTTAAGAGGAATATGAAGTAGTATATTTAAGGAGAATATAAAGTAGTATATTTAAGAGGAATATGAAGTAGTATGTTTAAGAGGAATATGAAGTAGTATATTTAAGAGGAATATGAAGTAGTATATTTAAGAGGAATATGAAGTAGTATATTTAAGAGGAATATGAAGTAGTATTTTTAAGAGGAATATGAAGTAGTATATTTAAGAGGAATATGAAGTAGTATGTTTAAGAGGAATATGAAGTAGTATGTTTAAGAGGAATATGAAGTAGTATGTTTAAGAGGAATATAAAGTAGTATGTTTAAGAGGAATATGAAGTAGTATGTTTAAGAGGAATATGAAGTATTATGTTTAAGAGGAATATGCAGTAGTATGTTTAAGAGGAATATGAAGTAGTATGTTTAAGAGAAATGTGAAGTAGTATGTTTAAGAGGAATATGGAGTAGTATGTTTAAGAGGAATACGAAGTAGTATATTTAAGAGGAATATGAAGTAGTATGTTTAAGAGGAATATGAAGTAGTATGTTGAAGAGGAATATGAAGTAGTATGTTTAAGAGGAATATGAAGTAGTATGTTTAAGAGGATTATGAAGTAGTATATTTAAGATGAATATGTGGTAGTATGTTTAAGAGGAATATGAAGTAGTATATTTAAGAGGAATATGAAATGGTTTGTTTAAGAGGAATATGTAGTAGTATGTTTAACAGGAATACGAAGTAGAATATTTAAGAGGAATATGAAGTAGTATGTTTAAGAGGAATATGAAGTAGTATGTTTCAGAGGAATGTTAAGTAGTATGTTTAAGAGGAATATGAAGTAGTATAATTAAGAGGAATATGAAGTAATATATTTAAGAGGAATATGAAGTAGTATGTTTAAGAGGAATATGAAGTAGTATATTTAAGAGGAATATGAAGTAGTATGTTCAAGAGGAATATGAAGTAGTATATTTAAGAGGAATATGAAGTAGTATGTTTAAGAGGAATATGAAGTAGTATATATAAGAGAAATATGAATTAGTATGTTTAAGAGGAATGTGAAGTAGTATATTTAAGAGGAATATGAAGTAGTATGTTTAAGAGGAATATGAAGTCGTATTTTTAAGAGGAATATGAAGAAGTATGTTTAAGAGGAATATGAAGTAGTATGTTTCAGAGGAATATGAAGTAGTATATTTAAGCGGAATATGAAGTAGTATATTTAAGAGGAATATGAAGTAGTATATTTAATAGGAATATGAAGTAGTATGTTTAAGAGGAATATGAAGTTGTATGTTTAAGAGGAATATGAAGTAGTATGTTTAAGAGGAATATGAAGTAGTATATTTAAGAGGAATATGAAGTAGTATGTTTAAGAGGAATATGAAGTAGTATATTTAAGAGGAATATGAAGTAGTATGTTTAAGAGGAATATGAAGTAGTATATATAAGAGAAATATGAATTAGTATGTTTAAGAGGAATATGAAGTAGTATATTTAAGAGGAATATGAAGTAGTATGTTTAAGAGGAATATGAAGTAGTATGTTTAAGAGGAATATGAAGTAGTATGTTTAAGAGGAATATGAAGTAGTATGTTTAAGAGGAATATGAAGTAGTATGCTTCAGAGGATAATGAAGTAGTATGTTTAAGAGGAATATGAAGTGGTATGTTTAAGAGGAATATGAAGTAGTATGTTTAAGAGGAATATGAAGTAGTATATGTAAGAGGAATATGCAGTAGTATATTTAAGAGGAATATGAAGTAGTATATTTAAGAGGAATATGAAGTAGTATGTTTCAGAGGAATATGAAGTAGTATATTTAAGCGGAATATGAAGTAGTATATTTAAGAGGAATATGAAGTAGTATGTTTAAGAGGAATATGAAGTAGTATGTTTAAGAGGAATATGAAGTAGTATGTTTAAGAGGAATATGAAGTAGTATGCTTCAGAGGATAATGAAGTAGTATGTTTAAGAGGAATATGAAGTGGTATGTTTAAGAGGAATATGAAGTAGTATGTTTAAGAGGAATATGAAGTAGTATATGTAAGAGGAATATGCAGTAGTATATTTAAGAGGAATATGAAGTAGTATATTTAAGAGGAATATGAAGTAGTATATTTAAGATGAATATGAAGTAGAGTTTTTAGGAGGAATATGAAGTAGTATATTTAAGAGGAATATGAAGTAGTATGTTTAGGAGGAATATGAAGTAGTATGTTTAAGAGGAATATGAAGTAGTATGTTTAAGAGGAATATAAAGTAGTATGTTTAAGAGGAATATGAAGTAGTATGTTTAAGAGGAATATGAAGTAGTATGTTTAAGAGGAATATGAAGTAGTATGTTTAAGAGGAATATGAAGTAGTATGTTTAAGAGGAATATGAAGTAGTATGTTTAAGAGGAATATGAAGTAGTATGTTTAAGAGGAATATGAAGTATTATGTTTAAGAGGAATATGAAATAGTATGTTTAAGAGGAATATGCAAAAGTATATTTAAGAGGAATATGAAGTAGTATGTTTAAGAGGAATATAAAGTAGTATGTTTAAGATAGTAATATATTTAAGAGGAATATGATGTAGTATATTTAAGAGGAATATAAAGTAGTATGTTTAAGAGGAATATGAAGTGGTATATTAAAGGGGAATATAAAGTAGTATATTTAAGAGGAATATGAAGTAGTATGTTTAAGAGGAATATGAAGTAGAATGTTTAAGAGGAATATGAAGTAGTATAATTAAGAGGAATATGAAGTTGTATATTTAAGAGGAATATTAAGTAGTATGTATAAGAGGAATATGAAGTAGTATATTTAAGAGGAATATGAAGTAGTATATTTAAGAGGAATATGAAGTAGTATATTTAAGAGAAATATGAAGTAGTATATTTAAGAGGAATATGAAGTAGTATGTTTAGGAGGAATATGAAGTAGTATGTTTAAGAGGAATATGAAGTAGTATGTTTAAGAGGAATATAAAGTAGTATGTTTAAGAGGAATATGAAGTAGTATGTTTAAGAGGAATATGAAGTATTATGTTTAAGAGGAATATGCAGTAGTATGTTTAAGAGGAATATGAAGTAGTATGTTTAAGAGAAATGTGAAGTAGTATGTTTAAGAGGAATATGGAGTAGTATGTTTAAGAGGAATACGAACTAGTAGATTTAAGAAGAATATGAAGTAGTATGTTTAAGAGGAATATGAAGTAGTATGTTGAAGAGGAATATGAAGTAGTATGTTTAAGAGGAATATGAAGTAGTATGTTTAAGAGGATTATGAAGTAGTATATTTAAGAGGAATATGAGGTAACATGTTTAAGAGGAATATGAAGTAGTATATTTACGAGGAATATGAAATAGTATGTTTAAGAGGAATATGTAGTAGTATGTTTAACAGGAATATGAAGTAGAATATTTAAGAGGAATATGAAGTAGTATGTTTAAGAGGAATATGAAGTAGTATGTTTAAGAGGAATATTAAGTAGTATGTTTAAGAGGAATATGAAGTAGTATAATTAAGAGGTATATGAAGTAGTATATTTAAGAGGAATATGAAGTAGTATGTTTAAGAGGAATATGAAGTAGTATATTTAAGAGGAATATGAAGTAGTTTGTTGAAGAGTAATATGCAGTAGTTTATTTAAGAGGAATATGAAGTAGTATATTTAAGAGGAATATGAAGTAGTATGTTTAAGAGGAATATGAAGTAGTATATTTAAGAAGAATATGAAGTAGTATATTTAAGAGGAATATGAAGTAGTATGTTTAAAAGGAATATGAAGTAGTATGTTTAAGAGGAATGTGAAGTAGTATGTTTAAGAGGAATATGAAGTAGTATGTTTAAGAGGAAAACGATGCAGTATATTTAAGAGGAATATGAAATAGTATGTTTAAGAGGAATATTAAGTAGTATGTTTAAGAGGAATATGAAGTAGTATGTTTAAGAGGAATATGAAGTAGTATGTTTAAGAGGAATATAAAGTAGTATGTTTAAGAGGAATATGAAGTTGTATGTTTAAGAGGAATATGAAGTAGTATGTTTAAGAGGAATATGAAATAGTATGTTTAAGAGGAATATGAAGTAGTATATTTAAGAGGAATATGAAGTAGTATATTTAAGAAGAATATGAAGTAGTATGTTTAAGAGGAATATGAAGTAGTATATTTAAGAGGAATATGAAGTAGTATATTTAAGAAGAATATGAAGTAGTATATTTTAGAGGAATATGCAGTATTTTATTTAAGAGGAATATGAAGTAGTATTTTTAAGAGGAATATGAAGTAGTATGCTTAAGAGGAATATGCAGTAGTATATTTAAGAGGAATATGAAGTAGTATATTTAAGAGCAATATGAAGTAGTATGTTCAAGAGGAATATAAATTAGTATATGTAAGAGGAATATGAAGTAGTATATTTAATAGGAATATGAAGTAGTATGTTTAAGAGGAATATGAAGTGGTATGTTTAAGAGGAATATGAAGTAGTATGTTTAAGAGGAATATGAAGTAGTATATGTAAGAGGAATATGCAGTAGTATATTTAAGAGGAATATGAAGTAGTATATTTAAGAGGAATATGAAGTAGTATATTTAAGATGAATATGAAGTAGAGTTTTTAGGAGGAATATGAAGTAGTATATTTAAGAGGAATATGAAGTAGTATGTTTAGGAGGAATATGAAGTAGTATGTTTAAGAGGAATATGAAGTAGTATGTTTAAGAGGAATATAAAGTAGTATGTTTAAGAGGAATATGAAGTAGTATGTTTAAGAGGAATATGAAGTAGTATGTTTAAGAGGAATATGAAGTAGTATGTTTAAGAGGAATATGAAGTAGTATGTTTAAGAGGAATATGAAGTAGTATGTTTAAGAGGAATATGAAGTAGTATGTTTAAGAGG
This sequence comes from Atherix ibis, assembly GCA_958298945.1. Lineage (NCBI taxonomy): Eukaryota > Metazoa > Arthropoda > Insecta > Diptera > Athericidae > Atherix > Atherix ibis. The sequence continues at coordinate 1,121,377 of CATQJD010000064.1, read as the reverse complement.
AATATGAAGTATTATGTTTAAGAGGAATATGAAATAGTATGTTTAAGAGGAATATGCAAAAGTATATTTAAGAGGAATATGAAGTAGTATTTTTAAGAGGAATATAAAGTAGTATGTTTAAGATAGTAATATATTTAAGAGGAATATGATGTAGTATATTTAAGAGGAATATAAAGTAGTATGTTTAAGAGGAATATGAAGTGGTATATTTAAGGGGAATATAAAGTAGTATATTTAAGAGGAATATGAAGTAGTATGTTTAAGAGGAATATGAAGTAGGATGTTTAAGAGGAATATGAAGTAGTATAATTAAGAGGAATATGAAGTTGTATATTTAAGAGGAATATTAAGTAGTATGTATAAGAGGAATATGAAGTAGTATATTTAAGAGGAATATGAAGTAGTATATTTAAGAGGAATATGAAGTAGTATATTTAAGAGAAATATGAAGTAGTATATTTAAGAGGAATATGAAGTAGTATGTTTAGGAGGAATATGAAGTAGTATGTTTAAGAGGAATATGAAGTAGTATGTTTAAGAGGAATATAAAGTAGTATGTTTAAGAGGAATATGAAGTAGTATGTTTAAGAGGAATATGAAGTATTATGTTTAAGAGGAATATGCAGTAGTATGTTTAAGAGGAATATGAAGTAGTATGTTTAAGAGAAATGTGAAGTAGTATGTTTAAGAGGAATATGGAGTAGTATGTTTAAGAGGAATACGAACTAGTAGATTTAAGAAGAATATGAAGTAGTATGTTTAAGAGGAATATGAAGTAGTATGTTGAAGAGGAATATGAAGTAGTATGTTTAAGAGGAATATGAAGTAGTATGTTTAAGAGGATTATGAAGTAGTATATTTAAGAGGAATATGAGGTAACATGTTTAAGAGGAATATGAAGTAGTATATTTACGAGGAATATGAAATAGTATGTTTAAGAGGAATATGTAGTAGTATGTTTAACAGGAATATGAAGTAGAATATTTAAGAGGAATATGAAGTAGTATGTTTAAGAGGAATATGAAGTAGTATGTTTAAGAGGAATATTAAGTAGTATGTTTAAGAGGAATATGAAGTAGTATAATTAAGAGGAATATGAAGTAGTATATTTAAGAGGAATATGAAGTAGTATGTTTAAGAGGAATATGAAGTAGTATATTTAAGAGGAATATGAAGTAGTTTGTTGAAGAGTAATATGCAGTAGTTTATTTAAGAGGAATATGAAGTAGTATATTTAAGAGGAATATGAAGTAGTATGTTTAAGAGGAATATGAAGTAGTATATTTAAGAAGAATATGAAGTAGTATATTTAAGAGGAATATGAAGTAGTATGTTTAAAAGGAATATGAAGTAGTATGTTTAAGAGGAATGTGAAGTAGTATGTTTAAGAGGAATATGAAGTAGTATGTTTAAGAGGAAAACGATGCAGTATATTTAAGAGGAATATGAAATAGTATGTTTAAGAGGAATATTAAGTAGTATGTTTAAGAGGAATATGAAGTAGTATGTTTAAGAGGAATATGAAGTAGTATGTTTAAGAGGAATATAAAGTAGTATGTTTAAGAGGAATATGAAGTTGTATGTTTAAGAGGAATATGAAGTAGTATGTTTAAGAGGAATATGAAATAGTATGTTTAAGAGGAATATGAAGTAGTATATTTAAGAGGAATATGAAGTAGTATATTTAAGAAGAATATGAAGTAGTATGTTTAAGAGGTATATGAAGTAGTATATTTAAGAGGAATATGAAGTAGTATATTTAAGAAGAATATGAAGTAGTATATTTTAGAGGAATATGCAGTATTTTATTTAAGAGGAATATGAAGTAGTATTTTTAAGAGGAATATGAAGTAGTATGCTTAAGAGGAATATGCAGTAGTATATTTAAGAGGAATATGAAGTAGTATATTTAAGAGCAATATGAAGTAGTATGTTCAAGAGGAATATAAATTAGTATATGTAAGAGGAATATGAAGTAGTATATTTAATAGGAATATCAAGTAGTATGTTTAAGAGGAATATGAAGTTGTATGTTTAAGAGGAATATGAAGTTGTATGTTTAAGAGGAATACGAAGTAGTATGTTTAAGGGGAATACGAAGTAGTATGTTTAAGAGGAATATGAAGTAGTAAATTTAAGAGGAATACGAATTAGTATGTTTAAGACGAATATGAAGTAGTATATTTAAGAGGAATATGAGGTAGTATGTTTAAGAGGAATAAGAAGTGGTATATTTAAGAAGAATATGAAGTAGTATGTTTAAGAGGAATATGTAGTAGTATGTTTAACAGGAATATGAAGTAGAATATTTAAGAGGAATATGAAGTAGTATGTTTAAGAGAAATATTAAGTAGTATGTTTAAGAGGAATATTAAGTAGTATGTTTAAGAGGAATATGAAGTTGTATATTTAAGAGGAATATGAAGTAGTATACTTAAGAAAAATATGAAGTAGTATATTTAAGAGGAATTTGAAGTAGTATATTTAAGAGGAATATGAAGTAGTATATTTAAGAGGAATATAAAGTAGTATATTTGAGAGGAATATGAAGTAGTATATTTAAGAGGAATATGAAGTAGTATGTTTAAGAGGAATATGAAGTAGTATGTTTAAGAGGAATATGAAGTAGTATGTTTAAGAGGAATATAAAGTAGTATGTTTAAGAGGAATATGAAATATTATGTTTAAGAGGAATATGAAGTAGTATGTTTAAGAGGAATATGCAATAGTATATTTAAGAGGAATATGAAGTAGTATATTTAAGAGGAATATGAAGAAGTATTGTGAAGAGTAATATGCAGTAGTATATTTAAGAGGAATATGAAGTAGTATATTTAAGAGGAATATGAAGTAGTATGTTTAAGAGGAATATGAAGTAGTATATTTAAGAAGAATATGAAGTAGTATATTTAAGAGGAATATGAAGTAGTATGTTTAAAAGGAATATGAAGTAGTATGTTTAAGAGGAATGTGAAGTAGTATGTTTAAGAGGAATATGAAGTAGTATGTTTAAGAGGAATACGAAGTAGTATATTTAAGAGGAATATGAAATAGTATGTTTAAGAGGAATATGAAGTTGTATGTTTAAGAGGAATATGAAGTAGTATGTTTAAGAGGAATATAAAGTAGTATGTTTAAGAGGAATATGAAGTTGAATGTTTAAGAGGAATATGAAGTAGTATGTTTAAGAGGAGTATGAAGTAGTATGTTTAAGAGGAATATGCAATAGTATATTTAAGAGGAATATGAAGTAGTATATTTAAGAGGAATATGAAGTAGTATATTTTAGAGGAATATGCAGTATTTTATTTAAGAGGAATATGAAGTAGTATTTTTAAGAGGAATATGAAGTAGTATGCTTAAGAGGAATATGCAGTAGTATATTTAAGAGGAATATGAAGTAGTATATTTAAGAGCAATATGAAGTAGTATGTTCAAGAGGAATATAAATTAGTATATGTAAGAGGAATATGAAGTAGTATATTTAATAGGAATATCAAGTAGTATGTTTAAGAGGAATATAAAGTTGTATGTTTAAGAGGAATATGAAGTAGTATGTTTAAGAGGAATATGAAGTAGTATGTTTAAGAGGAATATGAAGTATTATGTTTAAGAGGAATATGCAGTAGTATGTTTAAGAGGAATATGAAGTAGTATGTTTAAGAGAAATGTGAAGTAGTATGTTTAAGAGGAATATGGAGTAGTATGTTTAAGAGGAATACGAAGTAGTAGATTTAAGAAGAATATGAAGTAGTATGTTTAAGAGGAATATGAAGTAGTATGTTGAAGAGGAATATGAAGTAGTATGTTTAAGAGGAATATGAAGTAGTATGTTTAAGAGGATTATGAAGTAGTATATTTAAGAGGAATATGAGGTAATATGTTTAAGAGGAATATGAAGTAGTAAATTTACAAGGAATATGAAATAGTATGTTTAAGAGGAATATGTAGTAGTATGTTTAAGAGGAATATTAAGTAGTATGTTTAAGAGGAATATGAAGTAGTATAATTAAGAGGAATATGAAGTAGTATATTTAAGAGGAATATGAAGTAGTATGTTTAAGAGGAATATGAAGTAGTATATTTAAGAGGAATATGAAGTAGTATATTTAAGAAGAATATGAAGTAGTATATTTTAGAGGAATATGCAGTATTTTATTTAAGAGGAATATGAAGTAGTATTTTTAAGAGGAATATGAAGTAGTATGCTTAAGAGGAATATGCAGTAGTATATTTAAGAGGAATATAAAGTAGTATATTTAAGAGCAATATGAAGTAGTATGTTCAAGAGGAATATAAATTAGTATATGTAAGAGGAATATGAAGTAGTATATTTAATAGGAATATCAAGTAGTATGTTTAAGAGGAATATGAAGTTGTATGTTTAAGAGGAATATGAAGTTGTATGTTTAAGAGGAATACGAAGTAGTATGTTTAAGGGGAATACGAAGTAGTATGTTTAAGAGGAATATGAAGTAGTAAATTTAAGAGGAATACGAATTAGTATGTTTAAGACGAATATGAAGTAGTATATTTAAGAGGAATATGAGGTAGTATGTTTAAGAGGAATAAGAAGTGGTATATTTAAGAAGAATATGAAGTAGTATGTTTAAGAGGAATATGTAGTAGTATGTTTAACAGGAATATGAAGTAGAATATTTAAGAGGAATATGAAGTAGTATGTTTAAGAGAAATATTAAGTGGTATGTTTAAGAGGAATATTAAGTAGTATGTTTAAGAGGAATATGAAGTTGTATATTTAAGAGGAATATGAAGTAGTATACTTAAGAAAAATATGAAGTAGTATATTTAAGAGGAATTTGAAGTAGTATATTTAAGAGGAATATGAAGTAGTATATTTGAGAGGAATATGAAGTAGTATATTTAAGAGGAATATGAAGTAGTATGTTTAAGAGGAATATGAAGTAGTATGTTTAAGAGGAATATGAAGTAGTATGTTTAAGAGGAATATAAAGTAGTATGTTTAAGAGGAATATGAAATATTATGTTTAAGAGGAATATGAAGTAGTATGTTTAAGAGGAATATGCAATAGTATATTTAAGAGGAATATGAAGTAGTATATTTAAGAGGAATATGAAGAAGTATTGTGAAGAGTAATATGCAGTAGTATATTTAAGAGGAATATGAAGTAGTATATTTAAGAGGAATATGAAGTAGTATGTTTAAGAGGAATATGAAGTAGTATATTTAAGAAGAATATGAAGTAGTATGTTTAAGAGGAATGTGAAGTAGTATGTTTAAGAGGAATATGAAGTAGTATGTTTAAGAGGAATACAAAGTAGTATATTTAAGAGGAATATGAAATAGTATCTTTAAGAGGAATATGAAGTTGTATGTTTAAGAGGAATATGAAGTAGTATGTTTAAGAGGAATATAAAGTAGTATGTTTAAGAGGAATATCAAGTTGAATGTTTAAGAGGAATATGAAGTAGTATATTTTAGAGGAATATGCAGTATTTTATTTAAGAGGAATATGAAGTAGTATTTTTAAGAGGAATATGAAGTAGTATGCTTAAGAGGAATATGCAGTAGTATATTTAAGAGGAATATGAAGTAGTATATTTTAGAGGAATATGCAGTATTTTATTTAAGAGGAATATGAAGTAGTATTTTTAAGAGGAATATGAAGTAGTATGCTTAAGAGGAATATGCAGTAGTATATTTAAGAGGAATATGAAGTAGTATATTTAAGAGCAATATGAAGTAGTATGTTCAAGAGGAATATAAATTAGTATATGTAAGAGGAATATGAAGTAGTATATTTAATAGGAATATCAAGTAGTATGTTTAAGAGGAATATAAAGTTGTATGTTTAAGAGGAATATGAAGTAGTATGTTTAAGAGGAATATGAAGTAGTATGTTTAAGAGGAATATGAAGTATTATGTTTAAGAGGAATATGCAGTAGTATGTTTAAGAGGAATATGAAGTAGTATGTTTAAGAGAAATGTGAAGTAGTATGTTTAAGAGGAATATGGAGTAGTATGTTTAAGAGGAATACGAAGTAGTAGATTTAAGAAGAATATGAAGTAGTATGTTTAAGAGGAATATGAAGTAGTATGTTGAAGAGGAATATGAAGTAGTATGTTTAAGAGGAATATGAAGTAGTATGTTTAAGAGGATTATGAAGTAGTATATTTAAGAGGAATATGAGGTAATATGTTTAAGAGGAATATGAAGTAGTAAATTTACAAGGAATATGAAATAGTATGTTTAAGAGGAATATGTAGTAGTATGTTTAACAGGAATATGAAGTAGAATATTTAAGAGGAATATGAAGTAGTATGTTTAAGAGGAATATGAAGTAGTATGTTTAAGAGGAATATTAAGTAGTATGTTTAAGAGGAATATGAAGTAGTATAATTAAGAGGAATATGAAGTAGTATATTTAAGAGGAATATGAAGTAGTATGTTTAAGAGGAATATGAAGTAGTATATTTAAGAGGAATATGAAGTAGTATGTTCAAGAGGAATATAAAGTAGTATATTTAAGAGGAATATGAAGTAGTATATTTAATAGGAATATGAAGTAGTATGTTTAAGAGGAATATGAAGTTGTATGTTTAAGAGGAATATGAAGTAGTATGTTTAAGAGGAATATGAACTAGTATGTTTAAGAGGAATATGCAATAGTATATTTAAGAGGAATATGAAGTAGTATATTTAAGAGGAATATGAAGTAGTTTGTTAAAGAGTAATATGCAGTAGTATAATTAAGAGAAATATGAAGTAGTATATTTAAGAGGAATATGAAGTAGTATGTTTAAGAGGAATATAAAGTAGTATATTTAAGAGGAATATGAAGTAGTATATTTAAGAGGAATATGAAGTAGTATGTTTAAAAGGAATATGAAGTAGTATGTTTAAGAGGAATGTGAAGTAGTATGTTTAAGAGGAATATGAAGTAGTATGTTTAAGAGGAAAACGAAGCAGTATATTTAAGAGGAATATGAAATAGTATGTTTAAGAGGAATATTAAGTAGTATGTTTAAGAGGAATATGAAGTAGTATGTTTAAGAGGAATATAAAGTAGTATGTTTAAGAGGAATATGAAGTTGTATGTTTAAGAGGAATATGAAGTAGTATGTTTAAGAGGAATATGAAGTAGTATGTTTAAGAGGAATATGAAGTAGTATTTTTAAGAGTAATATGAAGTAGTATGCTTAAGAGGAATATGCAGCAGTATATTTAAGAGGAATATGAAGTAGTATATTTAAGAGCAATATGAAGTAGTATGTTCAAGAGGAATATAAATTAGTATATGTAAGAGGAATATGAAGTAGTATATTTAATAGGAATATCAAGTAGTATGTTAAAGAGAAATATGAAGTTGTATGTTTAAGAGGAATATGAAGTTGTATGTTTAAGAGGAATACGAAGTAGTATGTTTAAGGGGAATACGAAGTAGTATGTTTAAGAGGAATATGAAGTATTATGTTTAAGAGGAATATGCAGTAGTATGTTTAAGAGGAATATGAAGTAGTATGTTTAAGAGAAATGTGAAGTAGTATGTTTAAGAGGAATATGGAGTAGTATGTTTAAGAGGAATACGAAGTAGTAGATTTAAGAAGAATATGAAGTAGTATGTTTAAGAGGAATATGAAGTAGTATGTTGAAGAGGAATATGAAGTAGTATGTTTAAGAGGAATATGAAGTAGTATGTTTAAGAGGATTATGAAGTAGTATATTTAAGAGGAATATGAGGTAATATGTTTAAGAGGAATATGAAGTAGTAAATTTACAAGGAATATGAAATAGTATGTTTAAGAGGAATATGTAGTAGTATGTTTAACAGGAATATGAAGTAGAATATTTAAGAGGAATATGAAGTAGTATGTTTAAGAGGAATATGAAGTAGTATGTTTAAGAGGAATATTAAGTAGTATGTTTAAGAGGAATATGAAGTAGTATAATTAAGAGGAATATGAAGTAGTATATTTAAGAGGAATATGAAGTAGTATGTTTAAGAGGAATATGAAGTAGTATATTTAAGAGGAATATGAAGTAGTATGTTCAAGAGGAATATAAAGTAGTATATTTAAGAGGAATATGAAGTAGTATATTTAATAGGAATATGAAGTAGTATGTTTAAGAGGAATATGAAGTTGTATGTTTAAGAGGAATATGAAGTAGTATGTTTAAGAGGAATATGAACTAGTATGTTTAAGAGGAATATGCAATAGTATATTTAAGAGGAATATGAAGTAGTATATTTAAGAGGAATATGAAGTAGTTTGTTAAAGAGTAATATGCAGTAGTATAATTAAGAGAAATATGAAGTAGTATATTCAAGAGGAATATGAAGTAGTATGTTTAAGAGGAATATGAAGTAGTATATTTAAGAGGAATATGAAGTAGTATATTTAAGAGGAATATGAAGTAGTATGTTTAAAAGGAATATGAAGTAGTATGTTTAAGAGGAATGTGAAGTAGTATGTTTAAGAGGAATATGAAGTAGTATGTTTAAGAGGAAAACGAAGCAGTATATTTAAGAGGAATATGAAATAGTATGTTTAAGAGGAATATTAAGTAGTATGTTTAAGAGGAATATGAAGTAGTATGTTTAAGAGGAATATAAAGTAGTATGTTTAAGAGGAATATGAAGTTGTATGTTTAAGAGGAATATGAAGTAGTATGTTTAAGAGGAATATGAAGTAGTATGTTTAAGAGGAATATGAAGTAGTATTTTTAAGAGTAATATGAAGTAGTATGCTTAAGAGGAATATGCAGCAGTATATTTAAGAGGAATATGAAGTAGTATATTTAAGAGCAATATGAAGTAGTATGTTCAAGAGGAATATAAATTAGTATATGTAAGAGGAATATGAAGTAGTATATTTAATAGGAATATCAAGTAGTATGTTAAAGAGAAATATGAAGTTGTATGTTTAAGAGGAATATGAAATTGTATGTTTAAGAGGAATACGAAGTAGTATGTTTAAGGGGAATACGAAGTGGTATATTTAAGAAGAATATGAAGTAGTATGTTTAAGAGGAATATGTAGTAATATGTTTAACAGGAATATGAAGTAGAATATTTAAGAGGAATATGAAGTAGTATGTTTAAGAGAAATATTAAGTAGTATGTTCAAGAGGAATATAAATTAGTATATGTAAGAGGAATATGAAGTAGTATATTTAATAGGAATATCAAGTAGTATGTTTAAGAGGAATATGAAGTTGTATGTTTAAGAGGAATATGAAATAGTATGTTTAAGAGGAATATGGAGTAGTATGTTTAAGAGGAATATGCAATAGTATATATAAGAGGAATATGAAGTAGTATATTTAAGAGGAATATGAAGTAGTATGTTTAAGAGGAATATGCAGTTGTATATTTAAGAGGAATATAAAGTAGTATATTTAAGATGAATATGAAGAAGTATGTTTAAGAGGAATATGAAGTAGTATATTTAAGAGGAATATGAAGTAGAAAATTTAAGAGGAATATAAAGTAGTATGTTTAGGAGGAATATGAAGTTGTATATTTAAAAGGAATATGAAGTAGTATGTTTAAAAGGAATATGAAGTAGTATGCTTAAGAGGAATATGAAGTAGTACATTTAGGAGGAATATGAAGTAGCATGTTTAAGAGGAATATGAAGTAGTATATTTAAGAGGAATATGAAGTAGTATGTTTAAGAGGAATATGAAGTAGTATGTTTAAGAGGAATATGAAGTTATATGTTTAAGAGGAATATGAAGTAGTATGTTTCAGAGGAATATGAAGTAGTATATTTAATAGGAATATGATGTAGTATATTTAAGAGGAATATGAAATAGTATGTTTAAGAAGAATATGAAGTAGTATGTTTAAGAGGAATATGAAGTAGTATGTTTAAGAGGAATATGAAGTAGTATGTTTAAGAGGAATATGAAGTTGTATGTTTAAAAGGAATATGAAGTAGTATGTTTAAGAGGAATATGAAGTAGTATGTTTAAGAGGCATATGAAGTAGTATATGTAAGAGAACTATGCAGTAGTATATTTAAGAGGAATATGAAGTAGTATATTTAAGAGGAATATGAAGTAGTATATTTAAGAGGAATATGAAGTAGTATATTTAAGAGGAATATGAAGCAGTATGTTTAAGAGGAATATGAAGTAGTATGTTTAAGAGGAATATGAAGTCGTATGTTTAAGAGTAATATGAAGTAGTATATTTAAGAGGAATATGCAGTATTTTATTTAAGAGGAATATGAAGTAGTATTTTTATGAGGAATATGAAGTAGTATGCTTAAGAGGAATATGCAGTAGTATATTTAAGAGGAATATGAAGTAGTATGTTAAAGAGGAATATGAAGTAGTATGTTTAAGGGGAATACGAAGTAGTATGTTTAAGAGGAATATGAAGTAGTAAATTTAAGAGGAATACGAATTAGTATGTTTAAGACGAATATGAAGTAGTATATTTAAGAGGAATATGAGGTAGTATGTTTAAGAGGAATAAGAAGTGGTATATTTAAGAAGAATATGAAGTAGTAGGTTTAAGAGGAATATGTAGTAGTATGTTTAACAGGAATATGAAGTAAAATATTTAAGAGGAATATGAAGTAGTATGTTTAAGAGGAATATGCAATAGTATATTTAAGAGGAATATGAAGTAGTATATTTAAGAGGAATATGAAGTAGTATGTTTAAGAGGAATATGCAGTTGTATATTTAAGAGGAATATAAAGTAGTATATTTAAGAGGAATATGAAGTAGTATGTTTAAGAGGAATATGAAGTAGTATATTTAAGAGGAATATGAAGTAGTAAATTTAAGAGGAATATAAAGTAGTATGTTTAAGAGGAATATGAAGTTGTATATTTAAAAGGAATATGAAGTAGTATGTTTAAAAGGAATATGAAGTAGTATGTTTAAGAGGAATATGAAGTAGTACATTTAGGAGGAATATGAAGTAGCATGTTTAAGAGGAATATGAAGTAGTATATTTAAGAGGAATATGAAGTAGTATGTTTAAGAGGAATATCAAGTAGTATATTTAAGAGGAATATGAAGTAGTATGTTTAAGAGGAATATGAAGTAGTATGTTTAAGAGGAATATGAAGTAGTATGTTTAAGAGGAATATAAAGTAGTATGTTTCAGAGGAATATGAAGTAGTATATTTAATAGGAATATGAAGTAGTTTATTTAAGAGGAATATGAAGTAGTATGTTTAAGAGGAATATGAAGTAGTATGTTTAAGAGGAATATGAAGTAGTACGTTTAAGAGGAATATGAAGTAGTATGTTTTAGAGGAATGTGAAGTAGTATGTTTAAGAGGAATATGAAGTAGTATGTTTAAGAGGAATACGAAGTAGTATATTTAAGAGGAATATGAAATAGTATGTTTAAGAGGAATATGAAGTTGTATGTTTAAGAGGAATATGAAGTAGTATGTTTAAGAGCAATATAAAGTAGTATGTTTAAGAGGAATATGAAGTTGTATTTTTAAGAGGAATATGAAGTAGTATGTTTAAGAGGAGTATGAAGTAGTATGTTTAAGAGGAATATGCAATAGTATATTTAAAAGGAATATGAAGTAGTATATTTAAGAGGAATATGAAGTAGTATATTTTAGAGGAATATGCAGTATTTTATTTAAGAGGAATATGAAGTAGTTTTTTTAAGAGGAATATGAAGTAGTATGCTTAAGAGGAATATGCAGTAGTATATTTAAGAGGAATATGAAGTAGTATATTTAAGAGCAATATGAAGTAGTATGTTCAAGAGGAATATAAATTAGTATATGTAAGAGGAATATGAAGTAGTATATTTAGTAGGAATATCAAGTAGTATGTTTAAGAGGAATATGAAGTTGTATGTTTAAGAGGAATATGAAATAGTATGTTTAAGAGGAATATGAAGTAGTATGTTTAAGAGGAATATGCAATAGTATATTTAAGAGGAATATGAAGTAGTATATTTAAGAGGAATATGAAGTAGTATGTTTAAGAGGAATATGCAGTTGTATATTTAAGAGGAATATAAAGTAGTATATTTAAGATGAATATGAAGTAGTATGTTTAAGAGGAATATGAAGTAGTATATTTAAGAGGAATATGAAGTAGAAAATTTAAGAGGAATATAAAGTAGTATGTTTAAGAGGAATATGAAGTTGTATATTTAAAAGGAATCTGAAGTAGTATGTTTAAAAGGAATATGAAGTAGTATGCTTAAGAGGAATATGAAGTAGTACATTTAGGAGGAATATGAAGTAGCATGTTTAAGAAGAATATGAAGTAGTATATTTAAGAGGAATATGAAGTAGTCTGTTTAAGAGGAATATGAAGTAGTATGTTTAAGAGGAATATGAAGTAGTATGTTTAAGAGGAATATGAAGTAGTATGTTTCAGAGGAATATGAAGTAGTATATTTAATAGGAATATGAAGTAGTATATTTAAGAGGAATATGAAATAGTATGTTTAAGAAGAATATGAAGTAGTATGTTTAAGAGGCATATGAAGTAGTATGTTTAAGAGGAATATGAAGTAGTATGTTTAAGAGGAATATGAAGTAGTATGTTTAAAAGGAATATGAAGTAGTATGTTTAAGAGGAATATGAAGTAGTATGTTTAAGAGGAATATGAAGTAGTATATGTAAGAGAAATATGCAGTAGTATATTTAAGAGGAATATGAAGTAGTATATTTAAGAGGAATATGAAGTAGTATATTTAAGAGGAATATGAAGTAGTATATTTAAGAAGAATATGAAGTAGTATATTTTAGAGGAATATGCAGTATTTTATTTAAGAGGAATTTGAAGTAGTATTTTTAAGAGGAATATGAAATAGTATGCTTAAGAGGAATATGCAGTAGTATATTTAAGAGGAATATGAAGTAGTATATTTAAGAGCAATATGAAGTAGTATGTTCAAGAGGAATATAAATTAGTATATATAAGAGGAATATGAAGTAGTATATTTAATAGGAATATGAAGTAGTATGTTTAAGAGGAATATGAAGTTGTATGTTTAAGAGGAATATGAAGTTGTATGTTTAAGAGGAATACGAAGTAGTATGTTTAAGGGGAATACGAAGTAGTATGTTTAAGAGGAATATGAAGTAGTAAATTTAAGAGGAATACGAATTAGTATGTTTAAGACGAATATGAAGTAGTATATTTAAGAGGAATATGAGGTAGTATGTTTAAGAGGAATAAGAAGTGGTATATTTAAGAAGAATATGAAGTAGTATGTTTAAGAGGAATATGTAGTAGTATGTTTAACAGGAATATGAAGTAGAATATTTAAGAGGAATATGAAGTAGTATGTTTAAGTTAAATATTAAGTAGTATGTTTAAGAGGAATAATAAGTAGTATGTTTAAGAGGAATATGAAGTTGTATAATTAAGAGGAATATGAAGTAGTATATTTAAGAGGAATATGAAGTAGTATACTTAAGAAAAATATGAAGTAGTATATTTAAGAGGAATATGAAGTAGTATATTTAAGAGGAATATGAAGTAGTATATTTAAGAGGAATATAAAGTAGTATATTTGAGAGGAATATGAAGTAGTATATTTAAGAGGAATATGAAGTAGTATGTTTAAGAGGAATATGAAGTAGTATGTTTAAGAGGAATATGAAGTAGTATGTTTAAGAGGAATATAAAGTAGTATGTTTAAGAGGAATATGAAATATTATGTTTAAGAGGAATATGAAGTAGTATGTTTAAGAGGAATATGCAATAGTATATTTAAGAGGAATATGAAGTAGTATATTTAAGAGGAATATGAAGAAGTATTGTGAAGAGTAATATGCAGTAGTATATTTAAGAGGAATATGAAGTAGTATATTTAAGAGGAATATGAAGTAGTATGTTTAAGAGGAATATGAAGTAGTATATTTAAGAAGAATATGAAGTAGTATATTTAAGAGGAATATGAAGTAGTATGTTTAAAAGGAATATGAAGTAGTATGTTTAAGAGGAATGTTAAGTAGTATGTTTAAGAGGAATATGAAGTAGTATGTTTAAGAGGAATACGAAGTAGTATATTTAAGAGGAATATGAAATAGTATGTTTAAGAGGAATATGAAGTTGTATGTTTAAGAGGAATATGAAGTAGTATGTTTAAGAGGAATATAAAGTAGTATGTTTAAGAGGAATATGAAGTTGTATGTTTAAGAGGAATATGAAGTAGTATGTTTAAGAGGAGTATGAAGTAGTATGTTTAAGAGGAATATGCAATAGTATATTTAAGAGGAATATGAAGTAGTATATTTAAGAGGAATATGAAGTAGTATATTTTAGAGGAATATGCAGTATTTTATTTAAGAGGAATATGAAGTAGTATTTTTAAGAGGAATATGAAGTAGTATGCTTAAGAGGAATATGCAGTAGTATATTTAAGAGGAATATGAAGTAGTATATTTAAGAGCAATATGAAGTAGTATGTTCAAGAGGAATATAAATTAGTATATGTAAGAGGAATATGAAGTAGTATATTTAATAGGAATATCAAGTAGTATGTTTAAGAGGAATATAAAGTTGTATGTTTAAGAGGAATATGAAGTAGTATGTTTAAGAGGAATATGAAGTAGTATGTTTAAGAGGAATATGAAGTATTATGTTTAAGAGGAATATGCAGTAGTATGTTTAAGAGGAATATTAAGTAGTATGTTTAAGAGAAATGTGAAGTAGTATGTTTAAGAGGAATATGGAGTAGTATGTTTAAGAGGAATACGAAGTAGTAGATTTAAGAAGAATATGAAGTAGTATGTTTAAGAGGAATATGAAGTAGTATGTTGAAGAGGAATATGAAGTAGTATGTTTAAGAGGAATATGAAGTAGTATGTTTAAGAGGATTATGAAGTAGTATATTTAAGAGGAATATGAGGTAATATGTTTAAGAGGAATATGAAGTAGTATATTTACGAGGAATATGAAATAGTATGTTTAAGCGGAATATGTAGTAGTATGTTTAACAGGAATATGAAGTAGAATATTTAAGAGGAATATGAAGTAGTATGTTTAAGAGGAATATGAAGTAGTATGTTTAAGAGGAATATTAAGTAGTATGTTTAAGAGGAATATGAAGTAGTATAATTAAGAGGAATATGAAGTAGTATATTTAAGAGGAATATGAAGTAGTATGTTTAAGAGGAATATGAAGTAGTATATTTAAGAGGAATATGAAGTAGTATGTTCAAGAGGAATATAAAGTAGTATATTTAAGAGGAATATGATGTAGTATATTTAATAGGAATATGAAGTAGTATGTTTAAGAGGAATATGAAGTTGTATGTTTAAGAGGAATATGAAGTAGTATGTTTAAGAGGAATATGAACTAGTATGTTTAAGAGGAATATGCAATAGTATATTTAAGAGGAATATGAAGTAGTATATTTAAGAGGAATATGAAGTAGTTTGTTAAAGAGTAATATGCAGTAGTATATTTAAGAGAAATATGAAGTAGTATATTTAAGAGGAATATGAAGTAGTATGTTTAAGAGGAATATGAAGTAGTATATTTAAGAGGAATATGAAGTAGTATATTTAAGAGGAATATGAAGTAGTATGTTTAAAAGGAATATGAAGTAGTATGTTTAAGAGGAATGTGAAGTAGTATGTTTAAGAGGAATATGAAGTAGTATGTTTAAGAGGAAAACGAAGCAGTATATTTAAGAGGAATATGAAATAGTATGTTTAAGAGGAATATTAAGTAGTATGTTTAAGAGGAATATGAAGTAGTATGTTTAAGAAGAATATAAAGTAGTATGTTTAAGAGGAATATGAAGTTGTATGTTTAAGAGGAATATGAAGTAGTATGTTTAAGAGGAATATGAAGTAGTATGTTTAAGAGGAATATGAAGTTGTATATTTAAGAGGAATATGAAGTAGTATATTTAAGAAGAATATGAAGTAGTATATTTTAGAGGAATATGCAGTATTTTATTTAAGAGGAATATGAAGTAGTATTTTTAAGAGGAATATGAAGTAGTATGCTTAAGAGGAATATGCAGCAGTATATTTAAGAGGAATATGAAGTAGTATATTTAAGAGCAATATGAAGTAGTATGTTCAAGAGGAATATAAATTAGTATATGTAAGAGGAATATGAAGTAGTATATTTAATAGGAATATCAAGTAGTATGTTAAAGAGAAATATGAAGTTGTATGTTTAAGAGGAATATGAAGTTGTATGTTTAAGAGGAATACGAAGTAGTATGTTTAAGGGGAATACGAAGTAGTATGTTTAAGAGGAATATGAAGTAGTAAATTTAAGAAGAATACGAATTAGTATGTTTAAGACGAATATGAAGTAGTATATTTAAGAGGAATATGAGGTAGTATGTTTAAGAGGAATAAGAAGTGGTATATTTAAGAAGAATATGAAGTAGTATGTTTAAGAGGAATATGTAGTAGTACGTTTAACAGGAATATGAAGTAGAATATTTAAGAGGAATATGAAGTAGTATGTTTAAGAGAAATATTAAGTAGTATGTTCAAGAGGAATATAAATTAGTATATGTAAGAGGAATATGAAGTAGTATATTTAATAGGAATATCAAGTAGTATGTTTAAGAGGAATATGAAGTTGTATGTTTAAGAGGAATATGAAATAGTATGTTTAAGAGGAATATGAAGTAGTATGTTTAAGAGGAATATGCAATAGTATATATAAGAGGAATATGAAGTAGTATATTTAAGAGGAATATGAAGTAGTATGTTTAAGAGGAATATGCAGTTGTATGTTTAAGAGGAATATAAAGTAGTATATTTAAGATGAATATGAAGTAGTATGTTTAAGAGGAATATGAAGTAGTATATTTAAGAGGAATATGAAGTAGAAAATTTAAGAGGAATATAAAGTAGTATGTTTAGGAGGAATATGAAGTTGTATATTTAAAAGGAATATGAAGTAGTATGTTTAAAAGGAATATGAAGTAGTATGCTTAAGAGGAATATGAAGTAGTACATTTAGGAGGAATATGAAGTAGCATGCTTAAGAGGAATATGAAGTAGTATATTTAAGAGGAATATGAAGTAGTATGTTTAAGAGGAATATGAAGTAGTATGTTTAAGAGGAATATGAAGTAATATGTTTAAGAGGAATATGAAGTAGTATGTTTCAGAGGAATATGAAGTAGTATATTTAATAGGAATATGAAGTAGTATATTTAAGAGGAATATGAAATAGTATGTTTAAGAAGAATATGAAGTAGTATGTTTAAGAGGAATATGAAGTAGTATGTTTAAGAGGAATATGAAGTAGTATGCTTAAGAGGAATATGAAGTTGTATGTTTAAATGGAATATGAAGTAGTATGTTTAAGAGGAATATGAAGTAGTATGTTTAAGAAGAATATGAAGTAGTATATGTAAGAGAACTATGCAGTAGTATATTTAAGAGGAATATGAAGTATTATATTTAAGAGGAAAATGAAGTAGTATATTTAAGAGGAATATGAAGTATTATATTTAAGAAGAATATGAAGTAGTATATTTAAGAGGAATATGAAGTAGTATGTTTAAAAGGAATATGAAGTAGTATGTTTAAGAGGAATGTGAAGTAGTATGTTTAAGAGGAATATGCAATAGTGTATTTAAGAGGAATATGAAGTAGTATATTTAAGAGGAATATGAAGAAGTATTGTGAAGAGTAATATGCAGTAGTATATTTAAGAGGAATATGAAGTAGTATATTTAAGAGGAATATGAAGTAGTATGTTTAAGAGGAATATGAAGTAGTATATTTAAGAAGAATATGAAGTAGTATATTTAAGAGGAATATGAAGTAGTATGTTTAAAAGGATTATGAAGTAGTATGTTTAAGAGGAATGTGAAGTAGTATGTTTAAGAGGAATATGAAGTAGTATGTTTAAGAGGAATACGAAGTAGTATATTTAAGAGGAATATGAAATAGTATGTTTAACAGGAATATGAAGTTGTATGTTTAAGAGGAATATGAAGTAGTATGTTTAAGAGGAATATAAAGTAGTATGTTTAAGAGGAATATGAAGTTGTATGTTTAAGAGGAATATGAAGTAGTATGTTTAAGAGGAGTATGAAGTAGTATGTTTAAGAGGAATATGCAATAGTATATTTAAGAGGAATATGAAGTAGTATATTTAAGAGGAATATGAAGTAGTATATTTTAGAGGAATATGCAGTATTTTATTTAAGAGGAATATGAAGTAGTATTTTTAAGAGGGATATGAAGTAGTATGCTTAAGAGGAATATGCAGTAGTATATTTAAGAGGAATATGAAGTAGTATATTTAAGAGCAATATGAAGTAGTATGTTCAAGAGGAATATAAATTAGTATATGTAAGAGGAATATGAAGTAGTATATTTAATAGGAATATCAAGTAGTATGTTTACGAGGAATATAAAGTTGTATGTTTAAGAGGAATATGAAGTAGTATGTTTAAGAGGAATATGAAGTAGTATGTTTAAGAGGAATATGAAGTATTATGTTTAAGAGGAATATGCAGTAGTATGTTTAAGAGGAATATGAAGTAGTATGTTTAAGAGAAATGTGAAGTAGTATGTTTAAGAGGAATATGGAGTAGTATGTTTAAGAGGAATACGAAGTAGTAGATTTAAGAAGAATATGAAGTAGTATGTTTAGGAGGAATATGAAGTAGTATGTTGAAGAGGAATATGAAGTAGTATGTTTAAGAGGAATATGAAGTAGTATGTTTAAGAGGATTATGAAGTAGTATATTTAAGAGGAATATGAGGTTATATGTTTAAGAGGAATATGAAGTAGTATATTTACGAGGAATATGAAATAGTATGTTTAAGAGGAATATGTAGTAGTATGTTTAACAGGAATATGAAGTAGAATATTTAAGAGGAATATGAAGTAGTATGTTTAAGAGGAATATGAAGTAGTATGTTTAAGAGGAATATTAAGTAGTATGTTTAAGAGGAATATGAAGTAGTATAATTAAGAGGAATATGAAGTAGTATATTTAAGAGGAATATGAAGTAGTATGTTTAAGAGGAATATGAAGTAGTATATTTAAGAGGAATATGAAGTAGTATGTTCAAGAGGAATATAAAGTAGTATATTTAAGAGGAATATGAAGTAGTATATTTAATAGGAATATGAAGTAGTATGTTTAAGAGGAATATGAAGTTGTATGTTTAAGAGGAATATGAAGTAGTATGTTTAAGAGGAATATGAACTAGTATGTTTAAGAGGAATATGCAATAGTATATTTAAGAGGAATATGAAGTAGTATATTTAAGAGGAATATGAAGTAGTATATTTAAGAGGAATATGAAGTAGTATGTTTAAAAGGAATATGAAGTAGTATGTTTAAGAGGAATGTGAAGTAGTATGTTTAAGAGGAATATGAAGTAGTATGTTTAAGAGGAAAACGAAGCAGTATATTTAAGAGGAATATGAAATAGTATGTTTAAGAGGAATATTAAGTAGTATGTTTAAGAGGAATATGAAGTAGTATGTTTAAGCGGAATATAAAGTAGTATGTTTAAGAGGAATATGAAGTTGTATGTTTAAGAGGAATATGAAGTAGTATGTTTAAGAGGAATATGAAGTAGTATGTTTAAGAGGAATATGAAGTAGTATATTTAAGAGGAATATGAAGTAGTATATTTAAGAAGAATATGAAGTAGTATATTTTAGAGGAATATGCAGTATTTTATTTAAGAGGAATATGAAGTAGTATTTTTAAGAGGAATATGAAGTAGTATGCTTAAGAGGAATATGCAGCAGTATATTTAAGAGGAATATGAAGTAGTATATTTAAGAGCAATATGAAGTAGTATGTTCAAGAGGAATATAAATTAGTATATGTAAGAGGAATATGAAGTAGTATATTTAATAGGAATATCAAGTAGTATGTTAAAGAGAAATATGAAGTTGTATGTTTAAGAGGAATATGAAGTTGTATGTTTAAGAGGAATACGAAGTAGTATGTTTAAGGGGAATACGAAGTAGTATGTTTAAGAGGAATATGAAGTAGTAAATTTAAGAGGAATACGAATTAGTATGTTTAAGACGAATATGAAGTAGTATATTAAAGAGGAATATGAGGTAGTATGTTTAAGAGGAATAAGAAGTGGTATATTTAAGAAGAATATGAAGTAGTATGTTTAAGAGGAATATGTAGTAGTATGTTTAACAGGAATATGAAGTAGAATATTTAAGAGGAATATGAAGTAGTATGTTTAAGAGAAATATTAAGTAGTATGTTCAAGAGGAATATAAATTAGTATATGTAAGAGGAATATGAAGTAGTATATTTAATAGGAATATCAAGTAGTATGTTTAAGAGGAATATGAAGTTGTATGTTTAAGAGGAATATGAAATAGTATGTTTAAGAGGAATATGAAGTAGTATGTTTAAGAGGAATATGCAATAGTATATATAAGAGGAATATGAAGTAGTATATTTAAGAGAAATATGAAGTAGTATGTTTAAGAGGAATATGCAGTTGTATATTTAAGAGGAATATAAAGTAGTATATTTAAGATGAATATGAAGTAGTATGTTTAAGAGGAATATGAAGTAGTATATTTAAGAGGAATATGAAGTAGAAAATTTAAGAGGAATATAAAGTAGTATGTTTAGGAGGAATATGAAGTTGTATATTTAAAAGGAATATGAAGTAGTATGTTTAAAAGGAATATGAAGTAGTATGCTTAAGAGGAATATGAAGTAGTACATTTAGGAGGAATATGAAGTAGCATGTTTAAGAGGAATATGAAGTAGTATATTTAAGAGGAATATGAAGTAGTATGTTTAAGAAGAATATGAAGTAGTATATTTAAGAGGAATATGAAGTAATATGTTTAAGAGGAATATGAAGTAGTATGTTTCAGAGGAATATGAAGTAGTATATTTAATAGGAATATGAAGTAGTATATTTAAGAGGAATATGAAATAGTATGTTTAAGAAGAATATGAAGTAGTATGTTTAAGAGGAATATGAAGTAGTATGTTTAAGAGGAATATGAAGTAGTATGTTTAAGAGGAATATGAAGTTGTATGTTTAAAAGGAATATGAAGTAGTATGTTTAAGAGGAATATGAAGTAGTATGTTTAAGAGGAATATGAAGTAGTATATGTAAGAGAACTAAGCAGTAGTATATTTAAGAGGAATATGAAGTAGTATATTTAAGAGGAATATGAAGTAGTATATTTAAGAGGAATATGAAGTAGTATATTTAAGAAGAATATGAAGCAGTATGTTTAAGAGGAATATGAAGTAGTATGTTTAAGAGGAATATGAAGTAGTATGTTTAAGAGTAATATGAAGTAGTATATTTAAGAGGAATATGCAGTATTTTATTTAAGAGGAATATGAAGTAGTATTTTTATGAGGAATATGAAGTAGTATGCTTAAGAGGAATATGCAGTAGTATATTTAAGAGGAATATGAAGTAGTATGTTTAAGAGGAATATGAAGTAGTATGTTTAAAGGGAATACGAAGTAGTATGTTTAAGACGAATATGAAGTAGTATATTTAAGAGGAATATGAGGTAGTATGTTTAAGAGGAATAAGAAGTGGTATATTTAAGAAGAATATGAAGTAGTAGGTTTAAGAGGAATATGTAGTAGTATGTTTAACGGGAATATGAAGTAAAATATTTAAGAGGAATATGAAGTAGTATGTTTAAGAAGAATATGCAATAGTATATTTAAGAGGAATATGAAGTAGTATATTTAAGAGGAATATGAAGTAGTATGTTTAAGAGGAATATGCAGTTGTATATTTAAGAGGAATATAAAGTAGTATATTTAAGAGGAATATGAAGTAGTATGTTTAAGAGGAATATGCAGTTGTATATTTAAGAGGAATATAAAGTAGTATATTTAAGAGGAATATGAAGTAGTATGTTTGAGAGGAATATGAAGTTGTATATTTAAAAGGAATATGAAGTAGTATGTTTAAAAGGAATATGAAGTAGTATGTTTAAGAGGAATATGAAGTAGTACATTTAGGAGGAATATGAAGTAGTATGTTTAAGAGGAATATGAAGTAGTATGTTTAAGAGGAATATAAAGTAGTATGTTTCAGAGGAATATGAAGTAGTATATTTAATAGGAATATGAAGTAGTTTATTTAAGAGGAATATGAAGTAGTATGTTTAAGAGGAATATGAAGTAGTATGTTTAAGAGGAATATGAAGTAGTATGTTTAAGAGGAATATGAAGTAGTATGTTTTAGAGGAATGTGAAGTAGTATGTTTAAGAGGAATATGAAGTAGTATGTTTAAGAGGAGTATGAAGTAGTATGTTTAAGAGGAATATGCAATAGTATATTTAAAAGGAATATGAAGTAGTATATTTAAGAGGAATATGAAGTAGTATATTTTAGAGGAATATGCAGTATTTTATTTAAGAGGAATATGAAGTAGTATTTTTAAGAGGAATATGAAGTAGTATGCTTAAGAGGAATATGCAGTAGTATATTTAAGAGGAATATGAAGTAGTATATTTAAGAGCAATATGAAGTAGTATGTTCAAGAGGAATATAAATTAGTATATGTAAGAGGAATATGAAGTAGTATATTTAATAGGAATATCAAGTAGTATGTTAAAGAGGAATATGAAGTTGTATGTTTAAGAGGACTATGAAATAGTATGTTTAAGAGGAATATGAAGTAGTATGTTTAAGAGGAATATGCAATAGTATATTTAAGAGGAATATGAAGTAGTATATTTAAGAGGAATATGAAGTAGTATGTTTAAGAAGAATATGCAGTTGTATATTTAAGAGGAATATAAAGTAGTATATTTAAGATGAATATGAAGTAGTATGTTTAAGAGGAATATGAAGTAGTATATTTAAGAGGAATATGAAGTAGAAAATTTAAGAGGAATATAAAGTAGTATGTTTAAGAGGAATATGAAGTTGTATATTTAAAAGGAATCTGAAGTAGTATGTTTAAAAGGAATATGAAGTAGTATGCTTAAGAGGAATATGAAGTAGTACATTTAGGAGGAATATGAAGTAGCATGTTTAAGAAGAATATGAAGTAGTATATTTAAGAGGAATATGAAGTAGTATGTTTAAGAGGAATATGAAGTAGTATGTTTAAGAGGAATATGAAGTAGTATGTTTAAGAGGAATATGAAGTAGTATGTTTCAGAGGAATATGAAGTAGTATATTTAATAGGAATATGAAGTAGTATATTTAAGAGGAATATGAAATAGTATGTTTAAGAAGAATATGAAGTAGTATGTTTAAGAGGAATATGAAGTAGTATGTTTAAGAGGAATATGAAGTAGTATGTTTAAGAGGAATATGAAGTAGTATGTTTAAAAGGAATATGAAGAAGTATGTATAAGAGGAATATGAAGTAGTATGTTTAAGAGGAATATGAAGTAGTATATGTAAGAGAAATATGCAGTAGTATATTTAAGAGGAATATGAAGTAGTATATTTAAGAGGAATATGAAGTAGTATATTTAAGAGGAATATGAAGTAGTATATTTAAGAGGAATATGAAGCAGTATGTTTAAGAGGAATATGAAGTGGTATGTTTAAGAGGAATATGAAGTAGTATGTTTAAGAGGAATATGAAGTAGTATATTTAAGAGGAATATACATTATTTTATTTAAGAGGAATATGAAGTAGTATTTTTATGAGGAATATGAAGTAGTATGCTTAAGAGGAATATGCAGTAGTATATTTAAGAGGAATATGAAGTAGTTTGTTTAAGAGGAATATGAAGTAGTATGTTTAAGGGGAATACGAAGTAGTATGTTTAAGAGGAATATGAAGTAGTAAATTTAAGAGGAATACGAATTAGTATGTTTAAGACGAATATGAAGTAGTATATTTAAGAGGAATATGAGGTAGTATGTTTAAGAGGAATAAGAAGTGGTATATTTAAGTAGAATATGAAGTAGTATGTTTAAGAGGAATATGTAGTAGTATGTTTAACAGGAATATGAAGTAGAATATTTAAGAGGAATATGAAGTAGTAGGTTTAAGAGGAATATGCAATAGTATATTTAAGAGGAATATGAAGTAGTATATTTAAGAGGAATATGAAGTAGTATGTTTAAGAGGAATATGCAGTTGTATATTTAAGAGGAATATAAAGTAGTATATTTAAGAGGAATATGAAGTATTATGTTTAAGAGGAATATGAAGTAGTATATTTAAGAGGAATATGAAGTAGTAAATTTAAGAGGAATAGAAAGTAGTATGTTTAAGAGGAATATGAAATTGTATATTTAAAAGGAATATGAAGTAGTATGTTTAAAAGGAATATGAAGTAGTATGTTTATGAGGAATATGAAGTAGTACATTTAGGAGGAATATGAAGTAGCATGTTTAAGAGGAATATGAAGTAGTATATTTAAGAGGAATATGACGTAGTATGTTTAAGAGGAATATCAAGTAGTATATTTAAGAGGAATATGAAGTAGTATGTTTAAGAGGAATATGAAGTAGTATATTTAAGAGGAATATGAAGTAGTATATGTAAGAGAAATATGCAGTAGTATATTTAAGAGGAATATGAAGTAGTATATTTAAGAGGAATATGAAGTAGTATATTTAAGAGGAATATGAAGTAGTATATTTAAGAGGAATATGAAGTAGTATGTTTAAGAGGAATATGAAGTAGTATGTTTAAGAGGAATATGAAGTAGTATGTTTAAGAGGAATATGAAGTACTATATTTAAGAGGAATATGCAGTATTTTATTTAAGATGAATATGAAGTAGTATTTTTATGAGGAATATGAAGTAGTATGCTTAAGAGGAATATGCAGTAGTATATTTAAGAGGAATATGAAGTAGTATGTTTAAGAGGAATATGAAGTAGTATGTTTAAGGGGAATACGAAGTAGTATGTTTAAGAGGAATATGAAGTAGTAAATTTTAGAGGAATACGAATTAGTATGTTTAAGACGAATATGAAGTAGTATAATTAAGAGGAATATGAGGTAGTATGTTTAAGAGGAATAAGAAGTGGTATATTTAAGAAGAATATGAAGTAGTATGTTTAAGAGGAATATGTAGTAGTATGTTTAACAGGAATATGAAGTAGAATATTTAAGAGGAATATGAAGTAGTATGTTTAAGAGAAATATTAAGTAGTATGTTTAAGAGGAATATTAAGTAGTATGTTTAAGAGGTATATGAAGTAGTATAATTAAGAGGAATATGAAGTAGTATATTTAAGAGGAATATGAAGTAGTATGCTTAAGAAGAATATGAAGTAGTATATTTAAGAGGAATATGAAGTAGTATATTTAAGAGGAATATGAAGTAGTATATTTAAGAGCAATATGAAGTAGTATATTTAAGAGGAATATGAAGTAGTATATTTAAGAGGAATATGAAGTAGTATGTTTAAGAGGAATATGAAGTAGTATGTTTAAGATTAATATGAAGTAGTATGTTTAAGAGGAATATAAAGTAGTATGTTTAAGAGGAATATGAAATAGTATGTTTAAGAGGAATATGCAGTATTTTATTTAAGATGAATATGAAGTGGTATTTTTAAGAGGAATATGAAGTAGTATGCTTAAGAGGAATATGCAGTAGTATATGTAAGAGCAATATAAAGTAGTATATTTAAGAGGAATATGAAGTAGTATGTTCAAGAGGGATATAAAGTGGTATATTTAAGAGGAATATGAAGTAGTATATTTAATAGGAATATGAAGTAGTATGTTTAAGAGGAATATGAAGTTGTATGTTTAAGAGAAATATGAAGTAGTATGTTTAAGAGGAATATGAAGTAGTATGTTTAAGAGTAATATGCAATAGTATATTTAAGAGGAATATGAATTAGTATGTTTAACAGGAATATGAAGTAGTATGTTTAAGAGGAATATGCAGTAGTATATTTAAGAGGAATATGAAGTAGTATATTTAAGAGAAATATGAAGTAGTATGTTTAAGAGGAATATGAAGTAGTATGTTTAAGAGGAATGTGAAGTAGTATGTTTGAGAGGAATATGAAGTACACGTAGTATATTTCAGAGGAATATGAAGTAGTTTATTAAAGAAGAATATGAAGTAGTATATATAAGAGGAATATGAAGTAGTATGTTTAAGAGGAATATGGAGTTGTATGTTTAAGAGGAATATGAAGTAGTATGTTCAAGAAGAATATAAAGTAGTATATTTAAGAGGATTATGAAGTAGTATATTTAATTGGAATATGAAGTAGTATGTTTAAGAGGAATATGAAGTAGTTTATTTAAGAGGAATATGAAGTAGTATGTTTAAGAAGAATATTAAATAGTATGTTTAAAAAGAATATTAAATAGTAAGTTTAAGAGGAATATGGAGTAGTATGTTTAAGAGGAATATGAAGTAGTATATTTAAGAGGAATATGAAGTAGTATATTTAAGAGGAATGTGAAGTAGTACGTTTAAAAGGAATATGAAGTAGTATGTTTAAGAGGAATACGAAGTAGTATATTTAAGAGGAATATGAAGTATTATGTTTAAGAGGAATATGAAGTAGTATGTTTAAGAGGAATATGAAGTAGTATGCTTAAGAGGAATATGAAATAGTATATTTAAGAGGAATATGAAGTAATATATTTAAGAGGAATATGAAGTAGTATATTTAAGAGGAATATGAAGTAGTATATTTAAGAGGAATATGAATTAGTATGTTTAAGAGGAATATGAAGTAGTATGTTTAAGAGGAATATGAAGTAGTATGTTTAAGAGGAATATAAAGTAGTATGTTTAAGAGGAATATGAAATAGTATATTTAAGAGGAATTTGAAGTAGTATATTTAAGAGGAATGTGAAGTAGTACGTTTAAAAGGAATATGAAGTAGTATGTTTAAGAGGAATATGAAGTAGTATATTTAAGAGGAATATGAAGTATTATGTTTAAGAGGAATATGAAGTAGTATGTTTAAGAGGAATATGAAGTAGTATGTTTAAGAGGAATATGAAGTTGTATGTTTCAGAGGAATATGAAGTAGTATATTTAATAGGAATATGAAGTAGTTTATTTAAGAGGAATATGAAGTAGTATGTTTAAGAGGAATATGAAGTAGTATGTTTAAGAGGAATATGAAGTAGTATGTTTAAGAGGAATATGAAGTAGTATGTTTAAGAGGAATATGAAGTAGTATGTTTAAAAGGAATATGAAGTAGTATGTTTAAGAGGAATATGAAGTAGTATGTTTAAGAGGAATATGAAGTAGTATATGTAAGAGAAATATGCAGTAGTATATTTAAGAGGAATATGAAGTAGTATATTTAAGAGTAATATGAAGTAGTATATTTAAGAGGAATATGAAGTAGTATATTTAAGAGGAATATGAAGTAGTATGTTTAAGAGGAATATGAAGTAGTATGTTTAAGAGGAATATGAAGTAGTATGTTTAAGAGGAATATGAAGTAGTATATTTAAGAGGAATATGCAGTATTTTATTTAAGAGGAATATGAAGTAGTATTTTTATGAGGAATATGAAGTAGTATGCTTAAGAGGAATATGCAGTAGTATATCTAAGAGGAATATGAAGTAGTATGTTTAAGAGGAATATGAAGTAGTATGTTTAAGGGGAGTACGAAGTAGTATGTTTTAGAGGAATATGAAGTAGTAAATTTTAGAGGAATACGAATTAGTATGTTTAAGACGAATATGAAGTAGTATAATTAAGAGGAATATGAGGTAGTATGTTTAAGAGGAATAAGAAGTGGTATATTTAAGAAGAATATGAAGTAGTATGTTTAAGAGGAATATGTAGTAGTATGTTTAACAGTAATATGAAGTAGAATATTTAAGAGGAATATGAAATAGTATGTTTAAGAGAAATATTAAGTAGTATGTTTAAGAGGAATATTAAGTAGTATGTTTAAGAGGTATATGAAGTAGTATAATTAAGAGGAATATGAAGTAGTATATTTAAGAGGAATATGAAGTAGTATGCTTAAGAAGAATATGAAGTAGTATATTTAAGAGGAATATGAAGTAGTATATTTAAGAGGAATATGAAGTAGTATATTTAAAAGCAATATGAAGTAGTATATTTAAGAGGAATATGAAGTAGCATATTTAAGAGGAATATGAAGTAGTATGTTTAAGAGGAATATGAAGTAGTATGTTTAAGAGGAATATGAAGTAGTATGTATAAGAGGAATATAAAGTAGTATGTTTAAGAGGAATATGAAATAGTATGTTTAAGAGGAATATGCAGTATTTTATTTAAGATGAATATGAAGTGGTATTTTTAAGAGGAATATGAAGTAGTATTCTTAAGAGGAATATGCAGTAGTATATGTAAGAGCAATATAAAGTAGTATATTTAAGAGGAATATGAAGTAGTATGTTCAAGAGGAATATAAAGTGGTATATTTAAGAGGAATATGAAGTAGTATATTTAATAGGAATATGAAGTAGTATGTTTAAGAGGAATATGAAGTTGTATGTTTAAGAGAAATATGAAGTAGTATGTTTAAGAGGAATATGAAGTAGTATGTTTAAGAGGAATATGCAATAGTATATTTAAGAGGAATATGAATTAGTATGTTTAACAGGAATATGAAGTAGTATGTTTAAGAGGAATATGCAGTAGTATATTTAAGAGGAATATGAAGTAGTATATTTAAGGGAAATATGAAGTAGTATGTTTAAGAGGAATATGAAGTAGTATGTTTAAGAGGAATGTGAAGTAGTATGTTTGAGAGGAATATGAAGTAGTATATTTCAGAGGAATATGAAGTAGTATGTTTAAGAGGAAAATGAAGTAGTATGTTTAAGAAGAATATTAAGTAGTATGTTTAAGAGGAATATGGAGTAGTATGTTTAAGAGGAATATGAAGTAGTATATTTAAGAAGAATATGAAGTAGTATATTTAAGCGGAATATTAAGTAGTATGTTTAAGAGGAATAAGAAGTAGTATGTTTAAGAGGAATATGAAGTAGTTTATTAAAGAAGAATATGAAGTAGTATATATAAGAGGAATATGAATTAGTATGTTTAAGAGGAATATGAAGTAGTATATTTAAGAGGAATATGAAGTAGTATGTTTAAGAGGAATATGAAGTAGTTTATTTAAGAGGAATATGAAGTAGTATGTTTAAGAGGAATATGAAGTAGTATGTTTAAGAAGAATATTAAGTAGTATGTTTAAGAGGAATATGGAGTAGTATGTTTAAGAGGAATATGAAGTAGTATATTTAAGAGGAATATGAAGTAGTATATTTAAGAGGAATGTGAAGTAGTACGTTTAAAAGGAATATGAAGTAGTATGTTTAAGAGGAATACGAAGTTGTATATTTAAGAGTAATATGAAGTATTATGTTTAAGAGGAATATGAAGTTGTATGTTTAAGAGGAATATGAAGTAGTATGCTTAAGAGGAATATGAAGTAGTATATTTAAGAGGAATATGAAGTAATATATTTAAGAGGAATATGAAGTAGTATATTTAAGAGGAATATGAAGTAGTATATTTAAGAGGAATATGAATTAGTATATTTAAGAGGAATATGAAGTAGTATGTTTAAGAGGAATATGAAGTAGTATGTTTAAGAGGAATATAAAGTAGTATGTTTAAGAGGAATATGAAATAGTATATTTAAGAGGAATATGAAGTAGTATGTTCAAGAGGAATATGAAGTAGTATGTTTAAGAGGAATATGAAGTAGTATATTTAAGAGGAATATGAAGTAGTATATTTAAGCGGAATATGAAGTTGTATGTTTAAGAGGAATAAGAAGTAGTATGTTTAAGAGGAATATGAAGTAGTTTATTAAAGAAGAATATGAGGTAGTATATATAAGAGGACTATAAATTAGTATGGTTAAGAGTAATATGAAGTAGTATATTTAAGAGGAATATGAAGTAGTATGTTTAAAAGGAATATGAAGTAGTATATTTAAGAGGAATATGAAGTATTATGTTTAAGAGGAATATGAAGTATTATGTTTAAGAGGAATATGAAGTATAATGTTTAAGAGGAATATGAAGTAGTATGCTTAAGCGGAATATGCAGTATTTTATTTAAGATGAATATGAAGTAGTATTTTTAAGAGGAATATGAAGTAGTATGTTTAAGAGGAATGTGAAATAGTATGTTTGAGAGGAATATGAAGTAGTATATTTCAGAGGAATATGAAGTAGTATGTTTGAGAGGAATATGAAGTAGTATATTTCAGAGGAATATGAAGTAGTATGTTTAAGAGGAATATGAAGTAGTATGTTTAAGAAGAATATTAAGTAGTATGTTTAAGAGGAATATGGAGTAGTATGTTTAAGAGGAATATGAAGTAATATATTTAAGAGGAATATGAAGTAGTATATTTAAGCGGAATATGAAGGAGTATGTTTAAGAGGAATATGAAGTAGTTTATTAAAGAAGAATATGAGGTAGTATAAATAAGAGGACTATAAATTAGTATGGTTAAGAGGAATATGAAGTAGTATATTTAAGAGGAATATGAAGTAGTATGTTTAAAAGGAATATGAAGTAGTATATTTAAGAGGAATATGAAGTAGTATGTTTAAGAGGAATATGAAGTTGTATGTTTAAGAAGAATATTAAGTAGTATGTTTAAGAGGAATATGGAGTAGTATGTTTAAGAGGAATATGAAGTAGTATATTTAAGAGGAATATGAAGTAGTATATTTAAGAGGAATGTGAAGTAGTATGTTTAAAAGGAATATGAAGTAGTATGTTTAAGAGGAATACGAAGTAGTATATTTAAGAGGAATATGAAGTATTATGTTTAAGAGGAATATGAAGTAGTATGTTTAAGAGGAATATGAAGTAGTATGTTTAAGAGGAATATGAAGTAGTATGTTTAAGAGGAATATGAAGTAGTATATTTAAGAGGAATATGAAGTAGTATATTTAAGAGGAATATGAAGTAGTATATTTAAGAGGAATATAAAGTAGAATATTTTAAAGGAATATGAAGTAGTATGTTTAAGAGGAATATGAAGTAGTATGTTTAAGAGGAATGTGAAGTAGTATGTTTGAGAGGAATGTGAAGTAGTATATATCAGAGGAATATGAAGTAGTATGTTTAAGTGGAATATGAAGTAGTATATTTAAGAGGAATATGAAGTAGTATATTTAAGCGGAATATGAAGTAGTATGCTTAAGAGGAATTAAGAAGTAGTATGTTTAAGAGGAATATGAAGTAGTTTATTAAAGAAGAATATGAAGTAGTATATATAAGAGGAATATGAATTAGTATGTTTAAGAGGAATATGAAGTAGTATATTTAAAAGGAATATGAAGTAGTATGTTTAAGAGGAATATGAAGTAGTATATTTAAGAGGAATATGAAGTAGTATGTTTAAGAGGAATATGAAGTAGTGTGTTTAAGAAGAATATTAAGTAGTATGTTTAAGAGGAATATGAAGTAGTATGTTTAAGAGGAATATGAAGCAGTATATTTAAGAGGACTATGAAGTAGTATATTTAAGCGGAATATGAAGTAGTATGTTTAAGAGGAATTAAGAAGTATTATGTTTAAAAGGAATATGAAGTAGTTTATTAAAGAAGAATATGAAGTAGTTTATATAAGAGGAATATGAATTAGTATGTTTAAGAGGATTATGAAGTAGTATATTGAAGAGGAATATGAAGTAGTATGTTTAAGAGGAATATGAAGTAGTATATTTAAGAGGAATATGAAGTAGTATGTTTAAGAGGAATATGAAGTAGTATGTTTAAGAAGAATATTAAGTAGTATGTTTAAGAGGAATATGAAGTAGTATATTTAAGAGGAATATGAAGTAGTATGTTTAAGAGGAATATGAAGTAGTATATTTAAGAGGAATATGAAGTGGTATGTTTAAGAGGAATATGAAGTAGTATATTTAAGAAGAATATGAAGTAGTATGTTTCAGAGGAATATGAAGTAGTATATTTAAGAGGAATATGAAGTAGTATATTTAAGAGGAATATGAAGTAGTATGTTTAAGAGGAATATGAAGTAGTATGTTTAAGAGGAATATGAAGTAGTATGTTTAAGAGGAATATGAAGTAGTATGCTTAAGAGGAATATAAAGTAGTATGTTTAAGAGGAATATGAAGTAGTATGTTTAAGAGGAATAAGAAGTAGTATGTTTAAGAGGAATATGAAGTAGAATATGTAAGAGGAATATGCAGTAGTATATTTAAGAGGAATATGAAGTAATATATTTAAGAGGAATATGAAGTAGTATTTTTAAGAGGAATATGAAGTAGTATATTTAAGAGGAATATGAAGTAGTATATTTAAGAGGAATATAAAGTAGAATATTTTAAAGGAATATGAAGTAGTATGTTTAAGAGGAATATGAAGTAGTATGTTTAAGAGGAATGTGAAGTAGTATGTTTGAGAGGAATGTGAAGTAGTATATATCAGAAGAATATGAAGTAGTATGTTTAAGAGGAATATGAAGTAGTACATTTAAGAGGAATATGAAGTAGTATATTTAAGCGGAATATGAAGTAGTATGTTTAAGAGGAATTAAGAAGCAGTATGTTTAAGAGGAACATGAAGTAGTTTATTAAAGAAGAATATGAAGTAGTATATATAAGAGGAATATGAATTAGTATGTTTAAGAGGAATATGAAGTAGTATATTTAAAAGGAATATGAAGTAGTATGTTTAAGAGGAATATGAAGTAGTATATTTAAGAGGAATATGAAGTAGTATGTTTAAGAGGAATATGAAGTAGTATGTTTAAGAGGAATATGAAGTAGTATATTCAAGAGGAATATGAAGTAGTATGTTTAAGAGGAATATGAAGTTGTATGTTTAAGAAGAATATTAAGTAGTATGTTTAAGAGGAATATGAAGTAGTATATTTAAGAGGAATATGAAGTAGTATGTTTAAGAGGAATATGAAGTAGTATATTTAAGAGGAATATGAAGTAGTATGTTTAAGAGGAATATGAAGTAGTATGTTTAAGAAGAATATTAAGTAGTATGTTTAAGAGGAATATGAAGTAGTATATTTAAGAGGAATATGAAGTAGTATGTTTAAGAGGAATATGAAGTAGTATATTTAAGAGGAATATGAAGTGGTATGTTTAAGAGGAATATGAAGTAGTATATTTAAGAAGAATATGAAGTAGTATGTTTCAGAGGAATATGAAGTAGTATATTTAAGAGGAATATGAAGTAGTATATTTAAGAGGAATATGATGTAGTATGTTTAAGAGGAATATGAAGTAGTATGTTTAAGAGGAATATGAAGTAGTATGTTTAAGAGGAATATGAAGTAGTATGCTTAAGAGGAATATAAAGTAGTATGTTTAAGAGGAATATGAAGTAGTATGTTTAAGAGGAATAAGAAGTAGTATGTTTAAGAGGAATATGAAGTAGAATATGTAAGAGGAATATGCAGTAGTATATTTAAGAGGAATATGAAGTAATATATTTAAGAGGAATATGAAGTAGTATTTTTAAGAGGACTATGAAGTAGTATATTTAAGAGGAATATGAAGTAGTATATTTAAGAGGAATATAAAGTAGAATATTTTAAAGGAATATGAAGTAGTATGTTTAAGAGGAATATGAAGTAGTATGTTTAAGAGGAATGTGAAGTAGTATGTTTGAGAGGAATGTGAAGTAGTATATATCAGAGGAATATGAAGTAGTATGTTTAAGAGGAATATGAAGTAGTATATTTAAGAGGAATATGAAGTAGTATATTTAAGCGGAATATGAAGTAGTATGTTTAAGAGGAATTAAGAAGTAGTATGTTTAAGAGGAATATGAAGTAGTTTATTAAAGAAGAATATGAAGTAGTATATATAAGAGGAATATGAATTAATATGTTTAAGAGGAATATGAAGTAATATATTTAAAAGGAATATGAAGTAGTATGTTTAAGAGGAATATGAAGTAGTATATTTAAGAGGAATATGAAGTAGTATGTTTAAGAGGAATATAAAGTAGTATGTTTAAGAGGAATATGAAGTAGTATATTCAAGAGGAATATGAAGTAGTATGTTTAAGAGGAATATGAAGTTGTATGTTTAAGAAGAATATTAAGTAGTATGTTTAAGAGGAATATGAAGTAGTATATTTAAGAGGAATATGAAGTAGTATGTTTAAGAGGAATATGAAGTAGTATATTTAAGAGGAATATGAAGTGGTATTTTAAGAGGAATATGAAGTAGTATATTTAAGAGGAATATGAAGTAGTATGTTTCAGAGGAATATGAAGTAGTATATTTAAGAGGAATATGAAGTAGTATATTTAAGAGGAATATGAAGTAGTATGTTTAAGAGGAATATGAAGTAGTATGTTTAAGAGGAATATGAAGTAGTATGTTTAAGAGGAATATGCAGTTGTATATTTAAGAGGAATATAAAGTAGTATATTTAAGATGAATATGAAGTAGTATGTTTAAGAGGAATATGAAGTAGTATATTTAAGAGGAATATGAAGTAGAAAATTTAAGAGGAATATAAAGTAGTATGTTTAGGAGGAATATGAAGTTGTATATTTAAGAGGAATATGAAGTAGTATGTTTAAGAGGAATATGAAGTAGTATGTTTAAGAGGAATAAGAAGTAGTATGTTTAAGAGGAATATGAAGTAGTATATGTAAGAGGAATATGCAATAGTAAATTTAAGAGGAATATGAAGTAATATATTTAAGAGGAATATGAAGTAGTATTTTTAAGAGGAATATGAAGTAGTATATTTAAGAGGAATATGAAGTAGTATATTTAAGAGGAATATGAAGTAACATATTTAAGAGGAATATGAAGTAGTATTTTTAAGAGGAATATGAAGTAGTATATTTAAGAGGAATATGAAGTAGTATGTTTAAGAGGAATATGAAGTAGTATGTTTAAGAGGAATATGAAGTAGTATGTGTAAGAGGAATATGAAGTAGTATGTTTAAGAGGAATATGTAGTTGTATGTTTAAGAGAAATATGAAGTAGTATGTTTAAGAGGAATATGAAGTAGTATGTTTAAGAGGAATATGAAATAGTATGTTTAAGAGGAATATGCAAAAGTATATTTAAGAGGAATATGAAGAAGTATGTTTAAGAGAGTATATTATTTAAGAGGAACATGATGTAGTATATTTCAGAGGAATATGAAGTAGTATGTTTGAGAGGAATATGAAGTAGTATATTTCAGAGGAATATGAAGTAGTATGTTTAAGAGGAATATGAAGTAGTATGTTTAAGAAGAATATTAAGTAGTATGTTTAAGAGGAATATGGAGTAGTATGTTTAAGAGGAATATGAAGTAATATATTTAAGAGGAATATGAAGTAGTATATTTAAGCGGAATATGAAGGAGTATGTTTAAGAGGAATATGAAGTAGTTTATTAAAGAAGAATATGAGGTAGTATAAATAAGAGGACTATAAATTAGTATGGTTAAGAGGAATATGAAGTAGTATATTTAAGAGGAATATGAAGTAGTATGTTTAAAAGGAATATGAAGTAGTATATTTAAGAGGAATATGAAGTAGTATGTTTAAGAGGAATATGAAGTTGTATGTTTAAGAAGAATATTAAGTAGTATGTTTAAGAGGAATATGGAGTAGTATGTTTAAGAGGAATATGAAGTAGTATATTTAAGAGGAATATGAAGTAGTATATTTAAGAGGAATGTGAAGTAGTATGTTTAAAAGGAATATGAAGTAGTATGTTTAAGAGGAATACGAAGTAGTATATTTAAGAGGAATATGAAGTATTATGTTTAAGAGGAATATGAAATAGTATGTTTAAGAGGAATATGAAGTAGTATGTTTAAGAGGAATATGAAGTAGTATGTTTAAGAGGAATATGAAGTAGTATATTTAAGAGGAATATGAAGTAGTATATTTAAGAGGAATATGAAGTAGTATATTTAAGAGGAATATAAAGTAGAATATTTTAAAGGAATATGAAGTAGTATGTTTAAGAGGAATATGAAGTAGTATGTTTAAGAGGAATGTGAAGTAGTATGTTTGAGAGGAATGTGAAGTAGTATATATCAGAGGAATATGAAGTAGTATGTTTAAGTGGAATATGAAGTAGTATATTTAAGAGGAATATGAAGTAGTATATTTAAGCGGAATATGAAGTAGTATGCTTAAGAGGAATTAAGAAGTAGTATGTTTAAGAGGAATATGAAGTAGTTTATTAAAGAAGAATATGAAGTAGTATATATAAGAGGAATATGAATTAGTATGTTTAAGAGGAATATGAAGTAGTATATTTAAAAGGAATATGAAGTAGTATGTTTAAGAGGAATATGAAGTAGTATATTTAAGAGGAATATGAAGTAGTATGTTTAAGAGGAATATGAAGTAGTGTGTTTAAGAAGAATATTAAGTAGTATGTTTAAGAGGAATATGAAGTAGTATGTTTAAGAGGAATATGAAGCAGTATATTTAAGAGGACTATGAAGTAGTATATTTAAGCGGAATATGAAGTAGTATGTTTAAGAGGAATTAAGAAGTATTATGTTTAAAAGGAATATGAAGTAGTTTATTAAAGAAGAATATGAAGTAGTTTATATAAGAGGAATATGAATTAGTATGTTTAAGAGGATTATGAAGTAGTATATTGAAGAGGAATATGAAGTAGTATGTTTAAGAGGAATATGAAGTAGTATATTTAAGAGGAATATGAAGTAGTATGTTTAAGAGGAATATGAAGTAGTATGTTTAAGAAGAATATTAAGTAGTATGTTTAAGAGGAATATGAAGTAGTATATTTAAGAGGAATATGAAGTAGTATGTTTAAGAGGAATATGAAGTAGTATATTTAAGAGGAATATGAAGTGGTATGTTTAAGAGGAATATGAAGTAGTATATTTAAGAAGAATATGAAGTAGTATGTTTCAGAGGAATATGAAGTAGTATATTTAAGAGGAATATGAAGTAGTATATTTAAGAGGAATATGAAGTAGTATGTTTAAGAGGAATATGAAGTAGTATGTTTAAGAGGAATATGAAGTAGTATGTTTAAGAGGAATATGAAGTAGTATGCTTAAGAGGAATATAAAGTAGTATGTTTAAGAGGAATATGAAGTAGTATGTTTAAGAGGAATAAGAAGTAGTATGTTTAAGAGGAATATGAAGTAGAATATGTAAGAGGAATATGCAGTAGTATATTTAAGAGGAATATGAAGTAATATATTTAAGAGGAATATGAAGTAGTATTTTTAAGAGGAATATGAAGTAGTATATTTAAGAGGAATATGAAGTAGTATATTTAAGAGGAATATAAAGTAGAATATTTTAAAGGAATATGAAGTAGTATGTTTAAGAGGAATATGAAGTAGTATGTTTAAGAGGAATGTGAAGTAGTATGTTTGAGAGGAATGTGAAGTAGTATATATCAGAAGAATATGAAGTAGTATGTTTAAGAGGAATATGAAGTAGTACATTTAAGAGGAATATGAAGTAGTATATTTAAGCGGAATATGAAGTAGTATGTTTAAGAGGAATTAAGAAGTAGTATGTTTAAGAGGAACATGAAGTAGTTTATTAAAGAAG
The DNA here is from genome assembly GCA_958298945.1 of Atherix ibis. Classification (NCBI taxonomy): domain Eukaryota; kingdom Metazoa; phylum Arthropoda; class Insecta; order Diptera; family Athericidae; genus Atherix; species Atherix ibis. The sequence continues at coordinate 1,083,981 of CATQJD010000064.1, read as the reverse complement.
AATATGAAGTAGTATATATAAGAGACATATGAATTAGTATGTTTAAGAGGAATATGAAGTAGTATATTTAAAAGGAATATGAAGTAGTATGTTTAAGAGGAATATGAAGTAGTATATTTAAGAGGAATATGAAGTAGTATGTTTAAGAGGAATATGAAGTAGTATGTTTAAGAGGAATATGAAGTAGTATATTCAAGAGGAATATGAAGTAGTATGTTTAAGAGGAATATGAAGTTGTATGTTTAAGAAGAATATTAAGTAGTATGTTTAAGAGGAATATGAAGTAGTATATTTAAGAGGAATATGAAGTAGTATGTTTAAGAGGAATATGAAGTAGTATATTTAAGAGGAATATGAAGTAGTATGTTTAAGAGGAATATGAAGTAGTATGTTTAAGAAGAATATTAAGTAGTATGTTTAAGAGGAATATGAAGTAGTATATTTAAGAGGAATATGAAGTAGTATGTTTAAGAGGAATATGAAGTAGTATATTTAAGAGGAATATGAAGTGGTATGTTTAAGAGGAATATGAAGTAGTATATTTAAGAAGAATATGAAGTAGTATGTTTCAGAGGAATATGAAGTAGTATATTTAAGAGGAATATGAAGTAGTATATTTAAGAGGAATATGAAGTAGTATGTTTAAGAGGAATATGAAGTAGTATGTTTAAGAGGAATATGAAGTAGTATGTTTAAGAGGAATATGAAGTAGTATGCTTAAGAGGAATATAAAGTAGTATGTTTAAGAGGAATATGAAGTAGTATGTTTAAGAGGAATAAGAAGTAGTATGTTTAAGAGGAATATGAAGTAGAATATGTAAGAGGAATATGCAGTAGTATATTTAAGAGGAATATGAAGTAATATATTTAAGAGGAATATGAAGTAGTATTTTTAAGAGGACTATGAAGTAGTATATTTAAGAGGAATATGAAGTAGTATATTTAAGAGGAATATAAAGTAGAATATTTTAAAGGAATATGAAGTAGTATGTTTAAGAGGAATATGAAGTAGTATGTTCAAGAGGAATGTGAAGTAGTATGTTTGAGAGGAATGTGAAGTAGTATATATCAGAGGAATATGAAGTAGTATGTTTAAGAGGAATATGAAGTAGTATATTTAAGAGGAATATGAAGTAGTATATTTAAGCGGAATATGAAGTAGTATGTTTAAGAGGAATTAAGAAGTAGTATGTTTAAGAGGAATATGAAGTAGTTTATTAAAGAAGAATATGAAGTAGTATATATAAGAGGAATATGAATTAGTATGTTTAAGAGGAATATGAAGTAATATATTTAAAAGGAATATGAAGTAGTATGTTTAAGAGGAATATGAAGTAGTATATTTAAGAGGAATATGAAGTAGTATGTTTAAGAGGAATATAAAGTAGTATGTTTAAGAGGAATATGAAGTAGTATATTCAAGAGGAATATGAAGTAGTATGTTTAAGAGGAATATGAAGTTGTATGTTTAAGAAGAATATTAAGTAGTATGTTTAAGAGGAATATGAAGTAGTATATTTAAGAGGAATATGAAGTAGTATGTTTAAGAGGAATATGAAGTAGTATATTTAAGAGGAATATGAAGTGGTATTTTAAGAGGAATATGAAGTAGTATATTTAAGAGGAATATGAAGTAGTATGTTTCAGAGGAATATGAAGTAGTATATTTAAGAGGAATATGAAGTAGTATATTTAAGAGGAATATGAAGTAGTATGTTTAAGAGGAATATGAAGTAGTATGTTTAAGAGGAATATGAAGTAGTATATTTAAGAGGAATATGAAGTAGTATATTTAAGAGGAATATAAAGTAGAATATTTTAAAGGAATATGAAGTAGTATGTTTAAGAGGAATATGAAGTAGTATGTTCAAGAGGAATGTGAAGTAGTATGTTTGAGAGGAATGTGAAGTAGTATATATCAGAGGAATATGAAGTAGTATGTTTAAGAGGAATATGAAGTAGTATATTTAAGAGGAATATGAAGTAGTATATTTAAGCGGAATATGAAGAAGTATGTTTAAGAGGAATTAAGAAGTAGTATGTTTAAGAGGAATATGAAGTAGTTTATTAAAGAAGAATATGAAGTAGTATATATAAGAGGAATATGAATTAGTATGTTTAAGAGGAATATGAAGTAATATATTTAAAAGGAATATGAAGTAGTATGTTTAAGAGGAATATGAAGTAGTATATTTAAGAGGAATATGAAGTAGTATGTTTAAGAGGAATATAAAGTAGTATGTTTAAGAGGAATATGAAGTAGTATATTCAAGAGGAATATGAAGTAGTATGTTTAAGAGGAATATGAAGTTGTATGTTTAAGAAGAATATTAAGTAGTATGTTTAAGAGGAATATGAAGTAGTATATTTAAGAGGAATATGAAGTAGTATGTTTAAGAGGAATATGAAGTAGTATATTTAAGAGGAATATGAAGTGGTATTTTAAGAGGAATATGAAGTAGTATATTTAAGAGGAATATGAAGTAGTATGTTTCAGAGGAATATGAAGTAGTATATTTAAGAGGAATATGAAGTAGTATATTTAAGAGGAATATGAAGTAGTATGTTTAAGAGGAATATGAAGTAGTATGTTTAAGAGGAATATGAAGTAGTATGTTTAAGAGGAATATGCAGTTGTATATTTAAGAGGAATATAAAGTAGTATATTTAAGATGAATATGAAGTAGTATGTTTAAGAGGAATATGAAGTAGTATATTTAAGAGGAATATGAAGTAGAAAATTTAAGAGGAATATAAAGTAGTATGTTTAGGAGGAATATGAAGTTGTATATTTAAGAGGAATATGAAGTAGTATGTTTAAGAGGAATATGAAGTAGTATGCTTAAGAGGAATAAGAAGTAGTATGTTTAAGAGGAATATGAAGTAGTATATGTAAGAGGAATATGCAATAGTATATTTAAGAGGAATATGAAGTAATATATTTAAGAGGAATATGAAGTTGTATTTTTAAGAGGAATATGAAGTAGTATATTTAAGAGGAATATGAAGTAGTATATTTAAGAGGAATATGAAGTAACATATTTAAGAGGAATATGAAGTAGTATTTTTAAGAGGAATATGAAGTAGTATATTTAAGAGGAATATGAAGTAGTATGTTTAAGAGGAATATGAAGTAGTATGTTTAAGAGGAATATGAAGTAGTATGTGTAAGAGGAATATGAAGTAGTATGTTTAAGAGGAATATGTAGTTGTATGTTTAAGAGAAATATGAAGTAGTATGTTTAAGAGGAATATGAAGTAGTATGTTTAAGAGGAATATGAAATAGTATGTTTAAGAGGAATATGCAAAAGTATATTTAAGAGGAATATGAAGAAGTATGTTTAAGAGAGTATATTATTTAAGAGGAACATGATGTAGTATATTTAAGAGGAATATGAAGTAGTATGTTTAAGAGGAATATGAAGTAGTATATTTAAGAGGAATATGAAGTAGTATGTTTAAGAGAGTAATATATTTAAGAGGAACATGATGTAGTATATTTAAGAGGAATATGAAGTAGTATGTTTAAGAGGAATATGAAGTAGTATATTTAAGAGGAATATGAAGCAGTATATTTAAGAGGAATATGAAGTAGTATGTTTAAGAGGAATATGAAGTAGTATATTTAAGAGGAATATGAAGTAGTATATTTAAGAGGAATATGAAGAAGTATATATAAGAGGAATATGAAGTAGTATATTTAAGAGGAATATGAAGTAGTATATTTAAGAGGAATATGAAGTAGTATGTTTAAGAGGAATATGAAGTAGTATATTTAAGAGGAATTTGAAGTAGTATATTTAAGAGGAATATGAAGAAGTATATTTAAGAGGATTATGAAGTAGTATATTTAAGAGGAATATGAAGTAGTATGTTTAAGAGGAATATGAAGTTGTATGTTTAAGAAGAATATTAAGTAGTATGTTTAAGAGGAATATGAAGTAGTATATTTAAGAGGAATATGAAGTAGTATGTTTAAGAGGAATATGAAGTAGTATATTTAAGAGGAATATGAAGTGGTATGCTTAAGAGGAATATGAAGTAAAATATTTAAGAGAAATATGAAGTAGCATGTTTCAGAGGAATATGAAGTAGTATATTTAAGAGGAATATGAAGTAGTATATTTAAGAGGAATATGAAGTAGTATGTTTAAGAGGAATATGAAGTAGTATGTTTAAGAGGAATATGAAGTAGTATGTTTAAGAGGAATATGAAGTAGTATGTTTAAGAGGAATATGAAGTAGTATGTTTAAGAGGAATATGAAGTAGTATGTTTAAGAGGAATAAGAAGTAGTATGTTTAAGAGGAATATGAAGTAGTATAAGTAAGAGGAATATGCAGTAGTATATTTAAGAGGAATATGAAGTAATATATTTAAGAGGAATATGAAGTAGTATTTTTAAGAGGAATATGAAGTAGTATATTTAACAGGAATATGAAGTAGTATGTTTAAGAGGAATATGAAGTAGTATGTTTAAGAGGAATATGAAGTAGTATATATAAGAGAAATATGCAGTAGTATATTTAACAGGAATATGAAGTAACATATTTAAGAGGAATATGAAGTAGTATTTTTAAGAGGAATATGAAGTAGTATATTTAAGAGGAATATGAAGTAGTATGTTTAAGAAGAATATGAAGTAGTATGTTTAAGGGGAATATGAAGTAGTATGTGTAAGAGGAATATGAAGTAGTATGTTTAAGAGGAATATGTAGTAGTATGTTTAAGAGGAATATGAAGTAGTATGTTTAAGAGGAATATGAAGTAGTATGTTTAAGAGGAATATGAAATAGTATGTTTAAGAGGAATATGCAAAAGTATATTTAAGAGGAATATGAAGTAGTATGTTTAAGAGGAATATAAAGTAGTATGTTTAAGAGAGTAATATATTTAAGAGGAACATGATGTAGTATATTTAAGAGGATAATGAAGTAGTATGTTTAAGAGGAATATGAAGTATTATATTTAAGAGGAATATGAAGTAGTATATTTAATAGGAATATGAAGAAGTATATTTAAGAGGAATATGAAGTAGTATATTTAAGAGGAATATGAAGTAATATATTCTAGAGAAATATGAAGTAGTATGTTTAAGAGGAATATGAAGTAGAATGTTTGAGAGGTATATGAAGTAGTATGTTTAAGAGGAATATAAAGTCGTATGTTTAAGAGGAATATGAAGTAGTATATTTAAGAGAAATATAAGTAGTATGCTTAAAAGGAATATGCAGTAGTATATTTAAGAGGAATATGAAGTAGTATATATAAGACGAATATGAAGTAGTACGTTTAAGAGGAATATAAAGTAGTATATTTAAGAGGAATATGAAGTAGTATATTTAATAGGAATATGAAGTAGTATGTTTAAGAGGAATATGAAGTTGTATATTTAAGAGGAATATGAAGTAGTATGTTTAAGAGGAATATGAAGTAGTATGTTTAAGAGGAATACGAAGTAGTATATTTAAGAGGAATATGAAGTAGTATGTTTAAGAGGAATACGAAGTAGTATATTTAAGAGGAATATGAAGTAGTATGTTTAAGAGGAATATGAAGTAGTATGTTGAAGAGGAATATGAAGTAGTATGTTTAAGAGGAATATGAAGTAGTATGTTTAAGAGGAATATGCAGTAGTATATTTAAGAGGAATATAAAGTAGTATATTTTAAAGGAATATTAAGTTGTATGCTTAAGAGGAATATGAAGCAGTATGTTTAAGAGGAATGTGAAGTAGTATGTTGAAGAGGAATATGAAGTAGTATATTTCAGAGGAATATGAAGTCGTATGTTTAAGAGGAATATGAAGTAGTACGTTTAAGAAGAATATTAAGTAGTATGTTTAAGAGGAATATGGAGTAGTATGTTTAAGAGGAATATGAAGTAGTATATTTAAGAAGAATATGAAGTTGTATATTCAAGAGGAATATGAAGTAGTATTTTTAAGAGGAAAATGAAGTAGTATATTTAAGAGGAATATGAAGTAGTATATTTAAGAGGAAAATGAAGTAGTATGTTTAAGAGGAATATGAAGTGGTATGTTTAAGAGGAATATGAAGTAGTATGTTTAAGAGGAATATAAGGTAGTATGTTTAAGAGGAATATGAAGTGGTATATTTAAGAGGAATATGCAGTATTTTAATTAAGAGGAAAATGAAGTAGTATTTTTAAGAGGAATATGACGTAGTATGCTTAAGAGGAATATGCAGTAGTATATTTAAGAGGAATATGAAGTAGTATATTTAATAGGAATATGAAGTAGTATGTTTAAGAGGAATATGAAGTAGTATGTTTAAGAGGAATATAAAGTAGTATGTTTAAGAGGAATATGAAGTGGTATATTTAAGAGGAATATGCAGTATTTTAATTAAGAGGAAAATGAAGTAGTACTTTTAAGAGGAATATGAAGTAGTATGTTTAAGAGGAATATGCAGTAGTTTGTTTAAGAGGAATATGAAGTAGTATGTTTAAGAGGAATGTGAAGTAGTATGTTTAAGAGGAATATTAAGTAGTATGTTTAAGAAGAATATTAAGTAGTATGTTTAAGAGGAATATGGAGTAGTATGTTTAAGAGGAATATGAAGTAGTATATTTAAGAGGAATATGAAGTAGTATATTCAAGAAGAATATGAAGTAGTATATTTAAGAGGAATATGAAGTAGTATATTTAAGAGGAATATGAAGTAGTATGTTTAAGAGGAATATGAAGTAGTATGTTTAAGAGGAATATAAAGTAGTATGTTTAAGAGGAATATGAAGTGGTATATTTAAGAGGAATATGCAGTATTTTAATTAAGAGGAAAATGAAGTAGTACTTTTAAGAGGAATATGACGTAGTATGCTTAAGAGGAATATGCAGTAGTATATTTAGGAGGAATAGGAAGTAGTATATTTAATAGGAATATGTAGTAGTATGTTTAAGAGGAATATGAAGTTGTAAGTTTAAGAGGAATATGAAATAGTATGTTTAAGAGGAATATGAAGTAGTATATTTAAGAGGAATATGAAGTAGTATGTTTAAGAGGAATATGAAGCAGTATTTTTAAGAGGAATATGAAGTAGTATATTTAAGAGGAATATGAAGTAGTATGTTTAAGAGGAATATGAAGTAGTATGTTTAAGAGGAATATAAAGTAGTATGTTTAAGAGGAATATGCAGTTTTTTAATTAAGAGGAAAATGAAGTAGTATTTTTAAGAGGAATATGACGTAGTATGCTTAAGAGGAATATGCAGTAGTATATTTAAGAGGAATATGCAGTAGTATATTTAAGAGGAATATGAAGTAGTATATTTAATAGGAATATGAAGTAGTATGTTTAAGAGGAATATGAAGTTGTAAGTTTAAGAGGAATATGAAATAGTATGTTTAAGAGGAATATGCAATAGTATATTTAAGAGGAATATGAAGTAGTATGTTTAAGAGGAACATGAAGTAGTATTTTTAAGAGGAATATGAAGTAGTATGTTTAAGAGGAATATGCAGTAGTTTGTTTAAGAGGAATATGAAGTAGTATGTTTAAGAGGAATGTGGAGTAGTATGTTTAAGAGGAATATGAAGTAGTATGTTTAAGAAGAATATTAAGTAGTATGTTTAAGAGGAATATGGAGTAATATGTTTAAGAGGAATATGAAGTAGTATATTTAAGAGGAATATGAAGTAGTATATTCAAGAGGAATATGAAGTAGTATATTTAAGAGGAATATGAAGTAGTATATTTAAGAGGAATATGAAGTAGTATGTTTAAGAGGAATATGAAGTAGTATGTTTAAGAGGAATATAAAGTAGTATGTTTAAGAGAAATATGAAGTGGTATATTTAAGAGGAATATGCAGTATTTTAATTAAGAGGAAAATGAAGTAGTACTTTTAAGAGGAATATGACGTAGTATGCTTAAGAGGAATATGCAGTAGTATATTTAAGAGGAATATGAAGTAGTATATTTAATAGGAATATGTAGTAGTATGTTTAAGAGGAATATGAAGTTGTAAGTTTAAGAGAAATATGAAATAGTATGTTTAAGAGGAATATGCAATAGTATATTTAAGAGGAATATGAAGTAGTATGTTTAAGAGGAATATGAAGTAGTATTTTTAAGAGGAATATGAAGTAGTATGTTTAAGAGGAACATGCAGTAGTTTGTTTAAGAGGAATATGAAGTAGTATGTTTAAGAGGAATGTGAAGTAGTATGTTTAAGAGGAATATGAAGTAGTATGTATAAGAGGAATACGAAGTAGTATATTTAAGAGGAATATGAAGTAGTATGTTTAAGAGGAATATGAAGTAGTATGTTTAAGAGGAATATGAAGTAGTATGTTTAAGAGGAATATGAAGTAGTATGTTTAACAGGAACATGGAGAAGTATATATAAGAGGAATATGAAGTAGTATATTTAAGAAAAATATGAAGTAGTATATTTAAGAGGAATATAAAGTAGTATATTTTAAAGGAATATGAAGTAGTATGTTTAAGAGAAATATGAAGTAGTATGTTTAAGAGGAATGTGAAGTAGTATATTTAAGAGGAATATGAAGTAGTATATTTCAGAGGAATATGAAGTAGTATGTTTAAGAGGAATATGAAGTAGTATGTTTAAGAAGAATATTAAGTAGTATGTTTAAGAGGAATATGGAGTAGTATGTTTAAGAGGAATATGAAGTTGTATATATAAGAGGAATATGAAGTAGTAAATTTACGCGGAATATGAAGTAGTATGTTTAAGAGGAATAAGAAGTAGTATGTTTAAGAGGAATATGAAGTAGTTTATTAAAGAAGAATATGAAGTAGTATATATAAGAGGAATATGAAGTAGTATGTTTAAGAGGAAGATGAAGTAGTATATTTAAGAGGAATTTGAAGTAGTATGTTTAAGAGGAATATGAAGTAGTATTTTTAAGAGGAATATGAAGTAGTATGTTTAAGAAGAATATACAGTAGTTTGTTTAAGAGGAATATGAAGTAGTATGTTTAAGAGGAATGTGAAGTAGTTTGTTTAAGAGGAATATGAAGTAGTATGTATAAGAGGAATACGAAGTAGTATATTTAAGAGGAATATGAAGTAGTATGTTTAAGAGGAATATGAAGTAGTATGTTTAAGAGGAATATGAAGTAGTATGTTTAAGAGGAATATGAAGTAGTATGTGTAACAGGAACATGAAGAAGTATATTTAAGAGGAATATGAAGTAGTATATTTAAGAGGAATATGAAGTAGCATATTTAAGAGGAATATAAAGTAGTATATTTTAAAGGAATATGAAGTAGTATGTTTAAGAGGAATATGAAGTAGTATGTTTAAGAGGAATGTGAAGTAGTATATTTAAGAGGAATATGAAGTAGTATATTTCAGAGGAATATGAAGTAGTATGTTTAAGAGGAATATGAAGTAGTATGTTTAAGAAGAATATTAAGTAGTATGTTTAAGAGGAATATGAAGTAGTATGTTTAAGAGGAATATGAAGTAGTATATATAAGAGGAATATGAAGTAGTAAATTTAAGCGGAATATGAAGTAGTATGTTTAAGAGGAATAAGAAGTAGTATGTTTAAGAGGAATATGAAGTAGTTTATTAAAGAAGAATATGAAGTAGTATATATAAGAGGAATATGAAGTAGTATGTTTAAGAGGAATATGAAGTAGTATATATAAGAGGAATATGAAGTAGTATGTTTAAGAGGAATATGAAGTAGTATATTTAAGAGGAATATGAAGTAGTATGTTTAAAAGGAATATGAAGTAGTATGTTTAAGAGAATTATGAAGAAGTATGTTTAAGAGGAATATGAAGTAGTATGTTTCAGAGGAATATGAAGTAGTATATTTAAGAGGAATATGAAGTAGTATATTTAATATACTACTTCATATTCCTTTTACATATACTACTAATATTCTTTAAGAAGAATAATAAGTAGTATGCTTAAGAGGAATATGGAGTAGTATGTTTAAGAGGAATATGAAGTAGTATATTTAAGAGGTATATGAAGTAGTATATTTAAGCGGAATATGAAGTAGTATGTTTAAGAGGAATATGAAGTAGTATATTTAATATACTACTTCATATTCCTTTTACATATACTACTAATATTCTTTAAGAAGAATATTAGGTAGTATGTTTAAGAGGAATATGGAGTAGTATGTTTAAGAGGAATATGAAGTAGTATATTTAAGAGGAATATGAAGTAGTATATTTAAGCGGAATATGAAGTAGTATGCTTAAGAGGAATAAGATGTAGTATGTTTAAGAGGAATATGAAGTAGTTTATTAAAGAAGAATATGAGGTAGTATATATAAGAGGAATATGAATTAGTATATTTATGAGGAATATGAAGTAGTATATTTAAGAGGAATATGAAGTAGTATGTTTAAGAGGAATATGAAGTAGTATATTTAAGAGGAATATGAAGTAGTATGTTTAAGAGGAATATGAAGTAGTATGTTTAAGAAGAATATTAAGTAGTATGTTTAACAGGAATATGGAGTAGTATGTTTAAGAGGAATATGAAGTAGTATATTTAAGAGGAATATGAAGTAGTATATTTAAGAGGAATGTGAAGTAGTATGTTTAAAAGGAATATGAAGTAGTATGTTTAAGAGGAATACGAAGTAGTATATTTTAGAGGAATATGAAGTATTATGTTTAAGAGGAATATGAAGTAGTATGTTTAAGAGGAATATGAAGTAGTATGTTTAAGAGGAATATGAAGTTGTATGTTTAAGAGGAATATGAAGTAGTATATTTAAGAGGTATATGAAGTAGTATATTTAAGAGGAATATGAAGTAGTATATTTAAGAGGTATATAAAGTAGTATATTTTAAAGGAATATAAAGTAGTATGTTTAAGAGGAATATGAAGTAGTATGTTTAAGAGGAATGTGAAGTAGTAAGTTTGAGAGGAATATGAAGTAGTATGTTTAAGAAGAATATTAAGTAGTATGTTTAAGAGGAATATGGAGTGGTATGTTTAAGAGGAATATGAAGTAGTATATTTAAGAGGAATATGAAGTAGTATATTTAAGCGGAATATGAAGTAGTATGTTTAAGAGGAATTAAGAAGTAGTATGTTTAAGAGGAATATGAAGTAGTTTATTAAAGAAAAATATGAAGTAGTATATATAAGAGGAATATGAATTAGTATGTTTAAGAGGAATATGAAGTAGTATATTTAAGAGGAATATGAAGTAGTATGTTTAAGAGGAATATGAAGTAGTATATTTAAGAGGAATATGAAGTAGTATATTTAAGAGGAATATGAAGTAGTATGTTTAAGAAAAATATTAAGTAGTATGTTTAAGAGGAATATGGAGTAGCATGTTTAAGAGGAATATGAAGTAGTATATTTAATAGGAATATGAAGTAGTATATTTAAGCGGAATATGAAGTAGTATGTTTAAGAGGAATTAGGAAGTAGTATGTTTAAGAGGAATATGAAGTAGTTTATTAAAGAAGAATATGAAGTAGTATATATAAGAGGAATATGAATTAGTATGTTTAAGAGGAATATGAAGTCGTATATTTAAGAGGAATATGAAGTATTATGTTTAAGAGGAATATGAAGTAGTATATTTAAGAGGAATATGAAGTAGTATGTTTAAGAGGAATATGAAGTAGTATGTTTAAGAGGAATATGAAGTAGTATATTTAAGAGGAATATGAAGTAGTATGTTTAAGAGGAATATGAAGTAGTATGTTTAAGAAGAATATTAAGTAGTATGTTTAAGAGGAATATGAAGTAGTATATTTAAGAGGAAAATGAAGTAGTATGCTTAAGAGGAATATGAAGTAGTATATTTAAGAGGAATATGAAGTGGTATGTTTAAGAGGAATATGAAGTAGTATATTTAAGAGGAATATGAAGTAGTATGTTTCAGAGGAATATGAATTAGTATATTTAAGAGGAATATAAAGTAGTATATTTAAGAGGAATATGAAGTAGTATGTTTAAGAGGAATATGAAGTAGTATGTTTAAGAGGAATATGAAGTAGTATGTTTAAGAGGAATATGAAGTAGTATGTTTAAGAGGAATATGAAGTAGTATGTTTAAGAGGAATATGAAGTAGTATGTTTAAGAGGAATAAGAAGTAGTATGTTTAAGAGGAATATGAAGTAGTATATGTAAGAGGAATATGCAGTAGTATGTTTAAGAGGAATATGAAGTAGTATGTTTAAGAGGAATATGAAGTAGTATGTTTAAGAGGAATATGAAGTAGTATGTTTAAGAGAAATATAAAGTAGTATGTTTAAGAGGAATAAGAAGTAGTATGCTTAAGAGGAATATGAAGTAGTATATGTAAGAGGAATATGCAGTAGTATATTTAAGAGGAATATGAAGTAATATATTTAAGAGGAATATGAAGTAGTATTTTTAAGAGGAATATAAAGTAGTATATTTAAGAGGAATATGAAGTATTATGTTTAAGAGGAATATGAAGTAGAATGTTTAAGAGGAATATGAAGTAGTATGTGTAAGAGGAATATGAAGTAGTATGTTTAAGAGGAATATGAAGTAGTATGTTTAAGAGGAATATGAAGTAGTATGTTTAAGAGGAATATGAAGTAGTATGTTTAAGAGGAATATGAAATAGTATGTTTAAGAGGAATATGCAAAAATATATTTAAGAGGAATATGAAGTAGTATGTTTAAGAGGAATATAAAGTAGTATGTTTAAGAGAGTAATATATTTAAGAGGAACATGATGTAGTATATTTAAGAGGAATATGAAATAGTATGTTTAAGAGGAATATGAAGTAGTATATTTAAGAGGAATATAAAAAAGTATATTTAAGAGGAATATGAAATAGTATATTGAAGAGGAATATGAAGTAGTATATTTTAGAGGAGTATGAAGTAGTATGTTTAAGAGGAATATGAAGTAGAATGTTTAAGAGGTATATGAAGTAGTATGTTTAAGAGGAATATAAAGTCGTATGTTTAAGAGGAATAAGAAGTAGTATATTTAAGAGGAATATGCAGTATTTTATATAAGAGGAAAATGAAGTAGTATTTTTAAGAGAAATATGAAGTAGTATGCTTAAGAGGAATATGCAGTAGTATATTTAAGAGGAATATGAAGTAGTATATTTAAGAGGAATATTAAGTAGTACGTTTAAGAGGAATATAAAGTAGTATATTTAAGAGGAATATGAAGTAGTATATTTAATAGGAATATGAAGCAGTATGTTTAAGAGGAATATGAAGTTGTATGTTTAAGAGGAATATGAAGTAGTATGTTTAAGAGGAATATGCAATAGTATATTTAAGAGGAATATGAAGAAGTATGTTTAAGAGGAATATGAAGTTGTATGTTTAAGAGGAATATGAAGTAATATGTTTAAGAGGAATATGCAGTAGTATGTTTAAGAGGAATACGAAGTAGTATATTTAAGAGAAATATGAAGTAGTATGTTTAAGAGGAATATGAAGTAGTATGTTGAAGGGGAATATGAAGTAGTATGTTTAAGAGGAATATGAAGTAGTATGTTTAAGAGGAATATGAAGTAGTATATTTAAGAGGAATATGAAGTAGTATATTTAAGAGGAATATGAAGTAGTATATTTAAGAGGAATATGAAGTAGTATATTTTAAAGGAATATTAAGTAGTATGTTTAAGAGGAATATGAAGCAGTATGTTTAAGAGGAACGTGAAGTAGTATGTTTAAGAGGAATATGAAGTAGTATATTTCAGAGGAATATGAAGTAGTATGTTTAAGAGGAATATGAAGTAGTATGTTTAAGAAGAATATTAAGTAGTATGTTTAAGAGGAATATGGAGTAGTATGTTTAAGAGGAATATGAAGTAGTATATTTAAGAGGAATATGAAGTAGTATATTCAAGAGGAATATGAAGTAGTATATTTAAGAGGAATATGAAGTAGTATATTTAAGAGGAATATGAAGTAGTATATTTAAGAGGAATATGAAGTAGTATGTTTAAGAGAAATATGAAGTGGTATGTTTAAGAGGAATATGAAGTAGTATGTTTAAGAGGAATATAAAGTAGTATGTTTAAGAGGAATATGAAGTGGTATATTTAAGAGGAATATGCAGTTTTTTATTTAAGAGGAAAATGAAGTAGTATTTTTAAGAGGAATATGACGTAGTATACTTAAGAGGAATATACAGTAGTATATTTAAGAGGAATATGAAGTAGTATATTTAATAGGAATATGAAGTAGTATGTTTAAGAGGAATATGAAGTTGTAAGTTTAAGAGGAATATGAAATAATATGTTTAAGAGGAATATGCAATAGTATATTTAAGAGGAATATGAAGTAGTATGTTTAAGAGGAATATGAAGTAGTTTTTTTAAGAGGAATATGAAGTAGTATGTTTAAGATGAATATGCTGTAGTTTGTTTAAGAGGAATATGAAGTAGAATGTTTAAGAGGAATGTGAAGTAGTATGTTTAAGAGGAATATGAAGTAGTATGTATAAGAGGAATACGAAGTAGTATATTTAAGAGGAATATGAAGTAGTATGTTTAAGAGGAATATGAAGTAGTATGTTTAAGAGGAATATGAAGTAGTATGCTTAAGAGGAATATGAAGTAGTTTGTTTAAGAGGAACATGAAGAAGTATATTTAAGAGGAATATGAAGTAGTATATTTAAGAGGAATATGAAGTAGTATATTTAAGAGGAATATAAAGAAGTATATTTTAGAGGAATATGAAGTAGTATGTTTAAGAGGAATATGAAGTAGTATGTTTAAGAGGAATGTGAAGTAGTATATTTAAGAGGAATATGAATTAGTATATTTCAGAGGAATATGAAGTAGTATGTTTAAGAGGAATATGAAGTAGTATGTTTAAGAAGATAATTAAGTAGTATGTTTAAGAGGAATATGGAGTAGTATGTTTAAGAGGAATATGAAGTAGTATATATAAGAGGAATATGAAGTAGTAAATTTAAGCGGAATATGAAGTAGCATGTTTAAGAGGAATAAGAAGTAGTATGTTTAAGAGGAATATGAAGTAGTTTATTAAAGAAGAATATGAAGTAGTATATATAAGAGGAATATGAAGTAGTATGTTTAAGAGGAATATGAAGTAGTATATTTAAGAGGAATATGAAGTAGTATGTTTAAGAAGAATATGAAGTAGTATATTTAAGAGGAATATGAAGTAGTATGTGTAAGAGGAATATGAAGTAATATATATAAAGAGGAATATGAATTAGTATGTTTAAGAGGAATATGAAGTAGTATATTTAAGAGGAATATGAAGTAGTATGTCTAAAAGGAATATGAAGTAGTATGTTTAAGAGGAATATGAAGAAGTATGTTTAAGAGGAACATGAAGTAGTATGTTTCAGAGGAATATGAAGTAGTATATTTAAGAGGAATATGAAGTAGTATATTTAAGAGGAATATGAAGTAGTATGTTTAAGAGGAATATGAAGTAGTATGTTTGAGAGGAATATGAAGTAGTATGTTTAAGAGGAATATGAAGTAGTATGTTTAAGAGGAATATGAAGTAGTATGTTTAAGAGGAATATGAAGTAGTATGTTTAAGAGGAATATGAAGTAGTATGTGTAAGAGGAATATGAAGTAGTATATATAAGAGGAATATGAAGTAGTATGTTTAAGAGGATTATGAAGTTGTATATTTAAGAGGAATATGAAGTAGTATGTATATTCCTCTTAAATATATACTATTAAGAGAGTAATATATTTAAGAGGAACATGATGTAGTATATTTAAGAGGAATATGAAGTAGTATGTTTAAGAGGAATATGAAGTAGTATATTTAAGAGGAATATGAAGTAGTATATTTAAGAGGAATATGAAGTAGTATGTTTAAGAGGAATATGAAGTGGTATGTTTAAGAGGAATTTGAAGTAGTATGTTTAAGAGGAATATAAAGTAGTATGTTTAAGAGGAATATGAAGTGGTATATTTAAGAGGAATATGCAGTTTTTTATTTAAGAGGAAAATGAAGTAGTATTTTTAAGAGGAATATGACGTAGTATGCTTAAGAGGAATATGCAGTAGTATATTTAAGGGGAATATGAAGTAGTATATTTAATAGGAATATGAAGTAGTATGTTTAAGAGGAATATGAAGTTGTAAGTTTAAGAGGAATATGAAATAGTATGTTTAAGAGGAATATGCAATAGTATATTTAAAAGGAATATGAAGTAGTATGTTTAAGAGGAATATGAAGTAGTATTTTTAAGAGGAATATGAAGTAGTATGTTTAAGAGGAATATGCTGTAGTTTGTTTAAGAGGAATATGAAGTAGTATGTTTAAGAGGAATGTGAAGTAGTATGTTTAAGAGGAATATGAAGTAGTATGTATAAGAGGAATACGAAGTAGTATATTTAAGAGGAATATGAAGTAGTATGTTTAAGAGGAATATGAAGTAGTATGTTTAAGAGGAATATGAAGTAGTATGCTTAAGAGGAATATGAAGTAGTATGTTTAAGAGGAATATGAAGTGGTATGTTTAAGAGGAATTTGAAGTAGTATGTTTAAGAGGAATATAAAGTAGTATGTTTAAGAGGAATATGAAGTGGTATATTTAAGAGGAATATGCAGTTTTTTATTTAAGAGGAAAATGAAGTAGTATTTTTAAGAGGAATATGACGTAGTATGCTTAAGAGGAATATGCAGTAGTATATTTAAGGGGAATATGAAGTAGTATATTTAAGAGGAATATGAAGTAGTATGTTTAAGAGGAATATGAAGTGGTATGTTTAAGAGGAATTTGAAGTAGTATGTTTAAGAGGAATATAAAGTAGTATGTTTAAGAGGATTATGAAGTTGTATATTTAAGAGGAATATGAAGTAGTATGTATATTCCTCTTAAATATATACTATTAAGAGAGTAATATATTTAAGAGGAACATGATGTAGTATATTTAAGAGGAATATGAAGTAGTATGTTTAAGAGGAATATGAAGTAGTATATTTAAGAGGAATATGAAGTAGTATATTTAAGAGGAATATGAAGTAGTATGTTTAAGAGGAATATGAAGTGGTATGTTTAAGAGGAATTTGAAGTAGTATGTTTAAGAGGAATATAAAGTAGTATGTTTAAGAGGAATATGAAGTGGTATATTTAAGAGGAATATGCAGTTTTTTATTTAAGAGGAAAATGAAGTAGTATTTTTAAGAGGAATATGACGTAGTATGCTTAAGAGGAATATGCAGTAGTATATTTAAGGGGAATATGAAGTAGTATATTTAATAGGAATATGAAGTAGGATGTTTAAGAGGAATATGAAGTTGTAAGTTTAAGAGGAATATGAAATAGTATGTTTAAGAGGAATATGCAATAGTATATTTAAAAGGAATATGAAGTAGTATGTTTAAGAGGAATATGAAGTAGTATTTTTAAGAGGAATATGAAGTAGTATGTTTAAGAGGAATATGCTGTAGTTTGTTTAAGAGGAATATGAAGTAGTATGTTTAAGAGGAATGTGAAGTAGTATGTTTAAGAGGAATATGAAGTAGTATGTATAAGAGGAATACGAAGTAGTATATTTAAGAGGAATATGAAGTAGTATGTTTAAGAGGAATATGAAGTAGTATGTTTAAGAGGAATATGAAGTAGTATGCTTAAGAGGAATATGTAGTAGTTTGTTTAAGAGGAACATGAAGAAGTATATTTAAGAGGAATATGAAGTAGTATATTTAAGAGGAATATGAAGTAGTATATTTAAGAGGAATATAAAGTAGTATATTTAAGAGGAATATGAAGTAGTATGTTTAAGAGGAATATGAAGTAGTATGTTTAAGAGGAATGTGAAGTAGTATATTTAAGAGGAATATGAAGTAGTATATTTCAGAGGAATATGAAGTAGTATGTTTAAGAGGAATATGAAGTAGTATGTTTAAGAAGATAATTAAGTAGTATATTTAAGAGGAATATGGAGTAGTATGTTTAAGAGGAATATGAAGTAGTATATATAAGAGGAATATGAAGTAGTAAATTTAAGCGGAATATGAAGTAGCATGTTTAAGAGGAATAAGAAGTAGTATGTTTAAGAGGAATATGAAGTAGTTTATTAAAGAAGAATATGAAGTAGTATATATAAGAGGAATATGAAGTAGTATGTTTAAGAGGAATATGAAGTAGTATATTTAAGAGGAATATGAAGTAGTATGTTTAAGAAGAATATGAAGTAGTATATTTAAGAGGAATATGAAGTAGTATGTGTAAGAGGAATATGAAGTAGTATATATAAGAGGAATATGAAGTAGTAAGTTTAAGAGGTTTATGAAGTAGTATATTTAAGAGGAATATGAAGTAGTATGTCTAAAAGGAATATGAAGTAGTATGTTTAAGAGGAATATGAAGAAGTATGTTTAAGAGGAACATGAAGTAGTATGTTTCAGAGGAATATGAAGTAGTATATTTAAGAGGAATATGAAGTAGTATATTTAAGAGGAATATGAAGTAGTATGTTTAAGAGGAATATGAAGTAGTATGTTTGAGAGGAATATGAAGTAGTATGTTTAAGAGGAATATGAAGTAGTATGTTTAAGAGGAATATGAAGTAGTATGTTTAAGAGGAATATGAAGTAGTATGTTTAAGAGGAATATGAAGTAGTATGTTTAAGAGGAATATGAAGTAGTATGTGTAAGAGGAATATGAAGTAGTATATATAAGAGGAATATGAAGTAGTATGTTTAAGAGGAATATGAAGTAGTATATTTAAGAGGAATTTGAAGTAGTATGTATATTCCTCTTAAATATATACTATTAAGAGAGTAATATATTTAAGAGGAACATGATGTAGTATATTTAAGAGGAATATGAAGTAGTATGTTTAAGAGGAATATGAAGTAGTATATTTAAGAGGAATATGAAGTAGTATATTTAAGAGGAATATGAAGTAGTATGTTTAAGAGGAATATGAAGTAGTATTTTTAAGAGGAATATGAAGTAGTATGTTTAAGAGGAATATGCAGTAGTTTGTTTAAGAGGAATATGAAGTAGTATGTTTAAGAGGAATGTGAAGTAGTATGTTTAAGAGGAATATGAAGTAGTATGTATAAGAGGAATACGAAGTAGTATATTTAAGACGAATATGAAGTAGTATGTTTAAGAGGAATATGAAGTAGTATGTTTGAGAAGAATATGAAGTAGTATGCTTAAGAGGAATATGAAGTAGTATGTTTAAGAGGAACATGAAGAAGTATATTTAAGAGGAATATGAAGTAGTATATTTAAGAGGAATATGAGGTAGTATATTTAAGAGGAATATAAAGTAGTATATTTTAAAGGAATATGAAGTAATATGTTTAAGAGTAATATGAAGTAGTATGTTTAAGAGGAATGTGAAGTAGTATTTTTAAGAGGAATATGAAGTAGTATATTTCAGAGGAATATGAAGTAGTATGTTTAAGAGGAATATGAAGTAGTTTATTAAAGAAGAATATGAAGTAGTATATATAAGAGGAATATGAAGTAGTATGTTTAAGAGGAATATGAAGTAGTATATTTAAGAGGAATATGAAGTAGTATGTTTAAGAAGAATATGAAGTAGTATATTTAAGAGGAATATGAAGTAGTATGTGTAAGAAGAATATGAAGTAGTATATATAAGAGGAATATGAAGTAGTATGTTTAAGAGGAATATGAAGTAGTATATTTAAGAGGAATATGAAGTAGTATGTCTAAAAGGAATATGAAGTAGTATGTTTAAGAGGAATATGAAGAAGTATGTTTAAGAGGAACATGAAGTAGTATGTTTCAGAGGAATATGAAGTAGTATATTTAAGAGGAATATGAAGTAGTATATTTAAGAGGAATATGAAGTAGGATGTTTAAGAGGAATATGAAGTAGTATGTTTGAGAGGAATATGAAGTAGTATGTTTAAGAGGAATATGAAGTAGTATGTTTAAGAGGAATATGAAGTAGTATGTTTAAGAGGAATATGAAGTAGTACGTTTAAGAGGAATATGAAGTAGTATGTTTAAGAGGAATATGAAGTAGTATGTGTAAGAGGAATATGAAGTAGTATATATAAGAGGAATATGAAGTAGTATGTTTAAGAGGAATATGAAGTTGTATATTTAAGAGGAATATGAAGTAGTATGTATATTCCTCTTAAATATATACTATTAAGAGAGTAATATATTTAAGAGGAACATGATGTAGTATATTTAAGAGGAATATGAAGTAGTATGTTTAAGAGGAATATGAAGTAGTATATTTAAGAGGAATATGAAGTAGTATATTTAAGAGGAATATGAAGTAGTATGTTTAAGAGGAATATGAAGTGGTATGTTTAAGAGGAATATGAAGTAGTATGTTTAAGAGGAATATAAAGTAGTATGTTTAAGAGGAATATGAAGTGGTATATCTAAGAGGAATATGCAGTTTTTTATTTAAGAGGAAAATGAAGTAGTATTTTTAAGAGGAATATGACGTAGTATGCTTAAGAGGAATAGGCAGTAGTATATTTAAGAGGAATATGAAGTAGTATATTTAATAGGAATATGAAGTAGTATGTTTAAGAGGTATATAAAGTTGTAAGTTTAAGAGGAATATGTAATAGTATGTTTAAGAGGAATATGCAATAGTATATTTAAGAGGAATATGAAGTAGTATGTTTAAGAGGAATATGAAGTAGTATTTTTTAGAGGAATATGAAGTAGTATGTTTAAGAGGAATTTGCTGCAGTTTGTTTAAGAGGAATATGAAGTAGTATGTTTAAGAGGAATGTGAAGTAGTATGTTTAAGAGGAATATGAAGTAGTATGTATAAGAGGAATACGAAGTAGTATATTTAAGAGGAATATGAAGTAGTATGTTTAAGAGGAATATGAAGTAGTATGTTTAAGAGGAATATGAAGTAGTATGCTTAAGAGGAATATGAAGTAGTTTGTTTAAGAGGAACATGAAGAAGTATATTTAAGAGGAATATGAAGTAGTATATTTAAGAGGAATATGAAGTAGTATATTTAAGAGGAATATAAAGTAGTATATTTTAGAGGAATATGAAGTAGTATGTTTAAGAGGAATATGAAGTAGTATGTTTAAGAGGAATGTGAAGTAGTATATTTAAGAGGAATATGAAGTAGTATATTTCAGAGGAATATGAAGTAGTATGTTTAAGAGGAATATGAAGTAGTATGTTTAAGAAGATAATTAAGTAGTATGTTTAAGAGGAATATGGAGTAGTATGTTTAAGAGGAATATGAAGTAGTATATATAAGAGGAATATGAAGTAGTAAATTTAAGCGGAATATGAAGTAGCATGTTTAAGAGGAATAAGAAGTAGTATGTTTAAGAGGAATATGAAGTAGTTTATTAAAGAAGAATATGAAGTAGTATATATAAGAGGAATATGAAGTAGTATGTTTAAGAGGAATTAGAAGTAGTATATTTAAGAGCAATATGAAGTAGTATGTTTAAGAAGAATATGAAGTAGTATATTTAAGAGGAATATGAAGTAGTATGTGTAAGAGGAATATGAAGTAGTATATATAAGAGGAATATGAAGTAGTATGTTTAAGAGGAATATGAAGTAGTATATTTAAGAGGAATATGAAGTAGTATGTCTAAAAGGAATATGAAGTAGTATGTTTAAGAGGAATATGAAGAAGTATGTTTAAGAGGAACATGAAGTAGTATGTTTCAGAGGAATATGAAGTAGTATATTTAAGAGGAATATGAAGTAGTATATTTAAGAGGAATATGAAGTAGGATGTTTAAGAGGAATATGAAGTATTATGTTTGAGAGGAATATGAAGTAGTATGTTTAAGAGGAATATGAAGTAGTATGTTTAAGAGGAATATGAAGTAGTATGTTTAAGAGGAATATGAAGTAGTACGTTTAAGAGGAATATGAAGTAGTATGTTTAAGAGGAATATGAAGTAGTATGTGTAAGAGGAATATGAAGTAGTATATATAAGAGGAATATGAAGTAGTATGTTTAAGAGGAATATGAAGTTGTATATTTAAGAGGAATATGAAGTAGTATGTATATTCCTCTTAAATATATACTATTAAGAGAGTAATATATTTAAGAGGAACATGATGTAGTATATTTAAGAGGAATATGAAGTAGTATGTTTAAGAGGAATATGAAGTAGTATATTTAAGAGGAATATGAAGTAGTATATTTAAGAGGAATATGAAGTAGTATGTTTAAGAGGAATATGAAGTGGTATGTTTAAGAGGAATATGAAGTAGTATGTCTAAGAGGAATATAAAGTAGTATGTTTAAGAGGAATATGAAGTGGTATATCTAAGAGGAATATGCAGTTTTTTATTTAAGAGGAAAATGAAGTAGTATTTTTAAGAGGAATATGACGTAGTATGCTTAAGAGGAATATGCAGTAGTATATTTAAGAGGAATATGAAGTAGTATATTTAATAGGAATATGAAGTAGTATGTTTAAGAGGAATATAAAGTTGTAAGTTTAAGAGGAATATGAAATAGTATGTTTAAGAGGAATATGCAATAGTATATTTAAGAGGAATATGAAGTAGTATGTTTAAGAGGAATATGAAGTAGTATTTTTAAGAGGAATATGAAGTAGTATGTTCAAGAGGAATTTGCTGTAGTTTGTTTAAGAGGAATATGAAGTAGTATGTTTAAGAGGAATGTGAAGTAGTATGTTTAAGAGGAATATGAAGTAGTATGTATAAGAGGAATACGAAGTAGTATATTTAAGAGGAATATGAAGTAGTATGTTTAAGAGGAATATGAAGTAGTATGTTTAAGAGGAATATGAAGTAGTATGCTTAAGAGGAATATGAAGTAGTTTGTTTAAGAGGAACATGAAGAAGTATATTTAAGAGGAATATGAAGTAGTATATTTAAGAGGAATATGAAGTAGTATATTTAAGAGGAATATAAAGTAGTATATTTTAGAGGAATATGAAGTAGTATGTTTAAGAGGAATATGAAGTAGTATGTTTAAGAGGAATGTGAAGTAGTATATTTAAGAGGAATATGAAGTAGTATATTTCAGAGGAATATGAAGTAGTATGTTTAAGAGGAATATGAAGTAGTATGTTTAAGAAGATAATTAAGTAGTATGTTTAAGAGGAATATGGAGTAGTATGTTTAAGAGGAATATGAAGTAGTATATATAAGAGGAATATGAAGTAGTAAATTTAAGCGGAATATGAAGTAGCATGTTTAAGAGGAATAAGAAGTAGTATGTTTAAGAGGAATATGAAGTAGTTTATTAAAGAAGAATATGAAGTAGTATATATAAGAGGAATATGAAGTAGTATGTTTAAGAGGAATATGAAGTAGTATATTTAAGAGCAATATGAAGTAGTATGTTTAAGAAGAATATGAAGTAGTATATTTAAGAGGAATATGAAGTAGTATGTGTAAGAGGAATATGAAGTAGTATATATAAGAGGAATATGAAGTAGTATGTTTAAGAGGAATATGAAGTAGTATATTTAAGAGGAATATGAAGTAGTATGTCTAAAAGGAATATGAAGTAGTATGTTTAAGAGGAATATGAAGAAGTATGTTTAAGAGGAACATGAAGTAGTATGTTTCAGAGGAATATGAAGTAGTATATTTAAGAGGAATATGAAGTAGTATATTTAAGAGGAATATGAAGTAGGATGTTTAAGAGGAATATGAAGTATTATGTTTGAGAGGAATATGAAGTAGTATGTTTAAGAGGAATATGAAGTAGTATGTTTAAGAGGAATATGAAGTAGTATGTTTAAGAGGAATATGAAGTAGTACGTTTAAGAGGAATATGAAGTAGTATGTTTAAGAGGAATATGAAGTAGTATGTGTAAGAGGAATATGAAGTAGTATATATAAGAGGAATATGAAGTAGTATGTTTAAGAGGAATATGAAGTTGTATATTTAAGAGGAATATGAAGTAGTATGTATATTCCTCTTAAATATATACTATTAAGAGAGTAATATATTTAAGAGGAACATGATGTAGTATATTTAAGAGGAATATGAAGTAGTATGTTTAAGAGGAATATGAAGTAGTATATTTAAGAGGAATATGAAGTAGTATATTTAAGAGGAATATGAAGTAGTATGTTTAAGAGGAATATGAAGTGGTATGTTTAAGAGGAATATGAAGTAGTATGTCTAAGAGGAATATAAAGTAGTATGTTTAAGAGGAATATGAAGTGGTATATCTAAGAGGAATATGCAGTTTTTTATTTAAGAGGAAAATGAAGTAGTATTTTTAAGAGGAATATGACGTAGTATGCTTAAGAGGAATATGCAGTAGTATATTTAAGAGGAATATGAAGTAGTATATTTAATAGGAATATGAAGTAGTATGTTTAAGAGGAATATAAAGTTGTAAGTTTAAGAGGAATATGAAATAGTATGTTTAAGAGGAATATGCAATAGTATATTTAAGAGGAATATGAAGTAGTATGTTTAAGAGGAATATGAAGTAGTATTTTTAAGAGGAATATGAAGTAGTATGTTCAAGAGGAATTTGCTGTAGTTTGTTTAAGAGGAATATGAAGTAGTATGTTTAAGAGGAATGTGAAGTAGTATGTTTAAGAGGAATATGAAGTAGTATGTATAAGAGGAATATGAAGTAGTATATTTAAGAGGAATATGAAGTAGTATGTTTAAGAGGAATATGAAGTAGTATGTTTAAGAGAATATGAAGTAGTATGCTTAAGAGGAATATGAAGTAGTTTGTTTAAGAGGAACATGAAGAAGTATATTTAAGAGGAATATGAAGTAGTATATTTAAGAGGAATATGAAGTAGTATATTTAAGAGGAATATAAAGTAGTATATTTTAGAGGAATATGAAGTAGTATGTTTAAGAGGAATATGAAGTAGTATGTTTAAGAGGAATGTGAAGTAATATATTTAAGAGGAATATGAAGTAGTATATTTCAGAGGAATATGAAGTAGTATGTTTAAGAGGAATATGAAGTAGTATGTTTAAGAAGATAATTAAGTAGTATGTTTAAGAGGAATATGGAGTAGTATGTTTAAGAGGAATATGAAGTAGTATATATAAGAGGAATATGAAGTAGTAAATTTAAGCGGAATATGAAGTAGCATGTTTAAGAGGAATAAGAAGTAGTATGTATAAGAGGAATATGAAGTAGTTTATTAAAGAAGAATATGAAGTAGTATATATAAGAGGAATATGAAGTAGTATGTTTAAGAGGTATATGAAGTAGTATATTTAAGAGGAATATGAAGTAGTATGTTTAAGAAGAATATAAAGTAGTATATTTAAGAGGAATATGAAGTAGTATGTGTAAGAGGAATATGAAGTAGTATATATAAGAGGAATATGAAGTAGTAAGTTTAAGAGGAATATGAAGTAGTATATTTAAGAGGAATATGAAGTAGTATGTCTAAAAGGAATATGAAGTAGTATGTTTAAGAATAATATGAAGAAGTATGTTTAAGAGGAACATGAAGTAGTATGTTTCAGAGGAATATGAAGTAGTATATTTAAGAGGAATATGAAGTAGTATATTTAAGAGGAATATGAAGTAGTATGTTTAAGAGGAATATGAAGTAGTATGTTTGAGAGGAATATGAAGTAGTATGTTTAAGAGGAATATGAAGTAGTATGTTTAAGAGGAATATGAAGTAGTATGTTTAAGAGGAATATGAAGTAGTATGTTTAAGAGGAATATGAAGTAGTATGTTTAAGAGGAATATGAAGTAGTATGTGTAAGAGGAATATGAAGTAGTATATATAAGAGGAATATGAAGTAGTATGTTTAAGAGGAATATGAAGTAGTATATTTAAGAGGAATATGAAGTAGTATGTATATTCCTCTTAAATATATACTATTAAGAGAGTAATATATTTAAGAGGAACATGATGTAGTATATTTAAGAGGAATATGAAGTAGTATGTTTAAGAGGAATATGAAGTAGTATATTTAAGAGGAATATGAAGTAGTATATTTAAGAGGAATATGAAGTAGTATGTTTAAAAGGAATATGAAGTAGTATATTTAGTATGTTTAAGAGGAATATGAAGTAGTATTTTTAAGAGGAATATGAAGTAGTATGTTTAAGAGGAATATGCAGTAGTTTGTTTAAGAGGAATATGAAGTAGTATGTTTAAGAGGAATGTGAAGTAGTATGTTTAAGAGGAATATGAAGTAGTATGTATAAGAGGAATACGAAGTAGTATATTTAAGAGGAATATGAAGTATTATGTTTAACAGGAATATGAAGTAGTATGTTTAAGAGGAATATGAAGTAGTATGCTTAAGAGGAATATGAAGTAGTATGTTTAAGAGGAACATGAAGAAGTATATTTAAGAGGAATATGAAGTAGTATATTTAAGAGGAATATGAGGTAGTATATTTAAGAGGAATATAAAGTAGTATATTTTAAAGGAATATGAAGTAATATGTTTAAGAGTTATATGAAGTAGTATGTTTAAGAGGAATGTGAAGTAGTATTTTTAAGAGGAATATGAAGTAGTATATTTCAGAGGAATATGAAGTAGTATGTTTAAGAGGAATATGAAGTAGTATGTTTAATAAGAATATTAAGTAGTATGTTTAAGAGGAATATGGAGTAGTATGTTTAAGAGGAATATGAAGTAGTATATATAAGAGGAATATGAAGTAGTAAATTTAAGCGGAATATGAAGTAGTATGTTTAAGAGGAATAAGAAGTAGTATGTTTAAGAGGAATATGAAGTAGTTTATTAAAGAAGAATATGAAGTAGTATATATAAGAGGAATATGAAGTAGTATGTTTAAGAAGAATATGAAGTAGTATATTTAAGAGGAATATGAAGTAGTATGTGTAAGAGGAATATGAAGTAGTATATATAAGAGGAATATGAAGTAGTATGTGTAAGAGGAATATGAAGTAGTATATATAAGAGGAATATGAAGTAGTATGTTTAAGAGGAATATGAAGTAGTATATTTCAGAGGAATATGAAGTAGTATGTTTAAGAAGAATATGAAGTAGTATATTTAAGAGGAATATGAAGTAGTATGTGTAAGAGGAATATGAAGTAGTATTTATAAGAGGAATATGAAGTAGTATGTTTAAGAGGAATATGAAGTAGTATATTTAAGAGGAATATGAAGTAGTATGTCTAAAAGGAATATGAAGTAGTATGTTTAAGAGGAATATGAAGAAGTATGTTTAAGATGAATATGAAGTAGTATGTTTCAGAGGAATATGAAGTAGTATATTTAAGAGGAATATGAAGTAGTATATTTAAGAGGAATATGAAGTAGTATGTTTAAGAGGAATATGAAGTAGTATGTTTAAGAGGAATATGAAGTAGTATGTGTAAGAGGAATATGAAGTAGTATGTTTAAGAGGAATATGAAGTAGTATGTTTAAGAGGAATATGAAGTAGTATGTTTAAGAGGAATATGAAGTAGTATGTTTATGAGGAATATGAAGAAGTATATGTAAAAGGAATATGCAGTAGTATATTTAAGAGGAATATGAAGTAGTATATTTAAGAGGAATATGAAGTGGTATATTTAATATACTACTTCATATTCCAAGAGGAAAATGAAGTAGTATTTTTAAGAAGAATATGACGTAGTATGCTTAAGAGGAATATGCAGTAGTATATTTAAGAGGAATATGAAGTAGTATATTTAATAGGAATATGAAGTAGTATGTTTAAGAGGAATATGAAGTTGTAAGTTTAAGAGGAATATGAAATAGTATGTTTAAGAGGAATATGCAATAGTATATATAAGAGGAATATGAAGTAGTATGTTTAAGAGGAATATGAAGTAGTATGTTTAAGAGGAATATGAAGTAGTATGTTTAAGAGGAATATGCAGCAGTATGTTTAAGAGGAATATGAAGTAGTTTGTTTAAGAGGAATGTGAAGTAGTATGTTTAAGAGGAATATGAAGTAGTATGTTTATGAGGAATACGAAGTAGTATATTTAAGAGGAATATGAAGTAGTATGTTTAAGAGGAATATGAAGTAGTATGTTTAAGAGGAATATGAAGTAGTATGTTTAAGGGGAATATAAAGTAGTATATTTAAGAGGAATATGAAGTAGTATGTTTAAGAGGAATATGAAGGAGTATGTTTAAGAGGAATATGAAGTAGTATAATTAAGAGGAATATGAAGTTGTATATTTAAGAGGAATATGAAGTACTATGTTTAAGAGGAATATGAAGTAGTATATTTAAGAGGAATATGAAGTAGTATATTTAAGAGGAATATGAAGTAGTATATTTAAGAGGAATATGAAGTAGTATATTTAAGAGGAATATGAAGTAGTATATTTAAGAGGAATATGAAGTAGTATGTTTAAGATGAATATGAAATAGTATGTTTAAGAGGAATATGAAGTAGTATGTTTAAGAGGAATATGAAGTAGTATGTTTAAGAGGAATATGAAGCATAATATTTAAGAGGAATATGCAGTAGTATGTTTAAGAGGAATATGAAGTAGTATGTTTAAGAGAAATGTGAAGTAGTATGTTTAAGAGGAATATGAAGTAGTATGTTTAAGAGGAATATGAGGTAGTATAATTAAGACGAATATGAAGTTGTATATTTAAGAGGAATATGAAGTACTATGTTTAAGAGGAATATGAAGTAGTATATTTAAGAGGAATATGAAGTAGTATATTTAAGAGGAATATGAAGTAGTATATTTAAGAGGAATATGAAGTAGTATATTTAAGAGGAATATGAAGTAGTATATTTAAGAGGAATATGAAGTAGTATGTTTAAGAGAAATATGAAGTAGTATTTTTAAGAGGAATATGAAGTAGTATGTTTAAGAGGAATATAAAGTAGTATGTTTAAGAGGAATATGAAGTAGTATGTTTAAGAGGAATATGAAGTATTATGTTTAAGAGGAATATGCAGTAGTATGTTTAAGAGGAATATGAAGTAGTATGTTTAAGAGAAATGTGAAGTAGTATGCTTAAGAGGAATATGAAGTAGTATGTTTAAGAGGAATATGAAGTAGTATATTTAAGAGGAATATAAAGTAGTATATATTAAAGGAATATGAAGTAGTATGTTTAAGAGGAATATGAAGTAGTATGTTTAAGAGGAATGTGAAGTAGTATGTTTTAGGGGAATATGAAGTAGTATATTTCAGAGGAATATGAAGTAGTATGTTTAAGAGGAATATGAAGTTGTATGTTTAAGAAGAATATTAAGTAGTATATTTTAGAGGAATATGGAGTAGTATGTTTAAGAGGAATATGAAGTAGTATATTTAAGAGGAATATGAAGTAGTATATTTAAGAGGAATATGAAGTAGTATATTTAAGAGGAATATGAAGTAGTATATTTAAGAGGAATATGAAGTAGGATATTTAAGAGGAATATGAAGTAGTATGTTTAAGAGGAATATGAAGTGGTATGTTTAAGAGGACTATGAAGTAGTCTGTTTAAGAGGAATATGAAGTAGTATGTTTAAGAGGAAAATGAAGTAGTATATTTAAGAGGAATATGAAGTAGTATGTTTAAGAGGAATATGAAGTAGTATTTTTAAGAGGAATATGAAGTAGTATGTTCAAGAGGAATTTGCTGTAGTTTGTTTAAGAGGAATATGAAGTAGTATGTTTAAGAGGAATGTGAAGTAGTATGTTTAAGAGGAATATGAAGTAGTATGTATAAGAGGAATACGAAGTAGTATATTTAAGAGGAATATGAAGTAGTATGTTTAAGAGGAATATGAAGTAGTATGTTTAAGAGAATATGAAGTAGTATGCTTAAGAGGAATATGAAGTAGTTTGTTTAAGAGGAACATGAAGAAGTATATTTAAGAGGAATATGAAGTAGTATATTTAAGAGGAATATGAAGTAGTATATTTAAGAGGAATATAAAGTAGTATATTTTAGAGGAATATGAAGTAGTATGTTTAAGAGGAATATGAAGTAGTATGTTTAAGAGGAATGTGAAGTAATATATTTAAGAGGAATATGAAGTAGTATATTTCAGAGGAATATGAAGTAGTATGTTTAAGAGGAATATGAAGTAGTATGTTTAAGAAGATAATTAAGTAGTATGTTTAAGAGGAATATGGAGTAGTATGTTTAAGAGGAATATGAAGTAGTATATATAAGAGGAATATGAAGTAGTAAATTTAAGCGGAATATGAAGTAGCATGTTTAAGAGGAATAAGAAGTAGTATGTTTAAGAGGAATATGAAGTAGTTTATTAAAGAAGAATATGAAGTAGTATATATAAGAGGAATATGAAGTAGTATGTTTAAGAGGTATATGAAGTAGTATATTTAAGAGGAATATGAAGTAGTATGTTTAAGAAGAATATGAAGTAGTATATTTAAGAGGAATATGAAGTAGTATGTGTAAGAGGAATATGAAGTAGTATATATAAGAGGAATATGAAGTAGTAAGTTTAAGAGGAATATGAAGTAGTATATTTAAGAGGAATATGAAGTAGTATGTCTAAAAGGAATATGAAGTAGTATGTTTAAGAATAATATGAAGAAGTATGTTTAAGAGGAACATGAAGTAGTATGTTTCAGAGGAATATGAAGTAGTATATTTAAGAGGAATATGAAGTAGTATATTTAAGAGGAATATGAAGTAGTATGTTTAAGAGGAATATGAAGTAGTATGTTTGAGAGGAATATGAAGTAGTATGTTTAAGAGGAATATGAAGTAGTATGTTTAAGAGGAATATGAAGTAGTATGTTTAAGAGGAATATGAAGTAGTATGTTTAAGAGGAATATGAAGTAGTATGTTTAAGAGGAATATGAAGTAGTATGAGTAAGAGGAATATGAAGTAGTATATAT
The DNA here is from genome assembly GCA_958298945.1 of Atherix ibis. NCBI lineage: Eukaryota > Metazoa > Arthropoda > Insecta > Diptera > Athericidae > Atherix > Atherix ibis. Next base: position 1,053,293 of record CATQJD010000064.1, on the reverse strand, counting down.
AAGAGGAATATGAAGTAGTATGTTTAAGAGGAATATGAAGTAGTATATTTAAGAGGAATATGAAGTAGTATGTATATTCCTCTTAAATATATACTATTAAGAGAGTAATATATTTAAGAGGAACATGATGTAGTATATTTAAGAGGAATATGAAGTAGTATGTTTAAGAGGAATATGAAGTAGTATATTTAAGAGGAATATGAAGTAGTATATTTAAGAGGAATATGAAGTAGTATGTTTAAAAGGAATATGAAGTAGTATGTTTAAGAGGAATATGCAGTAGTTTGTTTAAGAGGAATATGAAGTAGTATGTTTAAGAGGAATGTGAAGTAGTATGTTTAAGAGGAATATGAAGTAGTATGTATAAGAGGAATACGAAGTAGTATATTTAAGAGGAATATGAAGTATTATGTTTAAAAGGAATATGAAGTAGTATGTTTAAGAGGAATATGAAGTAGTATGCTTAAGAGGAATATGAAGTAGTATGTTTAAGAGGAACATGAAGAAGTATGCTTAAGAGGAATATGAAGTAGTATGTTTAAGAGGAACATGAAGAAGTATATTTAAGAGGAATATGAAGTAGTATATTTAAGAGGAATATGAGGTAGTATATTTAAGAGGAATATAAAGTAGTATATTTTAAAGGAATATGAAGTAATATGTTTAAGAGTAATATGAAGTAGTATGTTTAAGAGGAATGTGAAGTAGTATTTTTAAGAGGAATATGAAGTAGTATATTTCAGAGGAATATGAAGTAGTATGTTTAAGAGGAATATGAAGTAGTATGTTTAATAAGAATATTAAGTAGTATGTTTAAGAGGAATATGGAGTAGTATGTTTAAGAGGAATATGAAGTAGTATATATAAGAGGAATATGAAGTAGTAAATTTAAGCGGAATATGAAGTAGTATGTTTAAGAGGAATAAGAAGTAGTATGTTTAAGAGGAATATGAAGTAGTTTATTAAAGAAGAATATGAAGTAGTATATATAAGAGGAATATGAAGTAGTATGTTTAAGAAGAATATGAAGTAGTATATTTAAGAGGAATATGAAGTAGTATGTGTAAGAGGAATATGAAGTAGTATATATAAGAGGAATATGAAGTAGTATGTGTAAGAGGAATATGAAGTAGTATATATAAGAGGAATATGAAGTAGTATGTTTAAGAGGAATATGAAGTAGTATATTTCAGAGGAATATGAAGTAGTATGTTTAAGAAGAATATGAAGTAGTATATTTAAGAGGAATATGAAGTAGTATGTGTAAGAGGAATATGAAGTAGTATTTATAAGAGGAATATGAAGTAGTATGTTTAAGAGGAATATGAAGTAGTATATTTAAGAGGAATATGAAGTAGTATGTCTAAAAGGAATATGAAGTAGTATGTTTAAGAGGAATATGAAGAAGTATGTTTAAGATGAATATGAAGTAGTATGTTTCAGAGCAATATGAAGTAGTATATTTAAGAGGAATATGAAGTAGTATATTTAAGAGGAATATGAAGTAGTATGTTTAAGAGGAATATGAAGTAGTATGTTTAAGAGGAATATGAAGTAGTATGTTTAAGAGGAATATGAAGTAGTATGTTTAAGAGGAATATGAAGTAGTATGTTTAAGAGGAATATGAAGTAGTATGTTTAAGAGGAATATGAAGTAGTATGTTTATGAGGAATATGAAGAAGTATATGTAAAAGAAATATGCAGTAGTATATTTAAGAGGAATATGAAGTAGTATATTTAAGAGGAATATGAAGTGGTATATTTAATATACTACTTCATATTCCAAGAGGAAAATGAAGTAGTATTTTTAAGAAGAATATGACGTAGTATGCTTAAGAGGAATATGCAGTAGTATATTTAAGAGGAATATGAAGTAGTATATTTAATAGGAATATGAAGTAGTATGTTTAAGAGGAATATGAAGTTGTAAGTTTAAGAGGAATATGAAATAGTATGTTTAAGAGGAATATGCAATAGTATATTTAAGAGGAATATGAAGTAGTATGTTTAAGAGGAATATGAAGTAGTATGTTTAAGAGGAATATGAAGTAGTATGTTTAAGAGGAATATGCAGCAGTATGTTTAAGAGGAATATGAAGTAGTATGTTTAAGAGGAATGTGAAGTAGTATGTTTAAGAGGAATATGAAGTAGTATGTTTAAGAGGAATACGAAGTAGTATATTTAAGAGGAATATGAAGTAGTATGTTTAAGAGGAATATGAAGTAGTATGTTTAAGAGGAATATGAAGTAGTATGTTTAAGGGGAATATAAAGAAGTATATTTAAGAGGAATATGAAGTAGTATGTTTAAGAGGAATATGAAGGAGTATGTTTAAGAGGAATATGAAGTAGTATAATTAAGAGGAATATGAAGTTGTATATTTAAGAGGAATATGAAGTACTATGTTTAAGAGGAATATGAAGTAGTATATTTAAGAGGAATATGAAGTAGTATATTTAAGAGGAATATGAAGTAGTATATTTAAGAGGAATATGAAGTAGTATATTTAAGAGGAATATGAAGTAGTATATTTAAGAGGAATATGAAGTAGTATGTTTAAGATGAATATGAAATAGTATGTTTAAGAGGAATATGAAGTAGTATGTTTAAGAGGAATATAAAGTAGTATGTTTAAGAGGAATATGAAGTAGTATGTTTAAGAGGAATATGAAGCATAATGTTTAAGAGGAATATGCAGTAGTATGTTTAAGAGGAATATGAAGTAGTATGTTTAAGAGAAATGTGAAGTAGTATGTTTAAGAGGAATATGAAGTAGTATGTTTAAGAGGAATATGAAGTAGTATAATTAAGACGAATATGAAGTTGTATATTTAAGAGGAATATGAAGTACTATGTTTAAGAGGAATATGAAGTAGTATATTTAAGAGGAATATGAAGTAGTATATTTAAGAGGAATATGAAGTAGTATATTTAAGAGGAATATGAAGTAGTATATTTAAGAGGAATATGAAGTAGTATATTTAAGAGGAATATGAAGTAGTATGTTTAAGAGGAATATGAAGTAGTATTTTTAAGAGGAATATGAAGTAGTATGTTTAAGAGGAATATAAAGTAGTATGTTTAAGAGGAATATGAAGTAGTATGTTTAAGAGGAATATGAAGTATTATGTTCAAGAGGAATATGCAGTAGTATGTTTAAGAGGAATATGAAGTAGTATGTTTAAGAGAAATGTGAAGTAGTATGCTTAAGAGGAATATGAAGTAGTATATTTAAGAGGAATATGAAGTAGTATATTTAAGAGGAATATGAAGTAGTATATTTAAGAGGAATATGAAGTAGGATATTTAAGAGGAATATGAAGTAGTATGTTTAAGAGGAATATGAAGTGGTATGTTTAAGAGGACTATGAAGTAGTCTGTTTAAGAGGAATATGAAGTAGTATGTGTAAGAGGAATATGAAGTAGTATATTTAAGAGGAATATGAAGTAGTATATTTAAGAGGAATATGAAGTAGTATATTTAAGAGGAATATGAAGTGGTATGTTTAAGAGGAATAGGAAGTAGTATGTTTAAGAGGAATATGAAGTGGTATGTTTAAGAGGAATATGAAGTAGTATGTTTAAGAGGAATATGAGGTAGTATGTTTAAGAGGAATATGAAGTAGTATATTTAAGAGGAATATAAAGTGGTATATTTAAGAGGAATATGCAGTATTTTATTTAAGAGGAAAATGAAGTAGTATTTTTAAGAGGAATATGACGTAGTATGCTTAAGAGGAATATGCAGTAGTATATTTAAGAGGAATATGAAGTAGTATATTTAATAGGAATATGAAGTAGTATGTTTAAGAGGAATATGAAGTAGTATGTTTAAGAGGAATATGAAGCATAATGTTTAAGAGGAATATGCAGTAGTATGTTTAAGAGGAATATGAAGTAGTATGTTTAAGAGAAATGTGAAGTAGTATGTTTAAGAGGAATATGAAGTAGTATGTTTAAGAGGAATATGAAGTAGTATAATTAAGACGAATATGAAGTTGTATATTTAAGAGGAATATGAAGTACTATGTTTAAGAGGAATATGAAGTAGTATATTTAAGAGGAATATGAAGTAGTATATTTAAGAGGAATATGAAGTAGTATATTTAAGAGGAATATGAAGTAGTATATTTAAGAGGAATATGAAGTAGTATATTTAAGAGGAATATGAAGTAGTATGTTTAAGAGGAATATGAAGTAGTATTTTTAAGAGGAATATGAAGTAGTATGTTTAAGAGGAATATAAAGTAGTATGTTTAAGAGGAATATGAAGTAGTATGTTTAAGAGGAATATGAAGTATTATGTTTAAGAGGAATATGCAGTAGTATGTTTAAGAGGAATATGAAGTAGTATGGTTAAGAGAAATGTGAAGTAGTATGCTTAAGAGGAATATGAAGCAGTATGTTTAAGAGGAATATGAAGTAGTATATTTAAGAGGAATATAAAGTAGTATATATTAAAGGAATATGAAGTAGTATGTTTAAGAGGAATATGAAATAGTATGTTTAAGAAGAATATTAAGTAGTATATTTTAGAGGAATATGGAGTAGTATGTTTAAGAGGAATATGAAGTAGTATATTTAAGAGGAATATGCAATAGTATATTTAAGAGGAATATGAAGTAGTATGTTTAAGAGGAATATGAAATAGTATGTTTAAGAGGAATATGAAGTAGTATATTTAAGAGGAATATGAAGTAGTATATTTAAGAGGAATATGAAGTAGTATGTTTAAGAGGAATATGAAATAGTATGTTTAAGAGGAATATGAAGTAGTATGTTTAAGAGGAATATAAAGTAGTATGTATAAGAGGAATATGAAGTAGTATGTTTAAGAGGAATAGGAAGCATAATGTTTAAGAGGAATATGCAGTTGTATGTTTAAGAGGAATATGAAGTAGTATGTTTAAGAGAAATGTGAAGTAGTATGTTTAAGAGGAATATGAAGTAGTATGTTTAAGAGGAATATGAAGTAGTATAATTAAGACGAATATGAAGTTGTATATTTAAGAGGAATATGAAGTACTATGTTTAAGAGGAATATGAAGTATTATATTTAAGAGGAATATGAAGTAGTATATTTAAGAGGAATATGAAGTAGTATATTTAAGAGGAATATGAAGTAGTATATTTAAGAGGAATATGAAGTAGTATGTTTAAGAGGAATATGAAGTAGTATGTTTAAGAGGAATATGAAGTAGTATGTTTAAGAGGAATATAAAGTAGTATGTTTAAGAGGAATATGAAGTTGTATGTTTAAGAGGAATATGAAGTATTATGTTTAAGAGGAATATGCAGTAGTATGTTTAAGAGGAATATGAAGTAGTATGTTTAAGAGAAATGTGAAGTAGTATGTTAAAGAGGAATATGAAGTACTATATTTAAGAGGAATATGAAGTAGTATATTTAAGAGGAATATAAAGTAGTATATTTTAAAGAAATATGAAGTAGTATGTTTAAGACGAATATGAAGTAGTATGTTTAAGAGGAATGTGAAGTAGTATGTTTAAGAGGAATATGAAGTAGTATATTTCAGAAGAATATGAGTAGTATGTTTAAAAGGAATATGAAGTAGTATGTTTAAGAAGAATATTAAGTAGTATATTTTAGAGGAATATGGAGTAGTATGTTTAAGAGGAATATGAAGTAGTATATTTAAGAGGAATATGAAGTAGTATATTTAAGAGGAATATGAAGTAGTATATTTAAGAGGAATATGAAGTAGTATATTTAAGAGGAATATGAAGTAGGATATTTAACAGGAATATGAAGTAGTATGTTTAAGAGGAATATGAAGTGGTATGTTTAAGAGGAATATGAAGTAGTATGTTTAAGAGGAATATGAAGTAGTATGTTTAAGAGGAATATGAAGTAGTATATTTAAGAGGAATATGAAGTAGTATATTTAAGAGGAATATGAAGTAGTATATTTAAGAGGAATATGAAGTGGTATGTTTAAGAGGAATAGGAAGTAGTATGTTTAAGAGGAATATGAAGTGGTATGTTTAAGAGGAATATAAAGTAGTATGTTTAAGAGGAATATGAAGTAGTATGTTTAAGAGGAATATGAAGTAGTATATTTAAGAGGAATATGAAGTGGTATAATTAAGAGGAATATGCAGTATTTTATTTAAGAGGAAAATGAAGTAGTATTTTTAAGAGGAATATGACGTAGTATGCTTAAGAGGAATATGCAGTAGTATATTTAAGAGGAATATGAAGTAGTATATTTAATAGGAATATGAAGTAGTATGTTTAAGAGGAATATGAAGTTGTAAGTTTAAGAGGAATATGAAATAGTATGTTTAAAAGGAATATGCAATAGTATATTTAAGAGGAATATGAAGTAGTATGTTTAAGAGGAATATGAAGTAGTATGTTTAAGAGGAATATGAAGTAGTATGTTTAAGAGGAATATACAGTAGTATGTTTAAGAGGAATATGAAGTAGTATGTTTAAGAGGAATGTGAAGTAGTATGTTTAAGAGGAATATGAAGTAGTATGTTTAAGAGGAATACGAAGTAGTATATTTAAGAGGAATATGAAGTAGTATGTTTAAGAGGAATATGAAGTAGTATGTTTAAGAGGAATATGAAGTAGTATGTTTAAGAGGAATATGAAGTAGTATGTTTAAGAGGAACATGAAAAAGTATATTTAAGAGGAATATGAAGTAGTATATTTAAGAGGAATATGAAGTAGTATACTTAAGAGGAATATAAAGTAGTATATTTTAAAGGAATATGAAGTAGTATGTTTAAGAGGAATATGAAGTAGTATGTTTAAGAGGAATGTGCAGTAGTATATTTAAGAGGAATATGAAGTAGTATATTTCAGAGGAATATGAACTAGTATGTTTAAGAGGAATATGAAGTAGTATGTTTAAGAAGAATATGAAGTAGTATATATAAGAGGAATATGAAGTAGTATGTGTAAGAGGAATATGAAGTAGTATATATAAGAGGAATATGAAGTAGTATGTTTAAGAGGAATATGAAGTAGTATATTTCAGAGGAATATGAAGTAGTATGTTTAAGAAGAATATGAAGTAGTATATTTAAGAGGAATATGAAGTAGTATGTGTAAGAGGAATATGAAGTAGTATTTATAAGAGGAATATGAAGTAGTATGTTTAAGAGGAATATGAAGTAGTATATTTAAGAGGAATATGAAGTAGTATGTCTAAAAGGAATATGAAGTAGTATGTTTAAGAGGAATATGAAGAAGTATGTTTAAGATGAATATGAAGTAGTATGTTTCAGAGGAATATGAAGTAGTATATTTAAGAGGAATATGAAGTAGTATATTTAAGAGGAATATGAAGTAGTATGTTTAAGAGGAATATGAAGTAGTATGTTTAAGAGGAATATGAAGTAGTATGTTTAAGAGGAATATGAAGTAGTATGTTTAAGAGGAATATGAAGTAGTATGTTTAAGAGGAATATGAAGTAGTATGTTTAAGAGGAATATGAAGTAGTATGTTTATGAGGAATATGAAGAAGTATATGTAAAAGGAATATGCAGTAGTATATTTAAGAGGAATATGAAGTAGTATATTTAAGAGGAATATGAAGTGGTATATTTAATATACTACTTCATATTCCAAGAGGAAAATGAAGTAGTATTTTTAAGAAGAATATGACGTAGTATGCTTAAGAGGAATATGCAGTAGTATATTTAAGAGGAATATGAAGTAGTATATTTAATAGGAATATGAAGTAGTATGTTTAAGAGGAATATGAAGTTGTAAGTTTAAGAGGAATATGAAATAGTATGTTTAAGAGGAATATGCAATAGTATATTTAAGAGGAATATGAAGTAGTATGTTTAAGAGGAATATGAAGTAGTATGTTTAAGAGGAATATGAAGTAGTATGTTTAAGAGGAATATGCAGCAGTATGTTTAAGAGGAATATGAAGTAGTATGTTTAAGAGGAATGTGAAGTAGTATGTTTAAGAGGAATATGAAGTAGTATGTTTAAGAGGAATACGAAGTAGTATATTTAAGAGGAATATGAAGTAGTATGTTTAAGAGGAATATGAAGTAGTATGTTTAAGAGGAATATGAAGTAGTATGTTTAAGGGGAATATAAAGTAGTATATTTAAGAGGAATATGAAGTAGTATGTTTAAGAGGAATATGAAGGAGTATGTTTAAGAGGAATATGAAGTAGTATAATTAAGAGGAATATGAAGTTGTATATTTAAGAGGAATATGAAGTACTATGTTTAAGAGGAATATGAAGTAGTATATTTAAGAGGAATATGAAGTAGTATATTTAAGAGGAATATGAAGTAGTATATTTAAGAGGAATATGAAGTAGTATATTTAAGAGGAATATGAAGTAGTATATTTAAGAGGAATATGAAGTAGTATGTTTAAGATGAATATGAAATAGTATGTTTAAGAGGAATATGAAGTAGTATGTTTAAGAGGAATATAAAGTAGTATGTTTAAGAGGAATATGAAGTAGTATGTTTAAGAGGAATATGAAGCATAATGTTTAAGAGGAATATGCAGTAGTATGTTTAAGAGGAATATGAAGTAGTATGTTTAAGAGAAATGTGAAGTAGTATGTTTAAGAGGAATATGAAGTAGTATGTTTAAGAGGAATATGAAGTAGTATAATTAAGACGAATATGAAGTTGTATATTTAAGAGGAATATGAAGTACTATGTTTAAGAGGAATATGAAGTAGTATATTTAAGAGGAATATGAAGTAGTATATTTAAGAGGAATATGAAGTAGTATATTTAAGAGGAATATGAAGTAGTATATTTAAGAGGAATATGAAGTAGTATATTTAAGAGGAATATGAAGTAGTATGTTTAAGAGGAATATGAAGTAGTATTTTTAAGAGGAATATGAAGTAGTATGTTTAAGAGGAATATAAAGTAGTATGTTTAAGAGGAATATGAAGTAGTATGTTTAAGAGGAATATGAAGTATTATGTTTAAGAGGAATATGCAGTAGTATGTTTAAGAGGAATATGAAGTAGTATGTTTAAGAGAAATGTGAAGTAGTATGCTTAAGAGGAATATGAAGTAGTATGTTTAAGAGGAATATGAAGTAGTATATTTAAGAGGAATATAAAGTAGTATATATTAAAGGAATATGAAGTAGTATGTTTAAGAGGAATATGAAATAGTATGTTTAAGAAGAATATTAAGTAGTATATTTTAGAGGAATATGGAGTAGTATGTTTAAGAGGAATATGAAGTAGTATGTTTCAGAGGAATATGAAGTAGTATATTTAAGAGGAATATGAAGTAGTATATTTAAGAGGAATATGAAGTAGTATATTTAAGAGGAATATGAAGTAGGATATTTAAGAGGAATATGAAGTAGTATGTTTAAGAGGAATATGAAGTGGTATGTTTAAGAGGACTATGAAGTAGTCTGTTTAAGAGGAATATGAAGTAGTATGTGTAAGAGGAATATGAAGTAGTATATTTAAGAGGAATATGAAGTAGTGTATTTAAGAGGAATATGAAGTAGTATATTTAAGAGGAATATGAAGTGGTATGTTTAAGAGGAATAGGAAGTAGTATGTTTAAGAGGAATATGAAGTGGTATGTTTAAGAGGAATATGAAGTAGTATGTTTAAGAGGAATATGAAGTAGTATGTTTAAGAGGAATATGAAGTAGTATATTTAAGAGGAATATAAAGTGGTATATTTAAGAGGAATATGCAGTATTTTATTTAAGAGGAAAATGAAGTAGTATTTTTAAGAGGAATATGACGTAGTATGCTTAAGAGGAATATGCAGTAGTATATTTAAGAGGAATATGAAGTAGTATATTTAATAGGAATATGAAGTAGTATGTTTAAGAGGAATATGAAGTAGTATGTTTAAGAGGAATATGAAGCATAATGTTTAAGAGGAATATGCAGTAGTATGTTTAAGAGGAATATGAAGTAGTATGTTTAAGAGAAATGTGAAGTAGTATGTTTAAGAGGAATATGAAGTAGTATGTTTAAGAGGAATATGAAGTAGTATAATTAAGACGAATATGGAGTTGTATATTTAAGAGGAATATGAAGTACTATGTTTAAGAGGAATATGAAGTAGTATATTTAAGAGGAATATGAAGTAGTATATTTAAGAGGAATATGAAGTAGTATATTTAAGAGGAATATGAAGTAGTATATTTAAGAGGAATATGAAGTAGTATATTTAAGAGGAATATGAAGTAGTATGTTTAAGAGGAATATGAAGTAGTATTTTTAAGAGGAATATGAAGTAGTATGTTTAAGAGGAATATAAAGTAGTATGTTTAAGAGGAATATGAAGTAGTATGTTTAAGAGGAATATGAAGTATTATGTTTAAGAGGAATATGCAGTAGTATGTTTAAGAGGAATATGAAGTAGTATGTTTAAGAGAAATGTGAAGTAGTATGCTTAAGAGGAATATGAAGTAGTATGTTTAAGAGGAATATGAAGTAGTATATTTAAGAGGAATATAAAGTAGTATATATTAAAGGAATATGAAGTAGTATGTTTAAGAGGAATATGAAATAGTATGTTTAAGAAGAATATTAAGTAGTATATTTTAGAGGAATATGGAGTAGTATGTTTAAGAGGAATATGAAGTAGTATATTTAAGAGGAATATGCAATAGTATATTTAAGAGGAATATGAAGTAGTATGTTTAAGAGGAATATGAAATAGTATGTTTAAGTGGAATATGAAGTAGTATATTTAAGAGGAATATGAAGTAGTATATTTAAGAGGAATATGAAGTAGTATGTTTAAGAGGAATATGAAATAGTATGTTTAAGAGGAATATGAAGTAGTATGTTTAAGAGGAATATAAAGTAGTATGTATAAGAGGAATATGAAGTAGTATGTTTAAGAGGAATAGGAAGCATAATGTTTAAGAGGAATATGCAGTTGTATGTTTAAGAGGAATATGAAGTAGTATGTTTAAGAGAAATGTGAAGTAGTATGTTTAAGAGGAATATGAAGTAGTATGTTTAAGAGGAATATGAAGTAGTATAATTAAGACGAATATGAAGTTGTATATTTAAGAGGAATATGAAGTACTATGTTTAAGAGGAATATGAAGTATTATATTTAAGAGGAATATGAAGTAGTATATTTAAGAGGAATATGAAGTAGTATATTTAAGAGGAATATGAAGTAGTATATTTAAGAGGAATATGAAGTAGTATGTTTAAGAGGAATATGAAGTAGTATGTTTAAGAGGAATATGAAGTAGTATGTTTAAGAGGAATATAAAGTAGTATGTTTAAGAGGAATATGAAGTTGTATGTTTAAGAGGAATATGAAGTATTATGTTTAAGAGGAATATGCAGTAGTATGTTTAAGAGGAATATGAAGTAGTATGTTTAAGAGAAATGTGAAGTAGTATGTTAAAGAGGAATATGAAGTACTATATTTAAGAGGAATATGAAGTAGTATATTTAAGAGGAATATAAAGTAGTATATTTTAAAGAAATATGAAGTAGTATGTTTAAGACGAATATGAAGTAGTATGTTTAAGAGGAATGTGAAGTAGTATGTTTAAGAGGAATATGAAGTAGTATATTTCAGAAGAATATGAAGTAGTATGTTTAAGAGGAATATGAAGTAGTATGTTTAAGAAGAATATTAAGTAGTATATTTTAGAGGAATATGGAGTAGTATGTTTAAGAGGAATATGAAGTAGTATATTTAAGAGGAATATGAAGTAGTATATTTAAGAGGAATATGAAGTAGTATATTTAAGAGGAATATGAAGTAGTATATTTAAGAGGAATATGAAGTAGGATATTTAAGAGGAATATGAAGTAGTATGTTTAAGAGGAATATGAAGTGGTATGTTTAAGAGGAATATGACGTAGTATATTTAAGAGGAATATGAAGTAGTATGTTTAAGAGGAATATTAAGTAGTATATTTAAGAGGAATATGAAGTAGTATATTTAAGAGGAATATGAAGTAGTATATTTAAGAGGAATATGAAGTGGTATGTTTAAGAGGAATAGGAAGTAGTATGTTTAAGAGGAATATGAAGTGGTATGTTTAAGAGGAATATAAAGTAGTATGTTTAAGAGGAATATGAAGTAGTATGTTTAAGAGGAATATGAAGTAGTATATTTAAGAGGAATATGAAGTGGTATATTTAAGAGGAATATGCAGTATTTTATTTAAGAGGAAAATGAAGTAGTATTTTTAAGAGGAATATGACGTAGTATGCTTAAGAGGAATATGCAGTAGTATATTTAAGAGGAATATGAAGTAGTATATTTAATAGGAATATGAAGTAGTATGTTTAAGAGGAATATGAAGTTGTAAGTTTAAGAGGAATATGAAATAGTATGTTTAAAAGGAATATGCAATAGTATATTTAAGAGGAATATGAAGTAGTATGTTTAAGAGGAATATGAAGTAGTATGTTTAAGAGGAATATGAAGTAGTATGTTTAAGAGGAATATACAGTAGTATGTTTAAGAGGAATATGAAGTAGTATGTTTAAGAGGAATGTGAAGTAGTATGTTTAAGAGGAATATGAAGTAGTATGTTTAAGAGGAATACGAAGTAGTATATTTAAGAGGAATATGAAGTAGTATGTTTAAGAGGAATATGAAGTAGTATGTTTAAGAGGAATATGAAGTAGTATGTTTAAGAGGAATATGAAGTAGTATGTTTAAGAGGAACATGAAAAAGTATATTTAAGAGGAATATGAAGTAGTATATTTAAGAGGAATATGAAGTAGTATACTTAAGAGGAATATAAAGTAGTATATTTTAAAGGAATATGAAGTAGTATGTTTAAGAGGAATATGAAGTAGTATGTTTAAGAGGAATGTGCAGTAGTATATTTAAGAGGAATATGAAGTAGTATATTTCAGAGGAATATGAACTAGTATGTTTAAGAGGAATATGAAGTAGTATGTTTAAGAAGAATATTAAGTAGTATGTTTAAGAGGAATATGGAGTAGTATGTTTAAGAGGAATATGAAGTAATATATTTAAGAGGAATATGAAGTAGTAAATTTAAGCGGAATATGAAGTAGTATGTTTAAGAGGAATAAGAAGTAGTATGTTTAAGAGGAATATGAAGTAGTTTATTAAAGAAGAATATGAAGTAGTATATATAAGAGGAATATGAAGTAGTATGTTTAAGAGGAATATGAAGTAGTATATTTAAGAGGAATATGAAGTAGTATGTTTAAGAGGAATATGAAGTAGTATATTTAAGAGGAATATGAAGTAGTATGTTTAAGAGGAATATGAAGTAGTATATATAAGAGGAATATGATGTAGTATGTTTAAGAGGAATATGAAGTAGTATATTTAAGAGGAATATGAAGTAGTATGTTTAAGAGGAATATGAAGTAGTATGTTTAAGAGGAATATGAAGAAGTATGTTTAAGAGGAATATGAAGTAGTATGTTTCAGAGGAATATGAAGTAGTATATTTAAGAGGAATATGAAGTTGTATATTTAAGAGGAATGTGAAGTAGTATGTTTAAGAGGAATATGAAGTAGTATGTTTAAGAGGAATATGAAGTAGTATGTTTAAGAGGAATATGAAGTAGTATGTTTAAGAGGAATATGAAGTAGTATGTTTAAGAGGAATATGAAATAGTATGCTTAAGAGGAATATGAAGTAGTATGTTAAGAGGAATATGAAGTAGTATATATAAGAGGAATATGCAGTAGTATATTTAAGAGGAATATGAAGTAGTATATTTAAGAGAAATATGAAGTAGTATATTTAAGAGGAATATGAGGTTGTATATTTAAGAGGAATATGAAGTAGTATGTTTAAGAGGAATATGAAGTAGTATGTTTAAGAGGAATATGAAGTAGTATGTTTAAGAGGAATATGAAGTAGTATGTTTAAGAGGAATATGAAGTGGTATGTTTAAGAGGAATATGAAGTAGTATGTTTAAGAGGAATATGAAATAGTATGTTTAAGAGGAATATGCAAAAGTATATTTAAGAGGAATATGCAAAAGTATATTTAAGAGGAATATGAAGTAGCATGTTTAAGAGGAATATAAAGTAGTATGTTTAAGAGAGTAATATATTTAAGAGGAATATGATGTAGTATATTTAAGAGGAATATGAAGTAGTATGTTTAAGAGGAATATGAAGTAGTATATTTAAGGGGAATATAAAGTAGTATATTTAAGAGGAATATGAAGTAGTATGTTTAAGAGGAATATGAAGTAGTATGTTTAAGAGGAATATGAAGTAGTATAATTAAGAGAAATATGAAGTTGTATATTTAAGAAGTATATGAAGTACTATGTTTAAGAGGAATATGAAGTAGTATATTTAAGAGGAATATGAAGTAGTATATTTAAGAAGAATATGATTTAGTATATTTAAGAGGAATATGAAGTAGTATATTTAAGAGGAATATGAAGTAGTATATTTAAGAGGAATATGAAGTAGTATGTTTAAGAGGAATATGAAGTAGTATGTTTAAGAGGAATATGAAGTAGTATGTTTAAGAGGAATATGAAGTATTATGTTTAAGAGGATTATGCAGTAGTATGTTTAAGAGGAATATGAAGTAGTATAATTAAGAGAAATATGAAGTTGTATATTTAAGAGGAATATGAAGTACTATGTTTAAGAGGAATATGAAGTAGTATATTTAAGAGGAATATGAAGTAGTATATTTAAGAAGAATATGATTTAGTATATTTAAGAGGAATATGAAGTAGTATATTTAAGAGGAATATGAAGTAGTATGTTTAAGAGGAATATGAAGTAGTATATTTAAGAGGAATATGAAGTAGTATATTTAAGAGGAATATGAAGTAGTATATTTAAGAGGAATATAAAGTAGTATATTTTAAAGGAATATGAAGTAGTATGTTTAAGAGGAATATGAAGTAGTATGTTTAAGAGGAATGTGAAGTAGTATGTTTAAGAGGAATATGAAGTAGTATATTTCAGAGGAATATGAAGTAGTATGTTTAAGAGGAATATGAAGTAGTATGTTTAAGAAGAATATTAGGTAGTATATTTTAGAGGAATATGGAGTAGTATGTTTAAGAGAAATATGAAGTAGTATATTTAAGAGGAATATGAAGTAGTATATTTAAGAGGAATATGAAGTAGTATATTTAAGAGGAATATGAAGTAGTATATTTAAGAGGAATATGAAGTAGTATATTTAAGAGGAATATGAAGTAGTATGTTTAAGAGGAATATGAAGTGGTATGTTTAAGAGGAATATGAAGTAGTATGTTTAAGAGGAATATAAGGAAGTATGTTTAAGAGGAATATGAAGTGGTATATTTAAGAGGAATATGCAGTATTTTATTTAAGAGGAAACTGAAGTAGTATTTTTAAGAGAAATATGAAGTAGTATGCTTAAGAGGAATATGCAGTAGTATATTTAAGAGGAATATGAAGTAGTATATTTAAGAGGAATATGAAGTATGTTTAAGAGGAATATGAAGTAGTATGTTTAAGAGGAATATGCAGTAGTATGTTTAAGGGGAATATGAAGTAGTATGTTTAAGAGGAAAGTGATGTAGTATGTTTAAGAGGAATATGAAGTAGTATGTTTAAGAGGAATACGAAGTAGTATATTTAAGAGGAATATGAAGTAGTATGTTTAAGAGGAATATGAAGTAGTATGTTCAAGAGAAATATGAATTAGTATGTTTAAGAGGAATATGAAGTAGTATATTTAAGAGGAATATGAAGTAGTATATTTAAGAGGAATATGAAGTAGTATATTTAAGAGGAATATAAAGAAGTATATTTTAAAGGAATATGAAGTAGTATGTTTAAGAGGAATATGAAGTAGTATGTTTAAGAGGAATGTGAAGTAGTATATTTTAGAGGAATATGAAGTAATATATTTCAGAGGAATATGAAGTAGTATGTTTAAGAGGAATACGAAGTAGTATATTTAAGAGGAATATGAAGTAGTATGTTTAAGAGGAATATGAAGTAGTATGTTCAAGAGAAATATGAATTAGTATGTTTAAGAGGAATATGAAGTAGTATATTTAAGAGGAATATGAAGTAGTATATTTAAGAGGAATATGAAGTAGTATATTTAAGAGGAATATAAAGAAGTATATTTTAAAGGAATATGAAGTAGTATGTTTAAGAGGAATATGAAGTAGTATGTTTAAGAGGAATGTGAAGTAGTATATTTTAGAGGAATATGAAGTAATATATTTCAGAGGAATATGAAGTAGTATGTTTAAGAGGAATATGAAGTAGTATTTTTAAGAAGAATATTAAGTAGTATGTTTAAGAGGAATATGAAGTAGTATGTTTAAGAGGAATATGAAGTAGTATGTTTAAGAGGAATATGAAGTAGTATGTTTAAGAGGAATATGAAGAAGTATGTTTAAGAGGAATATGAAGTAGTATGTTTCAGAGGAATATGAAGTAGTATATTTAAGAGGAATATGAAGTTGTATATTTAAGAGGAATATGAAGTAGTATGTTTAAGAGGAATATGAAGTAGTATGTTTAAGAGGAAAATGAAGTAGTATGTTTAAGAGGAATATGAAGTAGTATGTTTAAGAGGAATATGAAGTAGTATGTTTAAGAGGAATATGAAGTAGTATGTTTAAGAGGAATATGAAGTAGTATGTTTAAGAGGAATATGAAATAGTATGTTTAAGAGGAATATGCAAAAGTATATTTAAGAGGAATATGAAGTAGTATGCTTAAGAGGAATATAAAGTAGTATGTTTAAGGGAGTAATATATATAAGAGGAATATGATGTAGTATATTTAAGAGGAATATGAAGTAGTATGTTTAAGAGGAATATGAAGTAGTATATTTAAGGGGAATATAAAGTAGTATATTGAAGAGGAATATGAAGTAGTATGTTTAAGAGGAATATGAAGTAGTATGTTTAAGAGGAATATGAAGTAGTATTATTAAGAGGAATATGAAGTTGTATATTTAAGAGGAATATGAAGTACTATGTTTAAGAGGAATATGAAGTAGTATATTTAAGAGGAATATGAAGTAGTATATTTAAGAGGAATATGATTTAGTATATTTAAGAGGAATATGAAGTAGTATATTTAAGAGGAATATGAAGTAGTATATTTAAGAGGAATATGAAGTAGTATGTTTAAGAGGAATATGAAGTAGTATGTTTAGGAGGAATATGAAGTAGTATGTTTAAGAGGAATATGAAGTATTATGTTTAAGAGGAATATGCAGTAGTATGTTTAAGAGGAATATGAAGTAGTATGTTTAAGAGAATTGTGAAGTAGTATGTTTAAGAGGAATATGGAGTATTATGTTTAAGAGGAATACGAAGTAGTATATTTAAGAGAAATATGAAGTAGTATGTTTAAGAGGAATATGAAGTAGTATGTTAAAGAGGAATATGAAATAGTATGTTTAAGAGGAATATGAAGTAGTATGTTTAAGAGGAATATGAAGTAGTATATTTAAGAGGAATATGAAGTAGTATATTTAAGAGGAATATGAAGTAGTATATTTAAGAGGAATATAAAGTAGTATATTTTAAAGGAATATGAAGTAGTATGTTTAAGAGGAATATGAAGTAGTATGTTTAAGAGGAATGTGAAGTAGTATGTTTAAGAGGAATATGAAGTAGTATATTTCAGAGGAATATGAAGTAGTATGTTTAAGAGGAATATGAAGTAGTATGTTTAAGAAGAATATTAAGTAGTATATTTTAGAGGAATATGGAGTAGTATGTTTAAGAGGAATATGAAGTAGTATATTTAAGAGGAATATGAAGTAGTATATTTAAGAGGAATATGAAGTAGTATATTTAAGAGGAATATGAAGTAGTATATTTAAGAGGAATATGAAGTAGTATATTTAAGAGGAATATGAAGTAGTATGTTTAAGAGGAATATGAAGTGGTATGTTTAAGAGGAATATGAAGTAGTATGTTTAAGAGGAATATAAAGAAGTATTTTTAAGAGGAATATGAAGTGGTATATTTAAGAGGAATATGCAGTATTTTATTTAAGAGGAAACTAAAGTGGTATTTTTAAGAGGAATATGAAGTAGTATGCTTAAGAGGAATATGCAGTAGTATATTTAAGAGGAATATGAAGTAGTATATTTAATAGGAATATGAAGTAGTATGTTTAAGAGGAATATGAAGTTGTATGTTTAAGAGGGATATGAAGTAGTATGTTTAAGAGGAATATGCAATAGTATATTTAAGAGGAATATGAAGTAGTATGTTTAAGAGGAATATGAAGTAGTATGTTTAAGAGGAATATGAAGTAGTATGTTTAAGAGGAATATGCAGTAGTATGTTTAAGAGGAATATGAAGTAGTATGTTTAAGAGGAAAGTGAAGTAGTATGTTTAAGAGGAATATGAAGTAGTATGTTTAAGAGGAATACGAAGTAGTATATTTAAGAGGAATATGAAGTAGTATGTTTAAGAGGAATATGAAGTAGTATTTTTAAGAGGAATATGAAGTAGTATGTTTAAGAGAAATATGAATTAGTATGTTTAAGAGGAATATGAAGTAGTATATTTAAGAGGAATATGAAGTAGTATATTTAAGAGGAATATGAAGTAGTATATTTAAGAGGAATATAAAGAAGTATATTTTAAAGGAATATGAAGTAGTATGTTTAAGAGGAATATGAAGTAGTATGTTTAAGAGGAATGTGAAGTAGTATATTTTAGAGGAATATGAAGTAATATATTTCAGAGGAATATGAAGTTGTATGTTTAAGAGGAATATGAAGTAGTATTTTTAAGAAGAATATTAAGTAGTTTGTTTAAGAGGAATATGAAGTAGTATGTTTAAGAATAATATGAAGTAGTATATTTAAGAGGAATATGAAGTAATATATTTAAGCGGAATATGAAGTAGTATGTTTAAGAGGAATAAGAAGTAGTATGTTTAAGAGGAATATGAAGTAGTTTATTAAAGAAGAATATGAAGTAGTATATATAAGAGGAATATGAATTAGTATGTTTAAGAGGAATATGAAGTAGTATATTTAAGAGGAATATGAAGTAGTATCTTTAAGAGGAATATGAAGTAGTATATTTAAGAGGAATATGAAGTAGTATGTTTAAGAGGAATATGAAGTAGTATATATAAGAGGAATAAGAAGTAGTATGTTTAAGAGGAATATGAAGTAGTATATTTAAGAGGAATATGAAGTAGTATGTTTAAGAGGACTATGAAGTAGTATGTTTAAGAGGAATATGAAGTAGTATGTTTAAGAGGAATATGAAGTAGTATGTTTCAGAGGAATATGAAGTAGTATATTTAAGATGAATATGAAGTAGTATATTTTAGAGGAATATGATGAAGTATGTTTAAGAGGAATATGAAGTAGTATGTTTAAGAGGAATATGAAGTAGTATGCTTAAGAGGAATATGAAGTAGTATGTTTAAGAGGAATATGAAGTAGTATGGTTAAGAGGAATATGAAGTAGTATGTTTAAGAGTAATATGAAGTAGTATGTTTAAGAGGAATATGAAGTAGTATATGTAAGAGGAATTATGCAGTAGTATATTTATGAGGAATATGAAGTAGTATATTTAAGAGGAATATGAAGTAGTATATTTAAGAGGAATATGTAGTAGTATATTTAAGAGGAATATGAAGTAGTATGTTTAAGAGGAATATGAAGTAGTATGTTTAAGAGGAATATGAAGTAGTATGTTTAAGAGGAATATGAAGTAGTATGTTTAAGAGGAATATGAAGTAGTATGTTTAAGAGGAATATGAAGTAGTATGTTTAAGAGGAATATGAAGTAGTATGTTTAAGAGGAATATGAAATAGTATGTTTAAGAGGAATATGCAAAAGTATATTTAAGAGGAATATGAAGTAGTATGTTTAAGAGGAATATAAAGTAGTATGTTTAAGAGGGTAATATATTTAAGAGGAATATGATGTAGTATATTTAAGAGGAATATGAAGTATTATGTTTAAGAAGAATATGAAGTAGTATATTTAAGAGGAATATGAAGTAGTATATTTAAGAGGAATATGAAGTAGTATGTTTAAGAGGAATATCAAGTAGTATAATTAAGAGGAATATGAAGTTGTATATTTAAGAGGAATATGAAGTAGTATGTTTAAGAGGAATATGAAGTAGTATATTTAAGAGGAATATGAAGTAGTATATTTAAGAGGAATATTAAGTAGTATATTTAAGAGGAATATGAAGTAGTATATTTAAGAGGAATATGAAGTAGTATAGTTAAGAGGAATATGAAGTAGTATGTTTAAGAGGAATATGAAGTAGTATGTTTAAGAGGAATATAAAGTAGTATCTTAAAGAGGAATATGAAGTAGTATATTTAAGAGGAATATGCAGTATTTTATTTAAGAGGAAAATGAAGTAGTATTTTTAAGAGGAATATGAAGTAGTATGCTTAAGAGGAATATGCAGTAGTATATTTAAGAGGAATATGAAGTAGTATATTTAAGAGGATAATGAAGGAGTACGTTTAAGAGGAATATAAAGTAGTATATTTAAGAGGAATATGAAGTAGTATATTTAATAGGAATATGAAGTAGTATGTTTAAGAGCAATATGAAGTTGTATGTTTAAGAGGAATATGAAGTAGTATGTTTAAGAGGAATATGAAGTAGTATAATTAAGAAGAATACGAAGTAGTATAATTATGAGGAATATGAAGTAGTATATTTAAGAGGAATATGAAGTAGTATGTTTAAGAGGAATATGAAGTAGTATGTTTAAGAGGAATATGAAGTAGTATGTTTAAGAGGAATATGAAGTAGTATATTTAAGAGGAATATGAAGTAGTATATTTAAGAGGAATATGAAGTAGTATATTTAAGAGGAATATGAAGTAGTATATTTAAGAGGAATATGCAGTAGTCTGTTTAAGAGGAATATGAAGTAGTATGTTTAAGAGGAATATGAAGTAGTATGTTTAAGAGGAATATAAAGTCGTATGTTTAAGAGGAATATGAAGTAGTATATTTAAGAGGAATATGCAGTATTTTCTTTAAGAGGAAAATGAAGTAGTTTTTTTAAGAGGAATATGAAGTAGTATGCTTAAGAGGAATATGCAGTAGTATATTTAAGAGGAATATGAAGTAGTATATTTAATAGGAATATGAAGTAGTATGTTTAAGAGGAATATGAAGTTGTATGTTTAAGAGAATATGAAGTAGTATGTTTAAGAGGAATATGCAATAGTATATTTAAGAGGAATATGAAGTAGTATGTTTAAGAGGAATATGCAGTACTATGTTTAAGAGGAATATGAAGTAGTATGTTTAAGAGAAATGTGAAGTAGTATGTTTAAGAGGAATATGAAGGAGTATGTTTACGAGGAATACGAAGTAGTATATTTAAGAGGAATATGAAGTAGTATGTTTAAGAGGAATATCAAGTAGTATGTTGAAGAGGAATATGAAGTTGTATGTTTAAAGCGGAATATGAAGTAGTATATTTAAGAGGAATATGAAGTAGTATATTTAAGAGGAATATAAAGTAGTATACTTGAAAGGAATATGAAGTAGTATGTTTAAGAGGAATATGAAGTATGTTTAAGAGGAATGTGAAGTAGTATGTTTAAGAGGAATATGAAGTAGTATATTTAAGAGGAATATGAAGTAGTATATTTAAGAGGAATATGAAGTAGTATATTTAAGAGGAATATGAAGTAGTATATTTAAGAGGAATATGAAGTAGTATGTTTAAGAGGGATATGAAGTGGTATGTTTAAGAGGAATATGAAGTAGTATGTTTAAGAGGAATATAAAGTAGTATGCTTAAGAGGAATATGAAGTAGTATATTTAAGGGGAATATGCAGTATTTTATTTAAGAGGAAAATGGAGTAGTATTTTTAAGGGGAATATGAAGTAGTATGCTTAAGAGAAATATGCAGTAGTATATTTAAGATTAATATGAAGTAGTATATTTAAGAGGAATATGAAGTAGTACGTTTAAGAGGAATATAAAGTAGTATATTTAAGAGGAATATGAAGTAGTATATTTAATAGGAATATGAAGTAGTATATTTAAGAGGAATATGAAGTTGTATGTTTAAGAGGAATATGAAGTAGTATGTTTAAGAGGAATATGCAATAGTATATTTAAGGGGAATATGAAGTAGTATGTTTAAGAGGAATATGAAGTAGTGTGTTTAAGAGGAATATGAAGTAGTATGTTTAAGAGGAATATGCAGTGGTATGTTTAAGAGGAATATGAAGTAGTATGTTTAAGAGGAATGTGAAGTAGTATGTTTAAGAGGAATATGAAGTAGTATGTTTAAGAGGAATAGGAAGTAGTATATTTAAGAGGAATATGAAGTAGTATGTTTAAGAGGAATATGAAGTAGTATGTTTAAGAAGAATATTAATAGTATGTTTTAGAGGAATATGGAGTAGTATGTTTAAGAGGAATATGAAGTAGTATATTTAAGAGGAATATGAAGTAGTATATTTAAGCGGAATATGAAGTAGTATATTTAAGAGGAATAAGAAGTAGTATGTTTAAGAGGAATATGAAGTAGCTTATTAAAGAAAAAGATGAAGTAGTATATATAAGAGGAATATGAAGTAGTATGTTTAAGAGGAATATGAAGTAGTATTTTTATGAGGAATATGAAGTAGTATGTTTAAGAGGAATATGAAATAGTATATTTAAGAGGAATATGAAGTAGTATGTTTAAGAGGAATATGAAGTAGTGTACATAAGAGGAATATGAAGTAGTATGTTTAAGAGGAATATGAAGTAGTATATTTAAGAGGAATATGAAGTAGTATGTTAAAGAGGAATATGAAGTAGTATTTTTAAGAAGAATATTAGGTAGTATGTTGAAGAGGAATATGGAGTAGTATGTTTAAGAGGAATATGAAGTAGTATATTTAAGAGAAATATGAAGTAATATATTTAAGCGGAATATGATGTAGTATGTTTAAGAGGAATAAGAAGTAGTATGTTTAAGATGAATATGAAGTAGTTTATTAAAGAAGAATATGAAGTAGTATATATAAGAGGAATATGAAGTAGTATGTTTAAGAGGAATATGAAGTAGTATATTTAAGAGGAATATGAAGTAGTATGTTTAAGAGGAATATGATGTAGTATATTTAAGAGGAATATGAAGTAGTATATTTAAGAGGAATATGAAGTAGTATGTTTAAGAGGAATATGAAGTAGTATGTTTAAGAGGAATATAAATTCGTATGTTTAAGAGGAATATGAAGTAGTATATTTAAGAGGAATATGCAGTGTTTTATTTAAGAGGAAAATGAAGTAGTATTTTTAAGAGGAATATGAAGTAGTATGCTTAAGAGGAATATGCAGTAGTATATTTAAGAGGAATATGAAGTAGTATATTTAATAGGAATATGAAGTAGTATGTTTAAGAGGAATATGCAGTACTATGTTTAAGAGGAATATGAAGTAGTATGTTTAAGAGAAATGTGAAGTAGTATGTTTAAGAGGAATATGAAGGAGTATGTTTACGAGGAATACGAAGTAGTATATTTAAGAGGAATATGAAGTAGTATGTTTAAGAGGAATATCAAGTAGTATGTTGAAGAGGAATATGAAGTTGTATGTTTAAAGCGGAATATGAAGTAGTATATTTAAGAGGAATATGAAGTAGTATATTTAAGAGGAATATAAAGTAGTATACTTTAAAGGAATATGAAGTAGTATGTTTAAGAGGAATATGAAGTATGTTTAAGAGGAATGTGAAGTAGTATGTTTAAGAGGAATATGAAGTAGTATATTTAAGAGGAATATGAAGTAGTATATTTAAGAGGAATATGAAGTAGTATATTTAAGAGGAATATGAAGTAGTATATTTAAGAGGAATATGAAGTAGTATGTTTAAGAGGGATATGAAGTGGTATGTTTAAGAGGAATATGAAGTAGTATGTTTAAGAGGAATATAAAGTAGTATGCTTAAGAGGAATATGAAGTAGTATATTTAAGGGGAATATGCAGTATTTTATTTAAGAGGAAAATGGAGTAGTATTTTTAAGGGGAATATGAAGTAGTATGCTTAAGAGAAATATGCAGTAGTATATTTAAGATTAATATGAAGTAGTATATTTAAGAGGAATATGAAGTAGTACGTTTAAGAGGAATATAAAGTAGTATATTTAATAGGAATATGAAGTAGTATATTTAAGAGGAATATGAAGTTGTATGTTTAAGAGGAATATGAAGTAGTATGTTTAAGAGGAATATGCAATAGTATATTTAAGGGGAATATGAAGTAGTATGTTTAAGAGGAATATGAAGTAGTGTGTTTAAGAGGAATATGAAGTAGTATGTTTAAGAGGAATATGCAGTGGTATGTTTAAGAGGAATATGAAGTAGTATGTTTAAGAGGAATGTGAAGTAGTATGTTTAAGAGGAATATGAAGTAGTATGTTTAAGAGGAATAGGAAGTAGTATATTTAAGAGGAATATGAAGTAGTATGTTTAAGAGGAATATGAAGTAGTATGTTTAAGAAGAATATTAATAGTATGTTTAAGAGGAATATGGAGTAGTATGTTTAAGAGGAATATGAAGTAGTATATTTAAGAGGAATATGAAGTAGTATATTTAAGCGGAATATGAAGTAGTATATTTAAGAGGAATAAGAAGTAGTATGTTTAAGAGGAATATGAAGTAGCTTATTAAAGAAAAAGATGAAGTAGTATATATAAGAGGAATATGAAGTAGTATGTTTAAGAGGAATATGAAGTAGTATTTTTATGAGGAATATGAAGTAGTATGTTTAAGAGGAATATGAAATAGTATATTTAAGAGGAATATGAAGTAGTATGTTTAAGAGGAATATGAAGTAGTGTACATAAGAGGAATATGAAGTAGTATGTTTAAGAGGAATATGAAGTAGTATATTTAAGAGGAATATGAAGTAGTATGTTAAAGAGGAATATGAAGTAGTATTTTTAAGAAGAATATTAGGTAGTATGTTGAAGAGGAATATGGAGTAGTATGTTTAAGAGGAATATGAAGTAGTATATTTAAGAGAAATATGAAGTAATATATTTAAGCGGAATATGATGTAGTATGTTTAAGAGGAATAAGAAGTAGTATGTTTAAGAGGAATATGAAGTAGTTTATTAAAGAAGAATATGAAGTAGTATATATAAGAGGAATATGAAGTAGTATGTTTAAGAGGAAGATGAAGTAGTATATTTAAGAGGAATATGAAGTAGTATGTTTAAGAGGAATATGATGTAGTATATTTAAGAGGAATATGAAGTAGTATATTTAAGAGGAATATGAAGTAGTATGTTTAAGAGGAATATGAAGTAGTATGTTTAAGAGGAATATAAATTCGTATGTTTAAGAGGAATATGAAGTAGTATATTTAAGAGGAATATGCAGTGTTTTATTTAAGAGGAAAATGAAGTAGTATTTTTAAGAGGAATATGAAGTAGTATGCTTAAGAGGAATATGCAGTAGTATATTTAAGAGGAATATGAAGTAGTATATTTAATAGGAATATGAAGTAGTATGTTTAAGAGGAATATGCAGTACTATGTTTAAGAGGAATATGAAGTAGTATGTTTAAGAGAAATGTGAAGTAGTATGTTTAAGAGGAATATGAAGGAGTATGTTTACGAGGAATACGAAGTAGTATATTTAAGAGGAATATGAAGTAGTATGTTTAAGAGGAATATCAAGTAGTATGTTGAAGAGGAATATGAAGTTGTATGTTTAAAGCGGAATATGAAGTAGTATATTTAAGAGGAATATGAAGTAGTATATTTAAGAGGAATATAAAGTAGTATACTTTAAAGGAATATGAAGTAGTATGTTTAAGAGGAATATGAAGTATGTTTAAGAGGAATGTGAAGTAGTATGTTTAAGAGGAATATGAAGTAGTATATTTAAGAGGAATATGAAGTAGTATATTTAAGAGGAATATGAAGTAGTATATTTAAGAGGAATATGAAGTAGTATATTTAAGAGGAATATGAAGTAGTATATTTAAGGGGAATATGCAGTATTTTATTTAAGAGGAAAATAGAGTAGTATTTTTAAGGGGAATATGAAGTAGTATGCTTAAGAGAAATATGCAGTAGTATATTTAAGATTAATATGAAGTAGTATATTTAAGAGGAATATGAAGTAGTACGTTTAAGAGGAATATAAAGTAGTATATTTAAGAGGAATATGAAGTAGTATATTTAATAGGAATATGAAGTAGTATATTTAAGAGGAATATGAAGTTGTATGTTTAAGAGGAATATGAAGTAGTATGTTTAAGAGGAATATGCAGTGGTATGTTTAAGAGGAATATGAAGTAGTATGTTTAAGAGGAATGTGAAGTAGTATGTTTAAGAGGAATATGAAGTAGTATGTTTAAGAGGAATAGGAAGTAGTATATTTAAGAGGAATATGAAGTAGTATGTTTAAGAGGAATATGAAGTAGTATGTTTAAGAAGAATATTAATAGTATGTTTAAGAGGAATATGGAGTAGTATGTTTAAGAGGAATATGAAGTAGTATATTTAAGAGGAATATGAAGTAGTATATTTAAGCGGAATATGAAGTAGTATATTTAAGAGGAATAAGAAGTAGAATGTTTAAGAGGAATATGAAGTAGCTTATTAAAGAAAAAGATGAAGTAGTATATATAAGAGGAATATGAAGTAGTATGTTTAAGAGGAATATGAAGTAGTATTTTTATGAGGAATATGAAGTAGTATGTTTAAGAGGAATATGAAAGAGTATATTTAAGAGGAATATGAAGTAGTATGTTTAAGAGGAATATGAAGTAGTGTACATAAGAGGAATATGAAGTAGTATGTTTAAGAGGAATATGAAGTAGTATATTTAAGAGGAATATGAAGTAGTATGTTAAAGAGGAATATGAAGTAGTATTTTTAAGAAGAATATTAAGTAGTATGTTTAAGAGGAATATGGAGTAGTATGTTTAAGAGGAATATGAAGTAGTATATTTAAGAGAAATATGAAGTAATATATTTAAGCGGAATATGATGTAGTATGTTTAAGAGGAATAAGAAGTAGTATGTTTAAGAGGAATATGAAGTAGTTTATTAAAGAAGAATATGAAGTAGTATATATAAGAGGAATATGAAGTAGTATGTTTAAGAGGAATATGAAGTAGTATATTTAAGAGGAATATGAAGTAGTATGTTTAAGAGGAATATGAAGTAGTATATTTAAGAGGAATATGAAGTAGTATGTTTAAGAGGAATATGAAGTAGTATATATAAGAGGAATATGAAGTAGTATGTTTAAGAGGAATATGAAGTAGTATATTTAAGAGGAATATGAAGTAGTATGTTTAAGAGGAATATGAAGTAGTATGTTTAGGAGGAATATGAAGTAGTATGTTTAAGAGGAATATAAAGTAGTATGTTTCAGAGGAATATGAAGTAGTATATTTAAGAGGAATATGAAGTAGTATATTTAAGAGGAATATGAAGTAGTATGTTTAAGAGGAACATAAAGTAGTATGTTTAAGAGGAATATGAAGTAGTATGTTTAAGAGGAATATGAAGTAGTATGTTTAAGAGGAATATGAAGTAGTATGTTTAAGAGGAATATGAAGTAGTATGTTTAAGAAGAATATGAAGTAGTATGTTTAAGAGGAATATGAAGTAGTATATGTAAGAGGAATATGCAGTAGTATATTTAAGAGGAATATGAAGTAGTATATTTAAAAGGAATATGAAGTAGTATATTTAAGAGGAATATGAAGTAGTATATTTAAGAGGAATATGAAGTAGTATGTTTAAGAGGAATATGAAGTAGTATGTTTAAGAGGAATATGAAGTAGTATGTTTAAGAGGAA
The DNA here is from genome assembly GCA_958298945.1 of Atherix ibis. Classification (NCBI taxonomy): domain Eukaryota; kingdom Metazoa; phylum Arthropoda; class Insecta; order Diptera; family Athericidae; genus Atherix; species Atherix ibis. The sequence goes on along the minus strand of CATQJD010000064.1, from coordinate 1,025,543 downwards.
TATGAAGTAGTATGTTTAAGAGGAATATGAAGTATTATGTTTAAGAGGAATATGAAGTAGTATGTTTAAGAGGAATATGAAGTAGTATGTTTAAGAGGAATATGAAATAGTATGTTTAAGAGGAATATGCAAAAGTATATTTAAGAGGAATATGAAGTAGTATGTTTAAGAGGAAAATAAAGTAGTATGTTTAAGAGGGTAATATATTTAAGAGGAATATGACGTAGTATATTTAAGAGGAATATGAAGTAGTATGTTTAAGAGGAATATGAAGTAGTATATTTAAGAGGAATATGAAGTAGTATATTTAAGAGGAATATGAAGTAGTATGTTTAAGAGGAATATGAAGTACTATGTTTAAGAGGAATATGAAGTAGTATAATTAAGAGGAATATGAAGTTGTATATTTAAGAAGAATATGAAGTAGTATGTTTAAGAGCAATATGAAGTAGTATATTTAAGAGGATTATGAAGTAGTATATTTAAGAGGAATATGAAGTAGTATATTTAAGAGGAATATGAAGTAGTATATTTAAAAGGAATATGAAGTAGTATATTTAAGAGGAATATGAAGTAGTATGTTTAAGAGGAATATGAAGTAGTATGTTTAAGAGGAATATGAAGTAGTATGTTTAAGAGGAATATAAAGTAGTATGTTTAAGAGGAATATGAAGTAGTATATTTAAGAGGAATATGCAGTATTTTATTTAAGAGGAAAATGAAGTAGTATTTTTAAGAGGAATATGAAGTAGTATGCTTAAGAGGAATATGAAGTAGTCTGTTTAAGAGGAATATGAAGTAGTATGTTTAAGAGGAATATGAAGTAGCATGTTTAAGAGGAATATGAAGTATTATGTTTAAAAGGAATATGAAGTAGTATGGTTTAAGAGTAATATGAAGTAGTATGTTTAAGAGGAATATGAAATAGTATGTTTAAGAGGAATATGCAAAAGTATATTTAAGAGGAATATGAAGTAGTATGTTTAAGAGGAATATGAAGTAGTATGTTTAAGAGGAATATGAAGTAGTATGTTTAAGAGGAATATAAAGTAGTATGTTTAAGAGGAATATGAAGTAGTATGTTTAAGAGGAATATGAAGTAGTATATGTAAGAGGAATATGCAGTAGTATATTTAAGAGGAATATGAAGTAGTATATTTAAGCGGAATATGAAGTAGTATATTTAAGAGGAATATGAAGTAGTATATTTAAGAGGAATATGAAGTAGTGTTTAAGAGGAATATGAAGTATTATGTTTAAGAGGAATATGAAGTAGTATGTTTAAGAGGAATATGAAGTAGTATATTTAAGAGGAATATGAAGTAGTATATTTAAGAGGAATATGAAGTAGTATGTTTAAGAGGAATATGAAGTAGTATGTTTAAGAGGAATATGAAGTAGTATAATTCAGAGGAATATGAAGTTGTATATTTAAGAAGAATATGAAGTAGTATGTTTAAGAGCAATATGAAGTAGTATATATAAAAGGAATATAAAGTAGTATATTTAAGAGGAATATGAAGTAGTATGTTTAAGAGGAATATGAAGTAGTATGTTTAAGAGGAATAGGAAGGAGTATGTTTAAGAGGAATATAAAGTAGTATGTTTAAGAGGAATATGAAGTAGTATATTTAAGAGGAATATGCAGTATTTTATTTAAGAGGAAAATGAAGTAGTATTTTTAAGAGGAGTATGAAGTAGTATGCTTAAGAGGAATATGAAGTAGTATGTTTAAGAGGAATATGAAGTAGTATGTTTAAGAGGAATATGAAGTAGTATGTTTAAGAGGAATATGAAGTATTATGTTTAAGAGGAATATGAAGTAGTATGTTTAAGAGGAATATGAAGTAGTATGTTTAAGAGGAATATGAAATGGTATGTTTAAGAGGAATATGCAAAAGTATATTTAAGAGGAATATGAAGTAGTATGTTTAAGAGGAATATAAAGTAGTATGTTTAAGAGGGTAATATAATTAAGAGGAATATGAAGTTGTATATTTAAGAAGAATATGAAGTAGTATGTTTAAGAGCAATATGAAGTAGTATATTTAAGAGGATTATGAAGTAGTATATTTAAGAGGAATATGAAGTAGTATATTTAAGAGGAATATGAAGTAGTATATTTAAAAGGAATATGAGGTAGTATATTTAAGAGGAATATGAAGTAGTATGTTTAAGAGGAATATGAAGTAGTATGTTTAAGAGGAATATGAAGTAGTATGTTTAAGAGGAATATAAAGTAGTATGTTTAAGAGAAATATGAAGTAGTATATTTAACAAGAATATGCAGTATTTTATTTAAGAGGAAAATGAAGTAATATTTTTAAGAGGAATATGAAGTAGTATGCTTAAGAGGAATATGCAGTAGTATATTTAAGAGGAATATGAAGTAGTATATTTAAGACGAATATGAAGGAGTACGTTTGAGAGGAATATAAAGTAGTATATATAAGAGGAAAATGAAGTAGTATATTAATTAGGAATATGAAGTAGTATGTTTAAGAGGAATATGAAGTTGTATGTTTAAGAGGAATATGAAGCAGTATGTTTAAGAGGAATATGAAGTAGTATAATTAAGAGGAATATGAAGTAGTATATTTAAGAGGAATATGAAGTAGTATATTTAAGAGGAATATGAAGTAGAATGTTTAAGAGGAATATGAAGTAGTATGTTTAAGAGGAATATGAAGTAGTATGTTTAAGAGCAATATGAAGTAGTATATTTAAGAGGATTATGAAGTAGTATATTTAAGAGGAATATGAAGTAGTATATTTAAGAGGAATATGAAGTAGTATATTTAAAAGGAATATGAAGTAGTATATTTAAGAGGAATATGAAGTAGTATGTTTAAGAGGAATATGAAGTAGTATGTTTAAGAGGAATATGAAGTAGTATGTTTAAGAGGAATATAAAGTAGTATGTTTAAGAGGAATATGAAGTAGTATATTTAAGAGGAATATGCAGTATTTTATTTAAGAGGAAAATGAAGTAGTATTTTTAAGAGGAATATGAAGTAGTATGCTTAAGAGGAATATGAAGTAGTATGTTTAAGAGGAATATGAAGTAGTATGTTTAAGAGGAATATGAAGTAGTATGTTTAAGAGGAATATGAAGTAGTATGTTTAAGGGGAATATGAAGTAGTATGTTTAAGAGGAATATGAAGTAGTATGTTTAAGAGGAATATGAAATAGTATGTTTAAGAGGAATATGCAAAAGTATATTTAAGAGGAATATGAAGTAGTATGTTTAAGAGGAATATAAAGTAGTATGTTTAAGAGGGTAATATATTTAAGAGGAATATGATGTAGTATATTTAAGAGGAATATGAAGTATTATGTTTAAGAAGAATATGAAGTAGTATATTTAAGAGGAATATGAAGTAGTATATTTAAGAGGAATATGAAGTAGTATGTTTAAGAGGAATATCAAGTAGTATAATTAAGAGGAATATGAAGTTGTATATTTAAGAGGAATATGAAGTAGTATGTTTAAGAGGAATATGAAGTAGTATATTTAAGAGGAATATGAAGTAGTATATTTAAGAGGAATATTAAGTAGTATATTTAAGAGGAATATGAAGTAGTATATTTAAGAGGAATATGAAGTAGTATAGTTAAGAGGAATATGAAGTAGTATGTTTAAGAGGAATATGAAGTAGTATGTTTAAGAGGAATATGAAGTAGTATGTTTAAGAGGAATATAAAGTAGTATCTTAAAGAGGAATATGAAGTAGTATATTTAAGAGGAATATGCAGTATTTTATTTAAGAGGAAAATGAAGTAGTATTTTTAAGAGGAATATGAAGTAGTATGCTTAAGAGGAATATGCAGTAGTATATTTAAGAGGAATATGAAGTAGTATATTTAAGAGGATAATGAAGGAGTACGTTTAAGAGGAATATAAAGTAGTATATTTAAGAGGAATATGAAGTAGTATATTTAATAGGAATATGAAGTAGTATGTTTAAGAGCAATATGAAGTTGTATGTTTAAGAGGAATATGAAGTAGTATGTTTAAGAGGAATATGAAGTAGTATAATTAAGAAGAATACGAAGTAGTATAATTATGGGGAATATGAAGTAGTATATTTAAGAGGAATATGAAGTAGTATGTTTAAGAGGAATATGAAGTAGTATGTTTAAGAGGAATATGAAGTAGTATGTTTAAGAGGAATATGAAGTAGTATATTTAAGAGGAATATGAAGTAGTATATTTAAGAGGAATATGAAGTAGTATATTTAAGAGGAATATGAAGTAGTATATTTAAGAGGAATATGCAGTAGTCTGTTTAAGAGGAATATGAAGTAGTATGTTTAAGAGGAATATGAAGTAGTATGTTTAAGAGGAATATAAAGTCGTATGTTTAAGAGGAATATGAAGTAGTATATTTAAGAGGAATATGCAGTATTTTATTTAAGAGGAAAATGAAGTAGTTTTTTTAAGAGGAATATGAAGTAGTATGCTTAAGAGGAATATGCAGTAGTATATTTAAGAGGAATATGAAGTAGTATATTTAATAGGAATATGAAGTAGTATGTTTAAGAGGAATATGAAGTTGTATGTTTAAGAGAATATGAAGTAGTATGTTTAAGAGGAATATGCAATAGTATATTTAAGAGGAATATGAAGTAGTATGTTTAAGAGGAATATGCAGTACTATGTTTAAGAGGAATATGAAGTAGTATGTTTAAGAGAAATGTGAAGTAGTATGTTTAAGAGGAATATGAAGGAGTATGTTTACGAGGAATACGAAGTAGTATATTTAAGAGGAATATGAAGTAGTATGTTTAAGAGGAATATCAAGTAGTATGTTGAAGAGGAATATGAAGTTGTATGTTTAAAGCGGAATATGAAGTAGTATATTTAAGAGGAATATGAAGTAGTATATTTAAGAGGAATATAAAGTAGTATACTTTAAAGGAATATGAAGTAGTATGTTTAAGAGGAATATGAAGTATTTTTAAGAGGAATGTGAAGTAGTATGTTTAAGAGGAATATGAAGTAGTATATTTAAGAGGAATATGAAGTAGTATATTTAAGAGGAATATGAAGTAGTATATTTAAGAGGAATATGAAGTAGTATATTTAAGAGGAATATGAAGTAGTATGTTTAAGAGGGATATGAAGTGGTATGTTTAAGAGGAATATGAAGTAGTATGTTTAAGAGGAATATAAAGTAGTATGCTTAAGAGGAATATGAAGTAGTATATTTAAGGGGAATATGCAGTATTTTATTTAAGAGGAAAATGGAGTAGTATTTTTAAGGGGAATATGAAGTAGTATGCTTAAGAGAAATATGCAGTAGTATATTTAAGATTAATATGAAGTAGTATATTTAAGAGGAATATGAAGTAGTACGTTTAAGAGGAATATAAAGTAGTATATTTAAGAGGAATATGAAGTAGTATATTTAATAGGAATATGAAGTAGTATATTTAAGACGAATATGAAGTTGTATGTTTAAGAGGAATATGAAGTAGTATGTTTAAGAGGAATATGCAATAGTATATTTAAGGGGAATATGAAGTAGTATGTTTAAGAGGAATATGAAGTAGTGTGTTTAAGAGGAATATGAAGTAGTATGTTTAAGAGGAATATGAAGTAGTATAATTAAGAAGAATACGAAGTAGTATAATTATGGGGAATATGAAGTAGTATATTTAAGAGGAATATGAAGTAGTATGTTTAAGAGGAATATGAAGTAGTATGTTTAAGAGGAATATGAAGTAGTATGTTTAAGAGGAATATGAAGTAGTATATTTAAGAGGAATATGAAGTAGTATATTTAAGAGGAATATGAAGTAGTATATTTAAGAGGAATATGAAGTAGTATATTTAAGAGGAATATGCAGTAGTCTGTTTAAGAGGAATATGAAGTAGTATGTTTAAGAGGAATATGAAGTAGTATGTTTAAGAGGAATATAAAGTCGTATGTTTAAGAGGAATATGAAGTAGTATATTTAAGAGGAATATGCAGTATTTTATTTAAGAGGAAAATGAAGTAGTTTTTTTAAGAGGAATATGAAGTAGTATGCTTAAGAGGAATATGCAGTAGTATATTTAAGAGGAATATGAAGTAGTATATTTAATAGGAATATGAAGTAGTATGTTTAAGAGGAATATGAAGTTGTATGTTTAAGAGAATATGAAGTAGTATGTTTAAGAGGAATATGCAATAGTATATTTAAGAGGAATATGAAGTAGTATGTTTAAGAGGAATATGCAGTACTATGTTTAAGAGGAATATGAAGTAGTATGTTTAAGAGAAATGTGAAGTAGTATGTTTAAGAGGAATATGAAGGAGTATGTTTACGAGGAATACGAAGTAGTATATTTAAGAGGAATATGAAGTAGTATGTTTAAGAGGAATATCAAGTAGTATGTTGAAGAGGAATATGAAGTTGTATGTTTAAAGCGGAATATGAAGTAGTATATTTAAGAGGAATATGAAGTAGTATATTTAAGAGGAATATAAAGTAGTATACTTTAAAGGAATATGAAGTAGTATGTTTAAGAGGAATATGAAGTATTTTTAAGAGGAATGTGAAGTAGTATGTTTAAGAGGAATATGAAGTAGTATATTTAAGAGGAATATGAAGTAGTATATTTAAGAGGAATATGAAGTAGTATATTTAAGAGGAATATGAAGTAGTATATTTAAGAGGAATATGAAGTAGTATGTTTAAGAGGGATATGAAGTGGTATGTTTAAGAGGAATATGAAGTAGTATGTTTAAGAGGAATATAAAGTAGTATGCTTAAGAGGAATATGAAGTAGTATATTTAAGGGGAATATGCAGTATTTTATTTAAGAGGAAAATGGAGTAGTATTTTTAAGGGGAATATGAAGTAGTATGCTTAAGAGAAATATGCAGTAGTATATTTAAGATTAATATGAAGTAGTATATTTAAGAGGAATATGAAGTAGTACGTTTAAGAGGAATATAAAGTAGTATATTTAAGAGGAATATGAAGTAGTATATTTAATAGGAATATGAAGTAGTATATTTAAGACGAATATGAAGTTGTATGTTTAAGAGGAATATGAAGTAGTATGTTTAAGAGGAATATGCAATAGTATATTTAAGGGGAATATGAAGTAGTATGTTTAAGAGGAATATGAAGTAGTGTGTTTAAGAGGAATATGAAGTAGTATGTTTAAGAGGAATATGCAGTGGTATGTTTAAGAGGAATATGAAGTAGTATGTTTAAGAGGAATGTGAAGTAGTATGTTTAAGAGGAATATGAAGTAGTATGTTTAAGAGGAATAGGAAGTAGTATATTTAAGAGGAATATGAAGTAGTATGTTTAAGAGGAATATGAAGTAGTATGTTTAAGAAGAATATTAATAGTATGTTTAAGAGGAATATGGAGTAGTATGTTTAAGAGGAATATGAAGTAGTATATTTAAGAGGAATATGAAGTAGTATATTTAAGCGGAATATGAAGTAGTATATTTAAGAGGAATAAGAAGTAGTATGTTTAAGAGGAATATGAAGTAGCTTATTAAAGAAAAAGATGAAGTAGTATATATAAGAGGAATATGAAGTAGTATGTTTAAGAGGAATATGAAGTAGTATTTTTATGAGGAATATGAAGTAGTATGTTTAAGAGGAATATGAAATAGTATATTTAAGAGGAATATGAAGTAGTATGTTTAAGAGGAATATGAAGTAGTGTACATAAGAGGAATATGAAGTAGTATGTTTAAGAGGAATATGAAGTAGTATATTTAAGAGGAATATGAAGTAGTATGTTAAAGAGGAATATGAAGTAGTATTTTTAAGAAGAATATTAGGTAGTATGTTGAAGAGGAATATGGAGTAGTATGTTTAAGAGGAATATGAAGTAGTATATTTAAGAGAAATATGAAGTAATATATTTAAGCGGAATATGATGTAGTATGTTTAAGAGGAATAAGAAGTAGTATGTTTAAGAGGAATATGAAGTAGTTTATTAAAGAAGAATATGAAGTAGTATATATAAGAGGAATATGAAGTAGTATGTTTAAGAGGAATATGAAGTAGTATATTTAAGTGGAATATGAAGTAGTATGTTTAAGAGGAATATGATGTAGTATATTTAAGAGGAATATGAAGTAGTATATTTAAGAGGAATATGAAGTAGTATGTTTAAGAGGAATATGAAGTAGTATGTTTAAGAGGAATATAAATTCGTATGTTTAAGAGGAATATGAAGTAGTATATTTAAGAGGAATATGCAGTGTTTTATTTAAGAGGAAAATGAAGTAGTATTTTTAAGAGGAATATGAAGTAGTATGCTTAAGAGGAATATGCAGTAGTATATTTAAGAGGAATATGAAGTAGTATATTTAATAGGAATATGAAGTAGTATGTTTAAGAGGAATATGCAGTACTATGTTTAAGAGGAATATGAAGTAGTATGTTTAAGAGAAATGTGAAGTAGTATGCTTAAGAGGAATATGAAGGAGTATGTTTACGAGGAATACGAAGTAGTATATTTAAGAGGAATATGAAGTAGTATGTTTAAGAGGAATATCAAGTAGTATGTTGAAGAGGAATATGAAGTTGTATGTTTAAAGCGGAATATGAAGTAGTATATTTAAGAGGAATATGAAGTAGTATATTTAAGAAGAATATAAAGTAGTATACTTTAAAGGAATATGAAGTAGTATGTTTAAGAGGAATATGAAGTATGTTTAAGAGGAATGTCAAGTAGTATGTTTAAGAGGAATATGAAGTAGTATATTTAAGAGGAATATGAAGTAGTATATTTAAGAGGAATATGAAGTAGTATATTTAAGAGGAATATGAAGTAGTATATTTAAGAGGAATATGAAGTAGTATATTTAAGGGGAATATGCAGTATTTTATTTAAGAGGAAACTGGAGTAGTATTTTTAAGGGGAATATGAAGTAGTATGCTTAAGAGAAATATGCAGTAGTATATTTAAGATTAATATGAAGTAGTATATTTAAGAGGAATATGAAGTAGTACGTTTAAGAGGAATATAAAGTAGTATATTTAAGAGGAATATGAAGTAGTATATTTAATAGGAATATGAAGTAGTATATTTAAGAGGAATATGAAGTTGTATGTTTAAGAGGAATATGAAGTAGTATGTTTAAGAGGAATATGCAGTGGTATGTTTAAGAGGAATATGAAGTAGTATGTTTAAGAGGAATGTGAAGTAGTATGTTTAAGAGGAATATGAAGTAGTATGTTTAAGAGGAATAGGAAGTAGTATATTTAAGAGGAATATGAAGTAGTATGTTTAAGAGGAATATGAAGTAGTATGTTTAAGAAGAATATTAATAGTATGTTTAAGAGGAATATGGAGTAGTATGTTTAAGAGGAATATGAAGTAGTATATTTAAGAGGAATATGAAGTAGTATATTTAAGCGGAATATGAAGTAGTATATTTAAGAGGCATAAGAAGTAGAATGTTTAAGAGGAATATGAAGTAGCTTATTAAAGAAAAAGATGAAGTAGTATATATAAGAGGAATATGAAGTAGTATGTTTAAGAGGAATATGAAGTAGTATTTTTATGAGGAATATGAAGTAGTATGTTTAAGAGGAATATGAAATAGTATATTTAAGAGGATTATGAAGTAGTATGTTTAAGAGGAATATGAAGTAGTGTACATAAGAGGAATATGAAGTAGTATGTTTAAGAGGAATATGAAGTAGTATATTTAAGAGGAATATGAAGTAGTATGTGAAAGAGGAATATGAAGTAGTATTTTTAAGAAGAATATTAAGTAGTATGTTTAAGAGGAATATGGAGTAGTATGTTTAAGAGGAATATGAAGTAGTATATTTAAGAGAAATATGAAGTAATATATTTAAGCGGAATATGATGTAGTATGTTTAAGAGGAATAAGAAGTAGTATGTTTAAGAGGAATATGAAGTAGTTTATTAAAGAAGAATATGAAGTAGTATATATAAGAGGAATATGAAGTAGTATGTTTAAGAGGAATATGAAGTAGTATATTTAAGAGGAATATGAAGTAGTATGTTTAAGAGGAATATGAAGTAGTATATTTAAGAGGAATATGAAGTAGTATGTTTAAGAGGAATATGAAGTAGTATATATAAGAGGAATATGAAGTAGTATGTTTAAGAGGAATATGAAGTAGTATATTTAAGAGGAATATGAAGTAGTATGTTTAAGAGGAATATGAAGTAGTATGTTTAGGAGGAATATGAAGTAGTATGTTTAAGAGGAATATAAAGTAGTATGTTTCAGAGGAATATGAAGTAGTATATTTAAGAGGAATATGAAGTAGTATATTTAAGAGGAATATGAAGTAGTATGTTTAAGAGGAACATAAAGTAGTATGTTTAAGAGGAATATGAAGTAGTATGTTTAAGAGGAATATGAAGTAGTATGTTTAAGAGGAATATGAAGTAGTATGTTTAAGAGGAATATGAAGTAGTATGTTTAAGAAGAATATGAAGTAGTATGTTTAAGAGGAATATGAAGTAGTATATGTAAGAGGAATATGCAGTAGTATATTTAAGAGGAATATGAAGTAGTATATTTAAAAGGAATATGAAGTAGTATATTTAAGAGGAATATGAAGTAGTATATTTAAGAGGAATATGAAGTAGTATGTTTAAGAGGAATATGAAGTAGTATGTTTAAGAGGAATATGAAGTAGTATGTTTAAGAGGAATATGAAGTAGTATGTTTAAGAGGAATATGAAGTATTATGTTTAAGAGGAATATGAAGTAGTATGTTTAAGAGGAATATGAAGTAGTATGTTTAAGAGGAATATGAAATAGTATGTTTAAGAGGAATATGCAAAAGTATATTTAAGAGGAATATGAAGTAGTATGTTTAAGAGGAATATGAAGTAGTATAATTAAGAGGAATATGAAGTTGTATATTTAAGAAGAATATGAAGTAGTATGTTTAAGAGCAATATGAAGTAGTATATTTAAGAGGATTATGAAGTAGTATATTTAAGAGGAATATGAAGTAGTATATTTAAGAGGAATATGAAGTAGTATATTTAAAAGGAATATGAAGTAGTATATTTAAGAGGAATATGAAGTAGTATGTTTAAGAGGAATATGAAGTAGTATGTTTAAGAGGAATAGGAAGGAGTATGTTTAAGAGGAATATAAAGTAGTATGTTTAAGAGGAATATGAAGTAGTATGTTTAAGAGGAATATGAAGTAGTATATGTAAGAGGAATATGCAGTAGTATATTTAAGAGGAATATGAAGTAGTATATTTAAGCGGAATATGAAGTAGTATATTTAAGAGGAATATGAAGTAGTATATTTAAGAGGAATATGAAGTAGTGTTTAAGAGGAATATGAAGTATTATGTTTAAGAGGAATATGAAGTAGTATGTTTAAGAGGAATATGAAGTAGTATATTTAAGAGGAATATGAAGTAGTATATTTAAGAGGAATATGAAGTAGTATGTTTAAGAGGAATATGAAGTAGTATGTTTAAGAGGAATATGAAGTAGTATAATTCAGAGGAATATGAAGTTGTATATTTAAGAAGAATATGAAGTAGTATGTTTAAGAGCAATATGAAGTAGTATATATAAAAGGAATATAAAGTAGTATATTTAAGAGGAATATGAAGTAGTATGTTTAAGAGGAATATGAAGTAGTATGTTTAAGAGGAATAGGAAGGAGTATGTTTAAGAGGAATATAAAGTAGTATGTTTAAGAGGAATATGAAGTAGTATATTTAAGAGGAATATGCAGTATTTTATTTAAGAGGAAAATGAAGTAGTATTTTTAAGAGGAGTATGAAGTAGTATGCTTAAGAGGAATATGAAGTAGTATGTTTAAGAGGAATATGAAGTAGTATGTTTAAGAGGAATATGAAGTAGTATGTTTAAGAGGAATATGAAGTATTATGTTTAAGAGGAATATGAAGTAGTATGTTTAAGAGGAATATGAAGTAGTATGTTCAAGAGGAATATGAAATGGTATGTTTAAGAGGAATATGCAAAAGTATATTTAAGAGGAATATGAAGTAGTATGTTTAAGAGGAATATAAAGTAGTATGTTTAAGAGGGTAATATAATTAAGAGGAATATGAAGTTGTATATTTAAGAAGAATATGAAGTAGTATGTTTAAGAGCAATATGAAGTAGTATATTTAAGAGGATTATGAAGTAGTATATTTAAGAGGAATATGAAGTAGTATATTTAAGAGGAATATGAAGTAGTATATTTAAAAGGAATATGAGGTAGTATATTTAAGAGGAATATGATGTAGTTTATTTAAGAGGAATATGAAGTAGTATGTTTAAGAGGAATATGAAGTAGTATATTTAAGAGGAATATGAAGTAGTATATTTAAGAGGAATATGAAGTAGTATGTTTAAGAGGAATATGAAGTAGTATGTTTAAGAGGAATATGAAGTAGTATAATTAAGAGGAATATGAAGTTGTATATTTAAGAAGAATATGAAGTAGTATGTTTAAGAGCAATATGAAGTAGTATATTTAAGAGGATTATGAAGAAGTATATTTAAGAGGAATATGAAGTAGTATATTTAAGAGGCATATGAAGTAGTATATATAAAAGGAATATAAAGTAGTATATTTAAGAGGAATATGAAGTAGTATGTTTAAGAGGAATATGAAGTAGTATGTTTAAGAGGAATAGGAAGGAGTATGTTTAAGAGGAATATAAAGTAGTATGTTTAAGAGGAATATGAAGTAGTATATTTAAGAGGAATATGCAGTATTTTATTTAAGAGGAAAATGAAGTAGTATTTTTAAGAGGAGTATGAAGTAGTATGCTTAAGAGGAATATGAAGTAGTATGTTTAAGAGGAATATGAAGTAGTATGTTTAAGAGGAATATGAAGTAGTATGTTTAAGAGGAATATGAAGTATTATGTTTAAGAGGAATATGAAGTAGTATGTTTAAGAGGAATATGAAGTAGTATGTTTAAGAGGAATATGAAATGGTATGTTTAAGAGGAATATGCAAAAGTATATTTAAGAGGAATATGAAGTAGTATGTTTAAGAGGAATATAAAGTAGTATGTTTAAGAGGGTAATATAATTAAGAGGAATATGAAGTTGTATATTTAAGAAGAATATGAAGTAGTATGTTTAAGAGCAATATGAAGTAGTATATTTAAGAGGATTATGAAGTAGTATATTTAAGAGGAATATGAAGTAGTATATTTAAGAGGAATATGAAGTAGTATATTTAAAAGGAATATGAGGTAGTATATTTAAGAGGAATATGAAGTAGTATGTTTAAGAGGAATATGAAGTAGTATGTTTAAGAGGAATATGAAGTAGTATGTTTAAGAGGAATATAAAGTAGTATGTTTAAGAGAAATATGAAGTAGTATATTTAACAAGAATATGCAGTATTTTATTTAAGAGGAAAATGAAGTAATATTTTTAAGAGGAATATGAAGTAGTATGCTTAAGAGGAATATGCAGTAGTATATTTAAGAGGAATATGAAGTAGTATATTTAAGACGAATATGAAGGAGTACGTTTGAGAGGAATATAAAGTAGTATATATAAGAGGAAAATGAAGTAGTATATTAATTAGGAATATGAAGTAGTATGTTTAAGAGGAATATGAAGTTGTATGTTTAAGAGGAATATGAAGCAGTATGTTTAAGAGGAATATGAAGTAGTATAATTAAGAGGAATATGAAGTAGTATATTTAAGAGGAATATGAAGTAGTATATTTAAGAGGAATATGAAGTAGAATGTTTAAGAGGAATATGAAGTAGTATGTTTAAGAGGAATATGAAGTAGTATGTTTAAGAGGAATATGAAGTAGTATGTTTAAGAGGAATATAAAGTCGTATGTTTAAGAGGAATATGAAGTAGTATATTTAAGAGGTATATGCAGTATTTTATTTAAGAGGAAAATGAAGTAGTATTTTTAAGAGGAATATGAAGTAGTATGCTTAAGAGGAATATGCAGTAGTATATTTAAGAGGAATATGAAGTAGTATGTTTAAGAGGAATATGAAGTTGTATATTTAAGAGAATATGAATTAGTATGTTTAAGAGGAATATGCAATAGTATATTTAAGAGGAATATGAAGTAGTATGTTTAAAAAGAATATGAAGTAGTATGTTTAAGAGGAATATGAAGTAGTATGTTGAAGAGGAATATGTAGTTGTATGTTTAAGAGGAATATGAAGTAGTATGTTTAAGAGGAATATGAAGTAGTATATTTAAGAGGAATATGAAGTAGTATGTTTAAGAGGAATATGAAGTAGTATGTTTAAGAGGAATGTGAAGTAGTATGTTTAAGAGGAATATGAAGTAGTATGTTTAAGAGGAATATGAAGTAGTATGTTTAAGAGGAATATGCAGTAGTATGTTTAAGAGGAATATGAAGTAGTATGTTTAAGAGAAATGTGAAGTAGTATGTTTAAGAGGAATATGAAGGAGTATGTTTACGAGGAATACGAAGTAGTATATTTAAGGGGAATATGAAGTAGTATGTTTAAGAGGAATATGCAGTAGTATGTTTAAGAGGAATATGAAGTAGTATGTTTAAGAGAAATGTGAAGTAGTATGTTTAAGAGGAATATGAAGGAGTATGTTTACGAGGAATACGAAGTAGTATATTTAAGGGGAATATGAAGTAGTATGTTTAAGAGGAATATGAAGTAATATGTTGAAGAGGAATATGAAGTTGTATGTTTAAGAGGAATATGAAGTAGTATGTTTAAGAGGAATATGAAGTAGTATATTTAAGAGGAATATGAAGTAGTATATTTAAGAGGAATATGAAGTAGTATATTTAAGAGGAATATAAAGTAGTATATTTTAGAGGAATATGAAGTAGTATGTTTAAGACGAATATGAAGTAGTATGTTTAAGAGAAATGTGAAGTAGTATGTTTAAGAGTCATATGAAGTAGTATATTTCAGAGGAATATGCAGTATTTTATTTAAGAGGAAAATGAAGTAGTATTTTTAAGAGGAATATGAAGTAGTATGCTTAAGAGAAATATGCAGTAGTATATTTAAGAGGAATATGAAGTAGTATATTTAAGAGGAATATGAAGTAGTACGTTTAAGATGAATATAAAGTAGTATATTTAAGACGAATATGAAGTAGTATATTTAATAGGAATATGAAGTAGTATGTTTAAGTGGAATATGAAGTTGTATGTTTAAGAGGAATATGAAGTAGTATGTTTAAGAGGAATATGCAATAGTATATTTAAGAGGAATATGAGGTAGTATGTTTAAGAGGAATATGAAGTAGTATGTTTAAGAGGAATATGAAGTAGTATGTTTAAGAGGAATATGCAGTAGTATGTTTAAGAGGAATATGAAGTAGTATGTTTGAGAGGAATAGGAAGTAGTATGTTTAAGAGGAATATGAAGTAGTATGTTTAAGAGGAATACGAAGTAGTATATTTAAGAGGAATATGAAGTAGTATGTTTAAGAAGAATATGAAGTAGTATGTTTAAGAAGAATATTAAGTAGTATGTTTAAGAGGAATATGGAGTAGTATGTTTAAGAAGAATATGAAGTAATATATTTAAGATGAATATGAAGTAGTATATTTAAGCGGAATATGAAGTAGTATGTTTAAGAGGAATAAGAAGTAGTATGTTTAAGAGGAATATGAAGTTGCTTATTAAAGAAGAATATGAAGTAGTATATATAAGCGAAATATGAAGTAGTATGTTTAAGAGGAATATGAAGTAGTATTTTTAAGAGGAATATGAAGTAGTATGTTTAAGAGGAATATGAAATAGTATATTTAAGAGGAATATGTAGTAGTATGTTTAAGAGGAATATGAAGTAGTATACATAAGAGGAATATGAAGTAGTATGTTTAAGAGGAATATGAAGTAGTATATTTAAGAGGAATATGAAGTAGTATGTTTAAGAGGAATATGAAGTAGTATGTTTAAGAGGAATATGAAGTAGTATGTTTAAGAGGAATATGAAGTAGTATGTTTCAGAGGAATATGAAGTAGTATATTTAAGAGGAATATGAAGTAGTATATTTAAGAGGAATATGAAGTAGTATGTTTAAGAGGAATATGAAGTAGTATGTTTAAGGGGAATATGAAGTAGTATGTTTAAGAGGAATATGAAGTAGTATATTTAAGAGGAATATGAAGTAGTATGTTTAAGTGGAATATGAAGTAGTATGTTTAAGAGGAATATGAAGTAGTATGTTTAAGAGGAATATGAAGTAGTTTATGTAAGAGGAATATGCAGTAGTATATTTAAGAGGAATATGAAGTAGTATATTTAAGAGGAATATGAAGTAGTATATTTAAGAAGAATATAAAGTAGTATATTTAAGAGAAATATGAAGTAGTATGTTTTAGAGGAATATGAAGTAGTATGTTTAAGAGAAATATGAAGTAGTATGTTTAGGAGGAATATGAAGTAGTATGTTTAAGAGGAATATGAAGTAGTATGTTTAAGAGGTATATGAAGTAGTATGTTTAAGAGGAATATGAAGTAGTATGTTTAGGAGGAATATGAAATAGTATGTTTAAGAGGAATATGCAAAAGTATATTTAAGAGCAATATGAAGTAGTATGTTTAAGTGGAATATACAGTAGTATGTTTAAGAGAGTAATATATTTAAGAGGAATATGATGTAGTATATTTAAGAGGAATATGAAGTAGTATGTTTAAGAGGAATATGAAGTAGTATATTTAAGAGGAATATGAAGCAGTATATTTAAGAGGAATATGAAGTAGTATGTTTAAGAGGAATATGAACTAGTATGTTTAAGAGGAATATGAAGTAGTATAATTAAGAGGAATATGAAGTAGTATATTTAAGAGGAATGTGAAGTATTATGTTTAAGAGGAATATGAAGTAGTATATTTAAGAGGAATATGTAGTAGTATGTTTAAGAGGAATATGAAGTAGTATACATAAGAGGAATATGAAGTAGTATGTTTAAGAGGAATATGAAGTAGTATATTTAAGAGGAATATGAAGTAGTATGTTTAAGAGGAATATGAAGTAGTATGTTTAAGAGGAATATGAAGTAGTATGTTTAAGAGGAATATGAAGTAGTATGTTTCAGAGGAATATGAAGTAGTATATTTAAGAGGAATATGAAGTAGTATATTTAAGAGGAATATGAAGTAGTATGTTTAAGAGGAATATGAAGTAGTATTTTTAAGAGGAATATGAAGTAGTATGTTTAAGAGGAATATGAAATAGTATATTTAAGAGGAATATGTAGTAGTATGTTTAAGAGGAATATGAAGTAGTATACATAAGAGGAATATGAAATAGTATGTTTAAGAGGAATATGAAGTAGTATATTTAAGAGGAATATGAAGTAGTATGTTTAAGAGG
The DNA here is from genome assembly GCA_958298945.1 of Atherix ibis. Taxonomy (NCBI): domain Eukaryota; kingdom Metazoa; phylum Arthropoda; class Insecta; order Diptera; family Athericidae; genus Atherix; species Atherix ibis. The sequence goes on along the minus strand of CATQJD010000064.1, from coordinate 1,008,232 downwards.
AATATGAAGTAGTATGTTTAAGAGGAATATGAAGTTGCTTATTAAAGAAGAATATGAAGTAGTATATATAAGCGAAATATGAAGTAGTATGTTTAAGAGGAATATGAAGTAGTATTTTTAAGAGGAATATGAAGTAGTATGTTTAAGAGGAATATGAAATAGTATATTTAAGAGGAATATGTAGTAGTATGTTTAAGAGGAATATGAAGTAGTATATTTAAGAGGAATATGAAGTAGTATGTTTAAGAGGAATATGAAGTAGTATGTTTAAGAGGAATATGAAGTAGTATGTTTAAGAGGAATATGAAGTAGTATGTTTCAGAGGAATATGAAGTAGTATATTTAAGAGGAATATGAAGTAGTATATTTAAGAGGAATATGAAGTAGTATGTTTAAGAGGAATATGAAGTTGTATGTTTAAGAGGAATATGAAGTAGTATGTTTAAGAGGAATATGCAATAGTATATTTAAGAGGAATATGAAGTAGTATGTTTAAGAGGAATATGCAGTAGTATGTTTAAGAGGAATATGAAGTAGTATGTTTGAGAGGAATAGGAAGTAGTATGTTTAAGAGGAATATGAAGTAGTATGTTTAAGAGGAATACGAAGTAGTATATTTAAGAGGAATATGAAGTAGTATGTTTAAGAAGAATATGAAGTAGTATGTTTAAGAAGAATATTAAGTAGTATGTTTAAGAGGAATATGGAGTAGTATGTTTAAGAAGAATATGAAGTAATATATTTAAGATGAATATGAAGTAGTATATTTAAGCGGAATATGAAGTAGTATGTTTAAGAGGAATAAGAAGTAGTATGTTTAAGAGGAATATGAAGTTGCTTATTAAAGAAGAATATGAAGTAGTATATATAAGCGAAATATGAAGTAGTATGTTTAAGAGGAATATGAAGTAGTATTTTTAAGAGGAATATGAAGTAGTATGTTTAAGAGGAATATGAAATAGTATATTTAAGAGGAATATGTAGTAGTATGTTTAAGAGGAATATGAAGTAGTATACATAAGAGGAATATGAAGTAGTATGTTTAAGAGGAATATGAAGTAGTATATTTAAGAGGAATATGAAGTAGTATGTTTAAGAGGAATATGAAGTAGTATGTTTAAGAGGAATATGAAGTAGTATGTTTAAGAGGAATATGAAGTAGTATGTTTCAGAGGAATATGAAGTAGTATATTTAAGAGGAATATGAAGTAGTATATTTAAGAGGAATATGAAGTAGTATGTTTAAGAGGAATATGAAGTAGTATGTTTAAGGGGAATATGAAGTAGTATGTTTAAGAGGAATATGAAGTAGTATATTTAAGAGGAATATGAAGTAGTATGTTTAAGTGGAATATGAAGTAGTATGTTTAAGAGGAATATGAAGTAGTATGTTTAAGAGGAATATGAAGTAGTTTATGTAAGAGGAATATGCAGTAGTATATTTAAGAGGAATATGAAGTAGTATATTTAAGAGGAATATGAAGTAGTATATTTAAGAAGAATATAAAGTAGTATATTTAAGAGAAATATGAAGTAGTATGTTTTAGAGGAATATGAAGTAGTATGTTTAAGAGAAATATGAAGTAGTATGTTTAGGAGGAATATGAAGTAGTATGTTTAAGAGGAATATGAAGTAGTATGTTTAAGAGGTATATGAAGTAGTATGTTTAAGAGGAATATGAAGTAGTATGTTTAGGAGGAATATGAAATAGTATGTTTAAGAGGAATATGCAAAAGTATATTTAAGAGCAATATGAAGTAGTATGTTAAAGTGGAATATAAAGTAGTATGTTTAAGAGAGTAATATATTTAAGAGGAATATGATGTAGTATATTTAAGAGGAATATGAAGTAGTATGTTTAAGAGGAATATGAAGTAGTATATTTAAGAGGAATATGAAGCAGTATATTTAAGAGGAATATGAAGTAGTATGTTTAAGAGGAATATGAACTAGTATGTTTAAGAGGAATATGAAGTAGTATAATTAAGAGGAATATGAAGTAGTATATTTAAGAGGAATGTGAAGTATTATGTTTAAGAGGAATATGAAGTAGTATATTTAAGAGGAATATGAAGTAGTATATTTAAGAGGAATATGAAGTAGTATATTTAAGAGGAATATAAAGTAGTATATTTAAGAGGAATATGAAGTAGTATATTTAAGAGGAATATGAAGTAGTATGTTTAAGAGGCATATGAAGTAGTATGATTAAGAGGAATATGAAGTAGTATGTTTAAGAGGAATATAAAGTAGAATGTTTAAGAGAAATATGAAGTAGTATATTTAAGAGGAATATGCAGTATTTTATTTAAGAGGAAAATGAAGTAGTATTTTTAAGAGGAATATGAAGTAGTATATTTAAGAGGAATATGAAGTAGTATATTTAAGAGGAATATGAAGTATTATATTTAAGAGAAATATGAAGTAGTATATTTAAGAGGAATATGAAGTAGTATGTTTAAGAGGAATATGAAGTAGTATGATTAAGAGGAATATGAAGTTGTATGTTTAAGAGGAATATAAAGTAGAATGTTTAAGAGAAATATGAAGTAGTATATTTAAGAGGAATATGCAGTATTTTATTTAAGAGGAAAATGAAGTAGTATTTTTAAGAGGAATATGAAGTAGTATGCTTAAGAGGAATATGCAGTAGTATATTTAAGAGGAATATGAAGTAGTATATTTAAGAGGAATATGAAGTAGTATGTTTAAGAGGAATATGAAGTAGTATGTTTAAGAGGAATATGAAGTAGTATGTTTAAGAGGAATATGAAATAGTATGTTTCAGAGGAATATGAAGTAGTATATTTAAGAGGAATATGAAGTAGTATATTTAAGAGGAATATGAAGTAGTATGTTTAAGAGGAATATGAAGTAGTATGTTTAAGGGGAATATGAAGTAGTATGTTTAAGAGGAATATGAAGTAGTATATTTAAGAGGAATATGAAGTAGTATGTTTAAGTGGAATATGAAGTAGTATGTTTAAGAGGAATATGAAGTAGTATGTTTAAGGGGAATATGAAGTAGTTTATGTAAGAGGAATATGCAGTAGTATATTTAAGAGGAATATGAAGTAGTATATTTAAGAGGAATATGAAGTAGTATGTTTAAGAGGAATATGAAGTAGTATGTTTAAGGGGAATATGAAGTAGTATGTTTAAGAGGAATATGAAGTAGTATATTTAAGAGGAATATGAAGTAGTATGTTTAAGTGGAATATGAAGTAGTATGTTTAAGAGGAATATGAAGTAGTATGTTTTAGAGGAATATGAAGTAGTATGTTTAAGAGAAATATGAAGTAGTATGTTTAAGAGGAATATGAAGTAGTATGTTTAAGAGGAATATGAAGTAGTATGTTTAAGAGGTATATGAAGTAGTATGTTTAAGAGGAATATGAAGTAGTATGTTTAGGAGGAATATGAAATAGTATGTTTAAGAGGAATATGCAGAAGTATATTTAAGAGCAATATGAAGTAGTATGTTTAAGTGGAATATAAAGTAGTATGTTTAAGAGAGTAATATATTTAAGAGGAATATGATGTAGTATATTTAAGAGGAATATGAAGTAGTATGTTTAAGAGGAATATGAAGTAGTATATTTAAGAGGAATATGAAGCAGTATATTTAAGAGGAATATGAAGTAGTATGTTTAAGAGGAATATGAACTAGTATGTTTAAGAGGAATATGAAGTAGTATAATTAAGAGGAATATGAAGTAGTATATTTAAGAGGAATGTGAAGTATTATGTTTAAGAGGAATATGAAGTAGTATATTTAAGAGGAATATGAAGTAGTATATTTAAGAGGAATATGAAGTAGTATATTTAAGAGGAATATAAAGTAGTATATTTAAGAGGAATATGAAGTAGTATATTTAAGAGGAATATGAAGTAGTATGTTTAAGAGGCATATGAAGTAGTATGATTAAGAGGAATATGAAGTAGTATGTTTAAGAGGAATATAAAGTAGAATGTTTAAGAGAAATATGAAGTAGTATATTTAAGAGGAATATGCAGTATTTTATTTAAGAGGAAAATGAAGTAGTATTTTTAAGAGGAATATGAAGTAGTATATTTAAGACGAATATGAAGTCGTATATTTAAGAGGAATATGAAGTATTATATTTAAGAGAAATATGAAGTAGTATATTTAAGAGGAATATGAAGTAGTATGTTTAAGAGGAATATGAAGTAGTATGATTAAGAGGAATATGAAGTTGTATGTTTAAGAGGAATATAAAGTAGAATGTTTAAGAGAAATATGAAGTGGTATATTTAAGAGGAATATGCAGTATTTTATTTAAGAGGAAAATGAAGTAGTATTTTTAAGAGGAATATGAAGTAGTATGCTTAAGAGGAATATGCAGTAGTATATTTAAGAGGAATATGAAGTAGTATATATCAGAGGAATATGAAGTAGTACGTTTAAGAGGAATATGAAGTAGTATGTTTAAGAGGAATATGAAGTAGTATGTTTAAGAGGAATATAAAGTAGTATGTTTAAGAGGAATATGAAGTAGTATATTTAAGAAGAATATGCAGTATTTTATTTAAGAGGAAAATGAAGTAATATTTTTAAGAGGAATATGAAGTAGTATGCTTAAGAGGAATATGCAGTAGTATATTTAAGAGGAATATGAAGTAGTATATTTAAGAGGAATATGAAGTAGTACGTTTAAGAGGAATATGAAGTAGTATGTTTAAGAGGAATATGAAGTAGTATGTTTAAGAGGAATATAAAGTAGTATGTTTAAGAGGAATATGAAGTAGTATATTTAAGAAGAATATGCAGTATTTTATTTAAGAGGAAAATGAAGTAATATTTTTAAGAGGAATATGAAGTAGTATGCTTAAGAGGAATATGCAGTAGTATATTTAAGAAGAAAATGAAGTAGTATATTTAATAGGAATATGAAGTAGTATGTTTAAGAGGAATATGAAGTTGTATGTTTAAGAGGAATATGAAGTAGTATGTTTAAGAGGAATATGAAGTAGTATAATTAAGAGGAATATGAAGTAGTATATTTAAGAGGAATATGAAGTAGTATATTTAATAGGAATATGAAGTAGTATGTTTAAGAGGAATATGAAGTTGTATGTTTAAGAGGAATATGAAGTAGTATGTTTAAGAGGAATATGAAGTAGTATGTTTAAGAGGAATATAAAGTCGTATGTTTAAGAGGAATATGAAGTAGTATATTTAAGAGGAATATGCAGTATTTTATTTAGGAGGAAAATGAAGTAGTATTTTTAAGAGAATATGAATTAGTATGCTTAAGAGGAATTTGCAATAGTATATTTAAGAGGAATATGAAGTAGTATGTTTAAGAGGAATATGAAGTAGTATGTTTAAGAGGAATATGAAGTAGTATGTTTAAGAGGAATATGCAGTAGTATGTTTAAGAGGCATATGCAGTAGTATGTTTAAGAGAAATGTGAAGTAGTATGTTTAAGAGGAATATGAAGGAGTATGTTTACGAGGAATACGTAGTAGTATATTTAAGAGGAATATGAAGTAGTTTGTTTAAGAGGAATATGAAGTAGTATGTTGAAGAGGAATATGAAGTTGTATGTTTAAGAGGAATATGAAGTAGTATGTTTAAGAGGAATATGAAGTAGTATATTTAAGAGGAATATGAAGTAGTATATTTAAGAGGAATATGAAGTAGTATATTTAAGAGGAATATAAAGTAGTATATTTTAAAGGAATATGAAGTAGTATATTTAAGACGAATATGAAGTAGTATATTTAAGAGAATATGAATTAGTATGCTTAAGAGGAATTTGCAATAGTATATTTAGGAGGAATATGAAGTAGTATGTTTAAGAGGAATATGAAGTAGTATGTTTAAGAGGAATATGAAGTAGTATGTTTAAGAGGAATATGCAGTAGTATGTTTAAGAGGAATATGCAGTAGTATGTTTAAGAGAAATGTGAAGTAGTATGTTTAAGAGGAATATGAAGGAGTATGTTTACGAGGAATACGTAGTAGTATATTTAAGAGGAATATGAAGTAGTTTGTTTAAGAGGAATATGAAGTAGTATGTTGAAGAGGAATATGAAGTTGTATGTTTAAGAGGAATATGAAGTAGTATGTTTAAGAGGAATATGAAGTAGTATATTTAAGAGGAATATGAAGTAGTATATTTAAGAGGAATATGAAGTAGTATATTTAAGAGGAATATAAAGTAGTATATTTTAAAGGAATATGAAGTAGTATATTTAAGACGAATATGAAGTAGTATGTTTAAGAGGAATGTGAAGTAGTATGTTTAAGAGGAATATGAAGTAGTATGTTTAAGAGGAATATGAAGTAGTATGTTTAAGAGGAATATGCAGTAGTATGTTTAAGAGGAATATGAAGTAGTATGTTTAAGAGGAATGTGAAGTAGTATGTTTAAGAGGAATATGAAGGAGTATGTTTACGAGGAATATGAAGTAGTACGTTTAAGAGGAATATGAAGTAGTATGTTTAAGAGGAATATGAAGTAGTATGTTTAAGAGGAATATAAAGTAGTATGTTTAAGAGGAATATGAAGTAGTATATTTAAGAAGAATATGCAGTATTTTATTTAAGAGGAAAATGAAGTAATATTTTTAAGAGGAATATGAAGTAGTATGCTTAAGAGGAATATGCAGTAGTATATTTAAGAGGAAAATGAAGTAGTATATTTAATAGGAATATGAAGTAGTATGTTTAAGAGGAATATGAAGTTGTATGTTTAAGAGGAATATGAAGTAGTATGTTTAAGAGGAATATGAAGTAGTATAATTAAGAGGAATATGAAGTAGTATATTTAAGAGGAATATGAAGTAGTATATTTAATAGGAATATGAAGTAGTATGTTTAAGAGGAATATGAAGTAGTATGTTTAAGAGGAATATGAAGTAGTATGTTTAAGAGGAATATAAAGTCGTATGTTTAAGAGAAATATGAAGTAGTATATTTAAGAGGAATATGCAGTATTTTATTTAGGAGGAAAATGAAGTATTATTTTTAAGAGAAATATGAAGTAGTATGCTTAAGAGGAATATGCAGTAGTATATTTAAGAGGAATATGAAGTAGTATATTTAAGAGGAATATGAAGTAGTACGTTTAAGAGGAATATAAAGTAGTATATTTAAGAAGAATATGAAGTAGTATATTTAATAGGAATATGAAGTATTATGTTTAAGAGGAATATGAAGTTGTATATTTAAGAGAATATGAATTAGTATGCTTAAGAGGAATTTGCAATAGTATATTTAAGAGGAATATGAAGTAGTATGTTTAAGAGGAATATGAAGTAGTATGTTTAAGAGGAATATGAAGTAGTATGTTTAAGAGGAATATGCAGTAGTATGTTTAAGAGGAATATGACGTAGTATGTTTAAGAGGAATGTGAAGTAGTATGTTTAAGAGGAATATGAAGGAGTATGTTTACGAGAAATATGAAGTAGTACGTTTAAGAGGAATATGAAGTAGTATGTTTAAGAGGAATATGAAGTAGTATGTTTAAGAGGAATATAAAGTAGTATGTTTAAGAGGAATATGAAGTAGTATATTTAAGAAGAATATGCAGTATTTTATTTAAGAGGAAAATGAAGTAATATTTTTAAGAGGAATATGAAGTAGTATGCTTAAGAGGAATATGCAGTAGTATATTTAAGAGGAAAATGAAGTAGTATATTTAATAGGAATATGAAGTAGTATGTTTAAGAGGAATATGAAGTTTTATGTTTAAGAGGAATATGAAGTAGTATGTTTAAGAGGAATATGAAGTAGTATAATTAAGAGGAATATGAAGTAGTATATTTAAGAGGAATATGAAGTAGTATATTTAATAGGAATATGAAGTAGTATGTTTAAGAGGAATATGAAGTAGTATGTTTAAGAGGAATATGAAGTAGTATGTTTAAGAGGAATATAAAGTCGTATGTTTAAGAGGAATATGAAGTAGTATATTTAAGAGGAATATGCAGTATTTTATTTAGGAGGAAAATGAAGTATTATTTTTAAGAGAAATATGAAGTAGTATGCTTAAGAGGAATATGCAGTAGTATATTTAAGAGGAATATGAAGTAGTATATTTAAGAGGAATATGAAGTAGTACGTTTAAGAGGAATATAAAGTAGTATATTTAAGAAGAATATGAAGTAGTATATTTAATAGGAATATGAAGTATTATGTTTAAGAGGAATATGAAGTTGTATATTTAAGAGAATATGAATTAGTATGCTTAAGAGGAATTTGCAATAGTATATTTAAGAGGAATATGAAGTAGTATGTTTAAGAGGAATATGAAGTAGTATGTTTAAGAGGAATATGAAGTAGTATGTTTAAGAGGAATATGCAGTAGTATGTTTAAGAGGAATATGAAGTAGTATGTTTAAGAGAAATGTGAAGTAGTATGTTTAAGAGGAATATGAAGGAGTATGTTTACGAGGAATACGTAGTAGTATATTTAAGAGGAATATGAAGTAGTATGTTTAAGAGGAATATGAAGTAGTATGTTGAAGAGGAATATGAAGTTGTATGTTTAAGAGGAATATGAAGTAGTATGTTTAAGAGGAATATGAAGTAGTATATTTAAGAGGAATATGAACTAGTATATTTAAGATGAATATGAAGTAGTATATTTAAGAGGAATATAAAGTAGTATATTTTAAAGGAATATGAAGTAGTATGTTTAAGACGAATATGAAGTAGTATGTTTAAGAGGAATGTGAAGTAGTATGTTTAAGAGGAATATGAAGTAGTATGTTTAAGAGGAATATGAAGTAGTATGTTTAAGAGGAATACGCAGTAGTATGTTTAGGAGGAATATGAAGTAGTATGTTTAAGAGAAATGTGAAGTAGTATGTTTAAGAGGAATATGAAGGAGTATGTTTACGAGGAATACGAAGTAGTATATTTAAGGGGAATATGAAGTAGTATGTTTAAGAGGAATATGAAGTAGTATGTTGAAGAGGAATATGAAGTTTTATGTTTAAGAGGAATATGAAGTAGTATGTTTAAGAGGAATATGAAGTAGTATATTTAAGAGGAATATGAAGTAGTATATTTAAGAGGAATATGAAGTAGTATATTTAAGAGGATTATAAAGTAGTATATTTTAAAAAAATATGAAGAAGTATGTTTAAGACGAATATGAAGTAGTATGTTTAAGAGGAATGCGAAGTAGTATGTTTAAGAGGCATATGAAGTAGTATATTTCAGAGGAATATGCAGTATTTTATTTAAGAGGAAAATGAAGTAGTATTTTTAAGAGGAATATGAAGTAGTATGCTTAAGAGGAATATGCAGTAGTATATTTAAGAGGAATATGAAGTAGTATATTTAAGAGGAATATGAAGTAGTACGTTTAAGAGGAATATAAAGTAGTATATTTAAGAGGAATATGAAGTAGTATATTTAATAGGAATATGAAGTAGTATGTTTAAGAGGAATATGAAGTTGTATGTTTAAGAGGAATATGAAGTAGTATGTTTAAGAGGAATATGCAATAGTATATTTAAGAGGAATATGAAGTAGTATGTTTTAGAGGAATATGAAGTAGTATGTTTAAGAGGAATATGAAGTAGTATGTTTAAGAGGAATATGCAGTAGTATGTTTAAGAGGAATATGAAGTAGTATGTTTGAGAGGAATAGGAAGTAGTATGTTAAAGAGGAATATGAAGTAGTATGTTTAAGAGGAATACGAAGTAGTATATTTAAGAGGAATATGAAGTAGTATGTTTAAGAAGAATATGAAGTAGTATGTTTAAGAAGAATATTAAGTAGTATGTTTAAGAGGAATATGGAGTAGTATGTTTAAGAAGAATATGAAGTAGTATATTTAAGATGAATATGAAGTAGTATATTTAAGCGGAATATGAAGTAGTATGTTTAAGAGGAATAAGAAGTAGTATGTTTAAGAGGAATATGAAGTAGCTTATTAAGGAAGAATATGAAGTAGTATATATAAGCGAAATATGAAGTAGTATGTTTAAGAGGAATATGAAGTAGTATTTTTAAGAGGAATAAGAAGTAGTATGTTTAAGAGGAATATAAAATAGTATATTTAAGAGGAATATGTAGTAGTATGTTTAAGAGGAATATGAAGTAGTATACATAAGAGGAATATGAAGTAGTATGTTTAAGAGGAATATGAAGTAGTATATTTAAGAGGAATATGAAGTAGTATGTTTAAGAGGAATATGAAGTAGTATATTTAAGAGGAATATAAAGTAGTATATTTTAAAGGAATATGAAGTAGTATATTTAAGACGAATATGAAGTAGTATGTTTAAGAGGAATGTGAAGTAGTATGTTTAAGAGGAATATGAAGTAGTATGTTTAAGAGGAATATGAAGTAGTATGTTTAAGAGGAATATGCAGTAGTATGTTTAAGAGGAATATGAAGTAGTATGTTTAAGAGGAATGTGAAGTAGTATGTTTAAGAGGAATATGAAGGAGTATGTTTACGAGGAATAGGAAGTAGTACGTTTAAGAGGAATATGAAGTAGTATGTTTAAGAGGAATATGAAGTAGTATGTTTAAGAGGAATATAAAGTAGTATGTTTAAGAGGAATATGAAGTAGTATATTTAAGAAGAATATGCAGTATTTTATTTAAGAGGAAAATGAAGTAATATTTTTAAGAGGAATATGAAGTAGTATGCTTAAGAGGAATATGCAGTAGTATATTTAAGAGGAAAATGAAGTAGTATATTTAATAGGAATATGAAGTAGTATGTTTAAGAGGAATATGAAGTTGTATGTTTAAGAGGAATATGAAGTAGTATGTTTAAGAGGAATATGAAGTAGTATAATTAAGAGGAATATGAAGTAGTATATTTAAGAGGAATATGAAGTAGTATATTTAATAGGAATATGAAGTAGTATGTTTAAGAGGAATATGAAGTAGTATGTTTAAGAGGAATATGAAGTAGTATGTTTAAGAGGAATATAAAGTCGTATGTTTAAGAGGAATATGAAGTAGTATATTTAAGAGGAATATGCAGTATTTTATTTAGGAGGAAAATGAAGTATTATTTTTAAGAGAAATATGAAGTAGTATGCTTAAGAGGAATATGCAGTAGTATATTTAAGAGGAATATGAAGTAGTATATTTAAGAGGAATATGAAGTAGTACGTTTAAGAGGAATATAAAGTAGTATATTTAAGAAGAATATGAAGTAGTATATTTAATAGGAATATGAAGTATTATGTTTAAGAGGAATATGAAGTTGTATATTTAAGAGAATATGAATTAGTATGCTTAAGAGGAATTTGCAATAGTATATTTAAGAGGAATATGAAGTAGTATGTTTAAGAGGAATATGAAGTAGTATGTTTAAGAGGAATATGAAGTAGTATGTTTAAGAGGAATATGCAGTAGTATGTTTAAGAGGAATATGAAGTAGTATGTTTAAGAGAAATGTGAAGTAGTATGTTTAAGAGGAATATGAAGGAGTATGTTTACGAGGAATACGTAGTAGTATATTTAAGAGGAATATGAAGTAGTATGTTTAAGAGGAATATGAAGTAGTATGTTGAAGAGGAATATGAAGTTGTATGTTTAAGAGGAATATGAAGTAGTATGTTTAAGAGGAATATGAAGTAGTATATTTAAGAGGAATATGAACTAGTATATTTAAGATGAATATGAAGTAGTATATTTAAGAGGAATATAAAGTAGTATATTTTAAAGGAATATGAAGTAGTATGTTTAAGACGAATATGAAGTAGTATGTTTAAGAGGAATGTGAAGTAGTATGTTTAAGAGGAATATGAAGTAGTATGTTTAAGAGGAATATGAAGTAGTATGTTTAAGAGGAATACGCAGTAGTATGTTTAGGAGGAATATGAAGTAGTATGTTTAAGAGAAATGTGAAGTAGTATGTTTAAGAGGAATATGAAGGAGTATGTTTACGAGGAATACGAAGTAGTATATTTAAGGGGAATATGAAGTAGTATGTTTAAGAGGAATATGAAGTAGTATGTTGAAGAGGAATATGAAGTTTTATGTTTAAGAGGAATATGAAGTAGTATGTTTAAGAGGAATATGAAGTAGTATATTTAAGAGGAATATGAAGTAGTATATTTAAGAGGAATATGAAGTAGTATATTTAAGAGGAATATAAAGTAGTATATTTTAAAAAAATATGAAGAAGTATGTTTAAGACGAATATAAAGTAGTATGTTTAAGAGGAATGCGAAGTAGTATGTTTAAGAGGCATATGAAGTAGTATATTTCAGAGGAATATGCAGTATTTTATTTAAGAGGAAAATGAAGTAGTATTTTTAAGAGGAATATGAAGTAGTATGCTTAAGAGGAATATGCAGTAGTATATTTAAGAGGAATATGAAGTAGTATATTTAAGAGGAATATGAAGTAGTACGTTTAAGAGGAATATAAAGTAGTATATTTAAGAGGAATATGAAGTAGTATATTTAATAGGAATATGAAGTAGTATGTTTAAGAGGAATATGAAGTTGTATGTTTAAGAGGAATATGAAGTAGTATGTTTAAGAGGAATATGCAATAGTATATTTAAGAGGAATATGAAGTAGTATGTTTTAGAGGAATATGAAGTAGTATGTTTAAGAGGAATATGAAGTAGTATGTTTAAGAGGAATATGCAGTAGTATGTTTAAGAGGAATATGAAGTAGTATGTTTGAGAGGAATAGGAAGTAGTATGTTAAAGAGGAATATGAAGTAGTATGTTTAAGAGGAATACGAAGTAGTATATTTAAGAGGAATATGAAGTAGTATGTTTAAGAAGAATATGAAGTAGTATGTTTAAGAAGAATATTAAGTAGTATGTTTAAGAGGAATATGGAGTAGTATGTTTAAGAAGAATATGAAGTAGTATATTTAAGATGAATATGAAGTAGTATATTTAAGCGGAATATGAAGTAGTATGTTTAAGAGGAATAAGAAGTAGTATGTTTAAGAGGAATATGAAGTAGCTTATTAAGGAAGAATATGAAGTAGTATATATAAGCGAAATATGAAGTAGTATGTTTAAGAGGAATATGAAGTAGTATTTTTAAGAGGAATAAGAAGTAGTATGTTTAAGAGGAATATAAAATAGTATATTTAAGAGGAATATGTAGTAGTATGTTTAAGAGGAATATGAAGTAGTATACATAAGAGGAATATGAAGTAGTATGTTTAAGAGGAATATGAAGTAGTATATTTAAGAGGAATATGAAGTAGTATGTTTAAGAGGAATATGAAGTAGTATGTTTAAGAGGAATATGAAGTAGTATGTTTAAGAGGAATATGAAGTAGTATGTTTCAGAGGAATATGAAGTAGTATATTTAAGAGGAATATGAAGTAGTATATTTAAGAGGAATATGAAGTAGTATATTTAAGAGGAATATGAAGTAGTATGTTTAAGAGGAATATGAAGTAGTATGTTTAAAAGGAATATGAAGCAGTATATTTAAGAGGAATATGAAGTAGTATGTTTAAGTGGAATATGAAGTAGTATGTTTAAGAGGAATATGAAGTAGTATGTTTAAGAGGAATATGAAATAGTTTATGTAAGAGGAATATGCAGTAGTATATTTAAGAGGAATATGAAGTAGTTTATTTAAGAGGAATATGAAGTAGTATGTTTAAGAGGAATATGAAGTAGTATATTTAAGAGGAATATGAAGTAGTATGTTTAAGAGGAATATGAAGTAGTATGTTTAAGAGAAATATGAAGTAGTATGTTTAAGAGGAATATGAAGTAGTATGTTTAAGAGGAATATGAAGTAGTATGTTTAAGAGGAATATGAAATAGTATGTTTAAGAAGAATATGAAGTAGTATGCTTAGGAGGAATATGAAATAGTATGTTTAAGAGGAATATGCAAAAGTATATTTAAGAGCAATATGAAGTAGTATGTTTAAGAGGAATATAAAGTAGTATGTTTAAGAGAGTAATATATTTAAAAGGAATATGATGTAGTATATTTAAGAGGAATATGAAGTAGTATGTTTAAGAGGAATATGAAGTAGTATATTTAAAAGGAATATGAAGTAGTATATTTAAGAGGAATATGAAGTAGTATGTTTAAGAGGAATATGAAGTAGTATGTTTAAGAGGAATATGAAGTAGTATAATTAAGAGGAATATGAAGTAGTATATTTAAGAGGAATATGAAGTATTATGTTTAAGAGGAATATGAAGTAGTATATTTAAGAGGAATATGAAGTAGTATATTTAAGAGGAATATGAAGTAGTATGTTTAAGAGGAATATAAAGTAGTATGATTAAGAGGAATATGAAGTAGTATGTTTAAGAGGAATATAAAGTAGAATGTTTAAGAGAAATATGAAGTAGTATATTTAAGAGGAATATGCAGTATTTTATTTAAGAGGAAAATGAAGTAGTATTTTTAAGAGGAATATGAAGTAGTATGTTTAAGAGGAATATGAAGTAGTATGATTAAGAGGAATATGAAGTAGTATTTTTAAGAGGAATATAAAGTAGAATGTTTAAGAGAAATATGAAGTAGTATATTTAAGAGGAATATGCAGTATTTTATTTAAGAGGAAAATGAAGTAGTATTTTTAAGAGGAATATGAAGTAGTATATTTAAGAGGAATATGAAGTAGTACGTTGAAGAGGAATATGAAGTTGTTTGTTTAAGAGGAATATGAAGTAGTATGTTTAAGAGGAATATGCAATAGTATATTTAAGAGGAATATGAAGTAGTATGTTTAAGAGGAATATGAAGTAGTATGCTTAAGAGGAATATGCAGTAGTATATTTAAGAGGAATATGAAGTAGTTTTTTTAAAAGGAATATGAAGTAGTATGTTTAAGAGGAATATGAAGTAGTATATTTAAGAGGAATATAAAGTAGTATATTTAAGAGGAATATGAAGTAGTATGTTTAAGAGGAATATGAAGTAGTATGTTTAAGAGGAATGTGAAGTAGTATATTTAAGAGGAATATGAAGTAGTATGTTTAAGAGGAATATGAAGTAGTATATTTAAGAGGAATATGAAGTAGTATATTTAATAGGAATATGAAGTATTATGTTTAAGACGAATATGAAGTAGTATGTTTAAGAGGAATATGCAATAATATATTTAAGAGGAATATGAAGTAGTATGTTTAAGAGGAATATGAAGTAGTATGTTTAAGAGGAATATGCAGTAGTATATTTAAGAGGAATATGAAGTAGTATGTTTAAGAGGAATATGAAATAGTATATTTAAGAGGAATATGAAGTAGTATGTTTAAGAGGAATATGAAGTAGTATACATAAGAGGAATATGAAGTAGTATGTTTAAGAGGAATATGAAGTAGTATTTTTAAGAGGAATATGAAGTAGTATGTTTAAGAGGAATATGAAGTAGTATGTTTAAGAGGAATATGAAGTAGTATGTTTAAGAGGAATATGAAGTAGTATGTTTCAGAGGAATATGAAGTAGTATATTTAAGAGGAATATGAAGTAGTATATTTAAGAGGAATATGAAGTAGTATGTTTAAGAGGAATATGAAGTAGTATGTTTAAGAGGAATATGAAGTAGTATGTTTAAGAGGAATATGAAGTAGTATATTTAAGAGGAATATGAAGTAGTATGTTTAAGTGGAATATGAATTAGTATGTTTAAGAGGAATATGAAGTAGTATGTTTAAGAGGAATATGAAGTAGTTTATGTAAGAGGAATATGCAGTAGTATATTTAAGAGGAATATGAAGTAGTATATTTAAGAGGAATATGAAGTAGTATATTTAAGAAGAATATGAAGTAGTATATTTAAGAGGAATATGAAGTAGTATGTTTAAGAGGAATATGAAGTAGTATGTTTAAGAGAAATATGAAGTAGTATGTTTAAGAGAAATATGAAGTAGTATGTTTAAGAGGAATATGAAGTAGCATGTTTAAGAGGAATATGAAGTAGTATGTTTAAGAGGAATAGGAAGTAGTATGTTTAGGAGGAATATGAAATAGTATGTTTAAGAGGAATATGCAAAAGTATATTTAAGAGGAATATGAAGTAGTATGTTTAAGAGGAATATAAAGTAGTATGTTTAAGAGAGTAATATATTTAAGAGGAATATGATGTAGTATATTTACGAGGAATATGAAGTAGTATGTTTAAGAGGAATATGAAGTAGTATATTTAAGAGGAATATGAAGTAGTATATTTAAGAGGAATATGAAGTAGTATGTTTAAGAGGAATATGAACTAGTATGTTTAAGAGGAATATGAAGTAGTATAATTAAGAGGAATATGAAGTAGTATATTTAAGAGAAATATGAAGTAGTATATTTAAGAGGAATATGAAGTAGTATATTTGAGAGGAATATGAAGTAGTATATTTAAGAGGAATATGAAGAAGTATATTTAAGAGAAATATGAAGTAGTATATTTAAGAGGAATATGAAGTAGTATATTTAAGAGGAATATGAAGTAGTATGTTTAAGAGGAATATGAAGTAGTATGTTTAAGAGGAATATGAAGTAGTATGTTTAAGAGGAATATAAAGTAGAATGTTTAAGAGAAATATGAAGTAGTATATTTAAGAGGAATATGCAGTATTTTATTTAAGAGGAAAATGAAGTAGTATTTTTAAGAGGAATATGAAGTAGTATGCTTAAGAGGAATATGCAGTAGTATATTTAAGAGGAATATGAAGTAGTATATTTAAGAGGAATATGAAGTAGTACGTTTAAGAGGAATATGAAGTAGTATGTTTAAGAGGAATATGAAGTAGTATGTTTAAGAGGAATATGCAATAGTATATTTAAGAGGAATATGAAGTAGTATGTTTAAGAGGAATATGAAGTAGTATGTTTAAGAGGAATATGCAGTAGTATATTTAAGAGGAATATGAAGTAGTATATTTAAAAGGAATATGAAGTGGTATGTTTAAGAGGAATATGTAGTAGTATATTTAAGAGGAATATGAAGTAGTATATTTAAGAGGAATGTGAAGTAGTATGTTTAAGAGGAATATGAAGTAGTATGTTTAAGAGGAATACGAAGTAGTATATTTAAGAGGAATATGAAGTAGTATGTTTAAGAGGAATATGAAGTTGTATGTTTAAGAGGAATATGAAGTAGTATGTTTAAGAGGAATATGAAGTAGTATGTTTAAGAGGAATATGAAGTAGTATATTTAAGAGGAATATGAAGTAGTGTATTTAAGAGCAATATGAAGTAGTATATTTAAGAGGAATATGAAGAGTATATTTTTAAGAAATATGAAGTAGTATGATTAAGAGGAATATGAAGTAGTATGTTTAAGATGAATGTGAAGTAGTATGTTTAAGAGGAATATGAAGTAGTATATTTAAGAGGAAAATGAAGAAGTATGTTTAAGAGGAATATGAAGTAGTATGTTTAAGAAGAATATTAAGTAGTATGTTTAAGAGGAATATGAAGTAGTATGTTTAAGAGGAATATAAAGTAGTATATTTAAGAGTAATATGCAGTAGTATATTTAAGAGGAATATGGAGTAGTATATTTAAGAGGAATATGAAGAAGTATGTTTAAGAAGAATATGAAGTAGTATATTTAAGAGGAATATGAAGTAGTATATTTAAGAGGAATATGAAGTAGTATATTTAAGAGGAATATGAAGTAGTATATTTAAGAGGAATATGAAGTAGTATATTTAAGAGGAATATGAAGTAGTATATTTAAGAGGAATATGAAGTAGTATGTTTAAGAGGAATATGAAGTAGCATGTTTAAGAGGAATATGAAGTAGTATGTTTAAGAGGAATATGAAGTTGTATATTTAAGAGGAATATGAAGTAGTATGTTTAAGAGGCATATGAAATTGTATATTTAAAAGGAATATGAAGTAGTATGTTTAAGAGGAATATGCAGTAGTTTGTTTAAGAGGAATATGAAGTAGTATGTTTAAGAGGAATATGCAGTAGAATAGTTAAGAGGAATATGGGGTAGTATATTTAAGAGGAATATGAAGTAATATGTTTAAGAGGAATATGAAGTAGTATGTTTAAGAGGAATATGCAATAATATATTTAAGAGGAATATGAAGTAGTATGTTTAAGAGGAATATGAAGTAGTATGTTTAAGAGGAATATGCAGTAGTATATTTAAGAGGAATATGAAGTAGTATATTGAAGAGTAATATGAAGTAGTATGTTTACGAGGAATATGAAGTAGTATATTTAAGAGGAATATGAAGTAGTATATTTAAGAGGAATATGAAGTAGTATGTTTAAGAGGAACATGAAATAGTATGTTTAAGAAAAATATGAAGTAGTATGTTTAAGAGGAATATGAAGTATAATATTTAAGAGGAATATGAAGTAGTATGTTTAAGAGAAATATGAAGTAGTATGTTTAAGAGGAATATGAAGTAGTATGTTTAAGAGGAATATGAAGTAGTATATTTAAGAGGAATATGCAGTAGTATATTTAAGAGGATAATGAAGTAGTATATATAAGACGAATATAAAGTAGTATGTTTAAGAGGAATGTGAAGTAGGATGTTTAAGAGGAATATGAAGTAGTTTGTTTAAGACGAATACAAAGTAGTATATTTAAGAGGAATATGAAGTAGTATGTTTAAGAGGAATATGAAATAGTATGTTTAAGAGGAATATGAAGTAGTATGTTTAAGAGGAACATGAAGTAGTATGATTAAGAGGAATATGAAGTAGTATATTTAAGAGGAATATGAAGTAGTATATTTAAGAGGAATATGAAGTAGTATATTTAAGAGGAATATGAAGTAGTATGTTTAAGAGGAATATGAAGTAGTCTGTTTAAGAAAAGTATGAAGTAGTATATTTAAGAGGAATATGAAGTAGCATATTTGAGAGGAATATGAAGTAGTATATTTAAGAGGAATATGAAGTAGTATGTTTAAGAGGAATATGAAGAAGTATGTTTAAGAGGAATATGAAGTAGTATGTTTAAGAGCAATATGAAGTAGTTTATTTAAGAGGAATATGAAGTAGTATGTTTAAGAGGAATATGAAGTAGTATATTTAAGAGGAAAATGAAGTTGTATGTTTAAGAGGAATATTAAGTAGTATGTAAAAGAGGAATATATAGTAGTATATTTAAGTGGAATATGAAGTAGTATATTTAAGAGGAATATGAAGTTTTACGTTTAAGAGGAATATAAAGTAGTATGTTTAAGAGGAATAAGAAGTAGTATGTTTAAGAGGAATATGAAGTAGTAGATTTAAGAGGAATATGAAGTAGTATATTTAAGAGGTATATGAAGTAGTATGTTTAAGAGGAATATGAAGTAGTATATTTAAGAAAAATATGATGTAGTATATTTAAGAGGAATATGAAGTAGTATATTTAAGAGGAATAACATGAAGGAGTATGTTTAAGAGGAATATGAAGTAGTATGTTCAAGAGGAATGTGAAGTAGTACGGTTAAGAGGAATATGAAGTAGTATGTTTAAGAGGAATATTAAGTTGTATGTCTAAGAGGAATATGTAGAAGTATATTTAAGAGGAATATGAAGTAGTATATTTAAGAGGAATATGAAGTATTATGTTTATGATGAATATGAAGTATTATGTTTAAGAGGAAAAAGAAGTAGTATGTTTAAGAGGAATATGAAGTAGTATGTTTAAGAGGAATATGAAGTAGTATGTTTAAGAGGAATATGAAGTAGTATGTTTAAGAGGAATATGAAATAGTATGTTTAAGGGGAATATGAAGTAGTATGTTTAAGAGGAATATGAAGTAGTATGTTTAAGAGGAATATGAAGTAGTATATTTAAGAGGAATATGCAGTAGTATATTTAAGAGGAATATGAAGTAGTATATTTAAGACGAATATTAAGTAGTATGTTTAAGAGGAATGTGAAGTAGTATGTTTAAGAGGAATATGAAGTAGTACGTTTAAGAGGAATACAAAGTAGTATATTTAAGAGGAATATGAAGTAGTATGTTTAAGAGGAATATGAAGTAGTATATTTAAGAGGAATATGAAGTAGTATATTTAAGAGTAATATGAAGTAGTATAAATAAGAGGAATATGAAGTAGTATGTTTAAGAGGAATATGAAGTAGTAAACTTAAGAGGAATGTGAAGTAGTATGTTTAAGAGGAATATGAAGTAGTATATTTAAGAGGAATATGAAGTAGTATGTTTAAGAGGAATATGAAGTAGTATGTTTAAGAGGAATATGAAGTAGTATGTTTAAGAGGAATATTAAGTTGTATGTCTAAGAGGAATATGTAGAAGTATATTTAAGAGGAATAGGAAGTAGCATATTTAAGAGGAATATGAAGTATTATGTTTATGATGAATATGAAGTATTATGTTTAAGAGGAAAAAGAAGTAGTATGTTTAAGAGGAATATGAAGTAGTATAATTAAGAGGAATATGAAGTAGTATATTTAAGAGGAATATGAAGTTGTATATTTAAGAGGAATATGAAGTAGTATATTGAAGAGGAATATGAAGTAGTATGTTTAAGAGGAATATGAAGTAGTATGTTTAAGAGGATAATGAAGTAGTATGTTTAAGAAGAATATGAAGTAGTATGTTTAAGAGGAATATGATGTAGTATGTTTAAGAGGAATATGAAGTAGTATGTTTAAGAGGAATATGAAGTAGTATGTTTAAGAAGAATATGAAGTAGTATGTTTAGGAGGAATATGAAGTAGTATGTTTAAGAGGAATATGAAGTAGTATAATTAATAGGAATATGCAGTAGTTTATTTAAGAGGAATATGAAGTAGTATATTTAGGTGGAATATGAAGTAGTATATTTAAGAGGAATATGAAGTAGTATATTTAAGAGGAATGTGAAGTAGTATGTTTAAGAGGAATATGAAGTATTATGTTTAAGAAGAATATGAAGTAGTATGTTTAAGAGGAATATGAATTAGTATATTTAAGAGGAATATGAAGTAGTATGTTTAAGAGAATATGAAGAAGTATGTTTAAGAGGAATATGCAGTATATATTTAAGAGGAATATGAAGTAGTATGTTTAAGAGGAAAACGAAGTAGTATGTTTAAGAGGAATATGCAATAGTATATTTAAGAGGAATATGAAGTAGTATGTTTAAGAGGAATATAAAGTAGTATGTTTAAGAGGAATATGCAGTAGTATATTTAAGACGAATATGAAGTAGTATATTTAAGAGGAATATGAAGTAGTATGTTTAAGAGGAATATGAAGTAGTATATTTAAGAGGAATATGCAGTATATATTTAAGAGGAATATGAAGTAGTATGTTTAAGAGGAATGTGAAGTAGTATGTTTAAGAGGAATATGAAGTAGTATGTTTAAGAGGAATATGAAGTAGTATGTTTAAGAGGAATATGAAGTAGTATGTTTAAGAGGAATATGAAGTAGTATGTTTAAGAGGAATATGAAGTAGTTTATTTAAGACGAATATGAAGAAGTATATTTAAGTGGAATATGAAGTAGTATTTTTAAGAGGAATATGAAGTAGTATATTTAAGAGGAATATGAAGTAGTATATTTAAGAGGAATATGAAATAGTATATTTAAGAGAAATATGAAGTAGTATGTTTAAAAGGAATATGAAGTAGTATGTTTAAGAGGAATATGAAGTAGTATGTTTAAGAGGAATATGAAGTAGTATGTTTAAGAGGAATATGAAGTTGTATATTTAAGAGGAATATGCAGTAGTTTATTTAAGAGGAAAATGAAGTAGTATGTCTAAGAAAAATATGAAGTAGTATGTTTAAGAGGAATATGAAGTAGTATGTTTAAGAGGAATATGATGTAGTATGTTTAAGAAGAATATGAAGTAGTATGTTTGGGAGGAATATGAAGTAGTATATTTAAGAGGAATATGAAGTAGTATGTTTAAGAGGAATATGAAGTAGTATGTTTAAGAGGAATATGAATTAGTATGTTTAAGTGGAATATGAAGTAGTATGTTTAAGAGGAATATGAAGTAGTATGTTTAAGAGGAATATGAAGTAGTATGTTTAAGAGGAATATGCAGTAGTATTTTAAAGAGGAATATGAAGTATTATATTTAAGAATAATATGAAGTTGTATGTTTAAGAGGAATATGAAGTAGTATATTTCAGAGGAATATGAAGGAATATGAAGTAGTATGTGTAAGAGGAATATGAAGTAGTACGTTTAAGACGAATATGAAGTAGTATGTTTAAGAGGAATATGAAGTAGTATGTTTAAAAGGAATATCAAGTAGTATATTTAAGAGGAATATGAAGTAGTATATTTAAGAGGAATATGAAGTAGTATATTTAAGATATATATGAAGTAGTATATTTAAGAGGAATATGAAATAATATATTTGAGAGGAATATGAAGTAGTATGTTTAAGAGGAATTTGAAATAGTATGTTTAAGAGGAATATGAAGTAGTATATTTAAGAGGAATATGAATTAGTATGTTTAAGAGGAATATGAAGTAGCATATTTCAGAGGAATATGAAGGAGTATGAAGTAGTATGTTTAAGAGGAATATAATGTAGTATGTTTAAGAGGAATATGAAGTAGTATGTTTAAGAGGAATATGAAGTTGTATGTTTAAGAGGAATATGAAGTAGTATATTTAAGAGGAATATGAAATAGTATATTTAAGACGAATATGAAGTAGTATATTTCTGAGCCATATGAAGGAATATAAAGTAGTATGTTTAAGAGGAATATGAAGTAGTATGTTTAAGACGAATATGAAGTAGTATGTTTAAGAGGAATATGAAGTAGTATGTTTAAAAGGAATATGAAGTAGTATATTTAAGAGGAATATGAAGTAGTATGTTTAAGAGAAATATGAAGTAGTATATTTCAGAGGAATATGAAGGAATATGAAGTAGTATGTGTAAGAGGAATATGAAGTAGTACGTTTAAGACGAATATGAAGTGATATATTTAAGAGGAATATAAAGTAGTATATTTAAGAGGAATATGAAGTAGTATGTTTAAGAGGAATATGAAGTAGTATGTTTAAGAGGAATATGAATTAGTATGTTTAAGTGGAATATGAAGTAGTATGTTTAAGAGGAATATGAAGTAGTATGTTTAAGAGGAATATGAAGTAGTATGTTTAAGAGGAATATGCAGTAGTATTTTAAAGAGGAATATGAAGTATTATATTTAAGAGGAATATGAAGTTGTATGTTTAAGAGGAATATGAAGTAGTATATTTCAGAGGAATATGAAGGAATATGAACTAGTATGTGTAAGAGGAATATGAAGTAGTACGTTTAAGACGAATATGAAGTAGTATGTTTAAGAGGAATATGAAGTAGTATGTTTAAAAGGAATATCAAGTAGTATATTTAAGAGGAATATGAAGTAGTATATTTAAGAGGAATATGAAGTAGTATATTTAAGAGGAATATGAAGTAGTCTATTTAAGAGGAATATGAAATAATATATTTGAGAGGAATATGAAGTAGTATGTTTAAGAGGAATTTGAAATAGTATGTTTAAGAGGAATATGAAGTAGTATATTTAAGAGGAATATGAAGTAGTATGTTTAAGAGGAATATGAAGTAGCATATTTCAGAGGAATATGAAGGAGTATGAAGTAGTATGTTTAAGAGGAATATAATGTAGTATGTTTAAGAGGAATATGAAGTAGTATGTTTAAGAGGAATATGAAGTTGTATGTTTAAGAGGAATATGAAGTAGTATATTTAAGAGGAATATGAAATAGTATATTTAAGACGAATATGAAGTAGTATATTTCTGAGGCATATGAAGGAATATAAAGTAGTATGTTTAAGAGGAATATGAAGTAGTATGTTTAAGACGAATATGAAGTAGTATGTTAAAGAGGAATATGAAGTAGTATGTTTAAAAGGAACATGAAGTAGTATATTTAAGAGGAATATGAAGTAGTATGTTTAAGAGAAATATGAAGTAGTATATTTCAGAGGAATATGAAGGAATATGAAGTAGTATGTGTAAGAGGAATATGAAGTAGTACGTTTTAGACGAATATGAAGTAGTATATTTAAGAGGAATATGAAGTAGTATGTTTAAGAGGAATATCAAGTAGTATATTTAAGAGGAATATGAAGTAGTATATTTAAGAGGAATATAAAGTAGTATGTTTAAGACGAATATGAAGTAGTATGTTTAAGAGGAATATGAAGTAGTATGTTTAAGAGGAATATGAACTAGTATGTCTAAGAGGAATATGAAGTAGTATGTTTAAGAGGAATATTAAGTAGTATGTTAAAGAGGAATATGTAGAAGTATATTTAAGAGGAATATGAAGTAGTATATTTAAGAGGAATATGAAGTATTATGTTTATGAGGAATATGAAGTAGTATGTTTAAGAGGAAAAAGACGTTGTATGTTTAAGAGGAATATGAAGTAGTATATTTAAGAGGAATATGAAGTAGTATATTTAATAGGAATATGAAGTTGTATATTTAAGAGGAATATGAAGTAGTATATTTAAGAGGAATATGAAGTAGTATGTTTAAGAGGAATATGAAGTAGTATGTTTAAGAGGAATATGAAGTAGTATGTTTAAGAAGAATATGAAGTAGTATGTTTAGGAGGAATATGAAGTAGTATATTTAAGAGGAATATGAAGTAGTATGTTTAAGAGGAATATGCAGTAATATATTTAAGAGGAATATGAAGTAGTATATTTAAGAGGAATATCACGTAGTATATTTAGGAGGAATATGAAGTAGTATATTTAAGAGGAATATCAAATAGTATATTTAAGAGGAATATGAAGTAGTATATTTAAGAGGAATATAAAGTAGTATGTTTAAGACGAATATGAAGTAGTATGTTTAAGAGGAATATGAAGTAGTATGTTTAAGAGGAATATGAACTAGTATGTTTAAGAGGAATATGAAGTAGTATGTTTAAGAGGAATATGTAGTAGTATGTTTCAGAGGAATATGATGTAGTATGTTTAAGAGGAATATGAAGTAGTATGTTTAAGAGGAATATTAAGTAGTATGTTTAAGAGGAATATGTAGAAGTATATTTAAGAGGAATATGAAGTAGTATATTTAAGAGGAATATGAAGTATTATGTTTATGAGGAATATGAAGTAGTATGTTTAAGAGGAAAAAGACGTTGTATGTTTAAGAGGAATATGAAGTAGTATATTTAAGAGGAATATGAAGTAGTATATTTAATAGGAATATGAAGTTGTATATTTAAGAGGAATATGAAGTAGTATATTTAAGAGGAATATGAAGTAGTATGTTTAAGAGGAATATGAAGTAGTATGTTTAAGAGGAATATGAAGTAGTATGTTTAAGAAGAATATGAAGTAGTATGTTTAGGAGGAATATGAAGTAGTATATTTAAGAGGAATATGAAGTAGTATGTTTAAGAGGAATATGCAGTAATATATTTAAGAGGAATATGAAGTAGTATATTTAAGAGGAATATCACGTAGTATATTTAGGAGGAATATGAAGTAGTATATTTAAGAGGAATATCAAATAGTATATTTAAGAGGAATATGAAGTAGTATGTTTAAAAGGAATATGAAGTAGTATGTTTAAGAGGAATATGAAGTAGTATATTTAAGAGGAATATGAAGTAGTATGTTTAAGAGGAATATGAAGTAGTATATTTAAGAGGAATATGCTGTAGTTTATTTAAGAGGAATTTGAAGTAGTATGTC
Source organism: Atherix ibis (assembly GCA_958298945.1). Lineage (NCBI taxonomy): Eukaryota > Metazoa > Arthropoda > Insecta > Diptera > Athericidae > Atherix > Atherix ibis. The sequence goes on along the minus strand of CATQJD010000064.1, from coordinate 982,672 downwards.
TAAGAAAAATATGAAGTAGTATGTTTAAGAGGAATATGAAGTAGTATATTTAAGAGGAATATGAAGTAGTATGTTTAAGAGGAATATGAGGTAGTATATTTCAGAGGAATATGAAGGAGTATGAAGTAGTATGTTTAAGAGGAATATAATGTAGTATGTTTAAGAGGAATATGAAGTAGTATGTTTAAGAGGAATATGAAGTTGTATGTTTAAGAGGAATATCAAGTAGTATATTAAAGAGGAATATGCAGTAGTATATTTAAGAGGAATATGAAGTAGTATATTTAAGAGGAATATGAAGTAGTATATTTAAGAGGAATATGAAATAGTATATTTAAGAGGAATATGAAGTAGTATATTTCAGAGGCATATGAAGGAATATAAAGTAGTATGTTTAAGAGGAATATGAAGTAGTATGTTTAAGACGAATATGAAGTAGTATGTTTAAGAGGAATATGAAGTAGTATGTTTAAGAGGAATATGAAGTAGTATATTTAAGAGGAATATGGAGTAGTATGTTTAAGAGAAATATGAAGTAGTATATTTCAGAGGAATATGAAGGAATATGAAGTAGTATGTGTAAGAGGAATATGAAGTAGTACGTTTAAGACGAATATGAAGTAGTATATTTAAGAGGAATATGAAGTAGTATGTTTAAGAGGAATATCAAGTAGTATATTTAAGAGGAATATGAAGTAGTATATTTAAGAGGAATATAAAGTATTATGTTTAAGACGAATATGAAGTAGTATTTTTAAGAGGAATATGAAGTAGTATGTTTAAGAGGAATATGAACTAGTATGTTTAAGAGGAATATGAAGTAGTATGTTTGAGAGGAATATGAAGTAGTGTGTTTAAGAGGAATATGATGTAGTATGTTTAAGAGAAATATGAAGTAGTATGTTTAAGAGGAAAATTAAGTAGTATGTTTAAGAGGAATATGTAGAAGTATATTTAAGAGGAATATGAAGTAGTATATTTAAGAGGAATATGAAGTATTATGTTTATGAGGAATATGAAGTAGTATGTTTAAGAGGAAAAAGACGTTGTATGTTTAAGAGGAATATGAAGTAGTATATTTAAGAGGAATATGAAGTAGTATATTTAATAGGAATATGAAGTTGTATATTTAAGAGGAATATGAAGTAGTATATTTAAGAGGAATATGAAGTAGTATATTTAAGAGGAATATGAAGTAGTATGTTTAAGAGGAATATGAAGTAGTATGTTTAAGAAGAATATGAAGTAGTATGTTTAGGAGGAATATGAAGTAGTATATTTAAGAGGAATATGAAGTAGTATGTTTAAGAGGAATATGCAGTAATATATTTAAGAGGAATATGAAGTAGTATATTTAAGAGGAATATCACGTAGTATATTTAAGAAGAATATTAAGTAGTATATTTAGGAGGAATATGAAGTTATATGTTTAAGAGGAATATGAAGTATTATATTTAAGAGGAATATGAAGTTGTATGTTTAAGAGGAATATGAAGTAGTATATTTCAGAGGAATATGAAGGAATATGAAGTAGTATGTGTAAGAGGAATATGAAGTAGTACGTTTAAGACGAATATGAAGTAGTATGTTTAAGAGGAATATGAAGTAGTATGTTTAAGAGGAATATAATGTAGTATGTTTAAGAGGAATATGAAGTAGTATGTTTAAGAGGAATATGAAGTTGTATGTTTAAGAGGAATATGAAGTATTATATTTAAGAGGAATATGAAGTTGTATGTTTAAGAGGAATATGAAGTAGTATATTTCAGAGGAATATGAAGGAATATGAAGTAGTATGTGTAAGAGGAATATGAAGTAGTACGTTTAAGACGAATATGAAGTAGTATGTTTAAGAGGAATATGAAGTAGTATGTTTAAGAGGAATATTAAGTAGTATGTTTAAGAGGAATATGTAGAAGTATATTTAAGAGGAATATGAATTAGTATGTTTAAGTGGAATATGAAGTAGTATGTTTAAGAGCAATATGAAGTAGTATATTTAAGAGGAATATGCTGTAGTTTATTTAAGAGGAATTTGAAGTAGTATGTCTAAGAAAAATATGAAGTAGTATGTTTAAGAGGAATATGAAGTAGTATGTTTAAGAGGAATATGAAATAGTATGTTTAAGAGGAATATGAAGTAGTATAATTAAGAGGAATATGGAGTATTTTATTTAAGAGGAATATGAAGTAGTATATTTAAGTGGAATATGAAGTAGTATGTTTAAAAGGAATATGAAGTAGTATGTTTAAAAGGAATATGAAGTAGTATGTTTAAGAGGAATATGAAGTAGTATATTTAAGAGGAATATGAAGTAGTATATTTGAGAGGAATATGAATATTATATTTAAGAGGAATATGAAGTAGTATATTTAAGAGGAATATAAAGTAGTATGTTTAAGAGGAATATGAAGTAGTATGTTTAAGAGGTATATGAAGTAGTATATTTAAGTGGAATATGAAGTAGTATGTTTAAGAGGAATATGAAGTAGTATGTTCAAGAGGAATATGAAGTAGTATGTTTATGAGGAATATGCAGTATTATATTTAAGAGGAATATGAAGTTGTATGTTTAAGAGGAATATGAAGTAGTATATTTCAGAGGTATATGAAGTAGTATGTTTAAGAGGAATATGCAGTAGTATATTTAAGAGGAATATGAAGTAGTATTTTTAAGAGGAATATGGAATAGTATGTTTAAGAGGAATATGAAGTAGTATGTTTAAGAAGAATATGAAGTAGTATATTTAGGAGGAATATGAAGTAGTATATTTAAGAGGAATATGAAGTAGTATGTTTAAGAGGAATATGCAGTAATATATTTAAGAGGAATATGAAGTAGTATATTTAAGAGGAATATCACGTAGTATATTTAGGAGGAATATGAAGTAGTATATTTAAGAGGAATATCAAATAGTATATTTAAGAGGAATATGAAGTAGTATATTTAAGAGGAATATAAAGTAGTATGTTTAAGACGAATATGAAGTAGTATGTTTAAGAGGAATATGAAGTAGTATGTTTAAGAGGAATATGAACTAGTATGTTTAAGAGGAATATGAAGTAGTATGTTTAAGAGGAATATGTAGTAGTATGTTTCAGAGGAATATGATGTAGTATGTTTAAGAGGAATATGAAGTAGTATGTTTAAGAGGAATATTAAGTAGTATGTTTAAGAGGAATATGTAGAAGTATATTTAAGAGGAATATGAAGTAGTATATTTAAGAGGAATATGAAGTATTATGTTTATGAGGAATATGAAGTAGTATGTTTAAGAGGAATATGAAGTAGTATGTTTAAGAAGAATATGAAGTAGTATGTTTAGGAGGAATATGAAGTAGTATATTTAAGAGGAATATGAAGTAGTATGTTTAAGAGGAATATGCAGTAATATATTTAAGAGGAATATGAAGTAGTATATTTAAGAGGAATATCACGTAGTATATTTAGGAGGAATATGAAGTAGTATATTTAAGAGGAATATCAAATAGTATATTTAAGAGGAATATGAAGTAGTATGTTTAAAAGGAATATGAAGTAGTATGTTTAAGAGGAATATGAAATAGTATGTTTAAGAGGAATATGAAGTAGTATGTTTAAGAGGAATATGAAGTAGTATATTTAAGAGGAATATGCTGTAGTTTATTTAAGAGGAATTTGAAGTAGTATGTCTAAGAAAAATATGAAGTAGTATGTTTAAGAGGAATATGAAGTAGTATATTTAAGAGGAATATGAAGTAGTATGTTTAAGAGGAATATGAGGTAGTATATTTCAGAGGAATATGAAGGAGTATGAAGTAGTGTGTTTAAGAGGAATATAATGTAGTATGTTTAAGAGGAATATGAAGTAGTATGTTTAAGAGGAATATGAAGTTGTATGTTTAAGAGGAATATCAAGTAGTATATTAAAGAGGAATATGCAGTAGTATATTTAAGAGGAATATGAAGTAGTATATTTAAGAGGAATATGAAGTAGTATATTTAAGAGGAATATGAAATAGTATATTTAAGAGGAATATGAAGTAGTATATTTCAGAGGCATATGAAGGAATATAAAGTAGTATGTGTAAGAGGAATATGAAGTAGTATGTTTAAGACGAATATGAAGTAGTATGTTTAAGAGGAATATGAAGTAGTATGTTTAAGAGGAATATGAAGTAGTATATTTAAGAGGAATATGAAGTAGTATGTTTAAGAGAAATATGAAGTAGTATATTTCAGAGGAATATGAAGGAATATGAAGTAGTATGTGTAAGAGGAATATGAAGTAGTACGTTTAAGACGAATATGAAGTAGTATATTTAAGAGGAATATGAAGTAGTATGTTTAAGAGGAATATAAAGTAGTATATTTAAGAGGAATATGAAGTAGTATATTTAAGAGGAATATAAAGTATTATGTTTAAGACGAATATGAAGTAGTATTTTTAAGAGGAATATGAAGTAGTATGTTTAAGAGGAATATGAACTAGTATGTTTAAGAGGAATATGAAGTAGTATGTTTGAGAGGAATATGAAGTAGTGTGTTTAAGAGGAATATGATGTAGTATGTTTAAGAGAAATATGAAGTAGTATGTTTAAGAGGAAAATTAAGTAGTATGTTTAAGAGGAATATGTAGAAGTATATTTAAGAGGAATATGAAGTAGTATATTTAAGAGGAATATGAAGTATTATGTTTATGAGGAATATGAAGTAGTATGTTTAAGAGGAAAAAGACGTTGTATGTTTAAGAGGAATATGAAGTAGTATATTTAAGAGGAATATGAAGTAGTATATTTAATAGGAATATGAAGTTGTATATTTAAGAGGAATATGAAGTAGTATATTTAAGAGGAATATGAAGTAGTATGTTTAAGAGGAATATGAAGTAGTATGTTTAAGAAGAATATGAAGTAGTATGTTTAGGTGGAATATGAAGTAGTATATTTCAGAGGTATATGAAGTAGTATGTTTAAGAGGAATATGCAGTAGTATATTTAAGAGGAATATGAAGTAGTATTTTTAAGAGGAATATGGAATAGTATGTTTAAGAGGAATATGAAGTAGTATGTTTAAGAAGAATATGAAGTAGTATATTTAGGAGGAATATGAAGTAGTATATTTAAGAGGAATATGAAGTAGTATGTTTAAGAGGAATATGCAGTAATATATTTAAGAGGAATATGAAGTAGTATATTTAAGAGGAATATCACGTAGTATATTTAGGAGGAATATGAAGTAGTATATTTAAGAGGAATATCAAATAGTATATTTAAGAGGAATATGAAGTAGTATATTTAAGAGGAATATAAAGTAGTATGTTTAAGACGAATATGAAGTAGTATGTTTAAGAGGAATATGAAGTAGTATGTTTAAGAGGAATATGAACTAGTATGTTTAAGAGGAATATGAAGTAGTATGTTTAAGAGGAATATGTAGTAGTATGTTTCAGAGGAATATGATGTAGTATGTTTAAGAGGAATATGAAGTAGTATGTTTAAGAGGAATATTAAGTAGTATGTTTAAGAGGAATATGTAGAAGTATATTTAAGAGGAATATGAAGTAGTATATTTAAGAGGAATATGAAGTATTATGTTTATGAGGAATATGAAGTAGTATGTTTAAGAGGAAAAAGACGTTGTATGTTTAAGAGGAATATGAAGTAGTATATTTAAGAGGAATATGAAGTAGTATATTTAATAGGAATATGAAGTTGTATATTTAAGAGGAATATGAAGTAGTATATTTAAGAGGAATATGAAGTAGTATGTTTAAGAGGAATATGAAGTAGTATGTTTAAGAGGAATATGAAGTAGTATGTTTAAGAAGAATATGAAGTAGTATGTTTAGGAGGAATATGAAGTAGTATATTTAAGAGGAATATGAAGTAGTATGTTTAAGAGGAATATAAAGTAATATATTTAAGAGGAATATGAAGTAGTATATTTAAGAGGAATATCACGTAGTATATTTAGGAGGAATATGAAGTAGTATATTTAAGAGGAATATCAAATAGTATATTTAAGAGGAATATGAAGTAGTATGTTTAAAAGGAATATGAAGTAGTATGTTTAAGAGGAATATGAAATAGTATGTTTAAGAGGAATTAGAAGTAGTATGTTTAAGAGGAATATGAAGTAGTATATTTAAGAGGAATATGCTGTAGTTTATTTAAGAGGAATTTGAAGTAGTATGTCTAAGAAAAATATGAAGTAGTATGTTTAAGAGGAATATGAAGTAGTATATTTAAGAGGAATATGAAGTAGTATGTTTAAGAGGAATATGAGGTAGTATATTTCAGAGGAATATGAAGGAGTATGAAGTAGTGTGTTTAAGAGGAATATAATGTAGTATGTTTAAGAGGAATATGAAGTAGTATGTTTAAGAGGAATATGAAGTTGTATGTTTAAGAGGAATATCAAGTAGTATATTAAAGAGGAATATGCAGTAGTATATTTAAGAGGAATATGAAGTAGTATATTTAAGAGGAATATGAAGTAGTATATTTAAGAGGAATATGAAATAGTATATTTAAGAGGAATATGAAGTAGTATATTTCAGAGGCATATGAAGGAATATAAAGTAGTATGTGTAAGAGGAATATGAAGTAGTATGTTTAAGACGAATATGAAGTAGTATGTTTAAGAGGAATATGAAGTAGTATGTTTAAGAGGAATATGAAGTAGTATATTTAAGAGGAATATGAAGTAGTATGATTAAGAGAAATATGAAGTAGTATATTTCAGAGGAATATGAAGGAATATGAAGTAGTATGTGTAAGAGGAATATGAAGTAGTACGTTTAAGACGAATATGAAGTAGTATATTTAAGAGGAATATGAAGTAGTATGTTTAAGAGGAATATCAAGTAGTATATTTAAGAGGAATATGAAGTAGTATATTTAAGAGGAATATAAAGTATTATGTTTAAGACGAATATGAAGTAGTATTTTTAAGAGGAATATGAAGTAGTATGTTTAAGAGGAATATGAACTAGTATGTTTAAGAGGAATATGAAGTAGTATGTTTGAGAGGAATATGAAGTAGTGTGTTTAAGAGGAATATGATGTAGTATGTTTAAGAGAAATATGAAGTAGTATGTTTAAGAGGAAAATTAAGTAGTATGTTTAAGAGGAATATGTAGAAGTATATTTAAGAGGAATATGAAGTAGTATATTTAAGAGGAATATGAAGTATTATGTTTATGAGGAATATGAAGTAGTATGTTTAAGAGGAAAAAGACGTTGTATGTTTAAGAGGAATATGAAGTAGTATATTTAAGAGGAATATGAAGTAGTATATTTAATAGGAATATGAAGTTGTATATTTAAGAGGAATATGAAGTAGTATATTTAAGAGGAATATGAAGTAGTATGTTTAAGAGGAATATGAAGTAGTATGTTTAAGAAGAATATGAAGTAGTATGTTTAGGAGGAATATGAAGTAGTATATTTAAGAGGAATATGAAGTAGTATGTTTAAGAGGAATATGCAGTAATATATTTAAGAGGAATATGAAGTAGTATATTTAAGAGGAATATCACGTAGTATACTTAAGAAGAATATTAAGTAGTATATTTAGGAGGAATATGAAGTTATATGTTTAAGAGGAATATGAAGTATTATATTTAAGAGGAATATGAAGTTGTATGTTTAAGAGGAATATGAAGTAGTATATTTCAGAGGAATATGAAGGAATATGAAGTAGTATGTGTAAGAGGAATATGAAGTAGTACGTTTAAGACGAATATGAAGTAGTATGTTTAAGAGGAATATGAAGTAGTATGTTTAAGAGGAATATAATGTAGTATGTTTAAGAGGAATATGAAGTAGTATGTTTAAGAGGAATATGAAGTTGTATGTGTAAGAGGAATATGAAGTATTATATTTAAGAGGAATATGAAGTTGTATGTTTAAGAGGAATATGAAGTAGTATATTTCAGAGGAATATGAAGGAATATGAAGTAGTATGTGTAAGAGGAATATGAAGTAGTACGTTTAAGACGAATATGAAGTAGTATGTTTAAGAGGAATATGAAGTAGTATGTTTAAGAGGAATATTAAGTAGTATGTTTAAGAGGAATATGTAGAAGTATATTTAAGAGGAATATGAATTAGTATGTTTAAGTGGAATATGAAGTAGTATGTTTAAGAGCAATATGAAGTAGTATATTTAAGAGGAATATGCTGTAGTTTATTTAAGAGGAATTTGAAGTAGTATGTCTAAGAAAAATATGAAGTAGTATGTTTAAGAGGAATATGAAATAGTATGTTTAAGAGGAATATGAAGTATTATGTTTAAGAGGAATATGAAGTAGTATGTTTAAGAGGAATATGAAGTAGTATAATTAAGAGGAATATGGAGTATTTTATTTAAGAGGAATATGAAGTAGTATATTTAAGTGGAATATGAAGTAGTATGTTTAAAAGGAATATGAAGTAGTATGTTTAAAAGGAATATGAAGTAGTATATTTAAGAGGAATATGAAGTAGTATGTTTAAGAGGAATATGCAGTAATATATTTAAGAGGAATATGAAGTAGTATATTTAAGAGGAATATCACGTAGTATATTTAAGAAGAATATTAAGTAGTATATTTAGGAGGAATATGAAGTTATATGTTTAAGAGGAATATGAAGTATTATATTTAAGAGGAATATGAAGTTGTATGTTTAAGAGGAATATGAAGTAGTATATTTCAGAGGAATATGAAGGAATATGAAGTAGTATGTGTAAGAGGAATATGAAGTAGTACGTTTAAGACGAATATGAAGTAGTATGTTTAAGAGGAATATGAAGTAGTATGTTTAAGAGGAATATAATGTAGTATGTTTAAGAGGAATATGAAGTAGTATGTTTAAGAGGAATATGAAGTTGTATGTTTAAGAGGAATATGAAGTATTATATTTAAGAGGAATATGAAGTTGTATGTTTAAGAGGAATATGAAGTAGTATATTTCAGAGGAATATGAAGGAATATGAAGTAGTATGTGTAAGAGGAATATGAAGTAGTACGTTTAAGACGAATATGAAGTAGTATGTTTAAGAGGAATATGAAGTAGTATGTTTAAGAGGAATATTAAGTAGTATGTTTAAGAGGAATATGTAGAAGTATATTTAAGAGGAATATGAATTAGTATGTTTAAGTGGAATATGAAGTAGTATGTTTAAGAGCAATATGAAGTAGTATATTTAAGAGGAATATGCTGTAGTTTATTTAAGAGGAATTTGAAGTAGTATGTCTAAGAAAAATATGAAGTAGTATGTTTAAGAGGAATATGAAGTAGTATGTTTAAGAGGAATATGAAGTATTATGTTTAAGAGGAATATGAAGTAGTATGTTTAAGAGGAATATGAAGTAGTATAATTAAGAGGAATATGGAGTATTTTATTTAAGAGGAATATGAAGTAGTATATTTAAGTGGAATATGAAGTAGTATGTTTAAAAGGAATATGAAGTAGTATGTTTAAAAGGAATATGAAGTAGTATGTTTAAGAGGAATATGAAGTAGTATATTTAAGAGGAATATGAAGTAGTATATTTGAGAGGAATATGAATATTATATTTAAGAGGAATATGAAGTAGTATATTTAAGAGGAATATAAAGTAGTATGTTTAAGAGGAATATGAAGTAGTATGTTTAAGAGGTATATGAAGTAGTATATTTAAGTGGAATATGAAGTAGTATGTTTAAGAGGAATATGAAGTAGTATGTTCAAGAGGAATATGAAGTAGTATGTTTATGAGGAATATGCAGTATTATATTTAAGAGGAATATGAAGTTGTATGTTTAAGAGGAATATGAAGTAGTATATTTCAGAGGTATATGAAGTAGTATGTTTAAGAGGAATATGCAGTAGTATATTTAAGAGGAATATGAAGTAGTATTTTTAAGAGGAATATGGAATAGTATGTTTAAGAGGAATATGAAGTAGTATGTTTAAGAGGAATATGAAGTATGTATATTTAAGGGGAATATGAAGTAGTATATTTAAGAGGAATATGAATATTATATTTAAGAGGAATATGAAGTAGTATATTTAAGAGGAATATGAATATTATATTTAAGAGGAATATGAAGTAGTATATTTAAGAGGAATATGAAGTAATATGTTTAAGAGGAATATGAAGTAGTATGCTTAATAGAAATATGAAATAGTATGTTTAAGTGGAATATGAAGTAGCATGTTTAAGAGGAATATGAAGTAGTATGTTTAAGAGGAATATGAAGTAGCATGTTTAAGAGGAATATGAAGTAGTATATTTAAGAGGAATATGAAGTAGTATATTTGAGAGGAATATGAATATTATATTTAAGAGGAATATGAAGTAGCATATTTAAGAGGAATATGAAGTAGTATGTTTAAGAGGAATATGAAGTAGTATGTTTAAAAGGTATATGAAGTAGTATGTTTAAGTGGAATATGAAGTAGTATGTTTAAGAGGAATATGAAGTAGTATGTTCAAGAGGAATATGAAGTAGTATGTTTAAGAGGAATATGCAGTATTATATTTAAGAGGAATATGAAGTTGTATGTTTAAGAGGAATATGATGTAGTATATTTCAGAGGTATATGAAGTAGTATGTTTAAGAGGAATATGCAGTAGTATATTTAAGAGGAATATGAAGTAGTATATTTAAGAGGTATATGGAATAGTATGTTTAAGAGGAATATGAAGTAGTATGTTTAAGAGGAATATGAAGTATGTATATTTAAGAGGAATATGAAGTAGTATATTTAAGAGGAATATGAATATTATATTTAAGAGGAATATGAAGTAGTATATTTAAGAGGAATATGAAGTAATATGTTTAAGAGGAATATGAAGTAGTATGCTTAATAGGAATATGAAGTAGTATGTTTAAGTGGAATATGAAGTAGCATGTTTAAGAGGAATATGAAGTAGTATGTTTAAGAGGAATATGAAGTAGCATGTTTAAGAGGAATATGAAGTAGTATGTTTAAGAGGAATATGAAGTAGTATGTTTAAGAGGAATATAAAGTAGTATATTTAAGAGGAATATGCAGTAGTATATTTAAGAGGAATATGAAGTAGTATATTTAAGACGAATATGAAGTAGTATGTTTTAGAGGATTGTGAAGTAGTATGTTTAAGAGCAATATGAAGTAGTATATTTAAGAGGAATATGAAGTAGTGTATTTAAGAGGAATATGAAGTAGTATATTTAAGAGGAATATGAAGTAGTATGTTTAAGAGGAATATGAAGTAGTATATTTAAGAGGAATATGTAGTATTACGTTTAAGAGGAATATGAAGTAGTATATTTAAGAGGAATATGAAGTACTATATTTAAGAGTAATATGAAGTTGTATATTTAAGAGGAATATGAAGTAGTATATTTAAGATGAATATGAAGTAGTCTGTTTAAGAAGAATATGAAGTAGTATGTTTAAGAGGAATACGAAATAGTATGTTTAAGAGGAATATGCATTAGTATATTTAAGAGGAATATGAAGTAGTATGTTTAAGAGGGATATGAAATAGTATGTTTAAGAAGAATATGCAGTAGTATATTTAAGAGGAGTATGAAGTAGTATATTTAAGAGAAATATGAAGAAGTATGTTTAAGAGGAATATGAAGTAGTATATATAAGAGGAATATGAAGTAGTATATTTAAGAGGATTATGAAGTAGTATGTTTAACAGGAATATGAAGTAGTATGTTTAAGAGGAATATGAAGTAGTATGTTTAAGAGGAATATGAAGTTGTATGTTTAAGAGGAATATGAAGTAGTATGTTTAAGGAAAATATGAAGTAGTATGTTTAAGAGGAATATGAAAGAGGACGTTTAAGACGAATATGAAGTAGTATATTTAAGAGGAATATGCAGTAGTATATTTAAGAGGAATATGAAGTAGTATATTTAAGACGAATATTAAGTAGTATGTTTAAGAGGAATGTGAAGTAGTATGTTTAAGAGGAATATGAAGTAGTACGTTTAAGAGGAATACAAAGTAGTATATTTAAGAGGAATATGAAGTAGTATGTTTAAGAGGAATATGAAGTAGTATATTTAAGAGGAATATGAAGTAGTATATTTAAGAGTAATATGAAGTAGTATAATTAAGAGGAATATGAAGTAGTATGTTTAAGAGGAATATGAAGTAATAAACTAAAGAGGAATGTGAAGTAGTATGTTTAAGAGGAATATGAAGTAGTATGTTTAAGAGGAATATGAAGTAGTATGTTTAAGAGGAATATGAAGTAGTATGTTTAAGAGGAATATGATGTAGTATGTTTAAGAGGAATATGAAGTAGTATGTTTAAGAGGAATATTAAGTAGTATGTTTAAGAGGAATATGTAGAAGTATATTTAAGAGGAATATGAAGCAGTATATTTAAGAGGAATATGAAGTAGTATGTTTAAGAGGAAAAAGACGTTGTATGTTTAAGAGGAATATGAAGTAGTATATTTAAGAGGAATATGAAGTAGTATATTTAACAGGAATATGAAGTTGTATATTTAAGAGGAATATGAAGTAGTATATTTAAGAGGAATATGAAGTAGTATGTTTAAGAGGAATATGCAGTAATATATTTAAGAGGAATATGAAGTAGTATATTTAAGAGGAATATCACGTATTATATTTAAGAGGAATATGAAGTAGTATATTTAAGAGGAATATCAAATAGTATATTTAAGAGGAATATGAAGTAGTATGTTTAAAAGGAATATGAAGTAGTATGTTTAAGAGGAATATGAAATAGTATGTTTAAGAGGAATATGAAGTAGTATGTTTAAGAGCAATATGAAGTAGTATATTTAAGAGGAATATGCTGTAGTTTATTTAAGAGGAATTTGAAGTAGTATGTCTAAGAAAAATATGAAGTAGTATGTTTAAGAGGAATATGAAGTAGTATGTTTAAGAGTAATATGAAGTAGTATGTTTAAGAGGAATATGAAGTAGTATGTTTAAGAGGAATATGAATTTTGATGTTTAAGAGGAATATGAAGTAGTATGTTTAAGAGGAATATGAAGTAGTATAATTAAGAGGAATATGCAGTAGTTTATTTAAGAGGAATATGAAGTAGTATATTTAAGTGGAATATGAAATAGTATGTTTAAAAGGAATATGAAGTAGTATGTTTAAGAGGAATATGAAGTGGTATGTTTAAGAGGAATATGAAGTAGTATATTTAAGAGGAATATGAAGTAGTATATTTGAGAGGAATATGAATATTATATTTAAGAGGAATATGAAGTAGTATATTTAAGAGGAATATGAAGTAGTATGTTTAAGAGGAATATGAAGTAGTATGTTTAAGAGGTATATGAAGTAGTATGTTTTAGTGGAATATGAAGTAGTATGTTTAAGAGGAATATGAAGTTGTATGTTCAAGAGGAATATGAAGTAGTATGTTTAAGAGGAATATGCAGTATTATATTTAAGAGGAATATGAAGTTGTATGTTTAAGAGGAATATGCAGTAGTATATTTAAGAGGAATATGAAGTAGTATATTTAAGAGGAATATGGAATAGTATGTTTAAGAGGAATATGAAGTAGTATGTTTAAGAGGAATATGAAGTATGTATATTTAAGAGGAATATGAAGTAGTATATTTAAGAGGAATATGAATTTATATTTAAGAGGAATATGAAGTAGTATATTTAAGAGGAATATGAAATAATATGTTTAAGAGGAATATGAAGTAGTATGCTTAATAGGAATATGAAGTAGTATGTTTAAGTGGAATATGAAGTAGCATGTTTAAGAGGAATATGAAGTAGTATGTTTAAGAGGAATATGAAGTAGCATGTTTAAGAGGAATATGAAGTAGTATATTTAAGAGGAATATGAAGTAGTATATTTGAGAGGAATATGAATATTATATTTAAGAGGAATATGAAGTAGTATATTTAAGAGGAATATGAAGTAGTATGTTTAAGAGGAATATGAAGTAGTATGTATACGAGGTATATGAAGTAGTATGTTTAAGTGGAATATGAAGTAGTATGTTTAAGAGGAATATGAAGTAGTATGTTCAAGAGGAATATGAAGTAGTATGTTTAAGAGGAATATGCAGTATTATATTTAAGAGGAATATGAAGTTGTATGTTTAAGAGGAATATGAAGTAGTATATTTCAGAGGTATATGAAGTAGTATGTTTAAGAGGAATATGCAGTAGTATATTTAAGAGGAATATGAAGTAGTATATTTAAGAGGAATATGAAGTAGTATATTTAAGAGGAATATGAAGTAGTATGTTTAAGAGGAATATGAAGTAGTATGTTTAAGAGGAATATGAAGTAGTATGTTTAAGAAGAATATGAAGTAGTATGTTTAGGAGGAATATGAAGTAGTATATTTAAGAGGAATATGAAGTAGTATATTTAAGAGGAATATGAATTTATATTTAAGAGGAATATGAAGTAGTATATTTAAGAGGAATATGAAATAATATGTTTAAGAGGAATATGAAGTAGTATGCTTAATAGGAATATGAAGTAGTATGTTTAAGTGGAATATGAAGTAGCATGTTTAAGAGGAATATGAAGTAGTATGTTTAAGAGAAATATGAAGTAGCATGTTTAAGAGGAATATGAAGTAGTATATTTAAGAGGAATATGAAGTAGTATATTTGAGAGGAATATGAATATTATATTTAAGAGGAATATGAAGTAGTATATTTAAGAGGAATATGAAGTAGTATGTTTAAGAGGAATATGAAGTAGTATGTATACGAGGTATATGAAGTAGTATGTTTAAGTGGAATATGAAGTAGTATGTTTAAGAGGAATATGAAGTAGTATGTTCAAGAGGAATATGAAGTAGTATGTTTAAGAGGAATATGCAGTATTATATTTAAGAGGAATATGAAGTTGTATGTTTAAGAGGAATATGAAGTAGTATATTTCAGAGGTATATGAAGTAGTATGTTTAAGAGGAATATGCAGTAGTATATTTAAGAGGAATATGAAGTAGTATATTTAAGAGGAATATGAAGTAGTATATTTAAGAGGAATATGAAGTAGTATGTTTAAGAGGAATATGAAGTAGTATGTTTAAGAGGAATATGAAGTAGTATGTTTAAGAAGAATATGAAGTAGTATGTTTAGGAGGAATATGAAGTAGTATATTTAAGAGGAATATGACGTAGTATGTTTAAGAGGAATATGCAGTAATATATTTAAGAGGAATATGAAGTAGTATATTTAAGAGGAATATCACGTAGTATATTTAAGAGGAATATGAAGTAGTATGTTTAAAAGGAATATGAAGTAGTATGTTTAAGAGGAATATGAAATAGTATGTTTAATAGGAATATGAAGTAGTATGTTTAAGAGCAATATGAAGTAGTATATTTAAGAGGAATATGCTGTAGTTTATTTAAGAGGAATTTGAAGTAGTATGTCTAAGAAACCTATGAAGTAGTATGTTTAAGAGGAATATGAAGTAGTATGTTTAAGAGGTATATGAAGTAGTATGTTTAAGAGGAATATGCAGTAGTATATTTAAGAGGAATATGAAGTAGTATATTTAAGAGGAATATGAAGTAGTATATTTAAGAGGAATATGAAGTAGTATGTTTAAGAGGAATATGAAGTAGTATGTTTAAGAGGAATATGAAGTAGTATGTTTAAGAAGAATATGAAGTAGTTTGTTTAGGAGGAATATGAAGTAGTATATTTAAGAGGAATATGACGTAGTATGTTTAAGAGGAATATGCAGTAATATATTTAAGAGGAATATGAAGTAGTATATTTAAGAGGAATATGAAGTAGTATATTTAAGAGGAATATGAAGTAGTATGTTTAAGAGGAATATGAAGTAGTATGTTTAAGAGGAATATGAAGTAGTATATTTAAGAGGAATATCACGTAGTATATTTAAGAGGAATATGAAGTAGTATATTTAAGAGGAATATCAAATAGTATATTTAAGATGAATATGAAGTAGTATGTTTAAAAGGAATATGAAGTAGTATGTTTAAGAGGAATATGAAATAGTATGTTTAAGAGGAATATGAAGTAGTATGTTTAAGAGCAATATGAAGTAGTATATTTAAGAGGAATATGCTGTAGTTTATTTAAGAGGAATTTGAAGTAGTATGTCTAAGAAACATATGAAGTAGTATGTTTAAGAGGAATATGAAGTAGTATGTTTAAGAGGAATATGAAGTAGTATGTTTAAGAGGAATATGAAGTAGTATGTTTAAGAGGACTATGAAGTATTATGTTTAAGAGGAATATGAAGTAGTATGTTTAAGAGGAATATGAAGTAGTATAATTAAGAGGAATATGCAGTAGTTTATTTAAGAGGAATATGAAGTAGTATATTTAAGTGGAATATGAAGTAGTATGTTTAAAAGGGATATGAAGTAGTATGTTTAAGAGGAATATGAAGTGGTATGTTTAAGAGGAATATGAAGTAGTATATTTAAGAGGAATATGAAGTAGTATATTTAAGAGGAATATGAATATTATATTTAAGAGGAATATGAAGTAGTATATTTAAGAGGAATATGAAGTAGTATGTTTAAGAGGAATATGAAGTAGTATGTTTAAGAGGTATATGAAGTAGTATGTTTTAGTGGAATATGAAGTAGTATGTTTAAGAGGAATATGAAGTAGTATGTTCAAGAGGAATATGAAGTAGTATGTTTAAGAGGAATATGAATATTATATTTAAGAGGAATATGAAGTAGTATATTTAAGAGGAATATGAAATAATATGTTTAAGAGGAATATGGAGTAGTATGCTTAATAGGAATATGAAGTAGTATGTTTAAGTGGAATATGAAGTAGCATGTTTAAGAGGAATATGAAGTAGTATGTTTAAGAATAATATGAAGTAGCATGTTTAAGAGGAATATGAAGTAGTATATTTAAGAGGAATATGAAGTAGTATATTTGAGAGGAATATGAATATTATATTTAAGAGGAATATGAAGTAGTATATTTAAGAGGAATATGAAGTAGTATGTTTAAGAGGAATATGAAGTAGTATGTTTAAGAGGTATATGAAGTAGTATGTTTAAGTGGAATATGAAGTAGTATGTTTAAGAGGAATATGAAGTAGTATGTTCAAGAGGAATATGAAGTAGTATGTTTAAGAGGAATATGCAGTATTATATTTAAGAGGAATATGAAGTTGTATGTTTAAGAGGAATATGAAGTAGTATATTTCAGAGGTATATGAAGTAGTATGTTTAAGAGGAATATGCAGTAGTATATTTAAGAGGAATATGAAGTAGTATATTTAAGAGGAATATGGAATAGTATGTTTAAGAGGAATATGAAGTAGTATGTTTAAGAGGAATATGAAGTATGTATATTTAAGAGGAATATGAAGTAGTATATTTAAGAGGAATATGAACATTATATTTAAGAGGAATATGAAGTAGTATATTTAAGAGGAATATGAAGTAATATGTTTAAGAGGAATATGAAGTAGTATGCTTAATAGGAATATGAAGTAGTATGTTTAAGTGGAATATGAAGTAGCATGTTTAAGAGGAATATGAAGTAGTATGTTTAAGAGGAATATGAAGTAGCATGTTTAAGAGGAATATGAAGTAGTATGTTTAAGAGGAATATGAAGTAGTATGTTTAAGAGGAATATAAAGTAGTATATTTAAGAGGAATATGCAGTAGTATATTTAAGAGGAATATGAAGTAGTATATTTAAGACGAATATGAAGTAGTATGTTTTAGAGGATTGTGAAGTAGTATGTTTAAGAGGAATATGAAGTAGTATGTTTAAGAGGAATACGAAGTAGTATATTTAAGAGGAATATGAAGTAGTATGTTAAAGAGGAATATGAAGTAGTATGTTTAAGAAGAATATGAAGTAGTATGTTTAAGAGGAATATGAAGTAGTATATTTAAGAGGAATATGAAGTAGTATGTTTAAGAGAAATATGAAGTAGAAGACTTAAGAGGAATGTGAAGTAGTATGTTTAAGAGGTATATGAAGTAGTATATTCAAGAGGAATATGTAGTAGTACGTTTAAGAGGAATATGAAGTAGTATGTTTAAGAGGAATATGAAGTAGTATGTTTAAGAGGAATATGAAGTAGTATATTTAAGAGGAATATGAAGTAGTATATTTAAGAGGAATATGAAGTAGTATGTTTAAGAGCAATATGAAGTAGTATGTTTAAGAGGAATATGAAGTAGTATGTTTAAGAAGAATATGAAGTAGTATGTTTAAGAGGAATATGAAGTAGTATATTTAAGAGGAATATGAAGTAGTATGTTTAAGAGAAATATGAAGAAGAAGACTTAAGAGGAATGTGAAGTAGTATGTTTAAGAGGTATATGAAGTAGTATATTTAAGAGGAATATGTAGTAGTACGTTTAAGAGGAATATGAAGTAGTATGTTTAAGAGGAATATGAAGTAGTATGTTTAAGAGCAATATGAAGTAGTATATTTAAGAGGAATATGAAGTAGTGTATTTAAGAGGAATATGAAGTAGTATATTTAAGAGGAATATGAAGTAGTATGTTTAAGAGGAATATGAAGTAATATATTTAAGAGGAATATGTAGTAGTACGTTTAAGAGGAATATGAAGTAATATATTTAAGAGGAATATGAAGTACTATATTTAAGAGTAATATGAAGTTGTATATTTAAGAGGAATATGAAGTAGTGTATTTAAGATGAATATGAAGTAGTATGTTTAAGTAGAATATGAAGTAGTATGTTTAAGAGGAATACGAAATAGTATGTTTAAGAGGAATATGCAATAGTATATTTAAGAGGAATATGAAGTAGTATGTTTAAGAGGGATATGAAGTAGTATGTTTAAGAAGAATATGCAATAGTATATTTAAGAGGAATATGAAGTAGTATATTTAAGAGGAATATGAAGAAGTATGTTTAAGAGGAATATGAAGTAGTATATTTAAGAGGAATATGAAGTAGTATATTTAAGAGGAATATGAAGTAGTATGTTTAAGAGCAATATGAAGTAGTATTTTTGAGAGGAATATGAAGTAGTATGTTTAAGAGGAATATGAAGTAGTATGTTTAAGAGGAATATGAAGTAGTATGTTTAAGGGGAATATGAAGTAGTATGTTTAAGGGGAATATGAAGTAGTATGTTTAAGAGGAATATGAAGTAGTATATTTAAGAGGAATATGCAAAAGTATATTTAAGAGGAATATGAAGTAGTATATTTAAGACGAATATTAAGTAGTATGTTTAAGAGGAATGTGAAGTAGTATGTTTAAGAGGAATATGAAGTAGTACGTTTAAGAGGAATACAAAGTAGTATATTTAAGAGGAATATGAAGTAGTATAATTAAGAGGAATATGAAGTAGTATGTTTAAGAGGAATATGAAGTAGTAAACTTAAGAAGAATGTGAAGTAGTATGTTTAAGAGGAATATGAAGTAGTATGTTTAAGAGGAATATTAAGTTGTATGTCTAAGAGGAATATGTAGAAGTATATTTAAGAGGAATATGAAGTAGTATATTTAAGAGGAATATGAAGTATTATGTTTATGATGAATATGAAGTATTATGTTTAAGAGGAAAAAGAAGTAGTATGTTTAAGAGGAATATGAAGTAGTATAATTAAGAGGAATATGAAGTAGTATATTTAAGAGGAATATGAAGTTGTATATTTAAGAGGAATATGAAGTAGTATATTGAAGAGGAATATGAAGTAGTATGTTTAAGAGGAATATGAAGTAGTATGTTTAAGAGGAATATGAAGTAGTGTGTTTAAGAAGAATATGAAATAGTATGTTTAAGAGGAATATGAAGTAGTATGTCTAAGAGGAATATGAAGTAGTATGTTTAAGAGGAATATGAAGTAGTATATTTAAGAAGAATAATGAAGTAGTATGTTTAGGAGGAATATGAAGTAGTATGTTTAAGAGGAATATGAAGTAGTATAATTAATAGGAATATGCAGTAGTTTATTTAAGAGGAATATGAAGTAGTATATTTAAGTGGAATATGAAGTAGTATATTTAAGAGGAATATGAAGTAGTATATTTAAGAGGAATGTGAAGTAGTATGTTTAAGAGGAATCTGAAGTATTATGTTTAAGAAGAATATGAAGTAGTATGTTTAAGAGGAATATGAAGTAGTATATTTAAGAGGAATATGAAGTAGTATGTTTAAGAGAATATGAAGTAGTATGTTTAAGAGGAATATGAAGTAGTATGTTCAAGAGGAATATGAAGTAGTATGTTTAAGAGGAATATGCAGTATTATATTTAAGAGGAATATGAAGTTGTATGTTTAAGAGGAATATGAAGTAGTATATTTCAGAGGTATATGAAGTAGTATGTTTAAGAGGAATATGCAGTAGTATATTTAAGAGGAATATGAAGTAGTATATTTAAGAGGAATATGGAATAGTATGTTTAAGAGGAATATGAAGTAGTATGTTTAAGAGGAATATGAAGTATGTATATTTAAGAGGAATATGAAGTAGTATATTTAAGAGGAATATGAATATTATATTTAAGAGGAATATGAAGTAGTATATTTAAGAGGAATATGAAGTAATATGTTTAAGAGGAATATGAAGTAGTATGCTTAATAGGAATATGAAGTAGTATGTTTAAGTGGAATATTAAGTAGCATGTTTAAGAGGAATATGAAGTAGTATGTTTAAGAGGAATATGAAGTAGCATGTTTAAGAGGAATATGAAGTAGTATGTTTAAGAGGAATATGAAGTAGTATGTTTAAGAGGAATATAAAGTAGTATATTTAAGAGGAATATGCAGTAGTATATTTAAGAGGAATATGAAGTAGTATATTTAAGACGAATATGAAGTAGAATGTTTTAGAGGATTGTGAAGTAGTATGTTTAAGAGGAATATGAAGTAGTTTGTTTAAGAGGAATACGAAGTAGTATATTTAAGAGGAATATGAAGTAGTATGTTTAAGAGGAATATGAAGTTGTATGTTTAAGAAGAATATGAAGTAGTATGTTTAAGAGGAATATGAAGTAGTATATTTAAGAGGAATATGAAGTAGTATGTTTAAGAGAAATATGAAGTAGAAGACTTAAGAGGAATGTGAAGTAGTATGTTTAAGAGGTATATGAAGTAGTATATTTAAGAGGAATATGTAGTAGTACGTTTAAGAGGAATATGAAGTAGTATGTTTAAGAGGAATATGAAGTAGTATGTTTAAGAGCAATATGAAGTAGTATATTTAAGAGGAATATGAAGTAGTGTATTTAAGAGGAATATTAAGTAGTATATTTAAGAGGAATATGAAGTAGTATGTTTAAGAGGAATATGAAGTAGTATATTTAAGAGGAATATGTAGTAGTACGTTTAAGAGGAATATGAAGTAGTATATTTAAGAGGGATATGAAGTACTACATTTAAGAGTAATATGCAGTAGTTTATTTAAGAGGAATATGAAGTAGTATATTTAAGATGAATATGAAGTAGTATGTTTAAGAGGAATATGAAGTAGTATGTTTAAGAGGAATACGAAATAGTATGTTTTAGAGGAATATGCAATAGTATATTTAAGAGGAATATAAAGTAGTATGTTTAAGAGGGATATGAAGTAATATGTTTAAGAAGAATATGCAGTAGTATATTTAAGAGGAATATGAAGTAGTATATTTAAGAGGAATATGAAGAAGTATGTTTAAGAGGAATATGAAGTAGTATGTTTAAGAGGAAAACGAAGTAGTATGTTTAAGAGGAATATGCAATAGTATATTTAAGAGGAATATGAAGTAGTATGTTTAAGAGGAATATGAAGTAGTATGTTTAAGAGGAATATGCAGTAGTATATTTAAGAGGAATATGAAGTAGTATATTTAAGAGGAATATGAAGTAGTATGTTTAAGAGGAATATGAAGTAGTGTATTTAAGAGGAATATGAAGTAGTATATTTAAGAGGAATATGAAGTAGAATGTTTAAGAGGAATATGAAGTAGTATGTTAAAGAGGAATATGAAGTAGTATCTTTAAGAGGAATATGAAGTAGTATGTTTAAGAGGAATCTGAAGTAGTATGTTTAAGGGGAATATGAAGTAGTATGTTTAAGAGGAATATGAAGTAGTATGTTTAAGAGGAATATGAAGTAGTATATTTAAGAGGAACATGCAGTAGTATATTTAAGAGGAATATGAAATAGTATATTTAAGACGAATATGAAGTAGTATGTTTAAGAGGAATGTGAAGTAGTATGTTTAAGAGGAATATGAAGTAGTATGTTTTAGAGGAATAGAAAGTAGTATATTTAAGAGGAATATGAAGTTGTATGTTTAAGAGGAATATGAAGTAGTATATTTAAGAGGAATATGAAGTAGTATATTTAAGAGGAATATGAAGTAGTATATTTAAGAGGAATATGAAGTAGTATGTTTAAGAGGAATATGAAGTAGTAAACTTAAGAGGAATGTGAAGTAGTATGTTTAAGAGGAATATAAAGTATTATATTTAAGAGGAATATGAAGTAGTATGTTTAAGAGGAATATGAAGTAGTATGTTTAAGAGGAATATGAAGTAGAATGTTTAAGAGGCATATTAAGTTGTATGTCTAAGAGGAATATGTAGAAGTATATTTAAGAGGAATATGAAGTAGTATATTTAAGAGGAATATGAAGTATTATGTTTATGATGAATATGAAGTATTATGTTTAAGAGGAAAAGGTGGTAGTATGTTTAAGAGGAATATGAAGTAGTATATTTAAGAGGAATATGAAGTAGTATATTTAAGAGGAATATGAATTTGTATATTTAAGAGGAATATGAAGTAGTATATTTAAGAGGAATATGAAGTACTACATTTAAGAGTAATATGAAGTTGTATATTTAAGAGGAATATGAAGTAGTATATTTAAGATGAATATGAAGTAGTATGTTTAAGAGGAATATGAAGTAGTATGTTTAAGAGGAATACGAAATAGTATGTTTAAGAGGAATATGCAATAGTATATTTAAGAGGAATATAAAGTAGTATGTTTAAGAGGGATATGAAGTAATATGTTTAAGAAGAATATGCAGTAGTATATTTAAGAGGAATATGAAGTAGTATATTTAAGAGGAATATGAAGAAGTATGTTTAAGAGGAATATGAAGTAGTATATTTAAGAGGAATATGAAGTAGTATATTTAAGAGGAATATGAAGTAGTATGTTTAAGAGGAATATGAAGTAGTATGTTTAAGAGGAATATGAAGTAGTATGTTTAAGAGGAATATGAAGTAGTATGTTTAAGAGGAATATGAAGTAGCATGTTTAAGGGGAATATGAAGTAGTATGTTTAAGAGGAATATGAAGTAGTATGTTTAAGAGGAATATGAAGTAGTATATTTAAGAGGAATATGCAGTAGTATATTTAAGAGGAATATGAAGTAGTATGTTTAAGAGGAATATGAAGTAGTATGTTTAAGAGGAATATGCAGTAGTATATTTAAGAGGAATATGAAGTAGTATATTTAAGAGGAATATGAAGTAGTATGTTTAAGAGGAATATGAAGTAGTGTATTTAAGAGGAATATGAAGTAGTATATTTAAGAGGAATATGAAGTGGAATGTTTAAGAGGAATATGAAGTAGTATGTTAAAGAGGAATATGAAGTAGTATCTTTAAGAGGAATATGAAGTAGTATGTTTAAGAGGAATCTGAAGTAGTATGTTTAAGGGGAATATGAAGTAGTATGTTTAAGAGGAATATGAAGTAGTATGTTTAAGAGGAATATGAAGTAGTATATTTAAGAGGAACATGCAGTAGTATATTTAAGAGGAATATGAAATAGTATATTTAAGACGAATATGAAGTAGTATGTTTAAGAGGAATGTGAAGTAGTATGTTTAAGAGGAATATGAAGTAGTATGTTTTAGAGGAATAGAAAGTAGTATATTTAAGAGGAATATGAAGTTGTATGTTTAAGAGGAATATGAAGTAGTATATTTAAGAGGAATATGAAGTAGTATATTTAAGAGGAATATGAAGTAGTATATTTAAGAGGAATATGAAGTAGTATGTTTAAGAGGAATATGAAGTAGTAAACTTAAGAGGAATGTGAAGTAGTATGTTTAAGAGGAATATAAAGTATTATATTTAAGAGGAATATGAAGTAGTATGTTTAAGAGGAATATGAAGTAGTATGTTTAAGAGGAATATGAAGTAGAATGTTTAAGAGGCATATTAAGTTGTATGTCTAAGAGGAATATGTAGAAGTATGTTTAAGAGGAATATGAAGTAGTATATTTAAGAGGAATATGAAGTATTATGTTTATGATGAATATGAAGTATTATGTTTAAGAGGAAAAGGTGGTAGTATGTTTAAGAGGAATATGAAGTAGTATATTTAAGAGGAATATGAAGTAGTATATTTAAGAGGAATATGAATTTGTATATTTAAGAGGAATATGAAGTAGTATATTTAAGAGGAATATGAAGTACTACATTTAAGAGTAATATGAAGTTGTATATTTAAGAGGAATATGAAGTAGTATATTTAAGATGAATATGAAGTAGTATGTTTAAGAGGAATATGAAGTAGTATGTTTAAGAGGAATACGAAATAGTATGTTTAAGAGGAATATGCAATAGTATATTTAAGAGGAATATAAAGTAGTATGTTTAAGAGGGATATGAAGTAATATGTTTAAGAAGAATATGCAGTAGTATATTTAAGAGGAATATGAAGTAGTATATTTAAGAGGAATATGAAGAAGTATGTTTAAGAGGAATATGAAGTAGTATATTTAAGAGGAATATGAAGTAGTATATTTAAGAGGAATATGAAGTAGTATGTTTAAGAGGAATATGAAGTAGTATGTTTAAGAGGAATATGAAGTAGTATGTTTAAGAGGAATATGAAGTAGTATGTTTAAG
The DNA here is from genome assembly GCA_958298945.1 of Atherix ibis. NCBI lineage: Eukaryota > Metazoa > Arthropoda > Insecta > Diptera > Athericidae > Atherix > Atherix ibis. The sequence continues at coordinate 957,881 of CATQJD010000064.1, read as the reverse complement.
AGGAATATGAAGTAGCATGTTTAAGGGGAATATGAAGTAGTATGTTTAAGAGGAATATGAAGTAGTATGTTTAAGAGGAATATGAAGTAGTATATTTAAGAGGAATATGCAGTAGTATATTTAAGAGGAATATGAAGTAGTATATTTAAGACGAATATTAAGTAGTATGTTTAAGAGGAATGTGAAGTAGTATGTTTAAGACGAATATGAAGTAGTACGTTTAAGAGGAATACAAAGTAGTATATTTAAGAGGAATATGAAGTAGTATGTTTAAGAGGAATATGAAGTAGTATATTTAAGAGGAATATGAAGTAGTATATTTAAGAGTAATATGAAGTTGTATAATTAAGAGGAATATGAAGTAGTATGTTTAAGAGGAATATGAAGTAGTAAACTTAAGAGGAATGTGAAGTTGTATGTTTAAGAGGAATATGAAGTAGTATGTTTAAGAGGAATATTAAGTTGTATGTCTAAGAGGAATATGTAGAAGTATATTTAAGAGGAATATGAAGTAGTATATTTAAGAGGAATATGAAGTATTATGTTTATGATGAATATGAAGTATTATGTTTAATAGGAAAAAGAAGTAGTATGTTTAAGAGGAATATGAAGTAGTATAATTAAGAGGAATATGAAGTAGTATATTTAAGAGGAATATGAAGTTGTATATTTAAGAGGAATATGAAGTAGTATATTGAAGAGGAATATGAAGTAGTATGTTTAAGAGGAATATGAAGTAGTATGTTTAAGAGGAATATGAAGTAGTATGTTTAAGAAGAATATGAAGTATTATGTTTAAGAGGAATATGAAGTAGTATGTTTAAGAGGAATATGAATTAGTATGTTTAAGAGGAATATGAAGTAGTATATTTAAGAAGAATAATGAAGTAGTATGATTAGGAGGAATATGAAGTAGTATGTTTAAGAGGAATAAGAAGTAGTATATTTAATAGGAATATGCAGTAGTTTATTTAAGAGGAATATGAAGTAGTATATTTAAGTGGAATATGAAGTAGCATATTTAAGAGGAATATGAAGTAGTATGTTTAAGAGAATATGAAGAAGTATGTTTAAGAGGAATATGCAGTATATATTTAAGAGGAATATGAAGTAGTATGTTTAAGAGGAAAACGAAGTAGTATGTTTAAGAGGAATATGCAATAGTATATTTAAGAGGAATATGAAGTAGTATGTTTTAGAGGATTGTGAAGTAGTATGTTTAAGAGGAATATGAAGTAGTTTGTTTAAGAGGAATACGAAGTAGTATATTTAAGAGGAATATGAAGTAGTATGTTTAAGAGGAATATGAAGTAGTATGTTTAAGAAGAATATGAAGTAGTATGTTTAAGAGGAATATGAAGTAGTATATTTAAAAGGAATATGAAGTAGTATGTTTAAGAGAAATATGAAGTAGAAGACTTAAGAGGAATGTGAAGTGGTATGTTTAAGAGGTATATGAAGTAGTATATTTAAGAGGAATATGTAGTAGTACGTTTAAGAGGAATATGAAGTAGTATGTTTAAGAGGAATATGAAGTAGTATGTTTAAGAGCAATATGAAGTAGTATATTTAAGAGGAATATGAAGTAGTGTATTTAAGAGGAATATGAAGTAGTATACTTAAGAGGAATATGAAGTAGTATGTTTAAGAGGAATATGAAGTAGTATATTTAAGAGGAATATGTAGTAGTACGTTTAAGAGGAATATGAAGTAGTATATTTAAGAGGAATAGGAAGTACTACATTTAAGAGTAATATGAAGTTGTATATTTAAGAGGAATATGAAGTAGTATATGTAAGATGAATATGAAGTAGTATGTTTAAGAGGAATATGAAGTAGTATGTTTAAGAGGAATACGAAATAGTATGTTTAAGAGGAATATGCAATAGTATATTTAAGAGGAATATGAAGTAGTATGTTTAACAGGGATATGAAGTAGTATGTTTAAGAAGAATATGCAGTAGTATATTTAAGAGGAATATGAAGTAGTATATTTAAGAGGAATATGAAGAAGTATGTTTAAGAGGAATATGAAGTAGTATATTTAAGAGGAATATGAAGTAGTATATTTAAGAGGAATATGAAGTAGTATGTTCAAGAGGAATATGAAGTAGTATGTTTAAGAGGAATATGAAGTAGTATGTTTTAGAGGAATATGAAGTAGTATGTTTAAGAGGAATATGAAGTAGTATGTTTAAGGGGAATATGAAGTAGTATGTTTAAGAGGAATATGAAGTAGTATGTTTAAGAGGAATATGAAGTAGTATATTTAAGAGGAATATGCAGTAGTATATTTAAGAGGAATATGAAGTAGTATATTTAAGACGAATATTAAGTAGTATGTTTAAGAGGAATGTGAAGTAGTATATTTAAGAGGAATATGAAGTAGTACGTTTAAGAGGAATACAAAGTAGTATATTTAAGAGGAATATGAAGTAGTATGTTTAAGAGGAATATGAAGTAGTATATTTAAGAGGAATATGAAGTAGTATATTTAAGAGTAATATGAAGTTGTATAATTAAGAGGAATATGAAGTAGTATGTTTAAGAGGAATGTGAAGTAGTAAACTTAAGAGGAATGTGAAGTAGTATGTTTAAGAGGAATATGAAGTAGTATGTTTAAGAGGAATATTAAGTTGTATGTCTAAGAGGAATATGTAGAAGTATATATTTAAGAGGAGTATATTTAAGAGGAATATGAAGTATTATGTTTATGATGAATATGAAGTATTATGTTTAAGAGGTAAAAGAAGTAGTATGTTTAAGAGAAATATGAAGTAGTATAATTAAGAGGAATATGAAGTAGTATATTTAAGAGGAATATGAAGTTGTATATTTAAGAGGAATATGAAGTAGTATGTTTAAGAGGAATATGAAGTAGTATGTTTAAGAAGAATATGAAGTAGTATGTTTAAGAGGAATATGAAGTAGTATGTTTAAGAGGAATATGAAGTAGTATATTTAAGAAGAATAATGAAGTAGTATGTTCAGGAGGAATATGAAGTAGTATGTTTGAAGGGAATACAAAGTAGTATATTTAAGAGGAATATGAAGTTGTATGTTTAAGAGGAATATGAAGTAGTATATTTAAGAGGAATATGAAGTAGTATATTTAAGAGGAATATGAAGTAGTATATTTAAGAGGAATATGAAGTAGTATGTTTAAGAAGAATATGAAGTAGTAAACTTAAGAGAAATGTGAAGTAGTATGTTTAAGAGGAATATGAAGTATTATATTTAAGAGGAATATGAAGTAGTATGTTTAAGAGGAATATGAAGTAGTATGTTTAAGAGGAATATGAAGTAGAATGTTTAAGAGGCATATTAAGTTGTATGTCTAAGAGGAATATGTAGAAGTATATTTAAGAGGAATATGAAGTAGTATATTTAAGAGGAATATGAAGTATTATGTTTATGATGAATATGAAGTATTATGTTTAAGAGGAAAAGGAGGTAGTATGTTTAAGAGGAATATGAAGTAGTATATTTAAGAGGAATATGAAGTAGTATATTTAAGAGGAATATGAAGTTGTATATTTAAGAGGAATATGAAGTAGTATATTTAAGAGGAATATGAAATAGTATGTTTAAGAGGAATATGAAGTAGTATGTTTAAGAGGAATATGAAGTAGTATGTTTAAGAAGAATATGAAGTAGTATGTTTAAGAGGAATATGAAGTGGTATTTTTAAGAGGAATATGAAGTAGTATGTTTAAGAGGAATATGAAGTAGTATATTTTAGAGGAATATGAAGTAGTATATTTAAGAGGAATATGAAGTAGTATATTTAAGAGGAATATGAAGTAGTATATTTAAGAGGAATATGAAATAGTATATTTAAGAGGAATATGAAGTAGTATGTTTAAAAGGAATTTGAAGTAGTATGTTTAAGAGAAATATGAAGTAGTATGTTTAAGAGGCATATTAAGTTGTATGTCTAAGAGGAATATGTAGAAGTATATTTAAGAGGAAAGTGAAGTAGTATGTTTAAGAGGAATATGAAGTAGTATGTTTGAGAGGAATAGAAAGTAGTATATTTAAGAGGAATATGAAGTTGTATGTTTAAGAGGAATGTGAAGTAGTATATTTAAGAGGAATATGAAGTAGTATATTTAAGAGGAATATGAAGTAGTATATTTAAGAGGAATATGAAGTAGTATGTTTAAGAGGAACATGAAGTAGTAAACTTAAGAGGAATGTGAAGTAGTATGTTTAAGAGGAATATGAAGTATTATATTTAAGAGGAATATGAAGTAGTATGTTTAAGAGGAATATGAAGTAGTATGTTTAAGAGGAATATGAAGTAGAATGTTTAAGAGGCATATTAAGTTGTATGTCTAAGAGGAATATGTAGAAGTATATTTAAGAGGAATATGAAGTAGTATATTTAAGAGGAATATGAAGTATTATGTTTATGATGAATATGAAGTATTATGTTTAAGAGGAAAAGGATGTAGTATGTTTAAGAGGAATATGAAGTAGTATATTTAAGAGGAATATGAAGTAGTTTATTTAAGAGGAATATGAAGTTGTATATTTAAGAGGAATATGAAGTAGTATATTTAAGAGGAATATGAAGTAGTATGTTTAAGAAGAATATGAAGTAGTATGTTTAAGAGGAATATGAAGTAGTATTTTTAAGAGGAATATGAAGTAGTATGTTTAAGAGGAATATGAAGTAGTATATTTAAGAGGAATATGAAGTAGTATGTTTAAGAGAATATGAAGTAGTATGTTTAAGAGAAATATGAAGTAGTATGTTCAAGAGGAATATGAAGTAGTATGTTTAAGAGGAATATGCAGTATTATATTTAAGAGGAATATGAAGTTGTATGTATAAGAGGAATATGAAGTATTATATTTCAGAGGTATATGAAGTAGTATGTTTAAGAGGAATATGCAGTAGTATATTTAAGAGGAATATGAAGTAGTATATTTAAGAGGAATATGGAATAGTATGTTTAAGAGGAATATGAAGTTGTATGTTTAAGAGGAATATGAAGTATGTATATTTAAGAGGAATATGAAGTAGTATATTTAAGAGGAATATGAATATTATATTTAAGAGGAATATGAAGTAGTATATTTAAGAGGAATATGAAGTAATATGTTTAAGAGGAATATGAAGTAGTATGCTTAATAGGAATATGAAGTAGTATGTTTAAGTGGAATATGAAGTAGCATGTTTAAGAGGAATATGAAGTAGTATGTTTAAGATGAATATGAAGTAGCATGTTTAAGAGGAATATGAAGTAGTATGTTTAAGAGGAATATGAAGTAGTATGTTTAAGAGGAATATAAAGTAGTATATTTAAGAGGAATATGCAGTAGTATATTTAAGAGGAATATGAAGTAGTATATTTAAGACGAATATGAAGTAGTATGTTTTAGAGGATTGTGAAGTAGTATGTTTAAGAGGAATATGAAGTAGTTTGTTTAAGAGGAATACGAAGTAGTATATTTAAGAGGAATATGAAGTAGTATGTTTAAGAGGAATATGAAGTAGTATGTTTAAGAAGAATATGAAGTAGTATGTTTAAGAGGAATATGAAGTAGTATATTTAAGAGGAATATGAAGTAGTATGTTTAAGAGAAATATGAAGTAGAAGACTTAAGAGGAATGTGAAGTAGTATGTTTAAGAGGTATATGAAGTAGTATATTTAAGAGGAATATGTAGTAGTACGTTTAAGAGGAATATGAATTAGTATGTTTAAGAGGAATATGAAGTAGTATGTTTAAGAGCAATATGAAGTAGTATATTTAAGAGGAATATGAAGTAGTGTATTTATGAGGAATATGAAGTAGTATACTTAAGAGGAATATGAAGTAGTATGTTTAAGAGGAATATGAAGTAGTATATTTAAGAGTATTATGTAGTAGTACGTTTAAGAGGAATATGAAGTAGTATATTTAAGAGGAATAGGAAGTACTACATTTAAGAGTAATATGAAGTTGTATATTTAAGAGGAATATGAAGTAGTATATTTAAGATGAATATGAAGTAGTATGTTTAAGAGGAATATGAAGTAGTATGTTTAAGAGGAATACGAAATAGTATGTTTAACAGGAATATGCAATAGTATATTTAAGAGGAATATGAAGTAGTATGTTTAAGAAGGATATGAAGTAGTATGTTTAAGAAGAATATGCAGTAGTATATTTAAGAGGAATATGAAGTAGTATATTTAAGAGGAATATGAAGAAGTATGTTTAAGAGGAATATGAAGTAGTATATTTAAGAGGAATATGAAGTATTATATTTAAGAGGAATATGAAGTAGAATGTTTAAGAGGAATATGAAGTAGTATGTTTAAGAGGAATATGAAGTAGTATGTTTAAGGGGAATATGAAGTAGTATGTTTAAGAGGAATATGAAGTAGTATGTTTAAGAGGAATATGAAGTAGTATATTTAAGAGGAATATGCAGTAGTATATTTAAGAGGAATATGAAGTAGTATATTTAAGACGAATATTAAGTAGTATGTTTAAGAGGAATGTGAAGTAGTATGTTTAAGAGGAATATGAAGTAGTACGTTTAAGAGGAATACAAAGTAGTATATATAAGAGAAATATGAAGTAGTATGTTTAAGAGGAATATGAACTAGTATATTTAAGAGGAATATGAAGTAGTATATTTAAGAGTAATAAGAAGTAGTATAATTAAGAGGAATATGAAGTAGTATGTTTAAGAGGAATATGAAGTAGTAAACTTAAGAGGAATGTGAAGTAGTATGTTTAAGAGGAATATGAAGTAGTATGTTTAAGAGGAATATTAAGTTGTATGTCTAAGAGGAATATGTAGAAGTATATTTAAGAGGAATATGAAGTAGTATATTTAAGAGGAATATGAAGTATTATGTTTATGATGAATATGAAGTATTATGTTTAAGAGGTAAAAGAAGTAGTATGTTTAGGAGGAATATGAAGTAGTATAATTAAGAGGAATATGAAGTAATATATTTAAGAGGAATATGAAGTTGTATATTTAAGAGGAATATGAAGTAGTATGTTTAAGAGGAATATGAAGTAGTATGTTTAAGAAGAATATGAAGTAGTATGTTTAAGAGGAATATGGAGTAGTATGTTTAAGAAGAATATGAAGTAGAATGTTTGAGAGGTATACAAAGTAGTATATTTAAGAGGAATATGAAGTTGTATGTTTAAGAGGAATATGAAGTAGTATATTTAAGAGGAATATGAAGTAGTATATTTAAGAGGAATATGAAGTAGTATATTTAAGAGGAATATGAAGTAGTATGTTTAAGAGGAATATGAAGTAGTAAACTTAAGAGGAATGTGAAGTAGTATGTTTAAGAGGAATATGAAGTATTATATTTAAGAGGAATATGAAGTAGTATGTTTAAGAGGAATATGAAGTAGTATGTTTAAGAGGAATATGAAGTAGAATGTTTAAGAGGCATATTAAGTTGTATGTCTAAGAGGAATATGTAGAAGTATATTTAAGAGGAATATGAAGTAGTATATTTAAGAGGAATATGAAGTATTATGTTTATGATGAATATGAAGTATTATGTTTAAGAGGAAAAGGAGGTAGTATGTTTAAGAGGAATATGAAGTAGTATATTTAAGAGGAATATGAAGTAGTATATTTAAGAGGAATATGAAGTTCTATATTTAAGAGGAATATGAAGTAGTATATTTAAGAGGAATATGAAATAGTATGTTTAAGAGGAATATGAAGTAGTATGTTTAAGAGGAATATGAAGTAGTATGTTTAAGAAGAATATGAAGTAGTATGTTTAAGAGGAATATGAAGTAGTATTTTTAAGAGGAATATGAAGTAGTATGTTTAAGAGGAATATGAAGTAGTATATTTTAGAGGAATATGAAGTAGTATATTTAAGAGGCATATGCAGTAGTATATTTAAGAGGAATATGAAGTAGTATATTTAAGAGGAATATTAAGTAGTATGTTTAAGAGGAATGTGAAGTAGTATGTTTAAGAGGAATATGAAGTAGTACGTTTAAGAGGAATACAAAGTAGTATATATAAGAGGAATATGAAGTAGTATGTTTAAGAGGAATATGAAGTAGTATATTTAAGAGGAATATGAAGTAGTATATTTAAGAGTAATATGAAGTAGTATAATTAAGAGGAATATGAAGTAGTATGTTTAAGAGGAATATGAAGTAGTAAACTTAAGAGGAATGTGAAGTAGTATGTTTAAGAGGAATATGAAGTAGTATGTTTAAGAGGAATATTAAGTTGTATGTCTAAGAGGGATATGTAGAAGTATATTTAAGAGGAATATGAAGTAGTATATTTAAGAGGAATATGAAGTATTATGTTTATGATGAATATGAAGTATTATGTTTAAGAGGAAAAGGAGGTAGTATGTTTAAGAGGAATATGAAGTAGTATATTTAAGAGGAATATGAAGTAGTATATTTAAGAGGAATATGAAGTTCAATATTTAAGAGGAATATGAAGTAGTATATTTAAGAGGAATATGAAATAGTATGTTTAAGAGGAATATGAAGTAGTATGTTTAAGAGGAATATGAAGTAGTATGTTTAAGAAGAATATGAAGTAGTATGTTTAAGAGGAATATGAAGTAGTATTTTTAAGAGGAATATGAAGTAGTATGTTTAAGAGGAATATGAAGTAGTATATTTTAGAGGAATATGAAGTAGTATATTTAAGAGGAATATGCAGTAGTATATTTAACAGGGATATGAAGTATTATATTTAAGACGAATATTAAGTAGTATGTTTAAGAGGAATGTGAAGTAGTATGTTTAAGAGGAATATGAAGTAGTACGTTTAAGAGGAATACAAAGTAGTATATATGAAGTAGTATGTTTAAGAGGAATATGAAGTAGTATATTTAAGAGGAATATGAAGTAGTATATTTAAGAGTAATATGAAGTAGTATAATTAAGAGGAATATGAAGTAGTATGTTTAAGAGGAATATGAAGTAGTAAACTTAAGAGGAATGTGAAGTAGTATGTTTAAGAGGAATATGAAGTAGTATGTTTAAGAGGAATATTAAGTTGTATGTCTAATAGGGATATGTAGAAGTATATTTAAGAGGAATATGAAGTAGTATATTTAAGAGGAATATCAAGTATTATGTTTATGATGAATATGAAGTATTATGTTTAAGAGGAATATGAAATAGTATAATTAAGAGGAATATGCAGTAGTTTATTTAAGAGAAATATGAAGTAGTATATTTAAGTGGAATATGAAGTAGTATATTTAAGAGGAATATGAAGTAGTATATTTAAGAGGAATATGAAGTAGTGTGTTTAAGAGGAATATGAAGTATTATGTTTAAGAAGAATATGAAGTAGTATATTTAAGAAGAATATGAAGTAGTATGTTTAAGAGAATATGAATTAGTATGTTTAAGAGGAATATGCAGTATATATTTAAGAGGAATATGAAGTAGTATGTTTAAGAGGAATATGAAGTAGTATGTTTAAGAGGAATATGAAGTAGTATGTTTAAGAGGAATATGAAGTAGTATGTTTAAGAGGAATATGAAGTAGTTTATTTAAGAGGAATATGAAGAAGTATATTTAAGTGGAATATGAAGTAGTTTTTTTAAGAGGAATATGAAGTAGTATATTTAAAAGGAATATGAAGTAGTATATTTAAGAGGAATATGAAATAGTATATTTAAGAGGAATATGAAGTAGTATGTTTAAAAGGAATATGAAGTAGTATGTTTAAGAGGAATATAAAGTAGTATGTTTAAGAGGAATATGAAGTAGTATGTTTAAGAGGAATATGAAGTAGTATAATTAATAGGAATATGCAGTAGTTTATTTAAGAGGAATATGAAGTAGTATATTTAAGGTTAATATGAAGTAGTATGTTTAAGAGGAATATGAAGTAGTATGTTTAGAGGAATATGAAGTAGTATGTTTAAGAGGAATATGAAGTGGTATGTTTAAGAAGAATATGAAGTAGTATGTTTAGGAGGAATATGAAGTAGTATATTTAAGAGGAATATGAAGTAGTATAATTATTAGGAATATGCAGTAGTTTATTTAAGAGGAATATGAAGTAGTATATTTAAGGTGAATATGAAGTAGTATATTTAAGAGGAATATGAAGTAGTATATTTAAGAGGAATATGAAGTAGTATGTTTAAGAGGAATATGAAGTATTATGTTTAAGAAAAATATGAAGTAGTATGTTTAAGAGGAATATGAAGTAGTATATTTAAGAGGAATATGAAGTAGTATGTTTAAGAGAATATGAAGTAGTATGTTTAAGAGGAATATGCAGTATATATTTAAGAGGAATATGAAGTAGTTTGTTTAAGAGAAATATGAAGTAGTCTGTTTAAGAGGAATATGAAGTAGTATGTTTAAGAGGAATATGAAGTAGTATGTTTAAGAGGAATATGAAGTTGTATGTTTAAGAGGAATATGAAGTAGTATGTTTAAGAGGAATATGAAGTTGTATAATTAAGAGGAATATGCAGTAGTTTATTTAAGAGGAATATGAAGTAGTATATTTAAGTGGAATAAGAAGTAGTATATTTAAGAGGAATAGGAAGTACTACATTTAAGAGTAATATGAAGTTGTATATTTAAGAGGAACATGAAGTAGTATATTTAAGAGGAATATGAAGTAGTATGTTTAAGAGGAATATGAAGTAGTATATTTAAGAGGAATATGTAGTAGTACGTTTAAGAGGAATATGAAGTAGTATATTTAAGAGGAATAGGAAGTACTACATTTAAGAGTAATATGAAGTTGTATATTTAAGAGGAATATGAAATAGTATATTTAAGAGGAATATGAAGTAGTATGTTTAAGAGGAATATGAAGTATTATGTTTAAGAAGAATATGAAGTAGTTTATTTAAGAGGAATATGAAGTAGTATATTTAAGGTGAATATGAAGTAGTATATTTAAGAGGAATATGAAGTAGTATATTTAAGAGGAATATGAAGTAGTATGTTTAAGAGGAATATGAAGTATTATGTTTAAGAAGAATATGAAGTAGTATGTTTAAGAGGAATATGAAGTAGTATATTTAAGATGAATATGAAGTAGTATGTTTAAGAGGAATATGAAGTAGTATGTTTAAGAGGAATACGAAATAGTATGTTTAACAGGAATATGCAATAGTATATTTAAGAGGAATATGAAGTAGTATGTTTAAGAAGGATATGAAGTAGTATGTTTAAGAAGAATATGAAGTATTATATTTAAGAGGAATATGAAGTAGTATGTTTAAGAGGAATATGAAGTAGTATGTTTAAGAGGAATATGAAGTAGTATGTTTAAGAGGAATATGAAGTAGTATGTTTAAGAGGAATATGAAGTAGTATGTTTAAGGGGAATATGAAGTAGTATGTTTAAGAGGAATATGAAGTAGTATGTTTAAGAGGAATATGAAGTAGTATATTTAAGAGGAATATGCAGTAGTATATTTAAGAGGAATATGAAGTAGTATATTTAAGACGAATATTAAATAGTATGTTTAAGAGGAATGTGAAGTAGTATGTTTAAGAGGAATATGAAGTAGTACGTTTAAGGGGAATACAAAGTAGTATATATAAGAGGAATATGAAGTAGTATGTTTAAGAGGAATATGAAGTAGTATATTTAAGAGGAATATGAAGTAGTATATTTAAGAGTAATATGAAGTAGTATAATTAAGAGTAATATGAAGTAGTATGTTTAAGAGGAATATAAAGTAGTAAACTTAAGAGGAATGTGAAGTAGTATGTTTAAGAGGAATATGAAGTAGTATGTTTAAGAGGAATATTAAGTTGTATGTCTAAGAGGAATATGTAGAAGTATATTTAAGAGGAATATGAAGTAGTATATTTAAGAGGAATATGAAGTATTATGTTTATGATGAATATGAAGTATTATGTTTAAGAGGTAAAAGAAGTAGTATGTTTAGGAGGAATATGAAGTAGTATAATTAAGAGGAATATGAAGTAGTATATTTAAGAGGAATATGAAGTTGTATATTTACGAGGAATATGAAGTAGTATGTTTAAGAGGAATATGAAGTAGTATGTTTAAGAAGAATATGAAGTAGTATGTTTAAGAGGAATATGGAGTAGTATGTTTAAGAGGAATATGAAGTAGTATGTTTGAGAGGAATACAAAGTAGTATATTTAAGAGGAATATGAAGTTGTATGTTTAAGAGGAATATGAAGTAGTATATTTAAGAGGAATATGAAGTAGTATATTTAAGAGGAATATGAAGTAGTATATTTAAGAGGAATATGAAGTAGTATGTTTAAGAGGAATATGAAGTAGTAAACTTAAGAGGAATGTGAAGTAGTATGTTTAAGAGGAATATGCAGTATTATATTTAAGAGGAATATGAAGTAGTATGTTTAAGAGGAATATGAAGTAGTATGTTTAAGAGGAATATGAAGTAGAATGGTTAAGAGGCATATTAAGTTGTATGTCTAAGAGGAATATGTAGAAGTATATTTAAGAGGAATATGAAGTAGTATATTTAAGAGGAATATGAAGTATTATGTTTATGATGAATATGAAGTATTATGTTTAAGAGGAAAAGGAGGTAGTATGTTTAAGAGGAATATGAAGTAGTATATTTAAGAGGAATATGAAGTAGTATATTTAAGAGGAATATGAAGTTGTATATTTAAGAGGAATATGAAGTAGTATATTTAAGAGGAATATGAAATAGTATGTTTAAGAGGAATATGAAGTAGTATGTTTAAGAGGAATATGAAGTAGTATGTTTAAGAAGAATATGAAGTAGTATGTTTAAGAGGAATATGAAGTAGTATTTTTAAGAGGAATATGAAGTAGTATGTTTAAGAGGAATATGAAGTAGTATATTTTAGAGGAATATGAAGTAGTATATTTAAGAGGAATATGCAGTAGTATATTTAAGAGGAATATGAAGTAGTATATTTAAGACGAATATTAAGTAGTATGTTTAAGAGGAATGTGAAGTAGTATGTTTAAGAGGAATATTAAGTTGTATGTCTAAGAGGGATATGTAGAAGTATATTTAAGAGGAATATGAAGTAGTATATTTAAGAGGAATATGAAGTATTATGTTTATGATGAATATGAAGTATTATGTTTAAGAGGAATATGAAGTAGTATGTTTAAGAGGAATATGAAGTAGTATGTTTAAGGGGAATATGAAGTAGTATGTTTAAGAGGAATATGAAGTAGTATGTTTAAGAGGAATATGAAGTAGTATATTTAAGAGGAATATGCAGTAGTATATTTAAGAGGAATATGAAGTAGTATATTTAAGACGAATATTAAGTAGTATGTTTAAGAGGAATGTGAAGTAGTATGTTTAAGAGGAATATGAAGTAGTACGTTTAAGGGGAATACAAAGTAGTATATATAAGAGGAATATGAAGTAGTATGTTTAAGAGGAATATGAAGTAGTATATTTAAGAGGAATATGAAGTAGTATATTTAAGAGTAATATGAAGTAGTATAATTAAGAGGAATATGAAGTAGTATGTTTAAGAGGAATATAAAGTAGTAAACTTAAGAGGAATGTGAAGTAGTATGTTTAAGAGGAATATGAAGTAGTATGTTTAAGAGGAATATTAAGTTGTATGTCTAAGAGGAATATGTAGAAGTATATTTAAGAGGAATATGAAGTAGTATATTTAAGAGGAATATGAAGTATTATGTTTATGATGAATATGAAGGATTATGTTTAAGAGGTAAAAGAAGTAGTATGTTTAGGAGGAATATGAAGTAGTATAATTAAGAGGAATATGAAGTAGTATATTTAAGAGGAATATGAAGTTGCATATTTAAGAGGAATATGAAGTAGTATGTTTAAGAGGAATATGAAGTAGTATGTTTAAGAAGAATATGAAGTAGTATGTTTAAGAGGAATATGGAGTAGTATGTTTAAGAGGAATATGAAGTAGTATGTTTGAGAGGAATACAAAGTAGTATATTTAAGAGGAATATGAAGTTGTATGTTTAAGAGGAATATGAAGTAGTATATTTAAGAGGAATATGAAGTAGTATATTTAAGAGGAATATGAAGTAGTATATTTAAGAGGAATATGAAGTAGTATGTTTAAGAGGAATATGAAGTAGTAAACTTAAGAGGAATGTGAAGTAGTATGTTTAAGAGGAATATGAAGTATTATATTTAAGAGGAATATGAAGTAGTATGTTTAAGAGGAATATGAAGTAGTATGTTTAAGAGGAATATGAAGTAGAATGGTTAAGAGGCATATTAAGTTGTATGTCTAAGAGGAATATGTAGAAGTATATTTAAGAGGAATATGAAGTAGTATATTTAAGAGGAATATGAAGTATTATGTTTATGATAAATATGAAGTATTATGTTTAAGAGGAAAAGGAGGTAGTATGTTTAAGAGGAATATGAAGTAGTATATTTAAGAGGAATATGAAGTAGTATATTTAAGAGGAATATGAAGTTGTATATTTAAGAGGAATATGAAGTAGTATATTTAAGAGGAATATGAAATAGTATGTTTAAGAGGAATATGAAGTAGTATGTTCAAGAGGAATATGAAGTAGTATGTTTAAGAAGAATATGAAGTAGTATGTTTAAGAGGAATATGAAGTAGTATTTTTAAGAGGAATATGAAGTAGTATGTTTAAGAGGAATATGAAGTAGTATATTTTAGAGGAATATGAAGTAGTATATTTAAGAGGAATATGCAGTAGTATATTTAAGAGGAATATGAAGTAGTATATTTAAGACGAATATTAAGTAGTATGTTTAAGAGGAATGTGAAGTAGTATGTTTAAGAGGAATATGAAGTAGTACGTTTAAGAGGAATACAAAGTAGTATATATAAAAGGAATATGAAGTAGTATGTTTAAGAGGAATATGAAGTAGTATATTTAAGAGGTATATGAAGTAGTATATTTAAGAGTAATATGAAGTAGTGTGTTTAAGAGGAATATGAAGTATTATGTTTAAGAAGAATATGAAGTAGTATATTTAAGAAGAATATGAAGTAGTATGTTTAAGAGAATATGAATTAGTATGTTTAAGAGGAATATGCAGTATATATTTAAGAGGAATATGAAGTAGTATGTTTAAGAGGAATATGAAGTAGTATGTTTAAGAGGAATATGAAGTAGTATGTTTAAGAGGAATATGAAGTAGTATGTTTAAGAGGAATATGAAGTAGTTTATTTAAGAGGAATATGAAGAAGTATATTTAAGTGGAATATGAAGTAGTTTTTTTAAGAGGAATATGAAGTAGTATATTTAAAAGGAATATGAAGTAGTATATTTAAGAGGAATATGAAATAGTATATTTAAGAGGAATATGAAGTAGTATGTTTAAAAGGAATATGAAGTAGTATGTTTAAGAGGAATATGTAGTAGTATGTTTAAGAGGAATATGAAGTAGTATGTTTAAGAGGAATATGAAGTAGTATAATTAATAGGAATATGCAGTAGTTTATTTAAGAGGAATATGAAGTAGTATATTTAAGGTGAATATGAAGTAGTATGTTTAAGAGGAATATGAAGTAGTATGTTTAGAGGAATATGAAGTAGTATGTTTAAGAGGAATATGAAGTGGTATGCTTAAGAAGAATATGAAGTAGTATGTTTAGGAGGAATATGAAGTAGTATGTTTAAGAGGAATATGAAGTAGTATAATTAATAGGAATATGCAGTAGTTTATTTAAGAGGAATATGAAGTAGTATATTTAAGGTGAATATGAAGTAGTATGTTTAAGAGGAATATGAAGTAGTATGTTTAGAGGAATATGAAGTAGTATGTTTAAGAAGAATATGAAGTAGTATGTTTAAGAGGAATATGAAGTAGTATATTTAAGAGGAATATGAAGTAGTATGTTTAAGAGAATATGAAGTAGTATGTTTAAGAGGAATATGCAGTATATATTTAAGAGGAATATGAAGTAGTATGTTTAAGAGGAATATGAAGTAGTCTGTTTAAGAGGAATATGAAGTAGTATGTTTAAGAGGAATATGAAGTAGTATGTTTAAGAGGAATATGAAGTAGTATGTTTAAGAGGAATATGAAGTAGTATGTTTAAGAGGAATATGAAGTAGTATAATTAAGAGGAATATGCAGTAGTTTATTTAAGAGGAATATGAAGTAGTATATTTAAGTGGAATAAGAAGTAGTATATTTAAGAGGAATATGAAGTAGTATATTTAAGAGGAATATGAAGTAGTATATTTAAGAGGAATATGATGTATTATGTTTAAGAGGAATATGAAGTATTATGTTTAAGAAGAATATGAAGTGGTATGTTTAAGAGGAATATGAAGTAGTATTTTTAAGAGGAATATGAAGTAGTATGTTTAAGAGGAATATGAAGTAGTATGTTTAAGAGGAATATGAAGTTGTATGTTTAAGATGAATATGAAGTAATATGTTTAAAAGGAATATGAAGTAGTATGTTTAAGAGGAATATGAAGTAGTATGTTTAAGCGGAATATGAAGTGGTATATTTAAGAGAAATATGAAGTAGTATATATAAGAGGAATATGAAGTAGTTTAATTAAGACGAATATGAAGTAGTATATTTAAGAGGAATATGAAGTAGTATGTTTAAGAGGAATATGAAGTAGTATGTTTAAGAGGAATATGAATTAGTATGTTTAAGTGGAATATGAAGTAGTATGTTTAAGAGGAATATGAAGTAGTATGTTTAAGAGGAATATGAAGTAGTATGTTTAAGAGGAATATGCAGTAGTATATTTAAGAGGAATATGAAGTATTATATTTAAGAGGAATATGAAGTTGTATGTTTAAAAGGAATATGAAGTAGTATATTTCAGAGGAATATGAAGGAATATGAAGTAGTATGTGTAAGAGGAATATGAAGTAGTACGTTTAAGACTAATATAAAGTAGTATGTTTAAGAGGAATATGAAGTAGTATGTTTAAGAGGAATATCAAGTAGTATATTTAAGAGGAATATGAAGTAGTATACTTAAGAGGAATATGAAGTAGTATATTTAAGAGGAATATGAAGTATTATATTTAAGAGGAATATGAAGTAGTATGTTTAAGAGGAATATGAAGTAGTATATTTCAGAGGAATATGAAGGTGTATGAACTAGTATGTTTAAGAGGAATATAATGTAGTACGTTTAAGAGGAATATGAAGTAGTATGTTTAAGAGGAATATGAAGTTGTATGTTTAAGAGGAACATCAAGTAGTATATTAAAGAGGAATATGCAGTAGTATATTTAAGAGGAATATAAATTAGTATATTTAAGAGGAATATGAAGTAGTATATTTAAGAGGAATATGAAATAGTATATTTAAGAGGAATAAGAAGTAGTATATTTCAGAGGCATATGAAGGAATATAAAGTAGTATGCTTAAGAGGAATATGAAGTAGTATGTTTAAGACGAATATGAAGTAGTATGTTTAAGAGGAATATGAAGTAGTATGTTTAAGAAGAATATGAAGTAGTATATTTAAGAGGAATATGAAGTAGTATGTTTAAGAGAAATATGAAGTAGTATATTTCAGAGGAATATGAAGGAATATGAAGTAGTATGTTTAAGAAGAATATGAAGTAGTATGTTTAAGACGAATATAAAGTAGTATGTTTAAGAGGAATATGAAGTAGTATGTTTAAGAGGAATATGAACTAGTATGTTTAAGAGGAATATGAAGTAGTATGTTTAAGAGGAATATGAAGTAGTATGTTTAAGAGGAATATGATGTAGTATGTTTAAGAAGAATATGAAGTAGTATGTTTAAGAGGAATATTAGGTAGTATGTTTAAGAGGAATATGTAGAAATATATTTAAGAGGAATATGAAGTAGTATATTTAAGAGGAATATGAAGTATTATGTTTATGAGGAATATGAAGTAGTATGTTTAAGAGGAAAAAGACATTGTATGTTTAAGAGGAATATGAAGTAGTATATTTAAGAGGAATATGAAGTAGTATATTTAATTGGAATATGAAGTTGTATATTTAAGAGGAATATGAAGTAGTATATTTAAGAGGAATATGAAGTAGTATGTTTAAGAGGAATATGAAGTAGTATGTTTAAGAGGAATATGAAGTAGTATGTTTAAGAAGAATATGAAGTAGTATGTTTAGGAGGAATATGAAGTAGTATATTTAAGAGGAATATGAAGTAGTATGTTTAAGAGTAAAATGCAGTAATATATTTAAGAGGAATATGAAGTAGTATATTTAAGAGGAATATCACGTAGTATATTTAAGAGGAATATGAAGTAGTATATTTAAGAGGAATATCAAATAGTATATTTAAGAGGAATATGAAATAGTATGTTTAAAAGGAATATGAAGTAGTATGTTTAAGAGGAATATGAAATAGTATGTTTAAGAGGAATATGAAGTAGTATGTTTAAGAGGAATATGAAGTAGTATGTTTAAGAGGAATATGCAGTATATATTTAAGAGGAATATGAAGTAGTAAATTTAAGAGGAATATGAAGAAGTATATTTAAGAGGAATATGAAGTTGTATGTTTAAGAGGAATATGAAGTAATATGTTTAAAAGGAATATGAAGTAGTATGTTTAAGAGGAATATGAAGTAGTATGTTTAAGAGGAATATGAAGTAGTATATTTAAGAGGAATATGAAGTAGTATATTTAAGAGGAATATGAATATTATATTTAAGAGGAATATGAAGTAGTATATTTAAGAGGAATATGAAGTAGTATGTTTAAGAGGATTATGAAGTAGTATGCTTAATAGGAATATAAAGTAGTATGTTTAAGTGGAATATGAAGTAGCATGTTTAAGAGGAATACGAAGTAGTATGTTTAAGAGGAATATGAAGTAGCATGTTTAAGAGGAATATGAAGTAGTATGTTTAAGAGGAATATGAAGTAATATGTTTAAGAGGAATATAAAGTAGTATATTTAAGAGGAATATGCAGTAGTATATATAAGAGGAATATGAAGTAGTATATTTAAGACGAATATGAAGTAGTATGTTTTAGAGGATTGTGAAGTAGTATGTTTAAGAGTAATATGAAGTAGTTTGTTTAAGAGGATTACAAAGTAGTATATTTAAGAGAAATATGAAGTAGTATGTTTAAGAGGAATATGAAGTAGTATGTTTAAGAAGAATATGAAGTAGTATGTTTGAGAGGAATATGAAGTAGTATATTTAAGAGGAATATGAAGTAGTATGTTTAAGAGGAATATGAAGTAGAAGACTTAAGAGGAATGTGAAGTAGTATGTTTAAGAGGTATATGAAGTAGTATATTTAAGAGGAATATGTAGTAGTACGTTTAAGAGGAATATGAAGTAGTATGTTTAAGAGGAATATGAAGTAGTATGTTTAAGAGCAATATGAAGTAGTATATTTAAGAGGAATATGAAGTAGTATATTTAAGAGGAATATGAAGTAGTATATTTAAGAGGAATATGAAGTAGTATGTTTAAGAGGAATATGAAGTAGTATATTTAAGAGGATCATGTAGTAGTACGTTTAAGAGGAATATGAAGTAGTATATTTAAGAGGAATATGAAGTACTATATTTAAGAGTAATATGAAGTTGTATATTTAAGAGGAATAAGAAGTAGTATATTTAAGATGAATATGAAGTAGTATGTTTAAGAGGAATATGAAGTAGTATGTTTAAGAGGAATATGAAGTAGTATGTTTAAGAGGAATATGAAGGTGTATGAACTAGTATGTTTAAGAGGAATATAATGTAGTACGTTTAAGAGGAATATGAAGTAGTATGTTTAAGAGGAATATGAAGTTGTATGTTTAAGAGGAACATCAAGTAGTATATTAAAGAGGAATATGCAGTAGTATATTTAAGAGGAATATAAATTAGTATATTTAAGAGGAATATGAAGTCGTATATTTAAGAGGAATATGAAATAGTATATTTAAGAGGAATAAGAAGTAGTATATTTCAGAGGCATATGAAGGAATATAAAGTAGTATGCTTAAGAGGAATATGAAGTAGTATGTTTAAGACGAATATGAAGTAGTATGTTTAAGAGGAATATGAAGTAGTATGTTTAAGAGGAATATGAAGTAGTATATTTAAGAGGAATATGAAGTAGTATGTTTAAGAGAAATATGAAGTAGTATATTTCAGAGGAATATGAAGGAATATGAAGTAGTATGTTTAAGAAGAATATGAAGTAGTATGTTTAAGACGAATATAAAGTAGTATGTTTAAGAGGAATATGAAGTAGTATGTTTAAGAGGAATATGAACTAGTATGTTTAAGAGGAATATGAAGTAGTATGTTTAAGAGGAATATGAAGTAGTATGTTTAAGAGGAATATGATGTAGTATGCTTAAGAAGAATATGAAGTAGTATGTTTAAGAGGAATATTAGGTAGTATGTTTAAGAGGAATATGAATATTATATTTAAGAGGAATATGAAGTAGTATATTTAAGAGGAATATGAAGTAGTATGTTTAAGAGGATTATGAAGTAGTATGCTTAATAGGAATATAAAGCAGTATGTTTAAGTGGAATATGAAGTAGCATGTTTAAGAGGAATACGAAGTAGTATGTTTAAGAGGAATATGAAGTAGCATGTTTAAGAGGAATATGAAGTAGTATGTTTAAGAGGAATATGAAGTAATATGTTTAAGAGGAATATAAAGTAGTATATTTAAGAGGAATATGCAGTAGTATATATAAGAGGAATATGAAGTAGTATATTTAAGACGAATATGAAGTAGTATGTTTTAGAGGATTGTGAAGTAGTATGTTTAAGAGTAATATGAAGTAGTTTGTTTAAGAGGATTACAAAGTAGTATATTTAAGAGAAATATGAAGTAGTATGTTTAAGAGGAATATGAAGTAGTATGTTTAAGAAGAATATGAAGTAGTATGTTTGAGAGGAATATGAAGTAGTATATTTAAGAGGAATATGAAGTAGTATGTTTAAGAGGAATATGAAGTAGAAGACTTAAGAGGAATGTGAAGTAGTATGTTTAAGAGGTATATGAAGTAGTATATTTAAGAGGAATATGTAGTAGTACGTTTAAGAGGAATATGAAGTAGTATGTTTAAGAGGAATATGAAGTAGTATGTTTAAGAGCAATATGAAGTAGTATATTTAAGAGGAATATGAAGTAGTATATTTAAGAGGAATATGAAGTAGTATATTTAAGAGGAATATGAAGTAGTATGTTTAAGAGGAATATGAAGTAGTATATTTAAGAGGATCATGTAGTAGTACGTTTAAGAGGAATATGAAGTAGTATATTTAAGAGGAATATGAAGTACTATATTTAAGAGTAATATGAAGTTGTATATTTAAGAGGAATAAGAAGTAGTATATTTAAGATGAATATGAAGTAGTATGTTTAAGAGGAATATGAAGTAGTATGTTTAAGAGGAATATGAAGTAGTATGTTTTAGAGGAATATGAAGTAGTATATTTTAGAGGAATATGAAGTAGTATGTTTAAGAGGAATATGAAGTAGTATATTTAAGAGGAATATGAAGTAGTATATTTAAGAGGACTACGAAGTAGTATATTTAAGAGGAATATGAAGTAGTATATATAAGAAGAATATGAAATAGTATATTTAAGAGGAATATAAAGTAGTATGTTTAAGAGGAATATGAAGTAGTATGTTTAAGAGGAATATGAAGTAGTATGTTTGAGAGGAATATGTAGTAGTATGTTTAAGAGGAATATGAAGTAGTATATTTAAGAGGAATATGCAGTAGTTTCCTTAAGAGGAATATGAAGTAGTATGTCTAAGAAAAATATGAAGTAGTATGTTTAAGAGGATAATGCAGCGTATATTTAAAAGGAATATGAAGTAGTTTATTTAAGAGGAATATGGAGTAGTATGTTTAAGAGGAATATGAAGTAGTATGTTTAAGAGGAATATGGAGTAGTATGTTTAAGAGGAATATGAAGTAGTATGTTTAAGAGGAATATGAAGTAGTATGTTTAAAAGGATTATGAAGTAGTATGTTTAAGAGGAATATGAAGTAGTATGTTTAAGATGAATATGAAGTAGTAAGTTTAAGAGGAATATGAAGTAGTATATTTAAGAGGAATATGAAGTAGTATAATTAAGAGGAATATGCAGTAGTTTATTTAAGATGAATATGAAGTAGTATATTTAAGTGGAATATGAAGTAGTATATTTAAGAGGAATATGAAGTAGTATATTTAAGAGGAATATGAAGTAGTATGTTTAAGAGGAATATGAAGTATTATGTTTAAGAAGAATATGAAGTAGTATGTTTAAGAGGAATATGAAGTAGTATATTTAAGAGAAATATGAAGTAGTATGTTTAAGAGGAATATGAAGTAGTATGTTTAAGAGGAATATGCAGTATATATTTAAGAGGAATATGAAGTAGTATATGTAAGAGGAATATGAAGTAGTATGTTTAAGAGGAATATGAAGTTGTATGTTTAAGAGGAATATGAACTAATATGTTTAAAAGGAATATGAAGTAGTATGTTTAAGAGGAATATGAAGTAGTATGTTTAAGAGGAATATGAAGTAGTATATTTAAGAGGAATATGAAGTAGTATATTTAAGAGGAATATGAATATTATATTTAAGAGGAATATGAAGTAGTATATTTAAGAGGAATATGAAGTAGTATGTTTAAGAGGAATATGAAGTAGTATGTTTAAGAGGAATATGAAGTAGTATGTTTAAGTGGAATATGAAGTAGTATGTTTAAGAGGAATATGAAGTAGTATGTTTAAGAGGAATATGAAGTAGTATGTTTAAGAGGAATATGAAGTAGTATGTTTAAGAGGAATATGAAGTATTATGTTTAAGAGGAATATGAAGTAGTATGTTTAAGAGGAATATGAAGTAGTATATTTAAGAGGAATATGCAGTAGTATATTTAAGAGGAATATGAAGTAGTATATTTAAGAGGAATATGAATATTATATTTAAGAGGAATATGAAGTATTATATTTAAGAGGAATATGAAGTAGTATGTTTAAGAGGAATATGAAGTAGTATGTTTAAGAGGAATATGAAGTAGTATGTTTAAGTGGAATATGAAGTAGTATGTTTAAGAGGAATATGAAGTAGTATGTTTAAGAAGAATATGAAGTAGTATGTTTAAGAGGAATATGAAGTAGTATGTTTAAGAGGAATATGAAGTAGTATATTTAAGAAGAATATGAAGTAGTATATTTAAGAGCAATATGAAGTAGTATGTTTAAGAGGAATATGAAGTAGTATGTTTAAGAGGAATATGAAGTAGTATGTTTAAGAGGAATATGAAGTAGTATATTTAAGAGGAATATGAAGTAGTAGATTTAAGAGGAATATGAAGTAGTATGTTTAAGAGGAATATGTAGTATATATTTAAGAGGAATATGAAGTAGTATATTTAAGAGAAATATGAAGTAGTATGTTTAAGAGAAATATGAAGTTGTTTGTTTAAGAGGAATATGAAGTAGTATGTTTAAGAGGAATATGAAGTAGTATGTTTAAGAGGAATATGAAGTAGTATGTTTAATAGGAATATGAAGTAGTATGTTTAAGACGAATATGAATTAGTATGTTTAAGTTGAATATGAAGTAGTATGTTTAAGAGGAATATGAAGTAGTATGTTTAAGAGGAATATGAAGTAATTTGTTAAGAGGAATATGAAATAGTATTTTTAAGAGGAATATGAAGTAGTTTGTTTAAGAGGAATATCCAGTAGTATGTTTAACAGGAATATGAAGTAGTATATTTAAGAAGAATATGAAGTAGTATGTTTAAGAGGAATATGAAGTAGTTTGTTTAAGAGGATTATGAAGTAGCATGTTTAAGAGGAATATGAAGTAGTATGTTTAAGAGGAATATGAAGTAGTATGTTTAAGAGGAATATGCAGTAGTATATTTAAGGGGAATATGAAGTAGTATATTTAAGAGGAATATGAAGTAGTATATTTAAGAGGAATATGAAGTAGTATATTTAAGAGGAATATGAAGTAGCATGTTTAAGAGGAATATGAAATAGTATGTTTAAGAGGAATATGAAGTGGTATGTTTAATAGGAATATGAAGTAGTATGTTTAAGAGGAATATGAAGTAGTATGTTTAAGATGAGTATGAAGTAGTAAGTTTAAGAGGAATATGAAGTAGTATATTTAAGAGGAATATGAAGTAGTATATTTAAGAGGAATACGAAGTAGTACATTTAAGAGGAATATGAAGTAGTATATATAAGAAGAATATGAAATAGTATATTTAAGAGGAATATAAAGTAGTATGTTTAAGAGGAATATGAAGTAGTATGTTTAAGAGGAATATGAAGTAGTATGTTTGAGAGGAATATGTAGTAGTATGTTTAAGAGGAATATGGAGTAGTATATTTAAGAGGAATATGAAGTAGTATATTTAAGAGGAATATGAAGTAGTATGTTTAAGAGGAATATGAAGTAGTATGTTTAAGAGGAATATGAAGTAGTATGTTTAAGTGGAATATGAAGTAGTATGTTTAAGAGGAATATGAAGTAGTATGTTTAAGAGGAATATGAAGTAGTATGTTTAAGAGGAATATGAAGTAGTATGTTTAAGAGGAATATGAAGTATTATGTTTAAGAGGAATATGAAGTAGTATGTTTAAGAGGAATATGAAGTAGTATATTTAAGAGGAATATGCAGTAGTATATTTAAGAGGAATATGAAGTAGTATATTTAAGAGGAATATGAATATTATATTTAAGAGGAATATGAAGTATTATATTTAAGAGGAATATGAAGTAGTATGTTTAAGAGGAATATGAAGTAGTATGTTTAAGAGGAATATGAAGTAGTATGTTTAAGTGGAATATGAAGTAGTATGTTTAAGAGGAATATGAAGTAGTATGTTTAAGAAGAATATGAAGTAGTATGTTTAAGAGGAATATGAAGTAGTATGTTTAAGAGGAATATGAAGTAGTATATTTAAGAAGAATATGAAGTAGTATATTTAAGAGGAATATGAAGTAGTATGTTTAAGAGGAATATGAAGTAGTATGTTTAAGAGGAATATGAAGTAGTATGTTTAAGAGGAATATGAAGTAGTATATTTAAGAGGAATATGAAGTAGTAGATTTAAGAGGAATATGAAGTAGTATGTTTAAGAGGAATATGTAGTATATATTTAAGAGGAATATGAAGTAGTATATTTAAGAGAAATATGAAGTAGTATGTTTAAGAGAAATATGAAGTTGTTTGTTTAAGAGGAATATGAAGTAGTATGTTTAAGAGGAATATGAAGTAGTATGTTTAAGAGGAATATGAAGTAGTATGTTTAATAGGAATATGAAGTAGTATGTTTAAGACGAATATGAATTAGTATGTTTAAGTTGAATATGAAGTAGTATGTTTAAGAGGAATATGAAGTAGTATGTTTAAGAGGAATATGAAGTAATTTGTTAAGAGGAATATGCAGTAGCATGTTTAAGGGGAATATAAAGTAGCATGTTTAAGACGAATATGAAGTAGTATGTTTAAGAGGAATATGAAGTAGTAGATTTAAGAGGAATATGAAGTAGTATGTTTAAGAGGAATATGAAATAGTATGTTTAAGAGGAATATGAAGAAGTTTGTTTAAGAGGAATATCCAGTAGTATGTTTAACAGGAATATGAAGTAGTATATTTAAGAAGAATATGAAGTAGTATGTTTAAGAGGAATATGAAGTAGTTTGTTTAAGAGGATTATGAAGTAGCATGTTTAAGAGGAATATGAAGTAGTATGTTTAAGAGGAATATGAAGTATTATGTTTAAGAGGAATATGAAGTAGTATGTTTAAGAGGAATATGAAGTAGTATATTTAAGAGGAATATGCAGTAGTATATTTAAGAGGAATATGAAGTAGTATATTTAAGAGGAATATGAATATTATATTTAAGAGGAATATGAAGTATTATATTTAAGAGGAATATGAAGTAGTATGTTTAAGAGGAATATGAAGTAGTATGTTTAAGAGGAATATGAAGTAGTATGTTTAAGTGGAATATGAAATAGTATGTTTAAGAGGAATATGAAGTAGTATGTTTAAGAAGAATATGAAGTAGTATGTTTAAGAGGAATATGAAGTAGTATGTTTAAGAGGAATATGAAGTAGTATATTTAAGAAGAATATGAAGTAGTATATTTAAGAGCAATATGAAGTAGTATGTTTAAGAGGAATATGAAGTAGTATGTTTAAGAGGAATATGAAGTAGTATGTTTAAGAGGAATATGAAGTAGTATATTTAAGAGGAATATGAAGTAGTAGATTTAAGAGGAATATGAAGTAGTATGTTTAAGAGGAATATGTAGTATATATTTAAGAGGAATATGAAGTAGTATATTTAAGAGAAATATGAAGTAGTATGTTTAAGAGAAATATGAAGTTGTTTGTTTAAGAGGAATATGAAGTAGTATGTTTAAGAGGAATATGAAGTAGTATGTTTAAGAGGAATATGAAGTAGTATGTTTAATAGGAATATGAAGTAGTATGTTTAAGACGAATATGAATTAGTATGTTTAAGTTGAATATGAAGTAGTATGTTTAAGAGGAATATGAAGTAGTATGTTTAAGAGGAATATGAAGTAATTTGTTAAGAGGAATATGAAATAGTATTTTTAAGAGGAATATGAAGTAGTTTGTTTAAGAGGAATATCCAGTAGTATGTTTAACAGGAATATGAAGTAGTATATTTAAGAAGAATATGAAGTAGTATGTTTAAGAGGAATATGAAGTAGTTTGTTTAAGAGGATTATGAAGTAGCATGTTTAAGAGGAATATGAAGTAGTATGTTTAAGAGGAATATGAAGTAGTATGTTTAAGAGGAATATGCAGTAGTATATTTAAGGGGAATATGAAGTAGTATATTTAAGAGGAATATGAAGTAGTATATTTAAGAGGAATATGAAGTAGTATATTTAAGAGGAATATGAAGTAGCATGTTTAAGAGGAATATGAAATAGTATGTTTAAGAGGAATATGAAGTGGTATGTTTAATAGGAATATGAAGTAGTATGTTTAAGAGGAATATGAAGTAGTATGTTTAAGATGAATATGAAGTAGTAAGTTTAAGAGGAATATGAAGTAGTATATTTAAGAGGAATATGAAGTAGTATATTTAAGAGGAATACGAAGTAGTATATTTAAGAGGAATATGAAGTAGTATATATAAGAAGAATATGAAATAGTATATTTAAGAGGAATATAAAGTAGTATGTTTAAGAGGAATATGAAGTAGTATGTTTAAGAGGAATATGAAGTAGTATGTTTGAGAGGAATATGTAGTAGTATGTTTAAGAGGAATATGGAGTAGTATATTTAAGAGGAATATGAAGTAGTATATTTAAGAGGAATATGAAGTAGTATGTTTAAGAGGAATATGAAGTAGTATGTTTAAGAGGAATATGAAGTAGTATGTTTAAGTGGAATATGAAGTAGTATGTTTAAGAGGAATATGAAGTAGTATGTTTAAGAGGAATATGAAGTAGTATGTTTAAGAGGAATATGAAGTAGTATGTTTAAGAGGAATATGAAGTATTATGTTTAAGAGGAATATGAAGTAGTATGTTTAAGAGGAATATGAAGTAGTATATTTAAGAGGAATATGCAGTAGTATATTTAAGAGGAATATGAAGTAGTATATTTAAGAGGAATATGAATATTATATTTAAGAGGAATATGAAGTATTATATTTAAGAGGAATATGAAGTAGTATGTTTAAGAGGAATATGAAGTAGTATGTTTAAGAGGAATATGAAGTAGTATGTTTAAGTGGAATATGAAGTAGTATGTTTAAGAGGAATATGAAGTAGTATGTTTAAGAAGAATATGAAGTAGTATGTTTAAGAGGAATATGAAGTAGTATGTTTAAGAGGAATATGAAGTAGTATATTTAAGAAGAATATGAAGTAGTATATTTAAGAGGAATATGAAGTAGTATGTTTAAGAGGAATATGAAGTAGTATGTTTAAGAGGAATATGAAGTAGTATGTTTAAGAGGAATATGAAGTAGTATATTTAAGAGGAATATGAAGTAGTAGATTTAAGAGGAATATGAAGTAGTATGTTTAAGAGGAATATGTAGTATATATTTAAGAGGAATATGAAGTAGTATATTTAAGAGAAATATGAAGTAGTATGTTTAAGAGAAATATGAAGTTGTTTGTTTAAGAGGAATATGAAGTAGTATGTTTAAGAGGAATATGAAGTAGTATGTTTAAGAGGAATATGAAGTAGTATGTTTAATAGGAATATGAAGTAGTATGTTTAAGACGAATATGAATTAGTATGTTTAAGTTGAATATGAAGTAGTATGTTTAAGAGGAATATGAAGTAGTATGTTTAAGAGGAATATGAAGTAATTTGTTAAGAGGAATATGCAGTAGCATGTTTAAGGGGAATATAAAGTAGCATGTTTAAGACGAATATGAAGTAGTATGTTTAAGAGGAATATGAAGTAGTAGATTTAAGAGGAATATGAAGTAGTATGTTTAAGAGGAATATGAAATAGTATGTTTAAGAGGAATATGAAGAAGTTTGTTTAAGAGGAATATCCAGTAGTATGTTTAACAGGAATATGAAGTAGTATATTTAAGAAGAATATGAAGTAGTATGTTTAAGAGGAATATGAAGTAGTTTGTTTAAGAGGATTATGAAGTAGCATGTTTAAGAGGAATATGAAGTAGTATGTTTAAGAGGAATATGAAGTAGTATGTTTAAGAGGAATATGCAGTAGTATATTTAAGGGGAATATGAAGTAGTATATTTAAGAGGAATATGAAGTAGTATATTTAAGAGGAATATGAAGTAGTATATTTAAGAGGAATATGAAGTAGCATGTTTAAGAGGAATATGAAATAGTATGTTTAAGAGGAATATGAAGTGGTATGTTTAATAGGAATATGAAGTAGTAGATTTAAGAGGAATATGAAGTAATATGTTTAAGAGGAATATGAAGTAGTATGCTTAAGAGGAATATGAAGTAGTATGTTTAAGAGGAATATGATGTAGTATGTTTGAGAGGAATATGCAAAAGTATATTTAAGAGGAATATGAAGTAGTATATTTAAGAGGAATATGAAGTAGTATATTTAAGAGGAATATGAAGTAGTATATTTAAGAGGAATATGAAGTAGTATGTTTAAGAGTTATATGAAGTAGTATGTTTAAGAGGAATATGAAGTGGTATGTTTAAGAGGAATATGAAGTTGTATGTTTAAGAGGAATATGAAGTAATATGTTTAAAAGGAATATGAAGTAGTATGTTTAAGAGGAATATGAAGTAGTATGTTTAAGAGGAATATGAAGTAGTATATTTAAGAGGAATATGAAGTAGTATGTTTAAGAGGAATATGAATATTATATTTAAGAGGAATCTGAAGTAGTATATTTAAGAGGAATATGAAGTAGTATGTTTAAGAGGAATATGAAGTAGTATGTTTAAGAGGAATATGAAGTAGGATGTTTAAGTGGAATATGAAGTAGTATGTTTAAGAGGAATATGAAGAAGTATGTTTAAGGGGAATATGAAGTAGTATGTTTAAGAGGAATATGAAGTAGTATATTTAAGAGGAATATGCAGTAGTATATTTAAGAGGAATATGAAGTAGTATATTTAAGTGGAATATGACGTAGTATATTTAAGAAGAATATGAAGTAGTATATTTAAGAGGAATATGAAGTAGTATATTTAAGAGGAATATGAAGTAGTATATTTAAGAGGAATATGAAGTAGTATGTTTAAAAGGAATATGAAGTAGTATGTCTAAGAGGAATATGAAGTAGTATGTTTAAGAGAAATATGAAGTAGTATGTTTAAGAGGAATATGAAGTAGTATGTTTAAGAGGAATATGCAGTATATATTTAAGAGGAATATGAAGTAGTATATTTAAGAGGAATATGAAGTAGTATGTTTAAGAGGAATATGAAGTTGTATGTCTAAGAGGAATATGAAGTAATATGTTTAAAAGGAATATGAAGTAGTATGTTTAAGAGGAATATGAAGTAGTATGTTTAAGAGGAATATGAAGTAGTATGTTTAAGTGGAATATGAAGTAGTATGTTTAAGAGGAATATGAAGTAGTATGTTTAAGAGGAATATGAAGTAGTATGTTTAAGAGGAATATGAAGTAGTATGTTTAAGAGGAATATGAAGTATTATGTTTAAGAGGAATATGAAGTAGTATGTTTAAGAGGAATATGAAATAGTATATTTAAGAGGAATATGCAGTAGTATATTTAAGAGGAATATGAAGTAGTATATTTAAGTGGAATATGATGTAGTATATTTAAGAGGAATATGAAGTAGTATGTTTAAGAGGAATATGAAGTAATATGTTAAGAGGAATATGCAGTAGCATGTTTAAGGGGAATATAAAGTAGCATGTTTAAGACGAATATGAAGTAGTATGTTTAAGAGGAATATGAAGTAGTAGATTTAAGAGGAATATGAAGTAGTATGTTTAAGAGGAATATGAAATAGTATGTTTAAGAGGAATATGAAGTAGTTTGTTTAAGAAAAATATCCAGTAGTATGTTTAATAGGAATATGAAGTAGTATATTTAAGAAGAATATGAAGTAGTATGTTTAAGAGGAATATGAAGTAGTTTGTTTAAGAGGATTATGAAGTAGCATGTTTAAGAGGAATATGAAGTAGTATGTTTAAGAGGAATATGAAGTAGTATGTTTAAGAGGAATATGCAGTAGTATATTTAAGGGGAATATGAAGTAGTATATTTAAGAGGAATATGAAGTAGTATATTTAAGAGGAATATGAAGTAGTATATTTAAGAGGAATATGAAGTAGCATGTTTAAGAGGAATATGAAATAGTATGCTTAAGAGGAATATGAAGTGGTATGTTTAATAGGAATATGAAGTAGTAGATTTAAGAGGAATATGAAGTAGTATGTTTAAGAGGAATATGAAGTAGTAGATTTAAGAGGAATATGAAGTAGTATGTTTAAGAGGAATATGAAGTGGTATGTTTAATAGGAATATGAAGTAGTAGATTTAAGAGGAATATGAAGTAGTACGTATATGTTTAAGAGGTATATGAAGTAGTATGCTTAAGAGGAATATGAAGTAGTATGTTTAAGAGGAATATGATGTAGTATGTTTGAGAGGAATATGCAAAAGTATATTTAAGAGGAATATGAAGTAGTATATTTAAGAGGAATATGAAGTAGTATATTTAAGAGGAATATGAAGTAGTATATTTAAGAGGAATATGAAGTAGTATGTTTAAGAGTTATATGAAGTAGTATGTTTAAGAGGAATATGAAGTGGTATGTTTAAGAGGAATATGAAGTTGTATGTTTAAGAGGAATATGAAGTAATATGTTTAAAAGAAATATGAAGTAGTATGTTTAAGAGGAATATGAAGTAGTATGTTTAAGAGGAATATGAAGTAGTATATTTAAGAGGAATATGAAGTAGTATGTTTAAGAGGAATATGAAGTAGGATGTTTAAGTGGAATATGAAGTAGTATGTTTAAGAGGAATATGAAGTAGTATGTTTAAGAGGAATATGAAGTAGTATGTTTAAGAGGAATATAAAGTAGTATATTTAAGAGGAATATGAAGAGTAGTATATTTAAGAGGAATATGAAGTAGTATGTTTAAGAGAAATATGAGGTAGTTTGTCTAAGAGGAATATGAAGTAGTATGTTTAAGAGAAGTAGTATGTTTAAGAGGAATATGAAGTAGTATGTTTAAGAGGAATATGAAGTAGTATGTTTAAGAGGAATATAAAGTAGTATATTTAAGAGGAATATGAAGTAGTATGTTTAAGAGGAATATGAAGTAGTATGTTTAAGAGGAATGTGCAGTATATATTTAAGAGGAATATGAAGTAGTATATTTAAGTAGTATGTTTAAGAGGAATATGAAGTAGTATGTTTAAGAGGAATATGACGTAGTATGTTTAAGAGGAATATGCAAAATTATATTTAAGAGGAATATGAAGTAGTATATTTAAGAGGAATATGAAGTAGTATATTGAAGAGGAATATGAAGTAGTATGTTTAAGAGGAATATGAAGTAGTATGTTTAAGAGGAATATGAAGTAGTATATTTAAGAGGAATATGAAGTAGTATGTTTAAGAGAAATATGAAGTAGTATGTTTAAGAGGAATGTGCAGTATATATTTAAGAGGAATATGGAGTAGTATATTTAAGAGGAATATGAAGTAGTATGTTTAAGAGAAATATGAGGTAGTTTGTCTAAGAGGAATATGAAGTAGTATGTTTAAGAGAAGTAGTATGTTTAAGAGGAATATGAAGTAGTATGTTTAAGAGGAATATGAAGTAGTATGTTTAAGAGGAATATAAAGTAGTATATTTAAGAGGAATATGAAGTAGTATATTTAAGAGGAATATGAAGTAGTATGTTTAAGAGAAATATGAGGTAGTTTGTCTAAGAGGAATATGAAGTAGTATGTTTAAGAGAAGTAGTATGTTTAAGAGGAATATGAAGTAGTATGAAGTAGTATGTTTAAGAGAAATATGAAGTAGTATGTTTAAGAGGAATATGAAGTAGTATGTTTAAGAGGAATATGCAGTATATATTTAAGAGGAATATGAAGTAGTATATTTAAGAGGAATATGAAGTAGTATGTTTAAGAGGAATATGAAGTTGTATGTTTAAGAGGAATATGAAGTAATATGTTTAAAAGGAATATGAAGTAGTATGTTTAAGAGGAATATGAAGTAGTATGTTTAAGAGGAATATGAAGTAGTATATTTAAGAGGAATATGAAGTAGTATATTTAAGAGGAATATGAATATTATATTTAAGAGGAATATGAAGTAGTATATTTAAGAGGAATATGAAGTAGTATGTTTAAGAGGAATATGAAGTAGTATGTTTAAGAGGAATATGAAGTAGTATGTTTAAGTGGAATATGAAGTAGTATGTTTAAGAGGAATATGAAGTAGTATGTTTAAGAGGAATATGAAGTAGTATGTTTAAGAGGAATATGAAGTAGTATGTTTAAGAGGAATATGAAGTATTATGTTTAAGAGGAATATGAAGTAGTATGTTTAAGAGGAATATGAAGTAGTATATTTAAGAGGAATATGCAGTAGTATATTTACGAGGAATATGAAGTAGTATATTTAAGTGGAATATGATGTAGTATATTTAAGAAGAATATGAAGTAGTATATTTAAGAGGAATATGAAGTAGTATGTTTAAGAGGAATATGAAGTAGTATGTTTAAGAGGAATATGAAGTAGTATGTTTAAGAGGAATATGAAGTAGTATATTTAAGAGGAATATGAAGTTGTAGATTTAAGAGGAATATGAAGTAGTATGTTTAAGAGGAATATGCAGTATATATTTAAGAGGAATATGAAGTAGATTATTTAAGAGAAATATGAAGTACTATGTTTAAGAGAAATATGAAGTTGTTTGTTTAAGAGGAATATGAAGTAGTATGTTTAAGAGGAATATGAAGTAGTTTGTTTAAGAGGAATATGAAGTAGTATGTTTAATAGGAATATGAAGTAGTATATTTAAGAGGAATATGAAGTGGTATATATAAGAGGAATATGAATATTTTACTTAAGAGGAATATGAAGTAGTATATTTAAGAGGAACATGAAGTAGTATGTTTAAGATAAACATGAAGTAGTATATTTAAGAGGAATATGCAGTAGTATATTTAAGAGGAATATGAAGTAGTATATTTAAGTGGAATATGATGTAGTATATTTAAGAAGAATATGAAGTAGTATATTTAAGAGGAATATGAAGTAGTATGTTTATGAGGAATATGAAGTAGTATGTTTAAGAGGAATATGAAGTAATATATTAAGAGGAATATGCAGTAGCATGTTTAAGGGGAATATAAAGTAGCATGTTTAAGACGAATATGAAGTAGTATGTTTAAGAGGAATATGAAGTAGTAGATTTAAGAGGAATATGAAGTAGTATGTTTAAGAGGAATATGAAATAGTATGTTTAAGAGGAATATGAAGTAGTTTGTTTAAGAGGAATATCCAGTAGTATGTTTAACAGGAATATGAAGTAGTATATTTAAGAAGAATATGAAGTAGTATGTTTAAGAGGAATATGAAGTAGTTTGTTTAAGACGATTATAAAGTAGCATGTTTAAGAGGAATATGAAGTTGTATGTTTAAGAGGAATATGAAGTAGTATGTTTAAGATGAATATGCAGTAGTATGTTTAAGAGGAATATGAAGTGGTATGTTTAATAGGAATATGAAGTAGTAGATTTAAGAGGAATATGAAGTAGTATGTTTAAGAGGAATATGAAGTAGTATGCTTAAGAGGAATATGAAGTAGTATGTTTAAGAGGAATATGATGTAGTATGTTTGAGAGGAATATGCAAAAATATATTAAAGAGGAATATGAAGTAGTATATTTAAGAGGAATATGAAGTAGTATATTTAAGAGGAATATGAAGTAGTATATTTAAGAGGAATATGAAGTAGTATGTTTAAGAATTATATGAAGTAGTATGTTTAAGAGGAATATGAAGTGGTATGTTTAAGAGGAATATGAAGTTGTATGTTTAAGAGGAATATGAAGTAATATGTTTAAAAGGAATATGAAGTAACATAGTATGTTTAAGAGGAATATGAAGTAGTATGTTTAAGAGGAATATGAAGTAGTATATTTAAGAGGAATATGAAGTAGTATGTTTAAGAGGAATATGAATATTATATTTAAGAGGAATCTGAAGTAGTATATTTAAGAGGAATATGAAGTAGTATGTTTAAGAGGAATATGAAGTAGTATGTTTAAGAGGAATATGATGTAGTATGTTTGAGAGGAATATGCAAAAATATATTAAAGAGGAATATGAAGTAGTATATTTAAGAGGAATATGAAGTAGTATATTTAAGAGGAATATGAAGTAGTATATTTAAGAGGAATATGAAGTAGTATGTTTAAGAGTTATATGAAGTAGTATGTTTAAGAGGAATATGAAGTGGTATGTTTAAGAGGAATATGAAGTTGTATGTTTAAGAGGAATATGAAGTAATATGCTTAAAAGGAATATGAAGTAACATAGTATGTTTAAGAGGAATATGAAGTAGTATATGTAAGAGGAATATGAAGTAGGATGTTTAAGTGGAATATGAAGTAGTATGTTTAGGAGGAAAATGAAGAAATATGTTTAAGAGGAATATGAAGTAGTATGTTTAAGAGGAATATGAAGTAGTATATTTAAGAGGAATATGCAGTAGTATATTTAAGAGGAATATGAAGTAGTATATTTAAGTGGAATATGACGTAGTATATTTAAGAAGAATATGAAGTAGTATATTTAAGAGGAATATGAAGTAGTATGTTTAAGAGGAATATGAAGTAGTATGTTTAAGAGGAATATGAAGTAGTATGTTTAAGAGGAATATGAAGTAGTATATTTAAGAGGAATATGAAGTAGTATGTTTAAGAGGAATATGAAGTAGTATGTTTCAGAGGAATATGCAGTATATATTTAAGAGGAATATGGAATAGTATATTTAAGAGGAATATGAAGTAGTATGTTTAAGAGAAGTATGAAGTTGTATGTTTAAGAGGAATATGAAGTAGTATGTTTAAGAGGAATATGAAGTAGTATGTTTAAGAGGAA
Source organism: Atherix ibis (assembly GCA_958298945.1). NCBI lineage: Eukaryota > Metazoa > Arthropoda > Insecta > Diptera > Athericidae > Atherix > Atherix ibis. Next base: position 922,372 of record CATQJD010000064.1, on the reverse strand, counting down.
TATGAAGTAGTATGTTTAAGAGGAATATGAAGTAGTATATATAAGAGGACTATGAATTGGAATATTTAAGAAGAATATGAATATTATATTTAAGAGGAATATGAAGTAGTATATTTAAGAGGAATATGAAGTATTATGTTTAAGATGAATATGAAGTAGTATGTTTAAGACGAATATGAAGTAGTATGTGTAAGTGGAATATGAAGTAGTATGTTTAAGAGGAATATGAAGTACTATGTTTAAGAGGAATATGAAGTAGTATGTTAAGAGGAATATGCAGTAGCATGTTTAAGGGGAATATAAAGTAGTATGTTTAAGACGAATATGAAGTAGTATGTTTAAGAGGAATATGAAGTAGTAGATTTAAGAGGAATATGAAGTAGTATGATTAAGAGGAATATGAAGTATTATGTTTAAGAGGATTATGAAGTAGTTTGCTTAAGAGGAATATCCAGTAGTATGTTTAACAGGAATATGAAGTAGTATATTTAAGAGGAATATGAAGTAGTATGTTTAAGAGGAATATGAAGTAGTTTGTTTAAGAGGATTATGAAGTAGTATGTTTAAGAGGAATATGAAGTAGTATGTTTAAGAAGAATATGAAGTAGTATGTTTAAGAGGAATATGCAGTAGTATATTTAAGGGGAATATGAAGTAGTATATTTAAAAGGCATATGAAGCAGTATATTTAAGAGGAATATGAAGTAGTATATTTAAGAGGAATATGAAGTAGTATGTTTAAGAGGAATATGAAGTAGTATGTTTAAGAGGAATATGAAGTGGTATGTTTAATAGGAATATGAAGTAGTAGATTTAAGAGGAATATGAAGTAGTATGTTTAAGAGGAATATGAAGTAGTGTGCTTAAGAGGAATATGAAGTAGTATGTTTAAGAGGAATATGACGTAGTATGTTTAAGAGGAATATGCAAAAGTATATTTAAGAGGAATATGAAGTAGTATATTTAAGAGGAATATGAAGTAGTATATTTAAGAGGAATATGAAGTAGTATATTTAAGAGGAATATGAAGTAGTATATCTAAGAGGAATATGAAGTAGTATGTTTAAGAGGAATATGAAGTGGTATGTTTAAGAGGAATATGAAGTTGTATGTTTAAGGGGAATATGAAGTTATATGTTTAAAAGGAATATGAAGTAGTATGTTTAAGAGGAATATGAAGTAGTATGTTTAAGAGGAATATGAAGTAGTATATTTAAGAGGAATATGAAGTAGTATGATTAAGAGGAATATGAATATTATATTTAAGAGGAATATGAAGTAGTATATTTAAGAGGAATATGAAGTAGTATGTTTAAGAGGAATATGAAGTAGTATGTTTAAGAGGAATATGAAGTAGGATGTTTAAGTGGAATATGAAGTAGTATGTTTAAGAGGAATATGAAGAAGTATGTTTAAGAGGAATATGAAGTAGTATGTTTAAGAGGAATATGGAGTAGTATATTTAAGAGGAATATGCAGTCGTATATTTAAGAGGAATATGAAGCAGTATATTTAAGTGGAATATGACGTAGTATATTTAAGAAGATAATGAAGGAGTATATTTAAGAGGAATATGAAGTAGTATGTTTAAGAGGAATATGAAGTAGTATGTTTAAGAGGAATATGAAGTAGTATGTTTAAGAGGAATATGAAGTAGTATATTTAAGAGGAATATGAAGTAGCATGTTTAAGAGGAATATGAAGTAGTATGTTTAAGAGGAATATGAAGTAGTATGTTTAAGAGGAATATGAAGTAGTATATTTCAGAGGACTATGAAGTGGAATATTTAAGAGGAATATGAATATTACATTTAAGAGGAATATGAAGTAGTATATTTAAGAGGAATATGAAGTAGTATGTTTAAGAGGAATATGAAGTAGTATGTTTAAGAGGAATATGAAGTAGTATATTTAAGAGGAATATGAAGTAGTATGTTTAAGATGAATATGAAGTAGTATGTTTAAGACGAATATGAAGTAGTATGTTTAAGAGGAATATGAAGTAGTATATTTAAGAAGACTATGAAGTGGAATATTTAAGAGGAATATGAATATTATATTTAAGAGGAATATGAAGTAGTATATTTAAGAGGAATATGAAGTAGTATGTTTAAGATGAATATGAAGTAGTATGTTTAAGACGAATATGAAGTAGTATGTTTAAGTGGAATATGAAATAGTATGTTTAAGAGGAATATGAAGTAGTATGTTTAAGAGGAATATGAAGTAGTATGTTAAGAGGAATATGCAGTACCATGTTTAAGGGGAATATAAAGTAGTATGTTTAAGAGGAAATGAAGTGGTATGTTTAATAGGAATATGAAGTAGTAGATTTAAGAGGAATATGAACTAGTATGTTTAAGAGGAATATGAAGTAGTATGCTTAAGAGGAATATGAAGTAGTATGTTTAAGAGGAATATTATGTAGTATGTTTAAGAGGAATATGCAAAAGTATATTTAAGAGGAATATGAAGTAGTATATTTAAGAGGAATATGAACTAGTATATTTAAGAGGAATATGAAGTAGTATGTTTAAGAGGAATATGAAGTTGTATGTTTAAGAGGAATATGAAGTTATATGTTTAAAAGGAATATGAAGTAGTATGTTTAAAAGTAATATGAAGTAGTATGTTTAAGAGGAATATGAAGTAGTATATTTAAGAGGAATATGAAGTAGTATATTTAAGAGGAATATGAATATTATATTAAAGAGGAATATGCAGTACCATGTTTAAGGGGAATATAAAGTAGTATGTTTAAGAGGAAATGAAGTGGTATGTTTAATAGGAATATGAAGTAGTAGATTTAAGAGGAATATGAACTAGTATGTTTAAGAGGAATATGAAGTAGTATGCTTAAGAGGAATATGAAGTAGTTTGTTTAAGAGGATTATGAAGTAGTATGTTTAAGAGGAATATGAAGTAGTATGTTTAAGAGGAATATGAAGTAGTATATTTAAGAGGAATATGAAGTAGTATGTTTAAGAGGAATATGAAGTAGTATATTTAAGAGGAATATGAAGCAGTATGTTTAAGAGGACTATGAAGTAGTATGTTTAAGAGAAAATGAAGTGGTATGTTTAATAGGAATATGAAGTAGTAGATTTAAGAGGAATATGAACTAGTATGTTTAAGAGGAATATGAAGTAGTATGCTTAAGAGGAATATGAAGTAGTATGTTTAAGAGGAATATGATGTAGTATGTTTAAGAGGAATATGCAAAAGTATATTTAAGAGGAATATGAAGTAGTATATTTAAGAGGAATATGAAGTAGTATATTTAAGAGGAATATGAAGTAGTATGTTTAAGAGGAATATGAAGTTGTATGTTTAAGAGGAATATGAAGTTATATGTTTAAAAGGAATATGAAGTAGTATGTTTAAAAGTAATATGAAGTAGTATGTTTAAGAGGAATATGAAGTAGTATATTTAAGAGGAATATGAAGTAGTATATTTAAGAGGAATATGAATATTATATTAAAGAGGAATATGCAGTACCATGTTTAAGGGGAATATAAAGTAGTATGTTTAAGAGGAAATGAAGTGGTATGTTTAATAGGAATATGAAGTAGTAGATTTAAGAGGAATATGAACTAGTATGTTTAAGAGGAATATGAAGTAGTATGCTTAAGAGGAATATGAAGTAGTTTGTTTAAGAGGATTATGAAGTAGTATGTTTAAGAGGAATATGAAGTAGTATGTTTAAGAGGAATATGAAGTAGTATATTTAAGAGGAATATGAAGTAGTATGTTTAAGAGGAATATGAAGTAGTATATTTAAGAGGAATATGAAGCAGTATGTTTAAGAGGACTATGAAGTAGTATGTTTAAGAGAAAATGAAGTGGTATGTTTAATAGGAATATGAAGTAGTAGATTTAAGAGGAATATGAACTAGTATGTTTAAGAGGAATATGAAGTAGTATGCTTAAGAGGAATATGAAGTAGTATGTTTAAGAGGAATATGATGTAGTATGTTTAAGAGGAATATGCAAAAGTATATTTAAGAGGAATATGAAGTAGTATATTTAAGAGGAATATGAAGTAGTATATTTAAGAGGAATATGAAGTAGTATATTTAAGAGGAATATGAAGTAGTATGTCTAAGAGGAACATGAAGTAGTATGTTTAAGAGGAATATGAAGTGGTATGTTTAAGAGGAATATGAAGTTGTATGTTTAAGAGGAATATGAAGTTATATGTTTAAAAGGAATATGAAGTAGTATGTTTAAAAGGAATATGAAGTAGTATGTTTAAGAGGAATATGAAGTAGTATATTTAAGAGGAATATGAAGTAGTATATTTAAGAGGAATATGAAGTAGGATGTTTAAGTGGAATATGAAGTAGTATGTTTAAGAGGAATATGAAGAAGTATGTTTAAGAGGAATATGAAGTAGTATGTTTAAGAGGAATATGGAGTAGTATATTTAAGAGGAATATGCAGTCGTATATTTAAGAGGAATATGAAGCAGTATATTTAAGTGGAATATGACGTAGTATATTTAAGAGGAATATGAATATTATATTAAAGAGGAATATGCAGTACCATGTTTAAGGGGAATATAAAGTAGTATGTTTAAGAGGAAATGAAGTGGTATGTTTAATAGGAATATGAAGTAGTAGATTTAAGAGGAATATGAACTAGTATGTTTAAGAGGAATATGAAGTAGTATGCTTAAGAGGAATATGAAGTAGTTTGTTTAAGAGGATTATGAAGTAGTATGTTTAAGAGGAATATGAAGTAGTATGTTTAAGAGGAATATGAAGTAGTATATTTAAGAGGAATATGAAGTAGTATGTTTAAGAGGAATATGAAGTAGTATATTTAAGAGGAATATGAAGCAGTATGTTTAAGAGGACTATGAAGTAGTATGTTTAAGAGAAAATGAAGTGGTATGTTTAATAGGAATATGAAGTAGTAGATTTAAGAGGAATATGAACTAGTATGTTTAAGAGGAATATGAAGTAGTATGCTTAAGAGGAATATGAAGTAGTATGTTTAAGAGGAATATGATGTAGTATGTTTAAGAGGAATATGCAAAAGTATATTTAAGAGGAATATGAAGTAGTATGTTTAAGAGGAATATGAAGTTGTATGTTTAAGAGGAATATGAAGTTATATGTTTAAAAGGAATATGAAGTAGTATGTTTAAAAGTAATATGAAGTAGTATGTTTAAGAGGAATATGAAGTAGTATATTTAAGAGGAATATGAAGTAGTATATTTAAGAGGAATATGAATATTATATTAAAGAGGAATATGCAGTACCATGTTTAAGGGGAATATAAAGTAGTATGTTTAAGAGGAAATGAAGTGGTATGTTTAATAGGAATATGAAGTAGTAGATTTAAGAGGAATATGAACTAGTATGTTTAAGAGGAATATGAAGTAGTATGCTTAAGAGGAATATGAAGTAGTTTGTTTAAGAGGATTATGAAGTAGTATGTTTAAGAGGAATATGAAGTAGTATGTTTAAGAGGAATATGAAGTAGTATATTTAAGAGGAATATGAAGTAGTATGTTTAAGAGGAATATGAAGTAGTATATTTAAGAGGAATATGAAGCAGTATGTTTAAGAGGACTATGAAGTAGTATGTTTAAGAGAAAATGAAGTGGTATGTTTAATAGGAATATGAAGTAGTAGATTTAAGAGGAATATGAACTAGTATGTTTAAGAGGAATATGAAGTAGTATGCTTAAGAGGAATATGAAGTAGTATGTTTAAGAGGAATATGATGTAGTATGTTTAAGAGGAATATGCAAAAGTATATTTAAGAGGAATATGAAGTAGTATATTTAAGAGGAATATGAAGTAGTATATTTAAGAGGAATATGAAGTAGTATATTTAAGAGGAATATGAAGTAGTATGTCTAAGAGGAACATGAAGTAGTATGTTTAAGAGGAATATGAAGTGGTATGTTTAAGAGGAATATGAAGTTGTATGTTTAAGAGGAATATGAAGTTATATGTTTAAAAGGAATATGAAGTAGTATGTTTAAAAGGAATATGAAGTAGTATGTTTAAGAGGAATATGAAGTAGTATATTTAAGAGGAATATGAAGTAGTATATTTAAGAGGAATATGAAGTAGGATGTTTAAGTGGAATATGAAGTAGTATGTTTAAGAGGAATATGAAGAAGTATGTTTAAGAGGAATATGAAGTAGTATGTTTAAGAGGAATATGGAGTAGTATATTTAAGAGGAATATGCAGTCGTATATTTAAGAGGAATATGAAGCAGTATATTTAAGTGGAATATGACGTAGTATATTTAAGAAGATAATGAAGTAGTATATTTAAGAGGAATATGAAGTAGTATGTTTAAGAGGAATATGAAGTAGTATGTTTAAGAGGAATATGAAGTAGTATGTTTAAGAGGAATATGAAGTAGTATATTTAAGAGGAATATGAAGTAGCATGTTTAAGAGGAATATGAAGTAGTATGTTTAAGAGGAATATGAAGTAGTATGTGTAAGAGGAATATGAAGTAGTATATTTCAGAGGACTATGAAGTGGAATATTTAAGAGGAATATGAATATTACATTTAAGAGGAATATGAAGTAGTATATTTTAGAGGAATATGAAGTAGTATGTTTAAGATGAATATGAAGTAGTATGTTTAAGACGAATATGAAGTAGTATGTTTAAGAGGAATATGAAGTAGTATATTTAAGAAGACTATGAAGTGGAATATTTAAGAGGAATATGAATATTATATTTAAGAGGAATATGAAGTAGTATATTTAAGAGGAATATGAAGTAGTATGTTTAAGATGAATATGAGGTAGTATGTTTAAGACGAATATGAAGTAGTATGTTTAAGTGGAATATGAAATAGTATGTTTAAGAGGAATATGAAGTAGTATGTTTAAGAGGAATATGAAGTAGTATGTTAAGAGGAATATGCAGTACCATGTTTAAGGGGAATATAAAGTAGTATGTTTAAGAGGAAATGAAGTGGTATGTTTAATAGGAATATGAAGTAGTAGATTTAAGAGGAATATGAACTAGTATGTTTAAGAGGAATATGAAGTAGTATGCTTAAGAGGAATATGAAGTAGTATGTTTAAGAGGAATATGATGTAGTATGTTTAAGAGGAATATGCAAAAGTATATTTAAGAGGAATATTAAGTAGTATATTTAAGAGGAATATGAAGTAGTATATTTAAGAGGAATATGAAGTAGTATATTTAAGAGGAATATGAAGTAGTATGTCTAAGAGGAACATGAAGTAGTATGTTTAAGAGGAATATGAAGTGGTATGTTTAAGAGGAATATGAAGTTTTATGTTTAAGAGGAATATGAAGTTATATGTTTAAAAGGAATATGAAGTAGTATGTTTAAAAGTAATATGAAGTAGTATGTTTAAGAGGAATATGAAGTAGTATATTTAAGAGGAATATGAAGTGGAATATTTAAGAGGAATATGAATATTATATTAAAGAGGAATATGCAGTACCATGTTTAAGGGGAATATAAAGTAGGATGTTTAAGAGGAAATGAAGTGGTATGTTTAATAGGAATATGAAGTAGTAGATTTAAGAGGAATATGAACTAGTATGTTTAAGAGGAATATGAAGTAGTATGCTTAAGAGGAATATGAAGTAGTTTGTTTAAGAGGATTATGAAGTAGTATGTTTAAGAGGAATATGAAGTAGTATGTTTAAGAGGAATATGAAGTAGTATATTTAAGAGGAATATGAAGTAGTATGTTTAAGAGGAATATGAAGTAGTATATTTAAGAGGAATATGAAGCAGTATGTTTAAGAGGACTATGAAGTAGTATGTTTAAGAGAAAATGAAGTGGTATGTTTAATAGGAATATGAAGTAGTAGATTTAAGAGGAATATGAACTAGTATGTTTAAGAGGAATATGAAGTAGTATGCTTAAGAGGAATATGAAGTAGTATGTTTAAGAGGAATATGATGTAGTATGTTTAAGAGGAATATGCAAAAGTATATTTAAGAGGAATATGAAGTAGTATATTTAAGAGGAATATGAAGTAGTATATTTAAGAGGAATATGAAGTAGTATATTTAAGAGGAATATGAAGTAGTATGTCTAAGAGGAACATGAAGTAGTATGTTTAAGAGGAATATGAAGTGGTATGTTTAAGAGGAATATGAAGTTGTATGTTTAAGAGGAATATGAAGTTATATGTTTAAAAGGAATATGAAGTAGTATGTTTAAAAGGAATATGAAGTAGTATGTTTAAGAGGAATATGAAGTAGTATATTTAAGAGGAATATGAAGTAGTATATTTAAGAGGAATATGAATATTATATTAAAGAGGAATATGAAGTAGTATATTTAAGAGGAATATGAAGTAGTATGTTTAAGAGGAATATGAAGTAGTATGTTTAAGAGGAATATGAAGTAGGATGTTTAAGTGGAATATGAAGTAGTATGTTTAAGAGGAATATGAAGAAGTATGTTTAAGAGGAATATGAAGTAGTATGTTTAAGAGGAATATGAAGTAGTATATTTAAGAGGAATATGCAGCCGTATATTTAAGAGGAATATGATGCAGTATATTTAAGTGGAATATGACGTAGTATATTTAAGAATATAATGAAGTAGTATATTTAAGAGGAATATGAAGTAGTATGTTTAAGAGGAATATGAAGTAGTATGTTTAAGAGGAATATGAAGTAGTATGTTTAAGAGGAATATGAAGTAGTATATTTAAGAGGAATATGAAGTAGTATGTTTAAGAGGAATATGAAGTAGTATGTTTAAGAGGAATATGAAGTAGTATGTTTAAGAGGAATATGAAGTAGTATATTTCAGAGGACTATGAAGTGGAATATTAAAGAGGAATATGAATATTATATTTAAGAGGAATATGAAGTAGTATATTTAAGAGGAATATGAAGTAGTATGTTTAAGATGAATATGAAGTAGTATGTTTAAGACGAATATGAAGTTGTATGTTTAAGAGGAATATGAAGTGGTATGTTTAATAGGAATATGAAGTAGTAGATTTAAGAGGAATATGAAGTAGTATGTTTAAGAGGAATATGAAGTAGTGTGCTTAAGAGGAATATGAAGTAGTATGTTTAAGAGGAATATGACGTAGTATGTTTAAGAGGAATATGCAAAAGTATATTTAAGAGGAATATGAAGTAGTATATTTAAGAGGGATATGAAGTAGTATATTTAAGAGGAATATGAAGTAGTATATTTAAGAGGAATATGAAGTAGTATGTCTAAGAGGAATATGAAGTAGTATGTTTAAGAGGAATATGAAGTGGTATGTTTAAGAGGAATATGAAGTTGTATGTTTAAGAGGAATATGAAGTTATATGTTTAAAAGGAATATGAAGTAGTATGTTTAAGAGGAATATGAAGTAGTATGTTTAAGAGGAATATGAAGTAGTATATTTAAGAGCAATATGAAGTAGTATATTTAAGAGGAATATGAGTATTATATTTAAGAGGAATATGAAGTAGTATATGAAGAGGAATATGAAGTAGTATGTTTAAGAGGAATATGAAGTAGTATGTTTAAGAGGAATATGAAGTAGGATGTTTAAGTGGAATAAGAAGTAGTATGTTTAAGAGGAATATGAAGAAGTAAGTTTAAGAGGAATATGTAGTAGTATGTTTAAGAGGAATATGAAGTAGTATATTTAAGAGGAATATGCAGTCGTATATTTAAGAGGAATATGAAGCAGTATATTTAAGTGGAATATGAAGTAGTATATTTAAGAAGATAATGAAGTAGTATATTTAAGAGGAATATGAAGTAGTATGTTTAAGAGGAATATGAAGTAGTAGATTTAAGAGGAATATGAAGTTGTATGTTTAAGAGGAATATGAAGTTATATGTTTAAAAGGAATATGAAGTAGTATGTTTAAAAGTAATATGAAGTAGTATGTTTAAGAGGACTATGAAGTAGTATATTTAAGAGGAATATGAAGTAGTATATTTAAGAGGAATATGAATATTATATTAAAGAGGAATATGCAGTACCATGTTTAAGGGGAATATAAAGTAGTATGTTTAAGAGGAAATGAAGTGGTATGTTTAATAGGAATATGAAGTAGTAGATTTAAGAGGAATATGAACTAGTATGTTTAAGAGGAATATGAAGTAGTATGCTTAAGAGGAATATGAAGTAGTTTGTTTAAGAGGATTATGAAGTAGTATGTTTAAGAGGAATATGAAGTAGTATGTTTAAGAGGAATATGAAGTAGTATATTTAAGAGGAATATGAAGTAGTATGTTTAAGAGGAATATGAAGTAGTATATTTAAGAGGAATATGAAGCAGTATGTTTAAGAGGACTATGAAGAAGTATGTTTAAGAGAAAATGAAGTGGTATGTTTAATAGGAATATGAAGTAGTAGATTTAAGAGGAATATGAACTAGTATGTTTAAGAGGAATATGAAGTAGTATGCTTAAGAGGAATATGAAGTAGTATGTTTAAGAGGAATATGATGTAGTATGTTTAAGAGGAATATGCAAAAGTATATTTAAGAGGAATATGAAGTAGTATATTTAAGAGGAATATGAAGTAGTATATTTAAGAGGAATATGAAGTAGTATATTTAAGAGGAATATGAAGTAGTATGTCTAAGAGGAACATGAAGTAGTATGTTTAAGAGGAATATGAAGTGGTATGTTTAAGAGGAATATGAAGTTGTATGTTTAAGAGGAATATGAAGTTATATGTTTAAAAGGAATATGAAGTAGTATGTTTAAAAGGAATATGAAGTAGTATGTTTAAGAGGAATATGAAGTAGTATATTTAAGAGGAATATGAAGTAGTATATTTAAGAGGAATATGAATATTATATTAAAGAGGAATATGAAGTAGTATATTTAAGAGGAATATGAAGTAGTATATTTAAGAGGAATATGAAGTAGTATGTCTAAGAGGAACATGAAGTAGTATGTTTAAGAGGAATATGAAGTGGTATGTTTAAGAGGAATATGAAGTTGTATGTTTAAGAGGAATATGAAGTTATATGTTTAAAAGGAATATGAAGTAGTATGTTTAAAAGGAATATGAAGTAGTATGTTTAAGAGGAATATGAAGTAGTATATTTAAGAGGAATATGAAGTAGTATATTTAAGAGGAATATGAATATTATATTAAAGAGGAATATGAAGTAGTATATTTAAGAGGAATATGAAGTAGTATGTTTAAGAGGAATATGAAGTAGTATGTTTAAGAGGAATATGAAGTAGGATGTTTAAGTGGAATATGAAGTAGTATGTTTAAGAGGAATATGAAGAAGTATGTTTAAGAGGAATATGAAGTAGTATGTTTAAGAGGAATATGAAGTAGTATATTTAAGAGGAATATGCAGTCGTATATTTAAGAGGAATATGATGCAGTATATTTAAGTGGAATATGACGTAGTATATTTAAGAAGATAATGAAGTAGTATATTTAAGAGGAATATGAAGTAGTATGTTTAAGAGGAATATGAAGTAGTATGTTTAAGAGGAATATGAAGTAGTATGTTTAAGAGGAATATGAAGTAGTATATTTAAGAGGAATATGAAGTAGTATGTTTAAAAGGAATATGAAGTGGTATGTTTAAGAGGAATATGAAGTTGTATGTTTAAGAGGAATATGAAGTTATATGTTTAAAAGGAATATGAAGTAGTATGTTTAAGAGGAATATGAAGTAGTATGTTTAAGAGGAATATGAAGTAGTATATTTAAGAGCAATATGAAGTAGTATATTTAAGAGGAATATGAGTATTATATTTAAGAGGAATATGAAGTAGTATATGAAGAGGAATATGAAGTAGTATGTTTAAGAGGAATATAAAGTAGTATGTTTAAGAGGAATATGAAGTAGGATGTTTAAGTGGAATATGAAGTAGTATGTTTAAGAGGAATATGAAGAAGTATGTTTAAGAGGAATATGAAGTAGTATGTTTCAGAGGAATATGAAGTAATATATTTAAGAGGAATATGCAGTCGTATATTTAAGAGGAATATGAAGCAGTATATTTAAGTGGAATATGACGTAGTATATTTAAGAAGATAATGAAGTAGTATATTTAAGAGGAATATGAAGTAGTATGTTTAAGAGGAATATGAAGTAGTAGATTTAAGAGGAATATGAAGTAGTATGTCTAAGAGGAACATGAAGTAGTATGTTTAAGAGGAATATGAAGTGGTATGTTTAAGAGGAATATGAAGTTGTATGTTTAAGAGGAATATGAAGTTATATGTTTAAAAGGAATATGAAGTAGTATGTTTAAAAGTAATATGAAGTAGTATGTTTAAGAGGAATATGAAGTAGTATATTTAAGAGGAATATGAAGTAGTATATTTAAGAGAAATATGAATATTATATTAAAGAGGAATATGCAGTACCATGTTTAAGGGGAATATAAAGTAGTATGTTTAAGAGGAAATGAAGTGGTATGTTTAATAGGAATATGAAGTAGTAGATTTAAGAGGAATATGAACTAGTATGTTTAAGAGGAATATGAAGTAGTATGCTTAAGAGGAATATGAAGTAGTTTGTTTAAGAGGATTATGAAGTAGTATGTTTAAGAGGAATATGAAGTAGTATGTTTAAGAGGAATATGAAGTAGTATATTTAAGAGGAATATGAAGAAGTATGTTTAAGAGGAATATGAAGTAGTATATTTAAGAGGAATATGAAGCAGTATGTTTAAGAGGACTATGAAGAAGTATGTTTAAGAGAAAATGAAGTGGTATGTTTAATAGGAATATGAAGTAGTAGATTTAAGAGGAATATGAACTAGTATGTTTAAGAGGAATATGAAGTAGTATGCTTAAGAGGAATATGAAGTAGTATGTTTAAGAGGAATATGATGTAGTATGTTTAAGAGGAATATGCAAAAGTATATTTAAGAGGAATATGAAGTAGTATATTTAAGAGGAATATGAAGTAGTATATTTAAGCGGAATATGAAGTAGTATATTTAAGAGGAATATGAAGTAGTATGTCTAAGAGGAACATGAAGTAGTATGTTTAAGAGGAATATGAAGTGGTATGTTTAAGAGGAATATGAAGTTGTATGTTTAAGAGGAATATGAAGTTATATGTTTAAAAGGAATATGAAGTAGTATGTTTAAAAGGAATATGAAGTAGTATGTTTAAGAGGAATATGAAGTAGTATATTTAAGAGGAATATGAAGTAGTATATTTAAGAGGAATATGAATATTATATTAAAGAGGAATATGAAGTAGTATATTTAAGAGGAATATGAAGTAGTATGTTTAAGAGGAATATGAAGTAGTATGTTTAAGAGGAATATGAAGTAGGATGTTTAAGTGGAATATGAAGTAGTATGTTTAAGAGGAATATGAAGAAGTATGTTTAAGAGGAATATGAAGTAGTATGTTTAAGAGGAATATGAAGTAGTATATTTAAGAGGAATATGCAGTCGTATATTTAAGAGGAATATGATGCAGTATATTTAAGTGGAATATGACGTAGTTTATTTAAGAAGATAATGAAGTAGTATATTTAAGAGGAATATGAAGTAGTATGTTTAAGAGGAATATGAAGTAGTATGTTTAAGAGGAATATGAAGTAGTATGTTTAAGAGGAATATGAAGTAGTATATTTAAGAGGAATATGAAGTAGTATGTTTAAGAGGAATATGAAGTAGTATGTTTAAGAGGAATATGAAGTAGTATGTTTAAGAGGAATATGAAGTAGTATATTTCAGAGGACTATGAAGTGGAATATTAAAGAGGAATATGAATATTATATTTAAGAGGAATATGAAGTAGTATATTTAAGAGGAATATGAAGTAGTATGTTTAAGATGAATATGAAGTAGTATGTTTAAGACGAATATGAAGTTGTATGTTTAAGAGGAATATGAAGTGGTATGTTTAATAGGAATATGAAGTAGTAGATTTAAGAGGAATATGAAGTAGTATGTTTAAGAGGAATATGAAGTAGTGTGCTTAAGAGGAATATGAAGTAGTATGTTTAAGAGGAATATGACGTAGTATGTTTAAGAGGAATATGCAAAAGTATATTTAAGAGGAATATGAAGTAGTATATTTAAGAGGGATATGAAGTAGTATATTTAAGAGGAATATGAAGTAGTATATTTAAGAGGAATATGAAGTAGTATGTCTAAGAGGAATATGAAGTAGTATGTTTAAGAGGAATATGAAGTGGTATGTTTAAGAGGAATATGAAGTTGTATGTTTAAGAGGAATATGAAGTTATATGTTTAAAAGGAATATGAAGTAGTATGTTTAAGAGGAATATGAAGTAGTATATTTAAGAGCAATATGAAGTAGTATATTTAAGAGGAATATGAGTATTATATTTAAGAGGAATATGAAGTAGTATATGAAGAGGAATATGAAGTAGTATGTTTAAGAGGAATATAAAGTAGTATGTTTAAGAGGAATATGAAGTAGGATGTTTAAGTGGAATTTGAAGTAGTATGTTTAAGAGGAATATGAAGAAGTATGTTTAAGAGGAATATGAAGTAGTATGTTTAAGAGGAATATGAAGTAGTATATTTAAGAGGAATATGCAGTCGTATATTTAAGAGGAATATGAAGCAGTATATTTAAGTGGAATATGACGTAGTATATTTAAGAAGATAATGAAGTAGTATATTTAAGAGGAATATGAAGTAGTATGTTTAAGAGGAATATGAAGTAGTATGTTTAAGAGGAATATGAAGTAGTATGTTTAAGAGGAATATGAAGTAGTATATTTAAGAGGAATATCAAGTAGCATGTTTAAGAGGAATATGAAGTAGTATGTTTAAGAGGAATATGAAGTAGTATGTTTAAGAGGAATATGAAGTAGTATATTTCAGAGGACTATGAAGTGGAATATTTAAGAGGAATATGAATATTATATTTAAGAGGAATATGAAGTAGTATATTTAAGAGGAATATGAAGTAGTATGTTTAAGATGAATATGAAGTAGTATGTTTAAGACGAATATGAAGTAGTATGTTTAAGAGGAATATGAAGTAGTATATTTAAGAAGACTATGAAGTGGAATATTTAAGAGGAATATGAATATTATATTTAAGAGGAATATGAAGTAGTATATTTAAGAGGAATATGAAGTAGTATGTTTAAGATGAATATGAAGTAGTATGTTTAAGACGAATATGAAGTAGTATGTTTAAGTGGAATATGAAATAGTATGTTTAAGAGGAATATGAAGTTGTATGTTTAAGAGGAATATGAAGTAGTATGTTAAGAGGAATATGCAGTACCATGTTTAAGGGGAATATAAAGTAGTATGTTTAACAGGAATATGAAGTAGTATATTTAAGAGGCATATGAAGTAGTATGTTTAAAAGGAATATGAAGTAGTTTGTTTAAGAGGATTATGAAGTAGTATGTTTAAGAGGAATATGAAGTAGTATGTTTAAGAGGAATATGAAGTAGTATATTTAAGAGGAATATGAAGTAGTATATTTAAGAGGAATATGAAGTAGTATATTTAAGAGGAATATGAAGCAGTATGTTTAAGAGGACTATGAAGTAGTATGTTTAAGAGGAATATGAAGTGGTATGTTTAATAGGAATATGAAGTAGTAGATTTAAGAGGAATATGAACTAGTATGTTTAAGAGGAATATGAAGTAGTATGCTTAAGAGGAATATGAAGTAGTATGTTTAAGAGGAATATGATGTAGTATGTTTAAGAGGAATATGCAAAAGTATATTTAAGAGGAATATGAAGTAGTATATTTAAGAGGAATATGAAGTAGTATATTTAGGAGGAATATGAAGTAGTATATTTAAGAGGAATATGAAGTAGTATGTCTAAGAGGAATATGAAGTAGTATGTTTAAGAGGAATATGAAGTGGTATGTTTAAGAGGAATATGAAGTTGTATGTTTAAGAGGAATATGAAGTTATATGTTTAAAAGGAATATGAAGTAGTATGTTTAAGAGGAATATGAAGTAGTATGTTTAAGAGGAATATGAAGTAGTATATTTAAGAGGAATATGAAGTAGTATATTTAAGAGGAATATGAATATTATATTTAAGAGGAATATGAAGTAGTATATTTAAGAGGAATATGAAGCAGTATGTTTAAGAGGAATATGAAGTAGTATGTTTAAGAGGAATATGAAGTAGGATGTTTAAGTGGAATATGAAGTAGTATGTTTAAGTGGAATATGAAGAAGTATGTTTAAGAGGAATATGAAGTAATATGTTTAAGAGGAATATGAAGTAGTATATTTAAGAGGAATATGCAGTCGTATATTTAAGAGGAATATGATGCAGTATATTTAAGTGGAATATGACGTAGTATATTTAAGAAGATAATGAAGTAGTATATTTAAGAGGAATATGAAGTAGTATGTTTAAGAGGAATATGAAGTAGTATATTTAAGAGGAATAAAAAGTAGTATGTTTAAGAGGAATATGAAGTAGTATATTTAAGAGGAATATGAAGTAGTATGTTTAAGAGGAATATGAAGTAGTATGTTTAAGAGGAATATGAAGTAGTATGTTTAAGAGGAATATGAAGTAGTATATTTCAGAGGACTATGAAGTGGAATATTAAAGAGGAATATGAATATTATATTTAAGAGGAATATGAAGTAGTATATTTAAGAGGAATATGAAGTAGTATGTTTAAGATGATTATGAAGTAGTATGTTTAAGACGAATATGAACTAGTATGTTTAAGAGGAATATGAAGTAGTATATTTAAGAAGACTATGAAGTGGAATATTTAAGAGGAATATGAATATTATATTTAAGAGGAATATGAAGTAGTATGTTTAAGATGAATATGAAGTAGTATGTTTAAGACGAATATGAAGTAGTATGTTTAAGAGGAATATGAAGTAGTATATTTAAGAGGAATATGAAGTAGTATGTTTAAGATGAATATGAAGTAGTATGTTTAAGACGAATATGAAGTAGTATGTTTAAGTGGAATATTAAGTAGTATGTTTAAGAGGAATATGAAGTAGTTTGTTTAAGAGGATTATGAAGTAGTATGTTTAAGAGGAATATGAAGTAGTATGTTTAAGAGGAATATGAGGTAGTATATTTAAGAGGAATATGAAGTAGTATATTTAAGAGAAATATGAAGTAGTATATTTAAGAGGAATATGAAGCAGTATGTTTAAGAGGACTATGAAGTAGTATGTTTAAGAGGAATATGAAGTGGTATGTTTAATAGGAATATGAAGTAGTAGATTTAAGAGGAATATGAACTAGTATGTTTAAGAGGAATATGAAGTAGTATGCTTAAGAGGAATATGAAGTAGTATGTTTAAGAGGAATATGATGTAGTATGCTTAAGAGGAATATGCAAAAGTATATTTAAGAGGAATATGAAGTAGTAGATTGAAGAGGAATATGAACTAGTATGTTTAAGAGGAATATGAAGTAGTATATTTAAGAGGAATATGAAGTAATATGTTTAAGAGGAATATGAAGTAGTATGTTTAAGTGGAATATGAAGTAGTATGTTTAAGAGGAATATGAAGTAGTATGTTTAAGAGGAATATGAAGTAATATGCTTATTAGGAATATGAAGTAGTATGTTTAAGAGGAATATGAAATAGTATGTTTAAGAGGAATATGAAGTAGTATTTTAAGAGGAATATGAAGTAGTATATTTAAGAGGAATATGCATTAGCATATTTAAGAGGAATACGAAGTAGTATATTTAAGTGGAATATGACGTAGTATATTTAAGAAGAATATGAAGTAGTATATTTAAGAGGAATATGAAGTAGTATGTTTTAAAAAGGAATATGAAGTAGTATGTTTAAGAGGAATATTAAGTAGTATATTTAAGAGGAATATGACGTAGTATATTTAAGAGGAATATGAAGTAGTATGTTTAAGAGGAATATGAAGTAGTATGTTTAAGAGGAATATGCAGTATATATTTAAGAGGAATATGAAGTAGTATATTTAAGAGGAATATGAAGTAGTATGTTTAAGAGAAATATGAAGTTGTATGTTTAAGAGGAATATGAAGAAGTATGTTTAAGAGGAATATGAGTTAGTATATTTAAGAGGAATATGAAGTAGTATGTTTAAGAGGAATATGAAGTAGTATATTTAAGTGGAATATGAAGTGGTATATTTAAGAGGAATATGAATATTATATTTAAGAGGAATATGAAGTAGTATATTTAAGAGGAATATGAAGTAGTATGTTTAAGATGAATATAAAGTAGTATGTTTAAGACGAATATGAATTAGTATGTTTAAGTTGAATATGAAGTAGTATGTTTAAGAGGAATATGAAGTGGTATGTTTAAGAGGAATATGAAGTAGTATGTTAAGAGGAATATGCAGTAGCATGTTTAAGGGGAATATAAAGTAGCATGTTTAAGACGAATATGAAGTACTATGATCAAGAGGAATATGAAGTAGTAGATTTAAGAGGAATATGAAGTAGTATGTTTAAGAGGAATATGAAGTAGTATGTTTAATAGGAATATGAAGTAGTTTGTTTAAGAGGAATATCCAGTAGAATGTTTAACAGGAATATGAAGTAGTATATTTAAGAAGAATATGAAGTAGTTTGTTTAAGAGGATTATGAAGTAGTATGTTTAAGAGGAATATGAAGTAGTATGTTTAAGAGGAATATGAAGTAGTATGTTTAAGAGGAATATGCAGTAGTATATTTAAGGGGAATATGAAGTAGTATATTTAAGAGATATATGAAGTAGTATATTTAAAAGGCATATGAAGTAGTATATTTAAGAGGAATATGAAGTAGTATGTTTAAGAGGAATATGAAGTAGTATGTTTAAGAGGAATATGAAGTGGTATGTTTAATAGGAATATGAAGTAGTAGATTTAAGAGGAATATGAAGTAGTATGTTTAAGAGGAATATGAAGTAGTATGCTTAAGAGGAATATGAAGTAGTATGTTTAAGACGAATATGATGTAGTATGTTTAAGAGGAATATGCAAAAGTATATTTAAGAGGAATATGAAGTAGTATATTTAAGAGGAATATGAAGTAGTATATTTAAAAGGAATATGAAGTAGTATATTTAAGAGGAATATGAAGTAGTATGTTTAAGAGGAATATGAAGTAGTATGTTTAAGAGGAATATGAAGTAGTATATTTAAGAGGAATATGAAGTAGTATATTTAAGATGAATATGAATATTATATTTAAGAGGAATATGAAGAAGTATATTTAAGAGGAATATGAAGTAGTATGTTTAAGAGGAATATGAAGTAGTATTTTTAAGAGGAATATGAAGTAGGATGTTTAAGTGGAATATGAAGTAGTATGTTTAAGAGGAATATGAAGAAGTATATTTAAGAGGAATATGAAGTAGTATATTTAAGTGGAATATGACGTAGTATATTTAAGAAGAATATGCAGTATATATTTAAGAGGAATATGAAGTGGTATATTTAAGAGGAATATGAAGTAGTATGTTTAAGAGGAATATGAAGTAGTATATTTAAGAGGAATAAAAAGTAGTATGTTTAAGAGGAATATGAAGTAGTATATTTAAGAGGAATATAAAGTAGTATGTTTAAGAGGAATATGAAGTAGTATGTTTAAGAGGAATATGAAGTAGTATGTTTAAGAGGAATATGAAGTAGTATATTTCAGAGGACTATGAAGTGGAATATTAAAGAGGAATATGAATATTATATTTAAGAGGAATATGAAGTAGTATATTTAAGAGGAATATGAAGTAGTATGTTTAAGATGATTATGAAGTAGTATGTTTAAGACGAATATGAATTAGTATGTTTAAGAGGAATATGAAGTAGTATATTTAAGAAGACTATGAAGTGGAATATTTAAGAGGAATATGAATATTATATTTAAGAGGAATATGAAGTAGTATATTTAAGAGGAATATGAAGTAGTATGTTTAAGATGAATATGAAGTAGTATGTTTAAGACGAATATGAAGTAGTATGTTTAAGAGGAATATGAAGTAGTATATTTAAGAAGACTATGAAGTGGAATATTTAAGAGGAATATGAATATTATATTTAAGAGGAATATGAAGTAGTATATTTAAGAGGAATATGAAGTAGTATGTTTAAGATGAATATGAAGTAGTATGTTTAAGACGAATATGAAGTAGTATGTTTAAGAGGAATATGAAGTAGTATATTTAAGAGGAATATGAAGTAGTATGTTTAAGATGAATATGAAGTAGTATGTTTAAGACGAATATGAAGTAGTATGTTTAAGTGGAATATTAAGTAGTATGTTTAAGAGGAATATGAAGTAGTTTGTTTAAGAGGATTATGAAGTAGTATGTTTAAGAGGAATATGAAGTAGTATGTTTAAGAGGAATATGAGGTAGTATATTTAAGAGGAATATGAAGTAGTATATTTAAGAGAAATATGAAGTAGTATATTTAAGAGGAATATGAAGCAGTATGTTTAAGAGGACTATGAAGTAGTATGTTTAAGAGGAATATGAAGTGGTATGTTTAATAGGAATATGAAGTAGTAGATTTAAGAGGAATATGAACTAGTATGTTTAAGAGGAATATGAAGTAGTATGCTTAAGAGGAATATGAAGTAGTATGTTTAAGAGGAATATAATGTAGTATGCTTAAGAGGAATATGCAAAAGTATATTTAAGAGGAATATGAAGTAGTAGATTGAAGAGGAATATGAACTAGTATGTTTAAGAGGAATATGAAGTAGTATATTTAAGAGGAATATGAAGTAATATGTTTAAGAGGAATATGAAGTAGTATGTTTAAGTGGAATATGAAGTAGTATGTTTAAGAGGAATATGAAGTAGTATGTTTAAGAGGAATATGAAGTAATATGCTTATTAGGAATATGAAGTAGTATGTTTAAGAGGAATATGAAATAGTATGTTTAAGAGGAATATGAAGTAGTATTTTAAGAGGAATATGAAGTAGTATATTTAAGAGGAATATGCATTAGCATATTTAAGAGGAATACGAAGTAGTATATTTAAGTGGAATATGACGTAGTATATTTAAGAAGAATATGAAGTAGTATATTTAAGAGGAATATGAAGTAGTATGTTTTAAAAAGGAATATGAAGTAGTATGTTTAAGAGGAATATTAAGTAGTATATTTAAGAGGAATATGACGTAGTATATTTAAGAGGAATATGAAGTAATATGTTTAAGAGGAATATGAAGTAGTATGTTTAAGAGGAATATGCAGTATATATTTAAGAGGAATATGAAGTAGTATATTTAAGAGGAATATGAAGTAGTATGTTTAAGAGAAATATGAAGTTGTATGTTTAAGAGGAATATGAAGAAGTATGTTTAAGAGGAATATGAGTTAGTATATTTAAGAGGAATATGAAGTAGTATGTTTAAGAGGAATATGAAGTAGTATATTTAAGTGGAATATGAAGTGGTATATTTAAGAGGAATATGAATATTATATTTAAGAGGAATATGAAGTAGTATATTTAAGAGGAATATGAAGTAGTATGTTTAAGATGAATATAAAGTAGTATGTTTAAGACGAATATGAATTGGTATGTTTAAGTTGAATATGAAGTAGTATGTTTAAGAGGAATATGAAGTGGTATGTTTAAGAGGAATATGAAGTAGTATGTTAAGAGGAATATGCAGTAGCATGTTTAAGGGGAATATAAAGTAGCATGTTTAAGACGAATATGAAGTACTATGATCAAGAGGAATATGAAGTAGTAGATTTAAGAGGAATATGAAGTAGTATGTTTAAGAGGAATATGAAGTAGTATGTTTAATAGGAATATGAAGTAGTTTGTTTAAGAGGAATATCCAGTAGAATGTTTAACAGGAATATGAAGTAGTATATTTAAGAAGAATATGAAGTAGTTTGTTTAAGAGGATTATGAAGTAGTATGTTTAAGAGGAATATGAAGTAGTATGTTTAAGAGGAATATGAAGTAGTATGTTTAAGAGGAATATGCAGTAGTATATTTAAGGGGAGTATGAAGTAGTATATTTAAGAGATATATGAAGTAGTATATTTAAAAGGCATATGAAGTAGTATATTTAAGAGGAATATGAAGTAGTATGTTTAAGAGGAATATGAAGTAGTATGTTTAAGAGGAATATGAAGTGGTATGTTTAATAGGAATATGAAGTAGTAGATTTAAAAGGAATATGAAGTAGTATGTTTAAGAGGAATATGAAGTAGTATGCTTAAGAGGAATATGAAGTAGTATGTTTAAGACGAATATGATGTAGTATGTTTAAGAGGAATATGCAAAAGTATATTTAAGAGGAATATGAAGTAGTATATTTAAGAGGAATATGAAGTAGTATGTTTAAGAGGAATATGAAGTAGTATTTTTAAGAGGAATATGAAGTAGGATGTTTAAGTGGAATATGAAGTAGTATGTTTAAGAGGAATATGAAGAAGTATATTTAAGAGGAATATGAAGTAGTATATTTAAGTGGAATATGACGTAGTATATTTAAGAAGAATATGCAGTATATATTTAAGAGGAATATGAAGTGGTATATTTAAGAGGAATATGAAGTAGTATGTTTAAGAGAAATATGTAGTTGTATGTTTAAGAGGAATATGAAGTAGTATGTTTAAGAGGAATATGAAGTAGTTTGTTTAAGAGGATTATGAAGTAGTATGTTTAAGAGGAATATGAAGTAGTATGCTTAAGAGGAATATGAAGTAGTATTTTTAAGAGGAATATAATGTAGTATGTTTAAGAGGAATATGCAAAAGTATATTTAAGAGGAATATGAAGTAGTAGATTTAAGAGGAATATGAACTAGTATGTTTAAGAGGAATATGAAGTAGTATATTTAAGAGGAATATGAAGTAGTATGTTTAAGAGAAATATGAAGTAGTATGTTTAAGTGGAATATGAAGTAGTATGTTTAAGAGGAATATGAAGTAGTATGTTTAAGAGGAATATGAAGTAATATGCTTATTAGTAATATGAAGTAGTATGTTTAAGAGGAATATGAAGTAGTATGTTTAAGAGGAATATGAAGTAGTATATTTAAGAGGAATATGCAGTATATATTTAAGAGGAATATGAAGTAGTATATTTAAGAGGAATATGAAGTAGTATGTTTAAGAGAAATATGAAGTTGTATGTTTAAGAGGAATATGAAGAAGTATGTTTAAGAGGAATATGAATTAGTATATTTAAGAGGAATATGAAGTAGTATGTTTAAGAGGAATATGAGGTAGTATATTTAAGAGGAATATGAAGTGGTATATTTAAGAGGAATATGAATATTTTATTTAAGAGGAATAAGAAGTAGTATATTTAAGAGGAATATGAAGTAGTATGTTTAAGATGAATATGAAGTAGTATGTTTAAGACGAATATGAATTAGTATGTTTAAGTTGAATATGAAGTAGTATGTTTAAGAGGAATATGAAGTAGTATGTTTAAGAGGAATATGAAGTAGTATGTTAAGAGGAATATGCAGTAGCATGTTTAAGGGGAATATAAAGTAGCATGTTTAAGACGAATAT
Source organism: Atherix ibis (assembly GCA_958298945.1). Lineage (NCBI taxonomy): Eukaryota > Metazoa > Arthropoda > Insecta > Diptera > Athericidae > Atherix > Atherix ibis. The sequence goes on along the minus strand of CATQJD010000064.1, from coordinate 898,957 downwards.
GAAGTAGTATGATTAAGAGGAATATGAAGTAGAAGATTTAAGAGGAATATGAAGTAGTATGTTTAAGAGGAATATGAAGTAGTATGTTTAAGAAGAATATGAAGTAGTTTGTTTAAGAGGAATATCCAGTAGTATGTTTAACAGGAATATGAAGTAGTATATTTAAGAAGAATATGAAGTAAAATGTTTAAGAGGAATATGAAGTAGTTTGTTAAAGAGGATTATGAAGTAGTATGTTTAAGAGGAAAATGAAGTAGTATGTTTAAGAGGAATATGAAGTAGTATGTTTAAGAGGAATATGCAGTAGTATATTTAAGGGGAATATGAAGTAGTATATTTAAGAGATATATGAAGTAGTATATTTAAGAGGCATATGAAGTAGTTTATTTAAGAGGAATATAAAGTAGTATGTTTAAGAGGAATATGAAGTAGTATGTTTAAGAGGAATATGAAGTAGTGTGCTTAAGAGGAATATGAAGTAGTATGTTTAAGAGGAATATGATGAAGTATGTTTAAGAGGAATATGCAAAAGTATATTTAAGAGGATTATGAGGTAGTATATTTAAGAGGAATATGAAGTAGTATATTTAAGAGAAATATGAAGTAGTATATTTAAGAGGAATATGAAGTAGTATGTTTAAGAGCAATATGAAGTAGTATACTTAAGAGGAATATGAAGTTGTATATTTAAGAGGAATATGAAGTCGTATATTTAAGAGGAATATGAAGCAGTATGTTAAAGAGGACTATGAAAAAGTATGTTTAAGAGGAATATGAAGTTGTATGTTTAATAGGAATATGAAGTAGTAGATTTAAGAGGAATATGAACTAGTATGTTTAAGAGGAATATGAAGTAGTATGCTTAAGAGGAATATGAAGTAGTATGTTTAAGAGGAATATGATGTAGTATGTTTAAGAGGAATATGTAAAAGTATATTTAAGAGGAATATGAAGTATTAGATTTAAGAGGAATATGAAGTAGTATGTTTAAGAGGAATATGAAGTAGTATGTTTAAGAGGAATATGCAGTATATATTTAAGAGGAATATGAAGTAGTATATTTAAGAGGAATATGAAGTAGTATGTTTAAGAGAAATATGAAGTTGTATGTTTAAGAGGAATATGAAGAAGTATGTTTAAGAGGAATATGAGTTAGTATATTTAAGAGGAATATGAAGTAGTATGTTTAAGAGGAATATGAAGTAGTATATTTAAGTGGAATATGAAGTGGTATATTTAAGAGGAATATGAATATTATATTTAAGAGGAATATGAAGTAGTATATTTAAGAGGAATATGAAGTAGTATGTTTAAGATGAATATGAAGTAGTATGTTTAAGACGAATATGAATTAGTATGTTTAAGTTGAATATGAAGTAGTATGTTTAAGAGGAATATGAAGTGGTATGTTTAAGAGGAATATGAAGTAGTATGTTAAGAGGAATATGCAGTAGCATGTTTAAGGGGAATATAAAGTAGCATGTTTAAGACGAATATGAAGTACTATGATTAAGAGGAATATGAAGTAGTAGATTTAAGAGGAATATGAAGTAGTATGTTTAAGAGGAATATGAAGTAGTATGTTAAATAGGAATATGAAGTAGTTTGTTTAAGAGGAATATCCAGTAGAATGTTTAACAGGAATATGAAGTAGTATATTTAAGAAGAATATGAAGTAGTTTGTTTAAGAGGATTATGAAGTAGTATGTTTAAGAGGAATATGAAGTAGTATGTTTAAGAGGAATATGAAGTAGTATGTTTAAGAGGAATATGCAGTAGTATATTTAAGGGGAATATGAAGTAGTATATTTAAGAGATATATGAAGTAGTATATTTAAAAGGCATATGAAGTAGTATATTTAAGAGGAATATGAAGTAGTATGTTTAAGAGGAATATGAAGTAGTATGTTTAAGAGGAATATGAAGTGGTATGTTTAATAGAAATATGAAGTAGTAGATTTAAGAGGAATATGAAGTAGTATGTTTAAGAGGAATATGAAGTAGTATGCTTAAGAGGGATATGAAGTAGTATGTTTAAGACGAATATGATGTAGTATGTTTAAGAGGAATATGCAAAAGTATATTTAAGAGGAATATGAAGTAGTATATTTAAGAGGAATATGAAGTAGTATATTTAAAAGGAATATGAAGTAGTATATTTAAGAGGAATATGAAGTAGTATGTTTAAGAGGAATATGAAGTAGTATGTTTAAGAGGAATATGAAGTAGTATATTTAAGAGGAATATGAAGTAGTATATTTAAGAGGAATATGAATATTATATTTAAGAGGAATATGAAGAAGTATATTTAAGAGGAATATGAAGTAGTATGTTTAAGAGGAATATGAAGTAGTATTTTTAAGAGGAATATGAAGTAGGATGTTTAAGTGGAATATGAAGTAGTATGTTTAAGAGGAATATGAAGAAGTATATTTAAGAGGAATATGAAGTAGTATATTTAAGTGGAATATGACGTAGTATATTTAAGAAGAATATGCAGTATATATTTAAGAGGAATATGAAGTGGTATATTTAAGAGGAATATGAAGTAGTATGTTTAAGAGAAATATGTAGTTGTATGTTTAAGAGGAATATGAAGTAGTATGTTTAAGAGGAATATGAAGTAGTTTGTTTAAGAGGATTATGAAGTAGTATGTTTAAGAGGAATATGAAGTAGTATGCTTAAGAGCAATATGAAGTAGTATACTTAAGAGGAATATGAAGTGGTATGTTTAATAGGAATATGAAGTAGTAGATTTAAGAGGAATATGAACTAGTATGTTTAAGAGGAATATGAAGTAGTATGCTTAAGAGGAATATGAAGTAGTATGTTTAAGAGGAATATGATGTAGTATGCTTAAGAGGAATATGCAAAAGTATATTTAAGAGGAATATGAAGTAGTAGATTGAAGAGGAATATGAACTAGTATGTTTAAGAGGAATATGAAGTAGTATATTTAAGAGGAATATGAAGTAATATGTTTAAGAGGAATATGAAGTAGTATGTTTAAGTGGAATATGAAGTAGTATGTTTAAGAGGAATATGAAGTAGTATGTTTAAGAGGAATATGAAGTAATATGCTTATTAGGAATATGAAGTAGTATGTTTAAGAGGAATATGAAATAGTATGTTTAAGAGGAATATGAAGTAGTATTTTAAGAGGAATATGAAGTAGTATATTTAAGAGGAATATGAAGTAGTATATTTAAGAAGAATATGAAGTAGTTTGTTTAAGAGGATTATGAAGTAGTATGTTTAAGAGGAATATGAAGTAGTATGTTTAAGAGGAATATGAAGTAGTATGTTTAAGAGGAATATGCAGTAGTATATTTAAGGGGAATATGAAGCAGTATATTTAAGAGATATATGAAGTAGTATATTTAAAAGGCATATGAAGTAGTATATTTAAGAGGAATATGAAGTAGTATGTTTAAGAGGAATATGAAGTAGTATGTTTAAGAGGAATATGAAGTGGTATGTTTAATAGAAATATGAAGTAGTAGATTTAAGAGGAATATGAAGTAGTATGTTTAAGAGGAATATGAAGTAGTATGCTTAAGAGGAATATGAAGTAGTATATTTAAGACGAATATGATGTAGTATGTTTAAGAGGAATATGCAAAAGTATATTTAAGAGGAATATGAAGTAGTATATTTAAGAGGAATATGAAGTAGTATATTTAAAAGGAATATGAAGTAGTATATTTAAGAGGAATATGAAGTAGTATGTTTAAGAGGAATATGAAGTAGTATGTTTAAGAGGAATATGAAGTAGTATATTTAAGAGGAATATGAAGTAGTATATTTAAGAGGAATATGAATATTATATTTAAGAGGAATATGAAGAAGTATATTTAAGAGGAATATGAAGTAGTATGTTTAAGAGGAATATGAAGTAGTATTTTTAAGAGGAATATGAAGTAGGATGTTTAAGTGGAATATGAAGTAGTATGTTTAAGAGGAATATGAAGAAGTATATTTAAGAGGAATATGAAGTAGTATATTTAAGTGGAATATGACGTAGTATATTTAAGAAGAATATGCAGTATATATTTAAGAGGAATATGAAGTGGTATATTTAAGAGGAATATGAAGTAGTATGTTTAAGAGAAATATGTAGTTGTATGTTTAAGAGGAATATGAAGTAGTATGTTTAAGAGGAATATGAAGTAGTTTGTTTAAGAGGATTATGAAGTAGTATGTTTAAGAGGAATATGAAGTAGTATGCTTAAGAGCAATATGAAGTAGTATACTTAAGAGGAATATGAAGTTGTATATTTAAGAGGAATATGAAGTAGTATATTTAAGAGGAATATGAAGCAGTATGTTTAAGAGGACTATGAAGTAGTATGTTTAAGAAGAATATTCAGTGGTATGTTTAATAGGAATATGAAGTAGTAGATTTAAGAGGAATATGAACTAGTATGTTTAAGAGGTATATGAAGTAGTATGCTTAAGAGGAATATGAAGTAGTATTTTTAAGAGGAATATGATGTAGTATGTTTAAGAGGAATATGCAAAAGTATATTTAAGAGGAATATGAAGTAGTAGATTTAAGAGGAATATGAACTAGTATGTTTAAGAGGAATGTGAAGTAGTATATTTACGAGGAATATGAAGTAGTCTGTTTAAGAGAAATATGAAGTAGTATGTTTAAGTGGAACATGAAGTAGTATGTTTAAGAGGAATATGAAGTAGTATGTTTAAGAGGAATATGAAGTAATATGCTTATTAGTAATATGAAGTAGTATGTTTAAGAGGAATATGAAGTAGTATGTTTAAGAGGAATATGAAGTAGTATATTTAAGAGGAATATGCAGTATATATTTAAGAGGAATATGAAGTAGTATATTTAAGAGGAATATGAAGTAGTATGTTTAAGAGAAATATGAAGTTGTATGTTTAAGAGGAATATGAAGAAGTATGTTTAAGAGGAATATGAATTAGTATATTTAAGAGGAATATGAAGTAGTATGTTTAAGAGGAATATGAGGTAGTATATTTAAGAGGAATATGAAGTGGTATATTTAAGAGGAATATGAATATTTTATTTAAGAGGAATAAGAAGTAGTATATTTAAGAGGAATATGAAGTAGTATGTTTAAGATGAATATGAAGTAGTATGTTTAAGACGAATATGAATTAGTATGTTTAAGTTGAATATGAAGTAGTATGTTTAAGAGGAATATGAAGTAGTATGTTTAAGAGGAATATGAAGTAGTATGTTAAGAGGAATATGCAGTAGCATGTTTAAGGGGAATATAAAGTAGCATGTTTAAGACGAATATGAAGTAGTATGATTAAGAGGAATATGAAGTAGAAGATTTAAGAGGAATATGAAGTAGTATGTTTAAGAGGAATATGAAGTAGTATGTTTAAGAAGAATATGAAGTAGTTTGTTTAAGAGGAATATACAGTAGTATGTTTAACAGGAATATGAAGTAGTATATTTAAGAAGAATATGAAGTAAAATGTTTAAGAGGAATATGAAGTAGTTTGTTAAAGAGGATTATGAAGTAGTATGTTTAAGAGGAAAATGAAGTAGTATGTTTAAGAGGAATATGAAGTAGTATGTTTAAGAGGAATATGCAGTAGTATATTTAAGGGGAATATGAAGTAGTATATTTAAGAGATATATGAAGTAGTATATTTAAGAGGCATATGAAGTAGTTTATTTAAGAGGAATATAAAGTAGTATGTTTAAGAGGAATATGAAGTAGTATGTTTAAGAGGAATATGAAGTAGTGTGCTTAAGAGGAATATGAAGTAGTATGTTTAAGAGGAATATGATGAAGTATGTTTAAGAGGAATATGCAAAAGTATATTTAAGAGGATTATGATGTAGTATATTTAAGAGGAATATGAAGTAGTGTATTAAAGAGGAATATGAAGTAGTATATTTAAGAGGAATATGAAGTAGTATGTTTAAAAGCAATATGAAGTAGTATACTTAAGAGGAATATGAAGTTGTATATTTAAGAGGAATATGAAGTCGTATATTTAAGAGGAATATGAAGCAGTATGTTAAAGAGGACTATGAAAAAGTATGTTTAAGAGGAATATGAAGTTGTATGTTTAATAGGAATATGAAGTAGTAGATTTAAGAGGAATATGAACTAGTATGTTTAAGAGGAATATGAAGTAGTATGCTTAAGAGGAATATGAAGTAGTATGTTTAAGAGGAATATGATGTAGTATGTTTAAGAGGAATATGTAAAAGTATATTTAAGAGGAATATGAAGTATTAGATTTAAGAGGAATATGAACTAGTATGTTTAAGAGGAATATGAAGTAGTATATTTAAGAGGAATATGAAGTAGTATGTTTAAGAGAAATATGAAGTAGTATGTTTAAGTGGAATATGAAGTAGTATGTTTAAGAGGAATATGAAGTAGTATGCTTTATAGGAATATGAAGTAGTATGTTTAAGAGGAATATGAAGTAGTATGTTTAAGAGGAATATGAAGTAGTATATTTAGGAGGAATATGCATTAGTATATTTAAGAGGAATATGAAGTAGTATATTTAAGTGGAATATGACGTAGTATATTTAAGAAGAATATGAAGTAGTATATTCAAGAGGAATATGGAGTAGTATGTTTTAAAAAGGAATATGAAGAAGTATGTTTAAGAGGAATATTAAGTAGTATATTAAAGAGGAATATGAAGTAGTATATTTAAGAGGAATATGAAGTTGTATGTTTAAGAGGAATATGAAGTAGTATGTTTAAGAGGAATATGCAGTATATATTTAAGAGTAATATGAAGTAGTATATTTAAGAGGAATATGAAGTAGTATGTTTAAGAGAAATATGAAGTTGTATGTTTAAGAGGAATATGAAGTAGTATGTTTAAGAGGAATATGAAGTAGTTTGTTTAAGAGGAATATCCAGTAGTATGTTTAACAGGAATATGAAGTAGTATATTTAAGAAGAATATGAAGTAGTATGTTTAAGAGGAATATGAAGTAGTTTGTTTAAGAGGATTATGAAGTAGTATGTTTAAGAGGAATATGAAGTAGTATGTTTAAGAGGAATATGAAGTAGTATGTTAAGAGGAATATGCAGTAGCATGTTTAAGGGGAATATAAAGTAGCATGTTTAAGACGAATATGAAGTAGTATGATTAAGAGGAATATGAAGTAGTAGATTTAAGAGGAATATGAAGTGGTATATTTAAGAGGAATATGAAGTAGTATGTTTAAGAGAAATATGTAGTTGTATGTTTAAGAGGAATATGAAGTAGTATGTTTAAGAGGAATATGAAGTAGTATGTTTAAGAGGAATATGAAGTAGTATGTTTAAGAGGAATATGAAGTAGTATATTTATGAGGACTATGAAGTGGAATATTTAAGAGGAATATGAATATTATATTTAAGGGGAATATGAAATAGTATATTTAAGAGGAATATGAAGTAGTATGTTTAAGATGAATATGAAGTAGTATGTTTAAAACGAATATGAAGTAGTATGTTTAAGAGGAATATAAAGTAGTATGTTTAAGAGGAATATGAAGTAGTTTGTTTAAGAGGAATATCCAGTAGTATGTTTAACAGGAATATGAAGTAGTATATTTAAGAGGAATATGAAGTAGTATGTTTAAGAGGAATATGAAGTAGTTTGTTTAAGAGTATTATGGAGTAGTATGTTTAAGAGGAATATGAAGTAGTATGTTTAAGAGGACTATGAAGTAGTATGGTTAAGAGGAATATGCAGTAGTATATTTAAGGGGAATATGAAGTAGTATATTTAAGAGGAATATGAAGTAGTATATTTAAGAGGAATATGAAGTAGCATATTTAAGAGGAATATGAAGCAGTATGTTTAAGAGGAATATGAAGTAGTATGTTTAAGAGGAATATGAAGTGGTATGTTTAATAGGAATATGAAGTAGTATATTTAAGAGCAATATGAAGTAGTATGTTTAAGAGGAATATGAAGTAGTATGCTTAAGAGGAATATGAAGTAGTATGTTTAAGAGGAATATGAAGTAGTATGTTAAAGAGGAATATGGAGTAGTATGTTTAAGAGGAATATGAAGTAGTTATGTTTAAGAGGAAAATGAAGTAGTATGTTTAAGAGGAATATGAAGTAGTATGTTTAAGAGGAATATGCAGTAGTATATTTAAGAGGAATATGAAGTAGTATATTTAAGAGGAATATGAAGTAGTATGCTTAAGAGGAACGTGAATTAGTATGTTTAAGAGTAATATGAAGTAGTATGTTTAAGAGGAATATGAAGTAGTCTATTTAAGAGGAATATGAAGTAGTATATTTAAGAGGAATATGAAGTAGTATATTTAAGAGGAATATGAATATTATATTTAAGAGGAATATGAAGTAGTATATTTAAGAGGAATATGAAGTAGTATGTTTAAGAGGAATATGAAGTAGTATGTTTAAGAGGAATATGAAGTAGGATGTTTAAGTAGAATATGAAGTAGTATGTTTAAGAGGAATATGAAGTAGTATATTTAATTGGAATATGACGTAGTATATTTAAGAAGAATATGAAGTAGTATATTTAAGAGGAATATGAAGTAGTATGTTTAAGAAGAATATTAAGTAGTAAGTTTAAGAGGAATATGAAGTAGTATGTTTAAGAGGAATATGAAGTAGTATATTTAAGACGAATATGAAGTAGTATATTTAAGAGGATTATGAAGTAGTATGTTTAAGAGGAATATGAAGTAGTATGTTTAAGAGGAATATGAAGTAGTATGGTTAAGAGGAATATGCAGTAGTATATTTAAGGGGAATATGATGTAGTATGTTTAAGAGGAATATGCAAAAGAATATTTAAGAGGAATATGAAGTAGTATATTTAAGAGGAATATGAAGTAGTATGCTTAAGAGGAACGTGAATTAGTATGTTTAAGAGTAATATGAAGTGGTATGTGTAATAGGAATATGAAGTAGTAGATTTAAGAGGAATATCAACTAGTATGTTTAAGAGGAATATGAAGTAGTATGCTTAAGAGGAATATGAAGTAGTATGTTTAAGAGGAATATGATGTAGTATGTTTAAGAGGAATATGCAAAAGAATATTTAAGAGGAATATGAAGTTGTATATTTAAGAGGAATATGAAGTAGTATGCTTAAGAGGAACGTGAATTAGTATGTTTAAGAGTAATATGAAGTAGTATGTTTAAGAGGAATATGAAGTAGTCTATTTAAGAGGAATATGAAGTAGTATATTTAAGAGGAATATGAAGTAGTATATTTAAGAGGAATATGAATATTATATTTAAGAGGAATATGAAGTAGTATATTTAAGAGGAATATGAAGTAGTATGTTTAAGAGGAATATGAAGTAGTATGTTTAAGAGGAATATGAAGTAGGATGTTTAAGTAGAATATGAAGTAGTATGTTTAAGAGGAATATGAAGTAGTATATTTAAGTGGAATATGACGTAGTATATTTAAGAAGAATATGAAGTAGTATATTTAAGAGGAATATGAACTAGTATGTTTAAGAAGAATATTAAGTAGTAAGTTTAAGAGGAATATGAAGTAGTATGTTTAAGAGGAATATGAAGTAGTATATTTAAGAGGAATATGAAGTAGTATATTTAAGAGGATTATGAAGTAGTATGTTTAAGAGGAATATGAAGTAGTATGTTTAAGAGGAATATGAAGTAGTATGGTTAAGAGGAATATGCAGTAGTATATTTAAGGGGAATATGAAGTAGTATATTTAAGAGGAATATGAAGTAGTATATTTAAGAGGAATATGAACTAGCATATTTAAGAGGAATATGAAGCAGTATGTTTAAGAGGAATATGAAGTAGTATGTTTAAGAGGAATATGAAGTGGTATGTGTAATAGGAATATGAAGTAGTAGATTTAAGAGGAATATCAACTAGTATGTTTAAGAGGAATATGAAGTAGTATGCTTAAGAGGAATATGAAGTAGTATGTTTAAGAGGAATATGATGTAGTATGTTTAAGAGGAATATGCAAAAGAATATTTAAGAGGAATATGAAGTAGTATATTAAAGAGGAATATGAAGTAGTATATTTAAGAGGAATATGAAGTAGTATGTTTAAGAGGAATATGAAGTAGTACGTTTAAGAGGAATATGAAGTGGTATGTATAATAGGAATATGAAGTAGTAGATTTAAGAGGATTATGAAGTAGTATGTTTAAGAGGAATATGAAGTAGTATGCTTAAGAGGAATATGAGGTAGTATGTTTCAGAGGAATATGAAGTAGTATGTTTAAGAGGAATATGCAAAAGTATATTTAAGAGGAATATGAAGTAGTATATTTAAGAGGAATATGAAGTAGTATATTTAAAAGGAATATGAAGTTGTATGTTTAAGAGGAATATGAAGTAGTATGTTTAAGAGGAATATGAAGTAGTATGTTTAAGAGGAATATGAAGTAGTATATTTAAAAGGAATATGAATTTGTATATTTAAGAGGAATATGAAGTAGTATGTTTAAGAGGAATATGAAGTAGTATGCTTAAGAGGAATATGAAGTAGTATGTTTAAGAGGAATATGAAGTAGTATGTTAAAGAGGAATATGGAGTAGTATGTTTAAGAGGAATATGAAGTAGTTATATTGAAGAGGAATATGAAGTAGTATGTTTAAGAGGAATATGCAGTAGTATATTTAAGAGGAATATGCAGTAGTATATTTAAGAGGAATATGAAGTAGTATATTTAAGAGGAATATGAATTAGTATGTTGAAGAGGAACGTGAAGTAGTATGTTTAAGAGTAATATGAAGTAGTATGTTTAAGAGGAATATGAAGTAGTCTATTTAAGAGGAATATGAAGTAGTATGTTTAAGAGGAATATGAAGTAGTATGCTTAAGAGGAATATGAAGTATTATGTTTAAGAGGAATATGAAGTAGTATGTTAAAGAGGAATATGGAGTAGTATGTTTAAGAGGAATATGAAGTAGTTATGTTTAAGAGGAAAATGAAGTAGTATGTTTAAGAGGAATATGAAGTAGTATGTTTAAGAGGAATATGCAGTAGTATATTTGAGAGGAATATGAAGTAGTATATTTAAGAGGAAAATGAAGTAGTATGTTTAAGAGGAACGTGAATTAGTATGTTTAAGAGTAATATGAAGTAGTATGTTTAAGAGGAATATGAAGTAGTCTATTTAAGAGGAATATGAAGTAGTATATTTAAGAGGAATATGAAGTAGTATATTTAAGAGGAATATGAATATTATATTTAAGAGGAATATGAAGTAGTATATTTAAGAGGAATATGAAGTAGTATGTTTAAGAGGAATATGAAGTAGTATGTTTAAGAGGAATATGAAGTAGGATGTTTAAGTGGAATATGAAGTAGTATGTTTAAGAGGAATATGAAGTAGTATATTTAAGTGGAATATGACGTAGTATATTTAAGAAGAATATGAAGTAGTATATTTAAGAGGAATATGAAGTAGTATGTTTAAGAAGAATATGAAGTAGTAAGCTTAAGAGGAATATGAAGTAGTATGTTTAAGAGGAATATGAAGTAGTATATTTAAGAGGAATATGTAGTAGTATGTTTAAGAGGAATATGAAGTAGTATGTTTAAGAGGAATATGCAGTATATATTTAAGAGGAATATGAAGTAGTATATTTAAGAGGATTATGAAGTAGTATGTTTAAGAAGAATATGAAGTAGTATGTTTAAGAGGAATATGAAGTAGTATGGTTAAGAGGAATATGCAGTAGTATATTTAAGGAGAATATGAAGTAGTATATTTAAGAGGAATATGAAGTAGTATATTTAAGAGGAATATGAACTAGCATATTTAAGAGGAATATGAAGCAGTATGTTTAAGAGGAATATGAAGTAGTATGTTTAAGAGGAATATGAAGTGGTATGTGTAATAGGAATATGAAGTAGTAGATTTAAGAGCATTATCAACTAGTATGTTTAAGAGGAATATGAAGTAGTATGCTTAAGAGGAATATGAAGTAGTATGTTTAAGAGGAATATGATGTAGTATGTTTAAGAGGAATATGCAAAAGTATATTTAAGAGGAATATGAAGTAGTATATTAAAGAGGAATATGAAGTAGTATATTTAAGAGGAATATGAAGTAGTATGTTTAAGAGCAATATGAAGTAGTACGTTTAAGAGGAATATGAAGTGGTATGTATAATAGGAATATGAAGTAGTATATTTAAGAGGAATATGAAGTAGTATATTTAAGAGGAATATGAATATTATATTTAAGAGGAATATGAAGTAGTATATTTAAGCGGAATATGAAGTAGTATGTTTAAGAGGAATATGAAGTAGTATGTTTAAGAGGAATATGAAGTAGGATGTTTAAGTGGAATATGAAGTAGTATGTTTAAGAGGAATATGAAGTAGCATATTTAAGTGGAATATGACGTAGTATATTTAAGAAGAATATGAAGTAGTATATTTAAGAGGAATATGAAGTAGTATGTTTAAGAAGAATATGAAGTAGTAAGTTTAAGAGGAATATGAAGTAGTATGTTTAAGAGGAATATGAAGTAGTATGCTTAAGAGGAATATGAAGTAGTATGTTTAAGAGGAATATGAAGTAGTATGTTAAAGAGGAATATGGAGTAGTATGTTTAAGAGGAATATGAAGTAGTTATATTGAAGAGGAATATGAAGTAGTATGTTTAAGAGGAATATGCAGTAGTATATTTAAGAGGAATATGCAGTAGTATATTTAAGAGGAATATGAAGTAGTATATTTAAGAGGAATATGAAGTAGTATGTTTAAGAGGAACGTGAAGTAGTATGTTTAAGAGTAATATGAAGTAGTATGTTTAAGAGGAATATGAAGTAGTCTATTTAAGAGGAATATGAAGTAGTATGTTTAAGAGGAATATGAAGTAGTATGCTTAAGAGGAATATGAAGTATTATGTTTAAGAGGAATATGAAGTAGTATGTTTAAGAGGAATATGCAAAAGTATATTTAAGAGGAATATGAAGTAATATATTTAAGAGGAATATGCAGCAGTATATTTAAGAGGAATATGAAGTTGTATGTTTAAGAGGAATATGAAGTAGTATGTTTAAGAGGAATATGAAGTAGTATGTTTAAGAGGAATATGAAGTAGTATATTTAAGAGGAATATGAAGTAGTATATTTAAGAGGAATATGAAGTAGTATGTTTAAGAGGAATATGAAGTAGTATGCTTAAGAGTAATATGAAGTAGTATGTTTAAGAGGAATATGAAGTAGTATGTTAAAGAGGAATATGGAGTAGTATGTTTAAGAGGAATATGAAGTAGTATGTTTAAGAGGAACGTGAAGTAGTATGTTTAAGAGTAATATGAAGTGGTATGTTTAATAGCAATATGAAGAAGTAGATTTAAGAGGATTATGAAGTAGTTTGTTTAAGAGGAATATGCAGTAGTATATTTAAGAGGAATATGAAGTAGTATATTTAAGAGGAATATGAAGTAGTATGTTTAAGAGGAACGTGAAGTAGTATGTTTAAGAGTAATATGAAGTGGTATGTTTAATAGGAATATGAAGTAGTAGATTTAAGAGGATTATGAAGTAGTATGTTTAAGAGGAATATAAAGTAGCATGATTAAGAGGAATATGAAGTAGTATGTTTAAGAGGAATATGAAGTAGTATGTTTAAGAGGAATATGCAAAAGTATATTTAAGAGGGATATGAAGTAATATATTTAAGAAGAATATGAAGTAGTATATTTAAGAGTAAAATAAAGTTGTATGTTTAAGAGGAATATGAAGTAGTATGTTTAAGAGGAATATGAAGTAGTATGTTTAAGAGGAATATGAAGTAGTATATTTAATAGGAATATGAAGTAGTATATTTAAGAGGAATATGAAGTAGTATGTTTAAGAGGAATATGAAGTAGTATGCTTAAGAGTAATATGAAGTAGTATGTTTAAGAGGAATATGAAGTAGTATGTTGAAGAGGAGTATGGAGTAGTATGTTTAAGAGGAATATGAAGTAGTTATGTTTAAGAGGAATAAGAAGTAGTATGTTTAAGAGGAACGTGAAGTAGTATGCTTAAGAGTAATATGAAGTGGTATGTTTAAGAGGAATATGAAGTAGTCTATTTAAGAGGAATATGAAGTAGTATGTTTAAGAGGATTATGAAGTATTATGTTTAAGAGGAATATGAAGTAGTATGGTTAAGAGAAATATGAAGTAGTATATTTAAGAGGAATATGAAGTAGTATATTTAAGAGGAATATGAAGTAGTAAATTTAAGAGGAATATGAAGTAGTATATTCAAGAGGAATATGAAGTAGTATGCTTAAGAGGAATATGAAGTAGTATGTTTAAGAGGAATGTGAAGTAGTATGTTTAAAAGGAATATGAAGTAGTATATTAAAGAGGAATATTAAGTAGTATGTTTAAGAGGAATATGAAGTAGTATGTTTAAGAGGAATTTGAAGTAGTTTGTTTAAGAGGAATATGAAGTAGTATATTTAAGAGGAATATGAAGTGGTATGTTTAAGAAGAATATGAAGTAGGATGTTAAGAGAAATATGAAGTAGTAGATTTAAGAGGAAAATGAAGTAGTATGTTTAAGAGGAATATGAAGTAGTATGTTTAAGAGGAATATGCAGTAGTATGTTTAAGAGGAATATGAAGTAGTATATTTAAGAGAAATATTAAGTAGTATATTTAAGAAGAATACGAAGTAGTATATTTAAGAGGAATATGAAGTAGTATATTTAAGAGGAATATGAAGTATTATGTTTAAGAGGAATATGAAGTATTATGTTTAAGAGGAATATGAAGTAGTATGTTTAAGAGGAATATGAAGTAGTATATTTAAGAGGAATATTAAGTAGTATATTTAAGAGGAATACGAAGTAGTATATTTAAGAGGAATATGAAGTAGTATATTTAAGAGGAATATGAAGTATTATGTTTAAGAGGAATATGAAGTATTATGTTTAAGAGGAATATGAAGTATTACGTTTATGAGGAATATAAAGTAGTATATTTAAGAGGAATATGAAGTAGTATATTTAAGAGGAATATTTAAGAAGAATATGAAGTAGTATGTTTAAGAGGAATATGAAGTATTATATTTAAGAGGAATATGCAGTAGTATGTTTAAGAGGAATATGAATTAGTATGTTTAAGAGGAACGTGAAGTAGTATGTTTAAGAGTAATATGAAGTAGTATGTTTAAGAGGAATATGAAGTAGTCTATTTAAGAGGAATATGAAGTAGTATGTTTAAGAGGAATATGAAGTAGTATGCTTAAGAGGAATATGAAGTATTATGTTTAAGAGGAATATGAAGTAGTATGTTAAAGAGGAATATGGAGTAGTATGTTTAAGAGGAATATGAAGTAGTTATGTTTAAGAGGAAAATGAAGTAGTATGTTTAAGAGGAATATGAAGTAGTATGTTTAAGAGGAATATGCAGTAGTATATTTGAGAGGAATATGAAGTAGTATATTTAAGAGGAAAATGAAGTAGTATGTTTAAGAGGAACGTGAATTAGTATGTTTAAGAGTAATATGAAGTAGTATGTTTAAGAGGAATATGAAGTAGTCTATTTAAGAGGAATATGAAGTAGTATATTTAAGAGGAATATGAAGTAGTATATTTAAGAGGAATATGAATATTATATTTAAGAGGAATATGAAGTAGTATATTTAAGAGGAATATGAAGTAGTATGTTTAAGAGGAATATGAAGTAGTATGTTTAAGAGGAATATGAAGTAGGATGTTTAAGTGGAATATGAAGTAGTATGTTTAAGAGGAATATGAAGTAGTATATTTAAGTGGAATATGACGTAGTATATTTAAGAAGAATATGAAGTAGTATATTTAAGAGGAATATGAAGTAGTATGTTTAAGAAGAATATGAAGTAGTAAGCTTAAGAGGAATATGAAGTAGTATGTTTAAGAGGAATATGAAGTAGTATATTTAAGAGGAATATGTAGTAGTATGTTTAAGAGGAATATGAAGTAGTATGTTTAAGAGGAATATGCAGTATATATTTAAGAGGAATATGAAGTAGTATATTTAAGAGGATTATGAAGTAGTATGTTTAAGAGGAATATGAAGTAGTATGTTTAAGAGGAATATGAAGTAGTATGGTTAAGAGGAATATGCAGTAGTATATTTAAGGAGAATATGAAGTAGTATATTTAAGAGGAATATGAAGTAGTATATTTAAGAGGAATATGAACTAGCATATTTAAGAGGAATATGAAGCAGTATGTTTAAGAGGAATATGAAGTAGTATGTTTAAGAGGAATATGAAGTGGTATGTGTAATAGGAATATGAAGTAGTAGATTTAAGAGCATTATCAACTAGTATGTTTAAGAGGAATATGAAGTAGTATGCTTAAGAGGACTATGAAGTAGTATGTTTAAGAGGAATATGATGTAGTATGTTTAAGAGGAATATGCAAAAGTATATTTAAGAGGAATATGAAGTAGTATATTAAAGAGGAATATGAAGTAGTATATTTAAGAGGAATATGAAGTAGTATGTTTAAGAGCAATATGAAGTAGTACGTTTAAGAGGAATATGAAGTGGTATGTATAATAGGAATATGAAGTAGTATATTTAAGAGGAATATGAAGTAGTATATTTAAGAGGAATATGAATATTATATTTAAGAGGAATATGAAGTAGTATATTTAAGCGGAATATGAAGTAGTATGTTTAAGAGGAATATGAAGTAGTATGTTTAAGAGGAATATGAAGTAGGATGTTTAAGTGGAATATGAAGTAGTATGTTTAAGAGGAATATGAAGTAGCATATTTAAGTGGAATATGACGTAGTATATTTAAGAAGAATATGAAGTAGTATATTTAAGAGGAATATGAAGTAGTATGTTTAAGAAGAATATGAAGTAGTAAGTTTAAGAGGAATATGAAGTAGTATGTTTAAGAGGAATATGAAGTAGTATGCTTAAGAGGAATATGAAGTAGTATGTTTAAGAGGAATATGAAGTAGTATGTTAAAGAGGAATATGGAGTAGTATGTTTAAGAGGAATATGAAGTAGTTATATTGAAGAGGAATATGAAGTAGTATGTTTAAGAGGAATATGCAGTAGTATATTTAAGAGGAATATGCAGTAGTATATTTAAGAGGAATATGAAGTAGTATATTTAAGAGGAATATGAAGTAGTATGTTTAAGAGGAACGTGAAGTAGTATGTTTAAGAGTAATATGAAGTAGTATGTTTAAGAGGAATATGAAGTAGTCTATTTAAGAGGAATATGAAGTAGTATGTTTAAGAGGAATATGAAGTAGTATGCTTAAGAGGAATATGAAGTATTATGTTTAAGAGGAATATGAAGTAGTATGTTTAAGAGGAATATGCAAAAGTATATTTAAGAGGAATATGAAGTAATATATTTAAGAGGAATATGCAGCAGTATATTTAAGAGGAATATGAAGTTGTATGTTTAAGAGGAATATGAAGTAGTATGTTTAAGAGGAATATGAAGTAGTATGTTTAAGAGGAATATGAAGTAGTATATTTAAGAGGAATATGAAGTAGTATATTTAAGAGGAATATGAAGTAGTATGTTTAAGAGGAATATGAAGTAGTATGCTTAAGAGTAATATGAAGTAGTATGTTTAAGAGGAATATGAAGTAGTATGTTAAAGAGGAATATGGAGTAGTATGTTTAAGAGGAATATGAAGTAGTATGTTTAAGAGGAACGTGAAGTAGTATGTTTAAGAGTAATATGAAGTGGTATGTTTAATAGCAATATGAAGAAGTAGATTTAAGAGGATTATGAAGTAGTTTGTTTAAGAGGAATATGCAGTAGTATATTTAAGAGGAATATGAAGTAGTATATTTAAGAGGAATATGAAGTAGTATGTTTAAGAGGAACGTGAAGTAGTATGTTTAAGAGTAATATGAAGTGGTATGTTTAATAGGAATATGAAGTAGTAGATTTAAGAGGATTATGAAGTAGTATGTTTAAGAGGAATATAAAGTAGCATGATTAAGAGGAATATGAAGTAGTATGTTTAAGAGGAATATGAAGTAGTATGTTTAAGAGGAATATGCAAAAGTATATTTAAGAGGGATATGAAGTAATATATTTAAGAAGAATATGAAGTAGTATATTTAAGAGTAAAATAAAGTTGTATGTTTAAGAGGAATATGAAGTAGTATGTTTAAGAGGAATATGAAGTAGTATGTTTAAGAGGAATATGAAGTAGTATATTTAATAGGAATATGAAGTAGTATATTTAAGAGGAATATGAAGTAGTATGTTTAAGAGGAATATGAAGTAGTATGCTTAAGAGTAATATGAAGTAGTATGTTTAAGAGGAATATGAAGTAGTATGTTGAAGAGGAGTATGGAGTAGTATGTTTAAGAGGAATATGAAGTAGTTATGTTTAAGAGGAATAAGAAGTAGTATGTTTAAGAGGAACGTGAAGTAGTATGCTTAAGAGTAATATGAAGTGGTATGTTTAAGAGGAATATGAAGTAGTCTATTTAAGAGGAATATGAAGTAGTATGTTTAAGAGGATTATGAAGTATTATGTTTAAGAGGAATATGAAGTAGTATGGTTAAGAGAAATATGAAGTAGTATATTTAAGAGGAATATGAAGTAGTATATTTAAGAGGAATATGAAGTAGTAAATTTAAGAGGAATATGAAGTAGTATATTCAAGAGGAATATGAAGTAGTATGCTTAAGAGGAATATGAAGTAGTATGTTTAAGAGGAATGTGAAGTAGTATGTTTAAAAGGAATATGAAGTAGTATATTAAAGAGGAATATTAAGTAGTATGTTTAAGAGGAATATGAAGTAGTATGTTTAAGAGGAATTTGAAGTAGTTTGTTTAAGAGGAATATGAAGTAGTATATTTAAGAGGAATATGAAGTGGTATGTTTAAGAAGAATATGAAGTAGGATGTTAAGAGAAATATGAAGTAGTAGATTTAAGAGGAAAATGAAGTAGTATGTTTAAGAGGAATATGAAGTAGTATGTTTAAGAGGAATATGCAGTAGTATGTTTAAGAGGAATATGAAGTAGTATATTTAAGAGAAATATTAAGTAGTATATTTAAGAAGAATACGAAGTAGTATATTTAAGAGGAATATGAAGTAGTATATTTAAGAGGAATATGAAGTATTATGTTTAAGAGGAATATGAAGTATTATGTTTAAGAGGAATATGAAGTAGTATGTTTAAGAGGAATATGAAGTAGTATATTTAAGAGGAATATTAAGTAGTATATTTAAGAGGAATACGAAGTAGTATATTTAAGAGGAATATGAAGTAGTATATTTAAGAGGAATATGAAGTATTATGTTTAAGAGGAATATGAAGTATTATGTTTAAGAGGAATATGAAGTATTACGTTTATGAGGAATATAAAGTAGTATATTTAAGAGGAATATGAAGTAGTATATTTAAGAGGAATATTTAAGAAGAATATGAAGTAGTATGTTTAAGAGGAATATGAAGTATTATATTTAAGAGGAATATGCAGTAGTATGTTTAAGAGGAATATGAAGTAGTATGTTTAAGAGGAACGTGAAGTAGTATGTTTAAGAGGAATATGAAGAAGTATGCTTAAGAGTAATATGAAGTAGTATGTTTAAGAGGAATATGAAGTAGTATGTTAAAGAGGAATAAGAAGTAGTATGTTTAAGAGGAACTTGAAGTGGTATGTTTAATAGGAATATGAAGTAGTAGATTTAAGAGGATTATGAAGTAGTATGTTTAAGAGGAGTATAAAGTAGTATGATTAAGGGGAATATGAAGTAGTATGTTTAAGAGGAATATGAAGTAGTATGTTTAAGAGGAATATGCAAACGTATATTTAAGAGGGATATGAAGTAATATATTTAAGAAGAATATGAAGTAGTATATTTAAGAGTAATATAAAGTTGTATGTTTAAGAGGAATATGAAGTAGTATGTTTAAGAGGAATATGAAGTAGTATGTTTAAGAGGAATATGAAGTAGTATATTTAAGAGGAATATGAAGTAGTATATTTAAGAGGAATATGAAGTAGTATGTTTAAGAGGAATATGAAGTAGTATGCTTAAGAGTAATATGAAGTAGTATGTTTAAGAGGAATATGAAGTAGTATGTTAAAGAGGAATATGGAGTAGTATGTTTAAGAGGAATATGAAGTAGTATGTTAAAGAGGAGTATGGAGTAGTATGTTTAAGAGGAATATGAAGTAGTTATGTTTAAGAGGAATAAGAAGTAGTATGTTTAAGAGGAACGTGAAGTAGTATGCTTAAGAGTAATATGAAGTGGTATGTTTAAGAGGAATATGAAGTAGTCTATTTAAGAGGAATACGAAGTAGTATGTTTAAGAGGATTATGAAGTATTATGTTTAAGAGGAATATGAAGTAGTATGGTTAAGAGAAATATGAAGTAGTATATTTAAGAGGAATAGGAAGTAGTATATTTAAGAGGAATATGAAGTAGTATATTTAAGAGGAATATGAAGTAGTATATTCAAGAGAAATATGCAGTAGTATATTTAAGGGGAATATGAAGTAGTATATTTAAGAGGAATATGAAGTAGTATATTTAAGAGGAATATGAACTAGCATATTTAAGAGGAATATGAAGCAGTATGTTTAAGAGGAATATGAAGTAGTATGTTTAAGAGGAATATGAAGTGGTATGTGTAATAGGAATATGAAGTAGTAGATTTAAGAGGAATATCAACTAGTATGTTTAAGAGGAATATGAAGTAGTATGCTTAAGAGGAATATGAAGTAGTATGTTTAGGAGGAATATGATTTAGTATGTTTAAGAGGAATATGCAAAAGAATATTTAAGAGGAATATGAAGTAGTATATTAAAGAGGAATATGAAGTAGTATATTTAAGAGGAATGTGAAGAAGTATGTTTAAGAGGAATATGAAGTAGTACGTTTAAGAGGAATATGAAGTGGTATGTATAATAGGAATATGAAGTAGTAGATTTAAGAGGATTATGAAGTAGTATGTTTAAGAGGAATATGAAGTAGTATGCTTAAGAGGAATATGAGGTAGTATGTTTCAGAGGAATATGAAGTAGTATGTTTAAGAGGAATATGCAAAAGTATATTTACGAGGAATATGAAGTAGTATATTTAAGAGGAATATGAAGTAGTATATTTAAAAGGAATATGAAGTTGTATGTTTAAGAGGAATATGAAGTAGTATGTTTAAGAGGAATATGAAGTAGTATGTTTAAGAGGAATATGAAGTAGTATATTTAAAAGGAATATGAATTTGTATATTTAAGAGGAATATGAAGTAGTATGTTTAAGAGGAATATGAAGTAGTATGCTTAAGAGGAATATGAAATAGTATGTTTAAGAGGAATATGAAGTAGTATGTTAAAGAGGAATATGGAGTAGTATGTTTAAGAGGAATATGAAGTAGTTATATTGAAGAGGAATATGAAGTAGTATGTTTAAGAGGAATATGCAGTAGTATATTTAAGAGGAATATGCAGTAGTATATTTAAGAGGAATATGAAGTAGTATATTTAAGAGGAATATGAAGTAGTATGTTTAAGAGGAACGTGAAGTAGTATGTTTAAGAGTAATATGAAGTAGTATGTTTAAGAGGAATATGAAGTAGTCTATTTAAGAGGAATATGAAGTAGTATGTTTAAGAGGAATATGAAGTAGTATGCTTAAGAGGAATATGAAGTATTATGTTTAAGAGGAATATGAAGTAGTATGTTAAAGAGGAATATGGAGTAGTATGTTTAAGAGGAATATGAAGTAGTTATGTTTAAGAGGAAAATGAAGTAGTATGTTTAAGAGGAATATGAAGTAGTATGTTTAAGAGGAATATGCAGTAGTATATTTAAGAGGAATATGAAGTAGTATATTTAAGAGGAATATGAAGTAGTATGTTTAAGAGGAACGTGAATTAGTATGTTTAAGAGTAATATGAAGTAGTATGTTTAAGAGGAATATGAAGTAGTCTATTTAAGAGGAATATGAAGTAGTATATTTAAGAGGAATATGAAGTAGTATATTTAAGAGGAATATGAATATTATATTTAAGAGGAATATGAAGTAGTATATTTAAGAGGAATATGAAGTAGTATGTTTAAGAGGAATATGAAGTAGTATGTTTAAGAGGAATATGAAGTAGGATGTTTAAGTGGAATATGAAGTAGTATGTTTAAGAGAAATATGAAGTAGTATATTTAAGTGGAATATGACGTAGTATATTTAAGAAGAATATGAAGTAGTATATTTAAGATGAATATGAAGTAGTATGTTTAAGAAGAATATGAAGTAGTAAGTTTAAGAGGAATATGAAGTAGTATGTTTAAGAGGAATATGAAGTAGTATATTTAAGAGGAATATGAAGTAGTATGTTTAAGAGGAATATGAAGTAGTATGTTTAAGAGGAATATGCAGTATATATTTAAGAGGAATATGAAGTAGTATATTTAAGAGGATTATGAAGTAGTATGTTTAAGACGAATATGAAGTAGTATGTTTAAGAGGAATATGAAGTAGTATGGTTAAGAGGAATATGCAGTAGTATATTTAAGGGGAATATGAAGTAGTATATTTAAGAGGAATATGAAGTAGTATATTTAAGAGGAATATGAACTAGCATATTTAAGAGGAATATGAAGCAGTATGTTTAAGAGGAATATGAAGTAGTATGCTTAAGAGGAATATGAAGTGGTATGTGTAATAGGAATATGAAGTAGTAGATTCAAGAGGAATATCAACTAGTATGTTTAAGAGGAATATGAAGTAGTATGCTTAAGAGGAATATGAAGTAGTATGTTTAAGAGGAATATGATGTAGTATGTTTAAGAGGAATATGCAAAAGTATATTTAAGAGGAATATGAAGTAGTATATTAAAGAGGAATATGAAGTAGTATATTTAAGAGGAATATGAAGTAGTATGTTTAAGAGGAATATGAAGTAGTACGTTTAAGAGGAATATGAAGTGGTATGTATAATAGGAATATGAAGTAGTAGATTTAAGAGGATTATGAAGTAGTATGTTTAAGAGGAATATGAAGTAGTATGCTTAAGAGGAATATGAGGTAGTATGTTTCAGAGGAATATGAAGTAGTATGTTTAAGAGGAATATGCAAAAGTATATTTAAGAGGAATATGAAGTAGTATATTTAAGAGGAATATGAAGTAGTATATTTAAAAGGAATATGAAGTTGTATGTTTAAGAGGAATATGAAGTAGTATGTTTAAGAGGAATATGAAGTAGTATGTTTAAGAGGAATATGAAGTAGTATATTTAAAAGGAATATGAATTTGTATATTTAAGAGGAATATGAAGTAGTATGTTTAAGAGGAATATGAAGTAGTATGCTTAAGAGGAATATGAAGTAGTATGATTAAGAGGAATATGAAGTAGTATGTTAAAGAGGAATATGGAGTAGTATGTTTAAGAGGAATATGAAGTAGTTATATTGAAGAGGAATATGAAGTAGTATGTTTAAGAGGAATATGCAGTAGTATATTTAAGAGGAATATGCAGTAGTATATTTAAGAGGAATATGAAGTAGTATATTTAAGAGGAATATGAAGTAGTATGTTTAAGAGGAACGTGAAGTAGTATGTTTAAGAGTAATATGAAGTAGTATGTTTAAGAGGAATATGAAGTAGTCTATTTAAGAGGAATATGAAGTAGTATGTTTAAGAGGAATATGAAGTAGTATGCTTAAGAGGAATATGAAGTATTATGTTTAAGAGGAATATGAAGTAGTATGTTTAAGAGGAATATGCAAAAGTATATTTAAGAGGAATATGAAGTAATATATTTAAGAGGAATATGAAGCAGTATATTTAAGAGGAATATGAAGTTGTATGTTTAAGAGGAATATGAAGTAGTATGTTTAGGAGGAATATGAAGTAGTATGTTTAAGCGGAATATGAAGTAGTATATTTAAGAGGAATATGGAGTAGTATATTTAAGGGGAATATGAAGTAGTATGTTTAAGAGGAATATGAAGTAGTATGCTTAAGAGTAATATGAAGTAGTATGTTTAAGAGGAATATGAAGTAGTATGTTTAAGAGGAATATGAAGTAGTATGTTAAAGAGGAATATGAAGTAGTTATGTTTAAGAGGAATATGAAGTAGTATGTTTAAGAGGAATATGAAGTAGTATGTTTTAGAGGAATATGCAGTAGAATATTTAAGAGGAATATGAAGTAGTATATTTAAGAGGAATATGAAGTAGTATGTTTAAGAGGAACGTGAAGTAGTATGTTTAAGAGTAATATGAAGTGGTATGTTTAATAGGAATATGAAGAAGTAGATTTAAGAGGATTATGAAGTATTTTGTTTAAGAGGAATATGCAGTAGTATATTTAAGAGGAATATGAAGTAGTATATTTAAGAGGAATATGAAGTAGTATGTTTAAGAGGAACGTGAAGTAGTATGTTTAAGAGTAATATGAAGTGGTATGTTTAATAGCAAAATGAAGTAGTAGATTTAAGAGGATTATGAAGTAGTATGTTTAAGAGGAATATAAAGTAGCATGATTAAGAGGAATATGAAGTAGTATGTTTAAGAGGAATATGAAGTAGTATGTTTAAGAGGAATATGCAAAAGTATATTTAAGAGGGATATGAAGTAATATATTTAAGAAGAATATGAAGTAGTATATTTAAGAGTAAAATAAAGTTGTATGTTTAAGAGGAATATGAAGTAGTATGTTTAAGAGGAATATGAAGTAGTATGTTTAAGAGGAATATGAAGTAGTATATTTAAGAGGCATATGAAGTAGTATATTTAAGAGGAATATGAAGTAGTATGTTTAAGAGGAATATGAAGTAGTATGCTTAAGAGTAATATGAAGTAGTATGTTTTAGAGGAATATGAAGTAGTATGTTGAAGAGGAGTATGGAGTAGTATGTTTAAGAGGAATATGAAGTAGTTATGTTTAAGAGGAATAAGAAGTAGTATGTTTAAGAGGAACGTGAAGTAGTATGCTTAAGAGTAATATGAAGTGGTATGTTTAAGAGGATTATGAAGTAGTCTATTTAAGAGGAATATGAAGTAGTATGTTTAAGAGGATTATGAAGTATTATGTTTAAGAGGAATATAAAGTAGTATGGTTAAGAGAAATATGAAGTAGTATATTTAAGAGGAATATGAAGTAGTATATTTAAGAGGAATATGAAGTAGTATATTTAAGAGGAATATGAAGTAGTATATATAAGAGGAATATGAAGTAGTATGTTTAAGAGGAATATGAAGTAGTATGTTTAAGAGGAATGTGAAGTAGTATGTTTAAAAGAAATATGAAGTAGTATATTAAAGAGGAATATTAAGTAGTATGTTTAAGAGGAATATGAAGTAGTATGTTTAAGAGGAATTTGAAGTAGTTTGTTTAAAAGGAATATGAAGTAGTATATTTAAGAGGAATATGAAGTGGTATGTTTAAGAAGAATATGAAGTAGGATGTTAAGAGAAATATGAAGTAGTAGATTTAAGAGGAATATGAAGTAGTATGTTTAAGAGGAATATGAAGTAGTATGTTTAAGAGGAATATGCAGTAGTATGTTTAAGAGGAATATGAAGTAGTATATTTAAGAGAAATATTAAGTAGTATATTTAAGAGGAATACGAAGTAGTATATTTAAGAGGAATATGAAGTAGTATATTTAAGAGGAATATGAAGTATTATGTTTAAGAGGAATATGAAGTATTATGTTTAAGAGGAATATGAAGTAGTAAGTTTAAGAGGAATATGAAGTAGTATATTTAAGAGGAATATTAAGTAGTATATTTAAGAGGAATACGAAGTAGTATATTTAAGAGGAATATGAAGTAGTATATTTAAGAGGAATATGAAGTATTATGTTTAAGAGGAATATGAAGTATTATGTTTAAGAGGAATATGAAGTATTACGTTTATGAGGAATATAAAGTAGTATATTTAGGAGGAATATGAAGTAGTATATTTAAGAGAAATATTTAAGAAGAATATGAAGTAGTATGTTTAAGAGGAATATGAAGTATTATATTTAAGAGGAATATGCAGTAGTATGTTTAAGAGGAATATGAAGTAGTATGTTTAAGAGGAACGTGAAGTAGTATGTTTAAGAGTAATATGAAGTGGTATGTTTAATAGGAATATGAAGTAGTAGATTTAAGAGGATTATGAAGTAGTATGTTTAAGAGGAGTATAAAGTAGTATGATTAAGGGGAATATGAAGTAGTATGTTTAAGAGGAATATGAAGTAGTATGTTTAAGAGGAATATGCAAACGTATATTTAAGAGGGATATGAAGTAATATATTTAAGAAGAATATGAAGTAGTATATTTAAGAGTAATATAAAGTTGTATGTTTAAGAGGAATATGAAGTAGTATGTTTAAGAGGAATATGAAGTAGTATGTTTAAGAGGAATATGAAGTAGTATATTTAAGAGGAATATGAAGTAGTATATTTAAGAGGAATATGAAGTAGTATGTTTAAGAGGAATATGAAGTAGTATGCTTAAGAGTAATATGAAGTAGTATGTTTAAGAGGAATATGAAGTAGTATGTTAAAGAGGAATATGGAGTAGTATGTTTAAGAGGAATATGAAGTAGTTATGTTTAAGAGGAATATGAAGTAGTATGTTTAAGAGGAACGTGAAGTAGTATGTTTAAGAGTAATATGAAGTAGTATGTTTAAGAGGAATATGAAGTATTATGTTTAAGAGGAATATGAAGTAGTATGTTTAAGAGGAATATGAAGTACTATGGTTAAGAGAAATATGAAGTAGTATATTTAAGAGGAATATGAAGTAGTATATTTAAGAGGAATATGAAGTAGTATATTCAAGAAGAATATGAAGTAGTATGTTTAAGAGGAATATGAAGTAATATGTTTAAGAGGAATGTGAAGTAGTATGTTTAAAAGGAATATGAAGTAGTATATTAAAGAGGAATATTAAGTAGTATGTTTAAGAGGAATATGAAGTAGTATGCTTAAGAGGAATATGAAGTAGCATGTTTAAGAGGAATATGAAGTAGTATGTTAAAGAGGAATATGGAGTAGTATGTTTAAGAGGAATATGAAGTTGTTATATTGAAGAGGAATATGAAGTAGTATGTTTAAGAGGAATATGCAGTAGTATATTTAAGAGGAATATGCAGTAGTATATTTAAGAGGAATATGAAGTAGTATATTTAAGAGGAATATGAAGTAGTATGTTTAAGAGGAACGTGAAGTAGTATGTTTAAGAGTAATATGAAGTAGTATGTTTAAGAGGAATATGAAGTAGTCTATTTAAGAGGAATATGAAGTAGTATGTTTAAGAGGAATATGAAGTAGTATGCTTAAGAGGAATATGAAGTATTATGTTTAAGAGGAATATGAAGTAGTATGTTAAAGAGGAATATGGAGTAGTATGTTTAAGAGGAATATGAAGTAGTTATGTTTAAGAGGAAAATGAAGTAATATGTTTAAGAGGAATATGAAGTAGTATGTTTAAGAGGAATATGCAGTAGTATATTTAAGAGGAATATGAAGTAGTATATTTAAGAGGAATATGAAGTAGTATGTTTAAGAGGAACGTGAATTAGTATGTTTAAGAGTAATATGAAGTAGTATGTTTAAGAGGAATATGAAGTAGTCTATTTAAGAGGAATATGAAGTAGTATATTTAAGAGGAATATGAAGTAGTATATTTAAGAGGAATATGAATATTATATTTAAGAGGAATATGAAGTAGTATATTTAAGAGGAATATGATGTAGTATGTTTAAGAGGAATATGAAGTAGGATGTTTAAGTGGAATATGAAGTAGTATGTTTAAGAGGAATATGAAGTAGTATATTTAAGTGGAATATGACGTAGTATATTTAAGAAGAATATGAAGTAGTATATTTAAGATGAATATGAAGTAGTATGTTTAAGAAGAATATGAAGTAGTAAGTTTAAGAGGAATATGAAGTAGTATGTTTAAGAGGAATATGAAGTAGTATATTTAAGAGGAATATGAAGTAGTATGTTTAAGAGGAATATGAAGTAGTATGTTTAAGAGGAATATGCAGTATATATTTAAGAGGAATATGAAGTAGTATATTTAAGAGGATTATGAAGTAGTATGTTTAAGAGGAATATGAAGTAGTATGTTTAAGAGGAATATGAAGTAGTATGGTTAAGAGGAATATGCAGTAGTATATTTAAGGGGAATATGAAGTAGTATATTTAAGAGGAATATGAAGTAGTATATTTAAGAGGAATATGAACTAGCATATTTAAGAGGAATATGAAGCAGTATGTTTAAGAGGAATATGAAGTAGTATGCTTAAGAGGAATATGAAGTGGTATGTGTAATAGGAATATGAAGTAGTAGATTTAAGAGGAATATCAACTAGTATGTTTAAGAGGAATATGAAGTAGTATGCTTAAGAGGAATATGAAGTAGTATGTTTAAGAGGAATATGATGTAGTATGTTTAAGAGGAATATGCAAAAGTATATTTAAGAGGAATATGAAGTAGTATATTAAAGAGGAATATGAAGTAGTATATTTAAGAGGAATATGAAGTAGTATGTTTAAGAGGAATATGAAGTAGTACGTTTAAGAGGAATATGAAGTGGTATGTATAATAGGAATATGAAGTAGTAGATTTAAGAGGATTATGAAGTAGTATGTTTAAGAGGAATATGAAGTAGTATGCTTAAGAGGAATATGAGGTAGTATGTTTCAGAGGAATATGAAGTAGTATGTTTAAGAGGAATATGCAAAAGTATATTTAAGAGGAATATGAAGTAGTATATTTAAGAGGAATATGAAGTAGTATATTTAAAAGGAATATGAAGTTGTATGTTTAAGAAGAATATGAAGTAGTATGTTTAAGAGGAATATGAAGTAGTATGTTTAAGAGGAATATGAAGTAGTATATTTAAAAGGAATATGAATTTGTATATTTAAGAGGAATATGAAGTAGTATGTTTAAGAGGAATATGAAGTAGTATGCTTAGGAGGAATATGAAGTAGTATGATTAAGAGGAATATGAAGTAGTATGTTAAAGAGGAATATGGAGTAGTATGTTTAAGAGGAATATGAAGTAGTTATATTGAAGAGGAATATGAAGTAGTATGTTTAAGAGGAATATGCAGTAGTATATTTAAGAGGAATATGCAGTAGTATATTTAAGAGGAATATGAAGTAGTATATTTAAGAGGAATATGAAGTAGTATGTTTAAGAGGAACGTGAAGTAGTATGTTTAAGAGTTATATGAAGTAGTATGTTTAAGAGGAATATGAAGTAGTCTATTTAAGAGGAATATGAAGTAGTATGTTTAAGAGGAATATGAAGTAGTATGCTTAAGAGGAATATGAAGTATTATGTTTAAAAGGAATATGAAGTAGTATGTTTAAGAGGAATATGCAAAAGTATATTTAAGAGGAATATGAAGTAATATATTTAAGAGGAATATGAAGCAGTATATTTAAGAGGAATATGAAGTTGTATGTTTAAGAGGAATATGAAGTAGTATGTTTAAGAGGAATATGAAGTAGTATGTTTAAGCGGAATATGAAGTAGTATATTTAAGAGGAATATGGAGTAGTATATTTAAGAGGAATATGAAGTAGTATGTTTAAGAGGAATATGAAGTAGTATGCTTAAGAGTAATATGAAGTAGTATGTTTAAGAGGAATATGAAGTAGTATGTTTAAGAGGAATATGAAGTAGTATGTTAAAGAGGAATATGAAGTAGTTATGTTTAAGAGGAATATGAAGTAGTATGTTTAAGAGGAATATGAAGTAGTATGTTTTAGAGGAATATGCAGTAGAATATTTAAGAGGAATATGAAGTAGTATATTTAAGAGGAATATGAAGTAGTATGTTTAAGAGGAACGTGAAGTAGTATGTTTAAGAGTAATATGAAGTGGTATGTTTAATAGGAATATGAAGAAGTAGATTTAAGAGGATTATGAAGTAGTTTGTTTAAGAGGAATATGCAGTAGTATATTTAAGAGGAATATGAAGTAGTATATTTAAGAGGAATATGAAGTAGTATGTTTAAGAGGAACGTGAAGTAGTATGTTTAAGAGTAATATGAAGTGGTATGTTTAATAGCAAAATGAAGTAGTAGATTTAAGAGGATTATGAAGTAGTATGTTTAAGAGGAATATAAAGTAGCATGATTAAGAGGAATATGAAGTAGTATGTTTAAGAGGAATATGAAGTAGTATGTTTAAGAGGAATATGCAAAAGTATATTTAAGAGGGATATGAAGTAATATATTTAAGAAGAATATGAAGTAGTATATTTAAGAGTAAAATAAAGTTGTATGTTTAAGAGGAATATGAAGTAGTATGTTTAAGAGGATTGTGAAGTAGTATGTTTAAGAGGAATATGAAGTAGTATATTTAAGAGGCATATGAAGTAGTATATTTAAGAGGAATATGAAGTAGTATGTTTAAGAGGAATATGAAGTAGTATGCTTAAGAGTAATATGAAGTAGTATGTTTAAGAGGAATATGAAGTAGTATGTTGAAGAGGAGTATGGAGTAGTATGTTTAAGAGGAATATGAAGTAGTTATGTTTAAGAGGAATAAGAAGTAGTATGTTTAAGAGGAACGTGAAGTAGTATGCTTAAGAGTAATATGAAGTGGTATGTTTAAGAGGAATATGAAGTAGTCTATTTAAGAGGAATATGAAGTAGTATGTTTAAGAGGATTATGAAGTATTATGTTTAAGAGGAATATGAAGTAGTATGTTGAAGAGGAATATGAAGTAGTATGCTTAAGAGGAATATGAAATAGTATGTTTAAGAGGAATATAAAGTAGTATGTTTAAGAGGAATATGGAGTAGTATGTTTAAGAGGAATATGAAGTAGTTATGTTTAAGAGGAATATGAAGTAGTATGTTTAAGAGGAATATGAAGTAGTATGTTTAAGATGAATATGCAGTAGTATATTTAAGAGGAAGATGAAGAAGTATATTTAAGAGGACTATGAAGTAGTATGTTTAAGAGGAACGTGAAGTAGTATGTTTAAGAGGAATATGAAGTAGTATGTTTAAGAGGAATATGAAGTTGTCTATTTAAGAGGAATATGAAGTTGTATGTTTAAGAGGATTATGAAGTATTATGTTTAAAAGGAATATGAAGTAGTATGTTTAAGAGGAATATGCAAAAGTATATTTAAGAGGAATATGAAGTAGTATGATTAAGAGGAATATGAAGTAGTATGTTTAAGAGGAATATGCGGTAGTATGTTTACGAGGAATATGAAGTAGTATATTTAAGAGGAATATGAAGTAGTATGTTTAAGAGGAATATGAAGTAGTATGTTTAAGAGGAATATGAAGTAGTTTGTTTAAGAGGAATATGAAGTAGTATATTTAAGAGGAATATGAAGTAGTATGTTTAAGAGGAATATGAAGTAGTATGTTTAAGAGGAATATGAAGTAGTATGTTTAAGAGGAATATGAAGTAGTTTGTTTAAGAGGAATATGAAGTAGTATATTTAAGAGGAATATGAAGTAGTATGTTTAAGAGGAATATGAAGTAGTATGTTTAAGAGGAATGTGAAGTAGTATATTTAAAAGGAATTTGAAGTAGTATATTTAAGAGGAATATGAAGTATTGTATTTAAGAGGAATATAAGGTAGTATGTTTAAGAGGAATATGAAGTAGTATGTTTAAGAGGAATATGAAGTAGTATGTTTAAGAGGAATATGAAGAAGTATATTTAAGAGGAATATGAAGTAGTATGTTTAAGAGGAATATGAAGTAGTATGTTTAAGAGGAATATGAAGAAGTATGTTTAAGAGGAATATGCAATATTATACAAAAGAGGAATAGTAAGTAGTATGTTTAAGAGGAATATGACGTAGTATGTTTAGGATGAATATGAAGTAGTATGTTTAAGAGGAATATGAAATAGTATGTTTAAGAGGAATATGAAGTAGTATGTTTAAGAGAAATGTGAAGTAGTATGTTTAAGAAGAATATGAAGTAGTATATTTAAGAGGAATATGAAGTAGTATATTTAAGAGGAATATGAAGTAGTATGTTTAAGAGGAATATGAAGTAGTATGTTTAAGAGAAATATGAAGTAGTATGTTTAAGAGGAATATGAAGTAGTATAGTTAAGAGGAATATGAAGTAGTATGTTTAAGAGGAATATGAAAAAGTATATTTAATAGGAATATGAAGTAGTATGTTTAAGAGGAATATGAAGTAGTATATTTAAGAGGAATATGATGTAGTATGTTTAAGAGGAATATGAAGTAGTATATTTAAGAGGAATATGAAGTAGTATGTTTAAGAGGAATATGAAGTGGTATGTTTAAGAAGAATATGAAGTAGGATGTTAAGAGAAATATGAAGTAGTAGATTTAGGAGGAATATGAAGTAGTATGTTTAAGAGGAATATGAAGTAGTATGTTTAAGAGGAATATGCAGTAGTATGTTTAAGAGGAATATGAAGTAGTATATTTAAGAGAAATATTAAGTAGTATATTTAAGAGGAATACGAAGTAGTATATTTAAGAGGAATATGAAGTAGTATATTTAAGAGGAATATGAAGTATTATGTTTAAGAGGAATATGAAGTATTATGTTTAAGAGGAATATGAAGTAGTATGTTTAAGAGGAATATGAAGTAGTATATTTAAGAGGAATATTAAGTAGTATATTTAAGAGGAATACGAAGTAGTATATTTAAGAGGAATATGAAGTAGTATATTTAAGAGGAATATGAAGTATTATGTTTAAGAGGAATATGAAGTATTATGTTTAAGAGGAATATGAAGTATTGCGTTTATGAGGAATATAAAGTAGTATATTTAAGAGGAATATGATGTAGTATATTTAAGAGAAATATTTAAGAAGAATATGAAGTAGTATGTTTAAGAGGAATATGAAGTATTATATTTAAGAGGAATATGCAGTAGTATGTTTAAGAGGAATATGAAGTAGTATGCTTAAGAGGAACGTGAAGTAGTATGTTTAAGAGTAATATGAAGTGGTATGTTTAATAGGAATATGAAGTAGTAGATTTAAGAGGATTATGAAGTAGTATGTTTAAGAGGAATATAAAGTAGTATGATTAAGGGGAATATGAAGTAGTATGTTTAAGAGGAATATGAAGTAGTATGTTTAAGAGGAATATGCAAACGTATATTTAAGAGGGATATGAAGTAATATATTTAAGAAGAATATGAAGTAGTATATTTAAGAGTAATATAAAGTTGTATGTTTAAGAGGAATATGAAGTAGTATGTTTAAGAGGAATATGAAGTAGTATGTTTAAGAGGAATATGAAGTAGTATATTTAAGAGGAATATGAAATAGTATATTTAAGAGGAATATGAAGTAGTATGTTTAAGAGGAATATGAAGTAGTATGCTTAAGAGTAATATGAAGTAGTATGTTTAAGAGGAATATGAAGTAGTATGTTAAAGAGGAATTTGGAGTAGTATGTTTAAGAGGAATATGAAGTAGTTATGTTTAAGAGGAATATGAAGTAGTATGTTTAAGAGGAACGTGAAGTAGTATGTTTAAGAGTAATATGAAGTAGTATGTTTAAGAGGAATATGAAGTACTATGGTTAAGAGAAATATGAAGTAGTATATTTAAGAGGAATATGAAGTAGTATATTTAAGAGGAATATGAAGTAGTATATTTAAGAGGAATATGAAGTAGTATATTCAAGAGGAATATGAAGTAGTATGTTTAAGAGGAATATGAAGTAGTATGTTTAAGAGGAATGTGAAGTAGTATGTTTAAAAGGAATATGAAGTAGAATATTAAAGAGGAATATTAAGTAGTATGTTTAAGAGGAATATGAAGTAGTATGTTTAAGAGGAATTTGAAGTAGTTTGTTTAAGATGAATATGAAGTAGTATATTTAAGAGGAATATGAAGTGGTATGTTTAAGAAGAATATGAAGTAGGATGTTAAGAGAAATATGAAGTAGTAGATTTAAGAGGAATATGAAGTAGTATGTTTAAGAGGAATATGAATTAGTATGTTTAAGAGGAATATGCAGTAGTATGTTTAAGAGGAATATGAAGTAGTATATTTAAGAGAAATATGAAGTAGTATATTTAAGAGGAATACGAAGTAGTATATTTAAGAGGAATATGAAGTAGTATATTTAAGAGGAATATAAAGTATTATGTTTAAGAGGAATATGAAGTATTATGTTTAAGAGGAATATGAAGTAGTATGTTTAAGAGGAATATGAAGTAGTATATTTAAGAGGAATATTAAGTAGTATATTCAAGAGGAATACGAAGTAGTATATTTAAGAGGAATATGAAGTAGTATGTTTAAGAGGAATATGAAGTATTATGTTTAAGAGGAATATGAAGTATTATGTTTAAGAGGAATATGAAGTATTACGTTTATGAGGAATATAAAGTAGTATATTTAAGAGGAATATGAAGTAGTATATTTAAGAGGAATATTTAAGAAGAATATGAAGTAGTATGTTTAAGAGGAATATGAAGTAGTATATTTAAGAGGAATATGCAGTAGTATGTTTAAGAGGAATATGAAGTAGTATTTTTAAGAGGAATATGCAAAAGTATATTTAAGAGGAATATGAAGTAGTATGTTTAAGAGGAATATGAAGTAGTATGTTTAAGAGGAATATGCGCTAGTATGTTTAAGAGGAATATAAAGTAGTATATTTAAGAGGAATATGAAGTAGTATGTTTAAGAGGAATATGAAGTAGTATGCTTAAGAGGATTATGAAGTAGTATGTATAAGAGGAATATGAAGTAGTATGTTTAAGAGGAATATGAAGTAGTATATTTAAGAGGAATATGCAGTAGTATATTTAAGAGGAATATGAAGTAGTATATTTAAAAGGAATTTTAAGTAGTATATTTAAGAGGAATATGAAGTAGTATATTTAAGAGGAATATGAAGTAGTATGTTTAAGAGGAATATGAAGTAGTATGTTTAAGAGGAATATGAAGTAGTATGTTTAAGAGGAATACCAAGAAGTAGATTTAAGAGGAATATGAAGTATTATGTTTAAGAGGAATATGAAGTAGTATGTTTAAGAGGAATATGAAGTAGTATGTTTAAGAGGAATATGAAGTAGTATGTTTAAGGGGAATACGCAAAAGTATATTTAAGAGGAATATGAAGTATTATGTTTAAGTGGAATATGAAGTATTATGTTTAAGAGGAATATGCAGTAGTTTATTTAAGAGGAATATGAAGTAGTATATTTAAGAGAAATATGAAGTAGTATGTTTAAGAGGAATATGAAGTAGTATATTTAAGAGGAACATGAAGTAGTATATTTAAGAGGAATATGGAGTAGTATGTTTAAGAGGAATATGAAGTAGTTATGTTTAAGAGGAATATGAAGTAGTTATGTTTAAGAGGAATATGAAGTAGTATATTTAAGAGGAATATGAAGTAGTATATTTAAGAGGAATATGAAGTAGTATATTTAAGGGCAATATGAAGTAGTATGTTGAAGAGGAATATGAAGTAGTATGCTTAAGAGGAATATGAAGTAGTATGTTTAAGAGGAATATAAAGTAGTATGTTTAAGAGGAATATGGAGTAGTATGTTTAAGAGGAATATGAAGTAGTTATGTTTAAGAGGAATATGAAGTAGTATGTTTAAGAGGAATATGAAGTAGTATGTTTAAGATGAATATGCAGTAGTATATTTAAGAGGAAGATGAAGAAGTATATTTAAGAGGACTATGAAGTAGTATGTTTAAGAGGAACGTGAAGTAGTATGTTTAAGAGGAATATGGAGTAGTATGTTTAAGAGGAATATGAAGTTGTCTATTTAAGAGGAATATGAAGTTGTATGTTTAAGAGGATTATGAAGTATTATGTTTAAGAGGAATATGAAGTAGTATGTTTAAGAGGAATATGCAAAAGTATATTTAAGAGGAATATGAAGTAGTATGTTTAAGAGGAATATGCAATATTATACTAAAGAGGAATAGTAAGTAGTATGTTTAAGAGGAATATGACGTAGTATGTTTAGGATGAATATGAAGTAGTATGTTTAAGAGGAATATGAAGTAGTATGTTTAAGAGGAATATGAAGTAGTATGTTTAAGAGAAATATGAAGTAGTATGTTTAAGAGGAATATGAAGTAGTATATTTAAGAGGAATATGAAGTAGTATATTTAAGAGGAATATGAAGTAGTATGTTTAAGAGGAATATGAAGTAGTATGTTTAAGAGAAATATGAAGTAGTATGTTTAAGAGGAATATGAAGTAGTATAGTTAAGAGGGATATGAAGTAGTATGTTTAAGAGGAATATGAAAAAGTATATTTAATAGGAATATGAAGTAGTATGTTTAAGAGGAATATGAAGTAGTATATTTAAGAGGAATATGAAGTAGTATGTTTAAGAGGAATAGGAAGTAGTATGTTTAAGAGGAATAAGAAGTAGTATGTTTAAGAAGAATATGAAATAGTATATTTAAGAGGAATACGAAATAGTATATTTAAGAGGAATACGAAGTAGTATGTTTAAGAGGAATATGAAGTAGTATATTTAAAAGGAATATAAAGTATTATATTTAAGAGGGATATGAAGTAGTATATTTAAGAGGTATATGAAGTAGTATATTTAAGAGGAATATGGAGTAGTATATTTAAGAGGAATATGTTTAAGAGGAATATGAAGTAGTATGTTTAAGAGGAATATGAAGTAGTATGTTTAAGAGGAATATGAAGTAGTACGTTTAAGAGGAATATGAAGTCGTATATTTAAGAGGAATATGCAGTAGTTTATTTAAGAGGAATATGAAGTAGTATATTTAATGGGAATATGCAGTAGTTTATTTAAGAGGAATATGAAGTAGTATATTTAAGAGGAATATGAAGTAGTATGTTTAAGAGGAATATGAAGTAGTATGTTTAAGAGGAATATGAAGTAGTATGTTTAAAAGGAATATGAAGTAGTATGTTTAAGAGGAATATGAAGTTGTATGTTTAAGAGGAATATGAAGTAGTATGTTTAAGAGGATTATGAAGTATTATGTTTAAGAGGAATATGAAGTAGTTATGTTTAGGAGGAATATGAAGTAGTATGTTAAAGAGGAATATGAAGTAGTATGTTTAAGATGAATATGCAGTAGTATATTTAAGAGGAAGATGAAGAAGTATATTTAAGAGGAATATGAAGTAGTATGTTTAAGAGGAACGTGAAGTAGTATGTTTAAGAGGAATATGAAGTAGTATATTTAAGAGGAACATGAAGTAGTATATTTAAGAGGAATATGAAGTAGTATGTTTAAGTTTAATATGAAGTAGTATGTTTAAGAGGAATATGAAGTTGTATGTTTAAAAGGAATATGAAGTAGTATGTTTAAGAGGAATATGAAGTAGTATATTTAAGAGGAATATGGAGTAGTATGTTTAAGAGGAATATGAAGTAGTTAAGTTTAAGAGGAATATGAAGTTGTTATGTTTAAGAGGAATATGAAGTAGTATATTTAAGAGGAATATGAAGTAGTATATTTAAGAGGAATATGAAGTAGTATATTTAAGGGCAATATGAAGTAGTATGTTGAAGAGGAATATGAAGTAGTATGCTTAAGAGGAATATAAAGTAGTATGTTTAAGAGGAATATAAAGTAGTATGTTTAAGAGGAATATGGAGTAGTGTGTTTAAGAGGAATATGAAGTAGTTATGTTTAAGAGGAATATGAAGAAGTATGTTTAAGAGGAATATGAAGTAGTATGTTTAAGATGAATATGCAGTAGTATATTTAAGAGGAAGATGAAGAAGTATATTTAAGAGGACTATGAAGTAGCATGTTTAAGAGGAACGTGAAGTAGTATGTTTAAGAGGAATATGAAGTAGTATGTTTAAGAGGAATATGAAGTTGTCTATTTAAGTGGAATATGAAGTTGTATGTTTAAGAGGATTATGAAGTATTATGTTAAAGAGGAATATGAAGTAGTATGTTTAAGAGGAATATGCAAAAGTATATTTAAGAGGAATATGAAGAAGTATGATTAAGAGGAATATGAAGTAATATGTTTAAGAGGAATATGCGGTAGTATGCTTACGAGGAATATGAAGTAGTATATTTAAGAGGAATATGAAGTAGTATGTTTAAGAGGAATATGAAGTAGTATGTTTAAGAGGAATATGAAGTAGTTTGTTTAAGAGGAATATGAAGTAGTATATTTAAGAGGAATATGAGGTAGTATGTTTAAGAGGAATATGAAGTAGTATGTTTAAGAGGAATATGAAGTAATATGTTTAAGAGGAATATGAAGTAGTTTGTTTAAGAGGAATATGAAGTAGTATATTTAAGAATAATATGAAGTAGTATGTTTAAGAGGAATATGAAGTAGTATGTTTAAGAGGAATGTGAAGTAGTATATTTAAAAGGAATTTGAAGTAGTATATTTAAGAGGAATATGAAGTAGTGTATTTAAGAGGAATATGAAGTAGTATGTTTAAGAGGAATATGAA
This sequence comes from Atherix ibis, assembly GCA_958298945.1. Classification (NCBI taxonomy): domain Eukaryota; kingdom Metazoa; phylum Arthropoda; class Insecta; order Diptera; family Athericidae; genus Atherix; species Atherix ibis. Next base: position 860,599 of record CATQJD010000064.1, on the reverse strand, counting down.
ATAGTATGTTTAAGAGGAATATGAAGTAGTATGGTTAAGAGGAATATGAAGAAGTATATTTATGAGGAATATGAAGTAGTATGTTTAAGAGGAATATGAAGTAGTATGTTTAGGATGAATATGAAGTAGTATGTTTAAGAGGAATATGAAGTAGTATGTTTAAGAGGAATATGAAGTAGTATGTTTAAGAGAAATGTGAAGTAGTATGTTTAAGAGGAATATGAAGTAGTATGTTTAAGAGGAATATGAAGTAGTATAGTTAAGAGGAATATGAAGTAGTATGTTTAAGAGGAATATGAAAAAGTATATTTAATAGGAATATGAAGTAGTATGTTTAAGAGGAATATGAAGTAGTATATTTAAGAGGAATATGAAGTAGTATGTTTAAGAGGAATATGAAGTAGTATATTTAAGAGGAATATGAAGTGGTATGTTTAAGAGGAATATGAAGTTGTATATTTAAGACGAATATTATGTAGTATGTTTAAGAGGATTATAAAGTACTAGCTGACCCGGTAAACGTTGTTTTGCCATATAAATAATTTCCTAGTCATTTCTAGTGTAGACACAAAATAGCTTACTTATTGTAAGTATGTATGTATGTTAGAATATGTATATTGTATGTATGTAAGAATGTGGTATATGCGTGAAATAAGCATGGAGCGCTGTGAACGATGAGGGAATATAAAAATAACAAAAGGCAAATATTATTTTTAAGTTATTATAATTTATTCCTTAAAATTATATATCATTAATTAAACAATTACGAGAGTAACACTATTAATGCTATAGCGTGAACAATATTTTTTGTTAGTCCATCTCTAGCTAACACAAACAAACTGGATGGTTTACCCACTCGAGAGCATGCCACGTATAATTGTCCGTGTGAAAAACATGGTGTTCTCAAATCTAATCCACAAACAGACATCGTTTGACCTTGGGATTTGTTGATAGTCATTGCAAATGCCAATCTAATTGGAAACTGAATACGTTTGAATTGAATTGGCACATCTGTAGGTATAATAGGAATCCGTGGTATGAGTATATTTTCACCTCTGAACTTGCCATTTAAAATTCTGGCTTCGATCACGTTTTTCATTAATTTTTGAATGACTAATCGCGTACCGTTGCACAGCCGGGGCGGGTTCAAATTACGAAGCAAGATAATTGGAGATCCAACCTTTAATTGTAAATTATGCGGTGGCATGCCTGGCAAATCCAGTGAGTTCAAAAACTCTGTGGGAAAATTTACTGCTTCGCTGTCGTCGCAAACTGTATCAATAGATTTATATGATACCAAGTTCCCTGGCAACAACATTTGTATCTTCAGATTTAAATTGTCACCGTCTACATTTTTTGCGGCTAAAATCGCTCTTTCTGCAAGCCACTCATGATTTATGTACTGTGTGTGTACATCGGGAAATATTTGTTCAATGAGAGTATCTTGCGAATCAGCGATTGTGCAGAAATCGGTCGGTAATTTTACGTATCCAGTTTCATCTATAGCAACTTTTCCATCACCGATATCTAAGAGTTGTTTTGAAAATGTTTCAGCGGATGGATCTTGAAGCATTTGAACGCGCATATTTATTTTTAGCTGTAATTTTTCAACATTACGCCACAATGGAGATGATTTTAAGCAAGCGTTGATCTCATCAGCGTATGTTGAACGTGGAATGACTGGAAGTGTTTGTCTGAAATCACCTGAAAGGACCAACAGAGTTCCGCCAAATAGTTTGTCACTGTTTTTAATATCTTTCAATGTCCTGTTCAACGCCTCAAGTGAATGTTTGTGTGCCATAGTACATTCATCCCAAATAATAATTTTACACCGTTTCAGCACAGTGGCCATGGACGATTGTTTCTTAATGTTGCATACTGCGTCAGGGTTATTCTGAATATTTAGTGGCAGCTTAAATACTGAATGAGCTGTTCTACCTCCATCCAATAAAGTTGCTGCAATGCCCGATGATGCAACGGCCAATGCGATGCCATTATTTGATCGTATTTCAGCAAGAATTAGCGAAATAACGAATGTTTTGCCAGTTCCACCCGGTGCATCCAAAAAGAAGAACCCACCTTGTCCAGCTGAAACTGCGAGCATAATGCGATAATAAATGGTTCTTTGTTCCTCATTCATTAGTGGGACATTGCGGGCAACAATCGCTGCCATTTCTACAGTACTGTACTGCAGTTCACGATTCATTTCAGTATTCATTAAATCAGATGCAGTTCGATTTGGCGAATTCATACCGAAATTACTAAGTGGTAAGTTGGCAATGACAATGCAAAGATCCTCAATAGCAATCAATGCTTCATTGTACATTTCGTCGGTGAATGTTATGGTTAGATCGTGGCACCGTATACGATGTTGATGCAATATATCATCAGTCATTGAATCTTTGTGATTTTCCCATAATATCTGTGCTCGGGCTGGGAAACATGTAGTTAACACTATAGCGAATAGTAGACGAATTTGTATTGCTGTACAGTTCAATGCAGCTTCAGCAAGCATGCATTCCCACTGGTTGTCGTCTTCCAGCAAGCCGAGTGCAAGGCATGCATCTTTATACGTTGGATATTGTTGCCCATTCACTTTACGTATATCTTGAAATGATAATGGGCCAGTAACATTAACCAACAACAGTCGAAGATAAAAGCACTCAGTGTGTCTTGGATTGACTGTAAATAATCGCCCCAAGGCGTTTGATTTAAATAAATTGAGACATGCAGCAACTGGTGAGCCTTGCTTGCGGGGCATCCATGTTTTTGTTTGAGTCCATGTGAAATAGCGTGGTACTTGTGAATAGAGTAATGTTCATCCGCACGATTACACAATTCAAAAAATGCAGTGAGTGTAGTTTTAGGTGGATTTATTGCACGATCAATCGCTGTCTCGTTCGTGAAAAATACACGCTGACCGTTTTCAAGATGGATGGCTAACTGAACAACTGCTGGATCCCGTTCATGAATTGGAAAACCAAAGATACGCCAAGCAGCTTCATTGGAGCTGATGTACCGACCAATTTGGTAGAGCGTTATTTCATCGTTTTTATTCATTGGAGGAGCATTCACATTAGTATTTTCCACTCTAAACACAGCCATATCACTGCCTTTATGGACATACTTGCAAATGTATTTGATGCTCTTCACAGAACTGCAGAACTCAACATTAATATGAGCATTATATGTCTTGCTCAGCAGAGGCGAATATGGCACCACCCAACGATTGTCAATATCAATGTCTGTGTTGATGATATTTTTAATAAATGATTGTCCGCCATTTTCAGGATTTCTTCGACGATATATTGGGTATCCGTCGACATTTGTGACCGTATCATTGGTAAAATCTTTAGGGAAATTTTTAGTACATTTTCCATCAGCCATGCAAGGCGATGAACTATTAAGAGTACCACATGGACCATGAATCATGTTTGTTGTAACAATATCAAACAGCAGTTGGTCAGTGGATGGATCTGGAATTTCAGCAGAAATGATACTATCGATTTCTTCAGGACGGATTTTGTCGATGAACCAAACCAAAATGTGTGCATGAGGTAATCCTCGCTTTTGCCACTCAACCGAATACATCCAGCAACGTGTGGGACCGAATACATGTGATTTAGTAATGAAACTTATTAAAGACTTCAACTTTTGTCTGAACACACGTGCTGTAATGTCATGGCGATGTATTGCATTTTGGCCAGGCAGTAGCAAAGATGTAATCTCTGGCCATTTTGGATTACATGTGAACGTGATAAATAAACATGGTCGTCCATATTCGCGCACGAAAGTCAGAGCATCCTGTATATATTCTTGCATATGACGTGGACTGCCTACGTACGATGATGGTAAAATGACATGGTTACCAATTTCGGCGACGTCGGCGTTGTTGTTGATAGCGTCTCGCAAATGAATGTACTCTTCCGCGCGCAGCTTTTGTTGATTATATCGTAAGTATCGTAGTCGTTCGCTCTCAATCTTCGCGTACATGTCGACCATGAATTGTTGACAAAGCTCACGACATCGTAAAATGACGTTGTCCAGGCCACGTCTAATCATTAATCGGTACGCATAATAATCCTTTGAGCTAACGTTCTTGTTTGTTTCAGCTCCTGTAATTTATTCATAAAAATTAATTTAAATTTATTACGTTCAATAATTTAATTGTTTTGTTAAATGATTAATGATCAAATTAATAATCAATGAAGTACCTGATACGGGATCTCGTTGTTTTATGTTTATGCAATATCCGTCTTGTCCCTTCCAAAATATTAGCGGATATTGGAGAGCGTCATATGAACGATGTGTGTCAGCAATGAACTGAAGATTATTATTTCTTCTACGAATCACAATTTCTCGTGCAGCTGTACAATCGCCAACCATGATTCCAGCAACATCATCAACAACGGGTGCATTGAATCTACGAATATGCTCTTCAGCTGGTGTTTTATCAGGATTAATGACGATAGCGTGATTATCGCTTTGTAATTGGTGCATATGTGATTTGAATATTTTCAACAACTCGTTGTGCTCGTTCAAAAGAGCATCTAGCTCAATGACGATGCGCCTGGCATAAAGTGAATCAAGGTTATTATAATCACAACGTGCATTCACGCGATTGGCAAGTGCGTTTCCGGAATCCTCGCCGCCCATAAAGTAGATTTGTAAAAATTTATGTGGTTCGTTTGGCATTGGCAGCAGTGAGCCCATTTTATGATAAACTTGGCCTCTGATTTTGAATGTAGAATTGAATTGTTGAGCATTTGCATTAGTATTTCGAACTATTTCTGTTGCACCGAACGATGTCATTTGAAAGCATGAATTGAATCTTCGAATTGACTTCAGGAGCACGTTAGAATCTGGATCCGTGCCGATAAGTAAGCCGTTCAATGGTTCAGGTGGTGTTTCAATTTCAGGTAGTTGCACTTTTCCTGACGCGCAACACATCCCGGCTGGCTCATTTTTGAATTTTAGAGCATGACAATGCGGACATTCCTTGTCCATAGCACCAATTACCACTTTTGAATGAGCATAATATTCAATATCGGGCTCATACTGGAATGCTAGACGCAGGAACGAATCAGATATAAATGCTCGATGTACCTGTTGTCGTTGTTGGTCATTTGTTCTGCGTCTATTGACTGTGAAACGGCGTGATTGTCGTTGTTCTAATCTTCTGACTTCATTGCGTTCAGCTCGTGTATCGTCTGGCTCTTCTTGATGCAATTGCGCCATTCTGACACGTGCATCAGTATTTTGTTGCTGGATTTCTTCTTCGTTTCTTTCGGATCTTCTATTTCGCAAGTTTCGAGACTTACTTGTATTACGGCTCAAATCAGCCCCTTTGCGTTTTCTTGGCATTGCTCACTGTACAAAACACACATAAATAGAATTATTGAAATTACTTAATGATGAAAAATGTTAAAAGTATAATTAGGGCCAGGATTTTTGCCACAGTTTTGAAATGATTAGTTTTAATTTATGAAAGTTTAACAAAAATATAAGTTTTATGGAAAAATTTTTCAAACAAAAGTAAAAAATTAAATTTTATGAAAACATTGTCTCTTATAATTTTTTCATACAACCAATATTTCCATTGACATTTCAAAATAAAGATTCATAATGATTGAATTTTTGGAAAATATGAAAATCTTAATTGTTCAATTACATTTTTTTAATAAAATTAAATTAAAATTACATTTTCATAAGATCAACAACATTTTCGATATAAATAAAAAAAAGTATACTTACAACACAAAATCCGTTGTTATTGGAAGCTCGTGTCACGTGTTGAGTACTTTTGTGGTTATAAAATCACTTGATAAACTAATCGTGCAAAATACACTCAAAATTGATAATTTAATTATTATTGATAAAATAGGAATGATTAAAAGTTTATATGAGAGTTACACTGAGATAGCAAAATGATAATTGTCAACGTTACTACTACACTTGATGTATAAACAATAATGATGGCCGACAACTGTGTAGGGAGTGAGAAAGAAAGGAGAGCGGCACACTGAGATAGCAAAATAATAATTGTCAACGTTACTACTACACTTGATGTATAAACAATAATGATGGCCGACAACTGTGTAGGGAGTGAGAAAGAAAGGAGACCGGCTTCGTTCTCATCCCTACTCCGTGAATTAAGATTTTCATAAGATCAACAACATTTTCGATATAAATAAAAAAAATTATACTTACAACACAAAATCCGTTGTTATTGGAAGCTCGTGTCACGTGTTGAGTACTTTTGTGGTTATAAAATCACTTGATAAACTAATCGTGCAAAATACACTCAAAATTGATAATTTAATTATTATTGATAAAATAGGAATGATTAAAAGTTTATATGAGAGTTACACTGAGATAGCAAAATGATAATTGTCAACGTTACTACTACACTTGATGTATAAACAATAATGATGGCCGACAACTGTGTAGGGAGTGAGAAAGAAAGGAGACCGGCACACTGAGATAGCAAAATAATAATTGTCAACGTTACTACTACACTTGATGTATAAACAATAATGATGGCCGACAACTGTGTAGGGAGTGAGAAAGAAAGGAGACCGGCTTCGTTCTCATCCCTACTCCGTGCTGTTTACTGGGTCAGAAGTGACACCTGAAGACATCTAGCGAGGTTAACTAATTAAATGACGATTGATCAGTTTTCGACCGGAGATAAAAAATGATTAAATTACTAAAATGGCTATTAAAAAATGAGGTTTGATCGTTGAAGGGTAAAAATTAAGGATTGTATGTATTTTTGTATGTTGTATCATAAAAAAATAGAAACTAAAAATTTTGTCTAAAAAATAAAAAAAAAAATTCAGGGGTGGACTACCCCTAACATTTAGGGGGATGAAAAATAGATGTTGGCCGATTCTCAGACCTACTCAATACGCTCACAAAATTTCATGAGAATCGGTCAAGCCGTTTCGGAGGAGTATGGGAACGAAAACTGTGACACGAGAATTTTATATATTAGATTATGTTTAAGATGAATATGAAGTAGTATATTTAAGAGGAATATTAAGTAGTATGTTTAAGAGGAATATGTAGTAGTATATTTAAGAGGAATATGAAGTAGTATGTTTAAGAGGAATATGAAGTATTATGTTTAAGAGGAATAGGAAGTAGTATGTGTAAGAGGAATAAGAAGTAGTATGTTTAAGAAGAATATGAAATAGTATATTTAAGAGGAATACGAAATAGTATATTTAAGAGGAATATGAAGTAGTATGTTTAAGAGGAATATGAAGTAGTATATTTAAGAGGAATATAAAGTATTATATTTAAGAGGGATATGAAGTAGTATATTTAAGAGGTATATGAAGTAGTATATTTAAGAGGAATATGGAGTAGTATATTTAAGAGGAATATGAAGTAGTATGTTTAAGAGGAATATGAAGTAGTATGTTTAAGAGGAATATGAAGTAGTATGTTTAAGAGGAATATGAAGTCGTATATTTAAGAGGAATATGCAGTAGTTTATTTAAGAGGAATATGAAGTAGTATATTTAAGAGGAATATGAAGTAGTATGTTTAAGAGGAATATGCAGTAGTATATTTAAGAGGAATATAAAGTAGTCTATTTAAGAGGAATATGAAGTAGTATGTTTAAGAGGAATATGAAGTAGTATATTTAAGAGGAATATGAAGTAGTATGTTTAAGAGGAATATGAAGTAGTATGTTTAAGAGGAATATGAAGTAGTATGTTTAAGAGGAATATGAAGTCGTATATTTAAGAGGAATATGCAGTAGTTTATTTAAGAGGAATATGAAGTAGTATATTTAAGAGGAATATGAAGTAGTATGTTTAAGAGGAATATGCAGTAGTATATTTAAGAGGAATATAAAGTAGTATATTTAAGAGGAATATGAAGTAGTATATTTAAGAGGAATATGAAGTAGTATGTTTAAGAGGAATATGAAGTAGTATGTTTAAGAGGAATATGAAGAAGTACATTTAAGAGGAATTTGAAGTATTATGTTTAAGAGGAATATGCAGTAGTATGTTTAAGAGGAATATGAAGTAGTATGTTTAAGAGGAATATGAAGTAGTATGTTTAAGAGGAATATGCAGTAGTATGTTTAAGAGGAATATGAAGTAGTTTATTTAAGAAGAACATGAAGTAGTATATTTAAGAGGAATATGAAGTAGTATGTTTAAGAGGAATATGAAGTTGTATGTTTAAGAGGAATATGAAGTTGTATGTTTAAGAGGAATATGAAGTAGTATGTTTAAGAGGAATATGAAGTAGTATATTTAAGAGGAATATGAAGTAGTATGTTTGAGAGGATTATGAAGTATTATGTTTAAGAGGAATATGAAGTAGTATGTTTAAAAGGAAAATGAAGTAGTATGTTTAAGAAGAATATGAAGTAGTATATTTAAGAGGAATAGGGAGTAGTATGTTTAAGAGCAATATAAAGTAGTTATGTTTAAGAGGAATATGAAGTAGTATGTTTAAGAGGAATATGAAGTAATATATTTAAGAGGAATATGAAGTAGTATATTTAAGAGGAATATGAAGTAGTATATTTAAGAGGAACATGAAGTAGTATGTTTAAGAGGAATATGAAGTAGTATGCTTAAGAGGAATATGAAGTAGTATGTTTAAGAGGAATATGGAGTAGTATGTTTAAGAGGAATATGAAGTAGTTATGTTTAAGAGGAATATGAAGTAGTATGTTTAAGAGGAATATGAAGTAGTATGTTTAAGAGCAATATGCAGTAGTATACTTAAGAGGAACGTGTAGTAGTATGTTTAAGAGGAATATGAAGTAGTATGTTTAAGAGGAATATGAAGATGTCTATTTAAGAGGAATATGAAGTTGTATGTTTAAGAGGATTATGAAGTATTATGTTTAAGAGGAATATGAAGTAGTATGTGTAAGAGGAATATGCAAAAGTATATTTAAGAGGAATATGAAGTAGTATGTTTAAGAGGAATATGAAGTAGTATGTTTAAGAGGAATATGCGGTAGTATGTTTACGAGGAATATGAAGTAGTATATTTAAAAGGAATATGAAGTAGTACATTTAAGAGGAATAAACAGTAGTTTATTTAAGAGGAATATGAAGTAGTATGTTTAAGAGGAATATGAAGTAGTATGTTTAAGAGGAATACGTATTAGCATATTTAAGAGGAATATGAAGTAGTATGTGTAAGAGGAATATGAAGTATTAAGTTTAAGAGGAATATAAAGTAGTATGTTTAAGAGGAATAAGAAGTAGTATGTTTAAGAGGAATACGAAATAGTATATTTAAGAGGAATACGAAGTAGTATATTTAAGAGAAATATTCAGTAGTATGTTTAAGAGGAATATGAAGTAGTATATTTAAGAGGAATATAAAGTAGTATATTTAAGAGGAATATGAAGTGGTATATTTAAAAGGAATATGAAGTAGTATATTTAAGAGGAATATGAAGTAGTATATTTAAGAGGAATATGAGGTAGTATGTTTAAAAGGAATATGAAGTCGTATATTTAAGAGGAATACACAGTAGTTTATTTAAGAGGAATATGAAGTAATATGTTTAAGAGGAATATGAAGTAGTATGTTTAAAGGAATATGCAGTAGTATATTTAAGAGGAATATGAAGTAGTATATTTAAGAGGAATATGAAGTAGTATATTTAAGAGGAATATGAAGTAGTATGTTAAAGAGGAATATGAAGTAGTATGTTTAAGAGGAATATGAAGTAGTATGTTTAAGAGAAATATGAAGTAGAATGTTTAAGAGGAATATAAAGTAGTATATTTAAGAGGAATATGAAATAGTATGTTTAAGAGGAATGTAAAGTAGTATGTTTAAGAGGAATATGCAGTAGTATATTTAAGAGGAATATGAGGTAGTATATTTAAGAGGAATATGAAGTAGTGTGTTTAAGAAGAATATAAAGTTGTATGTTTAAGAGGAATATGAAGTAGTATGTTTAAGATGAATATGAAGTAGTATGTTTCAGAGGAATATGAAGTAATATGTTTAAGAGGAATATGAAGTAGTACTTTTAAGAGGAATATGAAGTAGTATGTTTAAGAGGATTATGAAGTATTATGTTTAAGAGGAGTATGAAGTAGTATGTTTAAGAGGAATATGAAGTAGTATATTTAAGAGGAATATGAAGTAGTATATTTAAGAGGAATATTAAGTAGTATATTTAAGAGGAATATGAAGTAGTATGTTTAAGAGGAATATGAAGTAATATGTTTAAGAGGAACATAAAGTTATATGTTTAAGAGGAATATGAAGTAGTGTTTTTAAGAGGAATATGAAGTAGTATGTTTAAGAGGATTATGAATTATTATGTTTAAGAGGAGTATGAAGTAGTATGTTTAAGAGGAATATGAAGTAGTATTTTTAAGAGGAATATTAAGTAGTATATTTAAGAGGAATATGAAGTAGTATGTTTTAGAGGAATATGAAGTAGTATGTTTAAGAGGAATATGAAGTAGTTTGTTTAAGAGGAATATGAAGTAGTATATTTAAGAGGAATATGAAGTAGTATGTTTAAGAGGAATATGAAGTAGTATGCTTAAGAGGAATATGAAGCAGTATGTTTAAGAGGAATATGAAGTAGTATATTTAAGAGGAATATGAGGTAGTATGTTTAAGAGAAATATGAAGTAGTATATTTAAGAGGAATATGAAGTAGTATGTTTAAGAGGAATATGTAGCAGTATGTTTAACAGGAATATGAAGTAGTATATTTAAGACGAATATGAAGTAGTATGTTTAAGAGGAATATGAAGTAGTATGTTTAAGAGGAATATTAAATAGTATGTTTAAGAGGAATATGAAGTAGTATTTTTAAGAGGAATATGAAGTAGTATGTTTAAGAGGATTATGAAGTATTATGTTTAAGAGGAGTATGAAGTAGTATGTTTAAGAGGAATATGAAGTAGTATTTTTAAGAGGAATATGAAGTAGTATATTTAAGAGGAATATTAAGTAGTATATTAAAGAGGAATATGAAGTAGTATGTTTAAGAGGAATATGAAGTAATATGTTTAAGAGGAATATGAAGTAATATGCTTAAGAGGAATATGAAGTAGTATGCTTAAGAGGAATATGAAGTAGTATGTTTAAGAGGAATATGGAGTAGTATGTTTAAGAGGAATATGAAGTAGTTATGTTTAAGAGGAATATGAAGTAGTATGTTTAAGAGGAATATGAAGTAGTATGTTTAAGAGCAATATGCAGTAGTATACTTAAGAGGAACGTGTAGTAGTATGTTTAAGAGGAATATGAAGTAGTATGTTTAAGAGGAATATGAAGATGTCTATTTAAGAGGAATATGAAGTTGTATGTTTAAGAGGATTATGAAGTATTATGTTTAAGAGGAATATGAAGTAGTATGTGTAAGAGGAATATGCAAAAGTATATTTAAGAGGAATATGAAGTAGTATGTTTAAGAGGAATATGAAGTAGTATGTTTAAGAGGAATATGCGGTAGTATGTTTACGAGGAATATGAAGTAGTATATTTAAAAGGAATATGAAGTAGTACATTTAAGAGGAATAAACAGTAGTTTATTTAAGAGGAATATGAAGTAGTATGTTTAAGAGGAATATGAAGTAGTATGTTTAAGAGGAATACGTATTAGCATATTTAAGAGGAATATGAAGTAGTATGTGTAAGAGGAATATGAAGTATTAAGTTTAAGAGGAATATAAAGTAGTATGTTTAAGAGGAATAAGAAGTAGTATGTTTAAGAGGAATACGAAATAGTATATTTAAGAGGAATACGAAGTAGTATATTTAAGAGAAATATTCAGTAGTATGTTTAAGAGGAATATGAAGTAGTATATTTAAGAGGAATATAAAGTAGTATATTTAAGAGGAATATGAAGTGGTATATTTAAAAGGAATATGAAGTAGTATATTTAAGAGGAATATGAAGTAGTATATTTAAGAGGAATATGAGGTAGTATGTTTAAAAGGAATATGAAGTCGTATATTTAAGAGGAATACACAGTAGTTTATTTAAGAGGAATATGAAGTAATATGTTTAAGAGGAATATGAAGTAGTATGTTTAAAGGAATATGCAGTAGTATATTTAAGAGGAATATGAAGTAGTATATTTAAGAGGAATATGAAGTAGTATATTTAAGAGGAATATGAAGTAGTATGTTAAAGAGGAATATGAAGTAGTATGTTTAAGAGGAATATGAAGTAGTATGTTTAAGAGAAATATGAAGTAGAATGTTTAAGAGGAATATAAAGTAGTATATTTAAGAGGAATATGAAATAGTATGTTTAAGAGGAATGTAAAGTAGTATGTTTAAGAGGAATATGCAGTAGTATATTTAAGAGGAATATGAGGTAGTATATTTAAGAGGAATATGAAGTAGTGTGTTTAAGAAGAATATAAAGTTGTATGTTTAAGAGGAATATGAAGTAGTATGTTTAAGATGAATATGAAGTAGTATGTTTCAGAGGAATATGAAGTAATATGTTTAAGAGGAATATGAAGTAGTACTTTTAAGAGGAATATGAAGTAGTATGTTTAAGAGGATTATGAAGTATTATGTTTAAGAGGAGTATGAAGTAGTATGTTTAAGAGGAATATGAAGTAGTATATTTAAGAGGAATATGAAGTAGTATATTTAAGAGGAATATTAAGTAGTATATTTAAGAGGAATATGAAGTAGTATGTTTAAGAGGAATATGAAGTAATATGTTTAAGAGGAACATAAAGTTATATGTTTAAGAGGAATATGAAGTAGTGTTTTTAAGAGGAATATGAAGTAGTATGTTTAAGAGGATTATGAATTATTATGTTTAAGAGGAGTATGAAGTAGTATGTTTAAGAGGAATATGAAGTAGTATTTTTAAGAGGAATATTAAGTAGTATATTTAAGAGGAATATGAAGTAGTATGTTTTAGAGGAATATGAAGTAGTATGTTTAAGAGGAATATGAAGTAGTTTGTTTAAGAGGAATATGAAGTAGTATATTTAAGAGGAATATGAAGTAGTATGTTTAAGAGGAATATGAAGTAGTATGCTTAAGAGGAATATGAAGCAGTATGTTTAAGAGGAATATGAAGTAGTATATTTAAGAGGAATATGAGGTAGTATGTTTAAGAGAAATATGAAGTAGTATATTTAAGAGGAATATGAAGTAGTATGTTTAAGAGGAATATGTAGCAGTATGTTTAACAGGAATATGAAGTAGTATATTTAAGACGAATATGAAGTAGTATGTTTAAGAGGAATATGAAGTAGTATGTTTAAGAGGAATATTAAATAGTATGTTTAAGAGGAATATGAAGTAGTATTTTTAAGAGGAATATGAAGTAGTATGTTTAAGAGGATTATGAAGTATTATGTTTAAGAGGAGTATGAAGTAGTATGTTTAAGAGGAATATGAAGTAGTATTTTTAAGAGGAATATGAAGTAGTATATTTAAGAGGAATATTAAGTAGTATATTAAAGAGGAATATGAAGTAGTATGTTTAAGAGGAATATGAAGTAATATGTTTAAGAGGAATATGAAGTAATATGCTTAAGAGGAATATGAAGTAGTGTTTTTAAGAGGAATATGAAGAGGTATGTTTGAGAGGATTATGAATTATTATGTTTAAGAGGAGTATGAAGTAGTATGTTTAAGAGGAATATGAAGTAGTTTGTTTAAGAGGAATATGAAGTAGTATATTTAAGAGGAATATGAAGTAGTATGTTTAAGAGGAATATAAAGTATTATGTTTAAGAGGAACATGAAGTAGTATGTTTAAGAGGAATATGAAGTACAATATTTAAGAGGAATATGAAGTAGTATGTATAAGAGGAATATGAAGTAGTATGTTTAAGAGGAATACGAAGTAGTATATTTAAGAGGAATATGAAGTAGTATGTTTAAGTGGAATAAGAAGTAGTATATTTAAGAGGAATATGCAGTAGTATATTTAAGAGGAATATGAAGTAGTATATTTAAGAGGAATTAGAAGTAGTATGTTTAAGAGGAATATGCAGTAGTATATTTAAGAAGAATATGAAGTAGTATATTTAAGAGGAACATGAAGTAGTATGTTTAAGCGGAATATGAAGTAGTATATTTAAGAGGAATATGCAGTAGTATATTTAAGAGGAATATGAAGTAGTATATTTAAGAGGAACATGAAGTAGTATGTTTAAGCGGAATATGAAGTAGTATATTTAAGAGGAATATGAAGTAGTATATTTAAGAGGAATATGAAGTAGTATGTTTAAGAGGAGTATGAAGTAGTATGTTTAAGAGGAATATGAAGTAGTATGTTCAAGAGGAATATGAAGTAGTATATTTAAGAGGAATATTAAGTAGTATATTTAAGAGGAATATGAAGTAGTATGTTTAAGAGGAATATGAAGTAATATGTTTAAGAGGAATATGAAGTAATATGTTTAAGAGGAATATGAAGTAGTTTATTTAAGAGGAATATGAGGTAGTATATTTAAGAGGAATATGAGGTAGTATATTTAAGAGGAATATGAAGTAGTGTGTTTAAGAGGAATATAAAGTTGTATGTTTAAGAGGAATATGAAGTAGTATGTTTAAGATGAATATGAAGTAGTATGTTTCAGAGGAATATGAAGTAATATGTTTAAGAGGAATATGAAGTAGTATTTTTAAGAGGAATATGAAGTAGTATGTTTAAGAGGATTATGAAGTATTATGTTTAAGAGGAGTATGAAGTAGTATGTTTAAGAGGAATATGAAGTAGTATATTTAAGAGGAATATGAAGTAGTATATTTAAGAGGAATATTAAGTAGTATATTTAAGAGGAATATGAAGTAGTATGTTTAAGAGGAATATGAAGTAATATGTTTAAGAGGAACAAGAAGTTATATGTTTAAGAGGAATATGAAGTAGTGTTTTTAAGAGGAATATGAAGTAGTATGTTTAAGAGGATTATGAATTATTATGTTTAAGAGGAGTATGAAGTAGTATGTTTAAGAGGAATATGAAGTAGTATTTTTAAGAGGAATATTAAGTAGTATATTTAAGAGGAATATGAAGTAGTATGTTTTAGAGGAATATGAAGTAGTATGTTTAAGAGGAATATGAAGTAGTTTGTTTAAGAGGAATATGAAGTAGTATATTTAAGAGGAATATGAAGTAGTATGTTTAAGAGGAATATGAAGTAGTATGTTTAAGAGGAATATGAAGCAGTATGTTTAAGAGGAATATGAAGTAGTATATTTAAGAGGAATATGAGGTAGTATGTTTAAGAGGAATATGAAGTAGTATATTTAAGAGGAATATGAAGTAGTATGTTTAAGAGGAATATGTAGCAGTATGTTTAACAGGAATATGAAGTAGTATATTTAAGACGAATATGAAGTAGTATGTTTAAGAGGAATATGAAGTAGTATGTTTAAGAGGAATATTAAATAGTATGTTTAAGAGGAATATGAAGTAGTATTTTTAAGAGGAATATGAAGTAGTATGTTTAAGAGGATTATGAAGTATTATGTTTAAGAGGAGTATGAAGTAGTATGTTTAAGAGGAATATGAAGTAGTATTTTTAAGAGGAATATGAAGTAGTATATTTAAGAGGAATATTAAGTAGTATATTAAAGAGGAATATGAAGTAGTATGTTTAAGAGGAATATGAAGTAATATGTTTAAGAGGAATATGAAGTAATATGCTTAAGAGGAATATGAAGTAGTGTTTTTAAGAGGAATATGAAGAGGTATGTTTGAGAGGATTATGAATTATTATGTTTAAGAGGAGTATGAAGTAGTATGTTTAAGAGGAATATGAAGTAGTTTGTTTAAGAGGAATATGAAGTAGTAAATTTAAGAGGAATATGAAGTAGTATGTTTAAGAGGAATATAAAGTATTATGTTTAAGAGGAACATGAAGTAGTATGTTTAAGAAGAATATGAAGTACAATATTTAAGAGGAATATGAAGTAGTATGTATAAGAAGAATATGAAGTAGTATGTTTAAGAGGAATATGAAGTAGTATATTTAAGAGGAATATGAAGTAGTATGTTTAAGAGGAATAAGAAGTAGTATATTTAAGAGGAATATGCAGTAGTATATTTAAGAGGAATATGAAGTAGTATATTTAAGAGGAATTAGAAGTAGTATGTTTAAGAGGAATATGCAGTAGTATATTTAAGAAGAATATGAAGTAGTATATTTAAGAGGAACATGAAGTAGTATGTTTAAGCGGAATATGAAGTAGTATATTTAAGAGGAATATGCAGTAGTATATTTAAGAGGAATATGAAGTAGTATATTTAAGAGGAACATGAAGTAGTATGTTTAAGCGGAATATGAAGTAGTATATTTAAGAGGAATATGAAGTAGTATATTTAAGAGGAATATGAAGTAGTATGTTTAAGAGGATTATGAAGTATTATGTTTAAGAGGAGTATGAAGTAGTATGTTTAAGAGGAATATGAAGTAGTATGTTCAAGAGGAATATGAAGTAGTATATTTAAGAGGAATATTAAGTAGTATATTTAAGAGGAATATGAAGTAGTATGTTTAAGAGGAATATGAAGTAATATGTTTAAGAGGAATATGAAGTAGTGTTTTTAAGAGGAATATGAAGTAGTATGTTTAAGAGGATTATGAATTATTATGATTAAGAGGAGTATGAAGTAGTATGTTTAAGAGGAATATGAAGTAGTATATTTAAGAGGAATATTAAGTAGTATATTTAAGAGGAATATGAAGTAGTATGTTTAAGAGGAATATGAAGTAGTATGTTTAAGAGGAATATGAAGTAGTTTGTTTAAGAGGAATATGAAGTAGTATATTTAAGAGGAGTATGAAGTAGTATGTTTAAGAGGAATATGAAGTAGTATGTTTAAGAGGAATATGAAGCAGTATGTTTAAGAGGAATATGAAGTAGTATATTTAAGAAGAATATGAGGTAGTATGTTTAAGAGGAATATGAAGTAGTATATTTAAGAGGAATATGAAGTAGTATGTTTAAGAGGAATATGTAGCAGTATGTTAAACAGGAATATGAAGTAGTATATTTAAGACGAATATGAAGTAGTATGTTTAAGAGGAATATGAAATAGTATGTTTAAGAGGAATATTAAATAGTATGTTTAAGAGGAATATGAAGTAGTATGTTTAAGAGGAATATGAAGTAGTATGTTTAAGAGGAATATAAAGTATTATGTTTAAGAGGAACATGAAGTAGTATGTTTAAGAGGAATATGAAGTACAATATTTAAGAGGATTATGAAGTAGTATGTATAAGAGGAATATGAAGTAGTATGTTTAACAGGAATATGAAGTAGTATGTTTAAGAGGAATATGAAGTAGTATGTTTAAGAGGAATAAGAAGTAGTATATTTAAGAGGAATATGCAGTAGTATATTTAAGAGGAATATGAAGTAGTATATTTAAGAGGAATTAGAAGTAGTATGTTTAAGAGGAATATGCAGTAGTATATTTTAGCAGAATATGAAGTAGTATATTTAAGAGGAACATGAAGTAGTATGTTTAAGCGGAATATGAAGTAGTATATTTAAGAGTAATATGCAGTAGTATATTTAAGAGGAATATGAAGTAGTATATTTAAGAGGAACATGAAGTAGTATGTTTAAGCGGAATATGAAGTAGTATATTTAAGAGGAATATGAAGTAGTATATTTAAGAGGAATATGAAGTAGTATGTTTAATAGGTATATGAAGGAGTATGTTTAAGAGAAATATGAAGTAGTATGTTTAAGAGGAATATGAAGTAGTGTGTTTAAGACGAATATGAAGTAGTATGATTAAGAGAAATATGAAGTAATATGCTTAAGAGGAATATGAAGTAGTATATTTAAGAGGAATATGAAATATTGTGTTTAAGAGGAATATGAAGTTATATGTTTAAGAGGAATATGAGGTAGTATGTTTAAGAGGAAGATGAAGTAGTATGTTTAAGAGTAATATGAAGTAATATGTTTAAGAGGAATATGAATTAGTATGTTTAAGAGGAATAAAAAGTAGTATGTTTAAGAGGAATATGAAGTAGTATATTTAAGAGGAATACGAAGTAGTATATTTAAGAGAAATATTAAGTAATATGTTTAAGAGGAATATGAAGTAGTATGTTTAAGAGGAATATGAAGTAGTATATTTAACAGGAATATGAAGTGGTTTATTTAAGAGGAATATGGGGTAGTATATTTAAGAGGAATATGAAGTAGTATATTGAAGAGGAATATGAAGTAGTATCTTTAAGAGGAATATGAAGTCGTATGTTTAAGAGGAATGTGAAGTAGTATGTTTAAGAGGAATATGAAGTAGAATGTTTAAGAGGAATATAAAGTAGTATATTTAAGAGGAATATGAAGTAGTATATTAAAGAGGAATATGAAGTAGTGTGTTTAAGAGGAATATGAAGTTGTATGTTTAAGAAAAATATGAAGTAGTATGTTTAAGATGAATATGAAGTAGTATGTTTCAGAGGAATATGAAGTAATATGTTTAAGAGGAATATGAAGTAGTATTTTTAAGAGAAATATGAAGTAGTATGTTTGAGAGGATTATGAAGTATTATGTTTAAGAGGAGTATGAAGTAGTATGCTTAAGAGGAATATGAGGTAGTATGTTTAAGAGGAATATGAAGTAGTTTGTTTAAGAGGAATATGAAGTATTATATTTAAGAGGAATATGAAGTAGTATGTTTAAGAGGAATATGAAGTAGTATGTTTAAGAGGAATATGAAGCAGTATGTTTAAGAGGAATATGAAGTAGTATATTTAAGAGGAATATGAGGTAGTATGTTTAAGAGGAATATGAAGTAGTATATTTAAGAGGAATATGAAGTAGTATGTTTAAGAGGAATATGTAGCAGTATGTTTAACAGGAATATGAAGTAGTATATTTAAGAGGAATATGAAGTAGTATGTTTAAGAGCAATATGAAGTAGTATGTTTAAGAGGAATATTAAGTAGTATGTTTAAGAGGAATATGAAGTAGTATATTTAAGAGGAATATGAAGTAGTATATTTAAAATGAATATAAAGTATTATGTTTAAGAGGAACAAGAAGTATTATGTTTAAGAGGAATATGAAGTAGCATATTTAAGAGGAATATGAAGTAGTATGTATAAGAGGAATATCAAGTAGTATGTTTAAGAGGAATATGAAGTAGTATATTTAAGAGGAATATGAAGTAGTATGTTTAAGAGGAATAAGAAGTAGTATGTTTAAGAGGAATATGCAGTAGTATATTTAAGAGGAATATGATGTAGTATATTTAAGAGGAATATGAAGTAGTATGTTTAAGAGGAATATGAAGTAGTATATTTAAGAGGAATATGCAGTAGTATATTAAAGAGGAATATGAAGTAGTATATTTAAGAGGAACATGAAGTAGTATGTTTAAGCGGAATATGAAGTAGTATATTTAAGAGGAATATGAAGTAGTATATTTAAAAGGAATATGAAGTAGTATGTTTAATAGGAATATAAAGTAGTATGTTTAAGAGGAATAGTAAGTAATATGCTTAAGAGGAATATGAAGTAGTATATTTAAGAGGAATATGAAATAGTGTGCTTAAGAGGAATATGAAGTAATATGTTTAAGAGAAATATGAAGTAGTATGTTTAAGAGGAAGATGAAGTAGTATGTTTAAGAGTAGTATGAAGTAATATGTTTAAGAGGAATATGAAGTAGTATGTTTAAGAGGAATTTGAAGTAGTATATTTAAGAGGAATATGTAGTAGTATGTTGAAGAGGAATATGAAGTAGTATATTTAAGAGGAATATGGAGTAGTATATTTTAGAGGAATATGAAGTAGTATGTTTAAGAGGAATATGAAGTAGTATGCTTAAGATGAATATGAAATAGTATATTTAAGAAGAATATGAAGTAGTATGTTTAAGAGAAATATGAATTAATATGCTTAAGAGGAATATGAAGTAGTATATTTAAGAGGAATATGAAATAGTGTATTTAAGAGGAATATGAAGTAATATGTTTAAAAGGAATATGAAGTAGTATGTTTAAGAGGAAGATGAAGTAATATGTTTAAGAGTAATATGAAGTAATATGTTTAAGAGGAATATGAAGTAGTATGTTTAAGAGGAATATGAAGTTGTATGTTTAAGAGGAATAATATGTAGTATGTTTAAGAGGAATATGCAGTAGTATATTTAAGAGGAATATAAAGTAGTATATTTAAGAGGAATCTGAAGTAGTATGTTTAAGAGGAATATGCAGTAGTATATTTAAGAGGAATATGAAGTAGTATATTTAAGAGGAACATGAAGTAGTATGTTTAAGCGGAATATGAAGTAGTATATTTAAGAGGAATATGCAGTAGTATATTTAAGAGGAATATGAAGTAGTATATTTAAGAGGAACATGAAGTAGTATGTTTAAGCGGAATATGAAGTAGTATATTTAAGAGGAATATGAAGAAGAATATTTAAGAGGAATATGAAGTAGTATGTTTAATAGGAATATGAAGGAGTATGTTTAAGAGGAATATGAAGTAGTATGTTTTAGAGGAATATGCAGTAGTATATTTAAGAGGAATATGAAGTAGTATATTTAAGAGGAATATGAAGTAGTATATTTAAGAGGAATATGAAGTAGTATGTTTAAGAGGAATATGAAGTCGTATATTTAAGAGGAATAAACAGTAGTTTATTTAAGAGGAATATGAAGTAGTATGTTTAAGAGGAATATGAAGTAGTATGCTTAAGAGGAATATGCAGTAGTATATTTAAGAGGAATATGAAGTAGTATATTTAAGAGAAATATGAAGTAGTATGTTTAAGAGGAATATGAAGTAGTATGTTTAAGAGGAATATGAAGTAGTATATTTAAGAGGAATATGAAGTAGTATGTTTAAGAGGAATATGAAGTCGTATATTTAAGAGGAATAAACAGTAGTTTATTTAAGAGGAATATGAAGTAGTATGTTTAAGAGGAACATGAAGTAGTATGTTTAAGCGGAATATGAAGTAGTATATTTAAGAGGAATATGAAGTAGTATATTTAAGAGGAATATGAAGTAGTATGTTTAATAGGTATATGAAGGAGTATGTTTAAGAGAAATATGAAGTAGTATGTTTAAGAGGAATATGAAGTAGTGTGTTTAAGAAGAATATGAAGTAGTATGATTAAGAGAAATATGAAGTAATATGCTTAAGAGGAATATGAAGTAGTATATTTAAGAGGAATATGAAATATTGTGTTTAAGAGGAATATGAAGTAATATGTTTAAGAGGAATATGAGGTAGTATGTTTAAGAGGAAGATGAAGTAGTATGTTTAAGAGTAATATGAAGTAATATGTTTAAGAGGAATATGAAGTAGTATGTTTAAGAGGAATAAAAAGTAGTATGTTTAAGAGGAATATGAAGTAGTATATTTAAGAGGAATACGAAGTAGTATATTTAAGAGAAATATTAAGTAATATGTTTAAGAGGAATATGAAGTAGTATGTTTAAGAGGAATATGAAGTAGTATATTTAACAGGAATATGAAGTGGTTTATTTAAGAGGAATATGGGGTAGTATATTTAAGAGGAATATGAAGTAGTATATTTAAGAGGAATATGAAGTAGTATGTTTAAGAGGAATATGAAGTCGTATGTTTAAGAGGAATGTGAAGTAGTATGTTTAAGAGGAATATGAAGTAGAATGTTTAAGAGGAATATAAAGTAGTATATTTAAGAGGAATATGAAGTAGTATATTTAAGAGGAATATGAAGTAGTGTGTTTAAGAGGAATATGAAGTTGTATGTTTAAGAAAAATATGAAGTAGTATGTTTAAGATGAATATGAAGTAGTATGTTTCAGAGGAATATGAAGTAATATGTTTAAGAGGAACATGAAGTAGTATTTTTAAGAGAAATATGAAATAGTATGTTTGAGAGGATTATGAAGTATTATGTTTAAGAGGAGTATGAAGTAGTATGCTTAAGAGGAATATAAAGTAGTATGTTTAAGAGGAATATGAAGTAGTTTGTTTAAGAGGAATATGAAGTATTATATTTAAGAGGAATATGAAGTAGTATGTTTAAGAGGAATATGAAGTAGTATGTTTAAGAGGAATATGAAGCAGTATGTTTAAGAGGAATATGAAGTAGTATATTTAAGAGGAATATGAGGTAGTATGTTTAAGAGGAATATGAAGTAGTATATTTAAGAGGAATATGAAGTAGTATGTTTAAGAGGAATATGTAGCAGTATGTTTAACAGGAATATGAAGTAGTATATTTAAGAGGAATATGAAGTAGTATGTTTAAGAGCAATATGAAGTAGTATGTTTAAGAGGAATATTAAGTAGTATGTTTAAGAGGAATATGAAGTAGTATATTTAAGAGGAATATGAAGTATTATGTTTAAGAGGAATATGAAGTAGTATATTTAAGAGGAATATGCAGTAGTATATTTAAGAGGAATATGAAGTAGTATATTTAAGAGGAACATGAAGTAGTATGTTTAAGCGGAATATGAAGTAGTATATTTAAGAGGAATATGATGTAGTATATTTAAGAGGAATATGAAGTAGTATGTTTAAGAGGAATATGAAGTAGTATATTTAAGAGGAATATGCAGTAGTATATTTAAGAGGAATATGAAGTAGTATATTTAAGAGGAACATGAAGTAGTATGTTTAAGCGGAATATGAAGTAGTATATTTAAGAGGAATATGAAGAATTATATTTAAAAGGAATATGAAGTAGTATGTTTAATAGGAATATGAAGTAGTATGTTTAAGAGGAATATGAAGTAATATGCTTAAGAGGAATATGAAGTAATATATTTAAGAGGAATATGAAATAGTGTGCTTAAGAGGAATATGAAGTAATATGTTTAAGAGGAATATGAAGTAGTATGTTTAAGAGGAAGATGAAGTAGTATGTTTAAGAGTAGTATGAAGTAATATGTTTAAGAGGAATATGAAGTAGTATGTTTAAGAGGAATATGAAGTAGTATGTTTAAGAGGAATATGAAGTAGTATGTTGAAGAGGAATATGAAGTAGTATATTTAAGAGGAATATGAAGTAGTATATTTTAGAGGAATATGAAGTAGTATGTTTAAGAGGAATATGAAGTAGTATGCTTAAGAGGAATATGAAATAGTATATTTAAGAGGAATATGAAGTAGTATGTTTAAGAGAAATATGAATTAATATGCTTAAGAGGAATATGAAGTAGTATATTTAAGAGGAATATTAAATAGTGTATTTAAGAGGAATATGAAGTAATATGTTTAAGAGGAATATGAAGTAGTATGTTTAAGAGGAAGATGAAGTAATATGTTTAAGAGTAATATGAAGTAATATGTTTAAGAGGAATATGAAGTAGTATGTTTAAGAGGAATATGAAGTTGTATGTTTAAGAGGAATAATATGTAGTATGTTTAAGAGGAATATGCAGTAGTATATTTAAGAGGAATATAAAGTAGTATATTTAAGAGGAACATGAAGTAGTATGTTTAAGCGGAATATGAAGTAGTATATTTAAGAGGAATATGCAGTAGTATATTTAAGAGGAATATGAAGTAGTATATTTAAGAGGAACATGAAGTAGTATGTTTAAGCGGAATATGAAGTAGTATATTTAAGAGGAATATGAAGAAGTATATTTAAGAGGAATATGAAGTAGTATGTTTAATAGGAATATGAAGGAGTATGTTTAAGAGGAATATGAAGTAGTATGTTTTAGAGGAATATGCAGTAGTATATTTAAGAGGAATATGAAGTAGTATATTTAAGAGGAATATGAAGTAGTATATTTAAGAGGAATATGAAGTAGTATGTTTAAGAGGAATATGAAGTCGTATATTTAAGAGGAATAAACAGTAGTTTATTTAAGAGGAATATGAAGTAG
The DNA here is from genome assembly GCA_958298945.1 of Atherix ibis. Lineage (NCBI taxonomy): Eukaryota > Metazoa > Arthropoda > Insecta > Diptera > Athericidae > Atherix > Atherix ibis. The sequence continues at coordinate 836,774 of CATQJD010000064.1, read as the reverse complement.
TATGTTTAAGAGGAATATGAAGTAGTATGCTTAAGAGCAATATGCAGTAGTATATTTAAGAGGAATATGAAGTAGTATATTTAAGAGAAATATGAAGTAGTATGTTTAAGAGGAATATGAAGTAGTATGTTTAAGAGGAATATGAAGTAGTATATTTAAGAGGAATATGAAGTAGTATGTTTAAGAGGAATATGAAGTCGTATATTTAAGAGGAATAAACAGTAGTTTATTTAAGAGGAATATGAAGTAGTATGTTTAAGAGGAACATGAAGTAGTATGTTTAAGCGGAATATGAAGTAGTATATTTAAGAGGAATATGAAGTAGTATATTTAAGAGGAATATGAAGTAGTATGTTTAATAGGTATATGAAGGAGTATGTTTTAGAGAAATATGAAGTAGTATGTTTAAGAGGAATATGAAGTAGTGTGTTTAAGAAGAATATGAAGTAGTATGATTAAGAGAAATATGAAGTAATATGCTTAAGAGGAATATGAAGTAGTATATTTAAGAGGAATATGAAATATTGTGTTTAAGAGGAATATGAAGTAATATGTTTAAGAGGAATATGAGGTAGTATGTTTAAGAGGAAGATGAAGTAGTATGTTTAAGAGTAATATGAAGTAATATGTTTAAGAGGAATATGAAGTAGTATGTTTAAGAGGAATAAAAAGTAGTATGTTTAAGAGGAATATGAAGTAGTATATTTAAGAGGAATACGAAGTAGTATATTTAAGAGAAATATTAAGAAATATGTTTAAGAGGAATATGAAGTAGTATGTTTAAGAGGAATATGAAGTAGTATATTTAACAGGAATATGAAGTGGTTTATTTAAGAGGAATATGGGGTAGTATATTTAAGAGGAATATGAAGTAGTATATTTAAGAGGAATATGAAGTAGTATGGTTAAGAGGAATATGAAGTCGTATGTTTAAGAGGAATGTGAAGTAGTATGTTTAAGAGGAATATGAAGTAGAATGTTTAAGAGGAATATAAAGTAGTATATTTAAGAGGAATATGAAGTAGTATATTTAAGAGGAATATGAAGTAGTGTGTTTAAGAGGAATATGAAGTTGTATGTTTAAGAAAAATATGAAGTAGTATGTTTAAGATGAATATGAAGTAGTATGTTTCAGAGGAATATGAAGTAATATGTTTAAGAGGAACATGAAGTAGTATTTTTAAGAGAAATATGAAATAGTATGTTTGAGAGGATTATGAAGTATTATGTTTAAGAGGAGTATGAAGTAGTATGCTTAAGAGGAATATAAAGTAGTATGTTTAAGAGGAATATGAAGTAGTTTGTTTAAGAGGAATATGAAGTATTATATTTAAGAGGAATATGAAGTAGTATGTTTAAGAGGAATATGAAGTAGTATGTTTAAGAGGAATATGAAGCAGTATGTTTAAGAGGAATATGAAGTAGTATATTTAAGAGGAATATGAGGTAGTATGTTTAAGAGGAATATAAAGTAGTATATTTAAGAGGAATATGAAGTAGTATGTTTAAGAGGAATATGTAGCAGTATGTTTAACAGGAATATGAAGTAGTATATTTAAGAGGAATATGAAGTAGTATGTTTAAGAGCAATATGAAGTAGTATGTTTAAGAGGAATATTAAGTAGTATGTTTAAGAGGAATATGAAGTAGTATATTTAAGAGGAATATGAAGTATTATGTTTAAGAGGAATATGAAGTAGTATATTTAAGAGGAATATGCAGTAGTATATTTAAGAGGAATATGAAGTAGTATATTTAAGAGGAACATGAAGTAGTATGTTTAAGCGGAATATGAAGTAGTATATTTAAGAGGAATATGATGTAGTATATTTAAGAGGAATATGAAGTAGTATGTTTAGGAGGAATATGAAGTAGTATATTTAAGAGGAATATGCAGTAGTATATTTAAGAGGAATATGAAGTAGTATATTTAAGAGGAACATGAAGTAGTATGTTTAAGCGGAATATGAAGTAGTATATTTAAGAGGAATATGAAGAATTATATTTAAAAGGAATATGAAGTAGTATGTTTAATAGGAATATGAAGTAGTATGTTTAAGAGGAATATGAAGTAATATGCTTAAGAGGAATATGAAGTAGTATATTTAAGAGGAATATGAAATAGTGTGCTTAAGAGGAATATGAAGTAATATGTTTAAGAGGAATATGAAGTAGTATGTTTAAGAGGAAGATGAAGTAGTATGTTTAAGAGTAGTATGAAGTAATATGTTTAAGAGGAATATGAAGTAGTATGTTTAAGAGGAATATGAAGTAGTATGTTTAAGAGGAATATGAAGTAGTATGTTGAAGAGGAATATGAAGTAGTATATTTAAGAGGAATATGAAGTAGTATATTTTAGAGGAATATGAAGTAGTATGTTTAAGAGGAATATGAAGTAGTATGCTTAAGAGGAATATGAAATAGTATATTTAAGAGGAATATGAAGTAGTATGTTTAAGAGAAATATGAATTAATATGCTTAAGAGGAATATGAAGTAGTATATTTAAGAGGAATATGAAATAGTGTATTTAAGAGGAATATGAAGTAATATGTTTAAGAGGAATATGAAGTAGTATGTTTAAGAGGAAGATGAAGTAATATGTTTAAGAGTAATATGAAGTAATATGTTTAAGAGGAATATGAAGTAGTATGTTTAAGAGGAATATGAAGTTGTATGTTTAAGAGGAATAATATGTAGTATGTTTAAGAGGAATATGCAGTAGTATATTTAAGAGGAATATAAAGTAGTATATTTAAGAGGAATATGAAGTAGTATGTTTAAGAGGAATATGCAGTAGTATATTTAAGAGGAATATGAAGTAGTATATTTAAGAGGAACATGAAGTAGTATGTTTAAGCGGAATATGAAGTAGTATATTTAAGAGGAATATGCAGTAGTATATTTAAGAGGAATATGAAGTAGTATATTTAAGAGGAACATGAAGTAGTATGTTTAAGCGGAATATGAAGTAGTATATTTAAGAGGAATATGAAGAAGTATATTTAAGAGGAATATGAAGTAGTATGTTTAATAGGAATATGAAGGAGTATGTTTTAGAGGAATATGCAGTAGTATATTTAAGAGGAATATGAAGTAGTATATTTAAGAGGAATATGAAGTAGTATATTTAAGAGGAATATGAAGTAGTATGTTTAAGAGGAATATGAAGTCGTATATTTAAGAGGAATAAACAGTAGTTTATTTAAGAGGAATATGAAGTAGTATGTTTAAGAGGAATATGAAGTAGTATGCTTAAGAGGAATATGCAGTAGTATATTTAAGAGGAATATGAAGTAGTATATTTAAGAGAAATATGAAGTAGTATGTTTAAGAGGAATATGAAGTAGTATGTTTAAGAGGAATATGAAGTAGTATGTTTAAGAAGAATATGAAGTAGTATGTTTAAGAGGAATATGAAGTAGAATGTTTAAGAGGAATATAAAGTAGTATATTTAAGAGGAATATGAAGTAGTATGTTTAAGAGGAATGTGAAGTAGTATGTTTAAGAGGAATAAGCAGTAGTATATTTAAGAGGAATATGAGCTAGTATATTTAAGAGGAATATGAAGTAGTGTGTTTAAGAGGAATTTGAAGTAGTATGTTTAAGATCAATGTGAAGTAGTATGTTTCAGAGGAATATGAAGTAATATGTTTAAGAGGAATATGAAGTAGTATTTTTAAGAGGAATATGAAGTATTATGTTTAAGAGGATTATGAAGTATTATGTTTAAGAGGAGTTTGAAGCAGTATGTTTAAGAGGAATATGAAGTAGTATGTTTAAGTGGAATATGAAGTTGTATATTTAAGAGGAATATTAAGTAGTATATTTAAGAGGAATATGAAGTAGTATGTTTAAGAGGAATATGAAGTAGTATGTTTAAGAGTAATATGAAGTAGTATGTTTAAGAGGAATATGAAGTAGTATTTTTAAGAGGAATATGAAGTAGTATGTTTAAGAGGATTATGAATTATTATGTTTAAGAGGAGTATGAAGTAGTATGTTTAAGGGGAATATGAAGTAGTATGTTTAAGAGGAATATGAAGTAGTATGTTTAAGAGGAATATGAAGCAGTATGTTTAAGAGGAATATGAAGTAGTATATTTAAGAGGAATATGAGGTAGTATGTTTAAGAGGAATATGAAGTAGTATATTTAAGAGGAATATGAAGTAGTTTGTTTACGAGGAATATGAAGTCGTATATTTAAGAGGAATATGCAGTTGTTTATTTAAGAGGAATATGAAGTAGTATATTTAAGAGGAATATGAAGTAGTATGTTTGAGACGAATATGAAGTAGTATGTTTAAGAGGAATATGAAGTAGTATGTGTAAGAGGAACATGAAGTAGTATGTTTAAGAGGAATATACAATATTATATTAAAGAGGAATATGAAGTAGTATGTTTAAGAAAAATATGAAGTAGTATGTTTAAGAGGAATATGCAGTAGTATATTTAAGAGGAATATGAAGTAGTATATTTAAGAGGAATATGAAGTAGTATGTTTGAGAGGAATATGAAGTAGTATATTTAAGAGGAATATGAAGTAGTATGTTTAAGAGGAATATGAAGTAGTATGTTTAAGAGGAATTTGATGTAGTATGTTTAAGAGGAATATGAAGTTGTATCTTTAAGAGGAATGTGAAGTAGTATGTTTAAGAGGAACATGAAGTAGTATGTTTAAGAGAAATACGAAGTAGTATATTTAAGAGGAATATGAAGTAGTATGTTTAAGAGGAATATGAAATAGTATGTTTAAGAGGAATATGAAGTAGTGTGTTTAAGAAGAATATGAAGTAGTATATTTAAAAGGAATATGAAGTAGTATATTTAAGAGGAATATGAAGTAATATATTTAAGAGGAATATGGAGTAGTATGTTTAAGAGGAATATGAAGTAGTATGTTTAAGAGGAATATGAAGTAGTTTGTTTAAGAGGAATATGAAGTAGTATATTTAAGAGGAATATGAAGTAGTATATTTTAGGGGAATATGAAGTTGTATGTTTAAGAGGAATATGAAGTAGTACGTGTTAGAGGAATGTGAAGTAGTATGTTTAAGAGGAATATGAAGTATTATATTTTAGGGGAATATGAAGTAGTATGTTTAAGAGCAATAAGAAGTAGTTTGTTTAAGAGGAATATGAAGTAGTATATTTAAGAGGAATATGAAGTAGTATGTTTAAGAGGAATATTAAAAAGTATATAAAAGAGGAATATGAAGTAGTATGTTTAAGAGGAATATGAAGTAGTATATTTAAGAGGAATATGAAGTAGTATGTTTAAGAGGAATATGAAGTAGTATATTTAAGAGGAATATGAAGTAGTATGTTTAAGAGGAATATGAAGTAGTATATTTAAGACGAATATGATGTAGTATGTTTTAGAGGAATATGAAGTATTATATTTAAGATGAATATGAAGTAGTATGTTTAAGAGGAATATTAAGTAGTATGTTTAAGAGGAATATGTAGTAGCATATTTAAGAGGAATATGAAGTAGTATGTGTAAGAGGAATATGAAGTATTATGTTTAAGAGGAATATGAAGTAGTATGTATAAGAGGAATAAGAAGTAGTATGTTTAAGAGGAATATGAAGTAGTATATTTAAGAGGAATACGAAGTAGTATATTTAAGAGAAATATTAAGTAGTATGTTTAAGAGGAATATGAAGTAGTATATTTAAGAGGAATATGAAGTAGTATATTTAAGAGGAATATGAAGTGGTATATTTAAGAGGAATATGAAGTAGTATATTTAAGAGGAATATTAAGTAGTATATTTAAGAGGAATATGAAGTAGTATGTTGAAGAGGAATATGAAGTAGTATGTTTAAGAGGAATATGAAGTAATATGTTTAAGAGGAATATGAAGTAGTATTTTTAAGAGGAATATGAAGTAGTATGCTTAAGAGGATTATGAATTATTATGTTTAAGAGGAGTATGAATTATTATGTTTAAGAGGAGTATGAAGTAGTATATTTAAGAGGAATATTAAGTAGTATGTTTAAGAGGAATATGAAGTAGTTTGTTTAAGAGGAATATGAAGTAGTATATTTAAGAGGAATATGAAGTAGTATGTCTAAGAGGAATATGAAGTAGTATGTTTAAGAGGAATATGAAGCAGTATGTTTAAGAGGAATATGAAGTAGTATATTTAAGAGGAATATGAGGTAGTATGTTTAAGAGGAATATGAAGTAGTATATTTAAGAGGAATATGAAGTAGTATGCTTAAGAGGAATATAAAGTCGTATATTTAAGAGGAATATGCAGTAGTTTATTTAAGAGGAATATGAAGTAGTATATTTAAGAGGAATATGAAGTAGTATGTTTAAGAGAAATATGAATTAATATGCTTAAGAGGAATATGAAGTAGTATATTTAAGAGGAATATGAAATAGTGTATTTAAGAGGAATATGAAGTAATATGTTTAAGAGGAATATGAAGTAGTATGTTTAAGAGGAAGATGAAGTAGTATGTTTAAGAGTAATATGAAGTAATATGTTTAAGAGGAATATGAAGTAGTATGTTTAAGAGGAATATGAAGTTGTATGTTTAAGAGGAATAATATGTAGTATGTTTAAGAGGAATATGCAGTAGTATATTTAAGAGGAATATAAAGAAGTATATTTAAGAGGAATATGAAGTAGTATGTTTAAGAGGAATATGCAGTAGTATATTTAAGACGAATATGAAGTAGTATATTTAAGAGGAACATGAAGTAGTATGTTTAAGCGGAATATGAAGTAGTATATTTAAGAGGAATATGCAGTAGTATATTTAAGAGGAATATGAAGTAGTATATTTAAGAGGAACATGAAGTAGTATGTTTAAGAGGAATATGCAGTAGTATATTTAAGAGGAATATGAAGTAGTATATTTAAGAGGAATATGAAGTAGTATATTTAAGAGGAATATGGAGTAGTATGTTTAAGAGGAATATGAAGTCGTATATTTAAGAGGAATAAACAGTAGTTTATTTAAGAGGAATATGAAGTAGTATGTTTAAGAGGAATATGAAGTAGTATGCTTAAGAGGAATATGCAGTAGTATTTTTAAGAGGAATATGAAGTAGTATATTTAAGAGAAATATGAAGTAGTATGTTTAAGAGGAATATGAAGTAGTATGTTTAAGAGGAATATGAAGTAGTATGTTTAAGAAGAATATGAAGTAGTATGTTTAAGAGGAATATGAAGTAGAATGTTTAAGAGGAATATATATAGTAGTATATTTAAGAGGAATATGAAGTAGTATGTTTAAGAGGAATGTGAAGTAGTATGTTTAAGGGGAATAAGCAGTAGTATATTTAAGAGGAATATGAGGTAGTATATTTAAGAGGAATATGAAGTAGTGTGTTGAAGAGGAATTTGAAGTAGTATGTTTAAGATCAATCTGAAGTAGTATGTTTCAGAGGAATATGAAGTAATATGTTTAAGAGGAATATGAAGTAGTATTTTTAAGAGGAATATGAAGTAGTATGTTTAAGAGGATTATGAAGTATTATGTTTAAGAGAAGTTTGAAGCAGTATGTTTAAGAGGAATATGAAGTAGTATGTTTAAGGGGAATATGAAGTAGTATATTTAAGAGGAATATTAAGTAGTATATTTAAGAGGAATATGAAGTAGTATGTTTAAGAGGAATATGAAGTAGTATGTTTAAGAGGAATATGAAGTAATATGTTTAAGAGGAATATGAAGTAGTATGTTTAAGAGGAATATGAAGTAGTATGTTTAAGAGGATTATGAATTATTATGTTTAAGAGGAGTATGAAGTAGTATGTTTAAGAGGAATATGAAGTAGTATGTTTAAGAGGAATATGAAGTAGTATGTTTAAGAGGAATATGAAGTAGTATGTTTAAGAAAAATATGAAGTAGTATGTTTAAGAGGAATATGCAGTAGTATACTTAAGAGGAATATGAAGTAGTATATTTAAGAGGAATTTGAAGTAATATGTTTGAGAGGAATATGAAGTAGTATATTTAAGAGGAATATGAAGTAGTATGTTAAAGAGGAATATGAAGTAGTATGTTTAAGAGGAATTTGAAGTAGTATGTTTAAGAGGAATATGAAGTAGTATCTTTAAGAGGAATGTGAAGTAGTATGTTTAAGAGGAACATGAAGTAGTATGTTTAAGAGAAATACGAAGTAGTATGTTTAAGAGGAATATGAAGTAGTATGTTTAAGAGGAATATGAAGTAGTATGTTTAAGAGGAATATGAAGTAGTGTGTTTAAGAAGAATATGAAGTGGTATATTTAAGAGGAATATGAAGTAGTATATTTAAGAGGAATATGAAGTAATATATTTAAGAGGAATATGAAGTAGTATGTTTAAGAGGAATATGAAGTAGTTTGTTTAAGAGGAATATGAAGTAGTATATTTAAGAGGAATATGAAGTAGTATGTTTAAGAGGAATATTAAGAAGTATATAAAAGAGGAATATGAAGTAGTATGTTTAAGAGGAATATGAAGTAGTATATTTAAGAGGAATATGAAGGAGTATGTTTAAGAGGAATATGAAGTAGTATATTTAAGAGGAATATTAAGTAGTATATTTAAGAGGAATATGAAGTAGTATGTTGAAGAGGAATATGAAGTAGTATGTTTAAGAGGAATATGAAGTAATATGTTTAAGAGGAATATGAAGTAGTATTTTTAAGAGGAATATGAAGTAGTATGTTTAAGAGGAATATGAAGTAGTATATTTAAGAGGAATATGAAGTAGTATGTTGAAGAGGAATATGAAGTAGTATGTTTAAGAGGAATATGAAGTAATATGTTTAAGAGGAATATGAAGTAGTATTTTTAAGAGGAATATGAAGTAGTATGTTTAAGAGGATTATGAATTATTATGTTTAAGAGGAGTATGAAGTAGTATGTTTAAGAGGAATATGAAGTAGTATATTTAAGAGGAATATTAAGTAGTATATTTAAGAGGAACATGAAGTAGTATGTTTAAGAGGAATATGAAGTAGTATGTTTAAGAGAAATATGAAGTAGTTTGTTTAAGAGGAATATGAAGTAGTATATTTAAGAGGAATATGAAGTAGTATGTCTAAGAGGAATATGAAGAAGTATGTTTAAGGGGAATATGAAGTAGTATGTTTAAGAGGAATATGAAGTGGTATATTTAAGAGGAATATGAAGTAGTATATTTAAGAGGAATATGAAGTAGTATATTTAAGAGGAATATGAAGTAGTATGTTTAAGAGGAGTATGAAGTAGTATGTTTAAGAGGAATATGAAGTAGTATATTTAAGAGGAATATTAAGTAGTATATTTAAGAGGAATATGAAGTAGTATGTTGAAGAGGAATATGAAGTAGTATGTTTAAGAGGAATATGAAGTAATATGTTTAAGAGTAATATGAAGTAGTATGTTTAAGAGGAATATTCAATATTATATTAAAGAGGAATATGAAGTAGTATGTTTAAGAGGAATATGAAGTAGTTTGTTTAAGAGGAATATGAAGTAGTATATTTAAGAGGAATATGAAGTAGTATGTCTAAGAGGAATATGAAGAAGTATGTTTAAGAGGAATATGAAGAAGCATGTTTAAGAGGAATATGAAGTAGTATATTTAAGAGGAATATGAGGTTGTATGTTTAAGAAGAATATGAAGTAGTATATTTAAGAGGAATATGAAGTAGTATGTTTAAGAGGAATATAAAGTCGTATATTTAAGAGGAATATGCAGTAGTTTATTTAAGAGGAATATGAAGTAGTATATTTAAGAGGAATATGAAGTAATATGTTTAAGAGGAATATGAAGTAGTATGTTTAAGAGGAATATGAAGTAGTATGTTTAAGAGTAATATGAAGTAGTATGTTTAAGAGGAATATTCAATATTATATTAAAGAGGAATATGAAGTAGTATGTTTAAGAGGAATATGAAGTAGTATGTTTAAGAGGAATATCCAGTAGTATATTTAAGAGGAATATGAAGTAGTATATTTAAGAGGAATATGAAGAAGTATGTTTAAGAGGAATATGAAGTAGTATATTTAAGAGGAATATGAAGTAGTATGTTTAAGAGGAATATGAAGTAGTATGTTTAAGAGGAATATGAAGTAGTATGTTTAAGAGGAATATGAAGAAGTATGTTTAAGAGGAATGTGAAGTAATATGTTTCAGAGGAACATGAAGTAGTATGTTTAAGAGAAATACGAAGTAGTATATTTAAGAGGAATATGAAGTAGTATGTTTAAGAGGAATATGAAGTAGTATGATTAAGAGGAATATGAAGTAGTGTGTTTAAGAAGAATATGAAGTAGTATATTTAAGAGGAATATGAAGTAGTATATTTAAGAGGAATATGAAGTAGTATATTTAAGATGAATATGAAGTAGTATGTTTAAGAGGAATATGAAGTAGTACGTGTTAGAGGATTGTGAAGTAGTATGTTCAAGAGGAATAAGAAGTAGTTTTTTTTAGGCGAATATGAAGTAGTATGCTTAAGAAGAATATGAAGTAGTATGTTTAAGAGTAATATGAAGTAGTTTGTTTAAGAGGAATATTAAGAAGTATATAAAAGAGGAATATGAAGTAGTATGTTTAAGAGGAATATGAAGTAGTATGTTTAAGAGGAATATGAAGTAGCATATTTAAGAGGAATATGAAGTAGTATGTGTAAGAGGAATATTAAGTATTAAGTTTAAGAGGAATATAAAGTAGTATGTTTAAGAGGAATAAGAAGTAGTATGTTTAAGAGGAATATGAAGTAGTATATTTAAGAGGAATACGAAGTAGTATATTTAAGAGAAATATTCAGTAGTATGTTTAAGAGCACTATGAAGTAGTATATTTAAGAGGAATATGAAGTAGTATATGTAAGAGGAATATGAAGTGGTATATTTAAGAGGAATATGAAGTAGTATATTTAAGAGGAATATTAAGTAGTATATTTAAGACGAATATGAAGTAGTATGTTTAAGAGGAATATGAAGTCGTATATTTAAGAGGAATAAACAGTAGTTTATTAAAGACGAATATAAAGTAATATGTTTAAGAGGAATATGAAGTAGTATGTTTAAGAGGAATATGCAGTAGTATATTTAAGAGGAATATGAAGTAGTATATTTAAGAGGAATATGAAGTAGTATATTTAAGAGGAATATGAAGTAGTATGTTTAAGAGGAATATGAAGTAGTATGTTTAAGAGGAATATGAAGTAGTATGTTTAAGAGGAATATGAAGTAGAATGTTTAAGAGGAATATAAAGTAGTATATTTAAGAGGAATATGAAATAGTATGTTTAAGAGGAATGTGAAGTAGTATGTTTAAGAGGAATATGCAGTAGTATATTTGAGAGGAATATGAGGTAGTATATTTAAGAGGAATATGAAGTAGTGTGTTTAAGAGGAATATAAAGTTGCATGTTTAAGAGGAATATGAAGTAGTATGTTTAAGATGAATACGAAGTAGTATGTTTCAGAGGAATATGAAGTAATATGTTTAAGAGGAATATGAAGTAGTATTTTTAAGAGGAATATGAAGTAGTATATTTAAGAGGATTATGAAGTATTGTGTTTAAGAGGAGTATAAAGTAGTATGTTTAAGAGGAATATGAAGTAGTATGTTTAAGACGAATATGAAGTAGTATATTTAAGAGGAATATTAAGTAGTATATTTAAGAGGAATATGAAGTAGTATGTTTAAGAGGAATATGAAGTAAAATGTTTAAGAGGAATATGGAGTAATATGTTTAAGAGGAATATGAAGTAGTGTTTTTAAGAGGAATATGAAGTAGTATGTTTAAGAGAATTATGAATTATTATGTTTAAGAGGAGTATGAAGTAGTATGTTTAAGAGGAATATGAAGTAGTATATTTAAGAGGAATATTAGGTAGTATATTTAAGAGGAATATGAAGTAGTATGTTTAAGAGGAATATGAAGTAGTATGTTTAAGAGGAATATGAAGTAGTTTGTTTAAGAGGAATATGAAGTTGTATATTTAAGAGGAATATGAAGTAGTATGTTTAAGAGGAATATGAAGTAGTATTTTTTAGAGGAATATGAAGCAGTATGTTTAAGAGGAATATGAAGTAGTATATTTAAGAGGAATATGAGGTCGTATGTTTAAGAGGAATATGAAGTAGTATATTTAAGAGGAATATGAAGTAGTATGTTTAAGAGGAATATGTAGCAGTATGTTTAACAGGAATATGAAGTAGTATATTTAAGACGAATATGAAGTAGTATGTTTAAGAGGAATATGAAGTAGTATGTTTAAGAGGAATATTGAATAGTATGTTTAAGAGGAATATGAAGTAGTATATTTAAGAGGAATATTAAGTAGTATATTTAAGAGGAATATGAAGTAGTATGTTTAAGAGGAATATGAAGTAATATGTTTAAGAGGAATATGAAGTAATATGTTTAAGAGGAATATGAAGTAGTGTTTTTAAGAGGAATATGAAGTAGTATGTTTAAGAGGATTATGAATTATTATGTTTAAGAGGAGTATGAAGTAGTATGTTTAAGAGGAATATGAAGTAGTATATTTAAGAGGAATATTAAGTAGTATATTTAAGAGGAATATGAAGTAGTATGTTTAAGAGGATTATGAAGTATTATGTTTAAGAGGAGTATGAAGTAGTATGTTTTAGAGGAATATGAAGTAGTATGTTTAAGAGGAATATGAAGTAGTATATTTAAGAGGAATATTAAGTAGTATATTTAAGAGGAATATGAAGTAGTATGTTTAAGAGGAATATGAAGTAATATGTTTAAGAGGAATATGAAGTAATATGTTTAAGAGGAATATGAAGTAGTGTTTTTAAGAGGAATATGAAGTAGTATGTTTAAGAGGATTATGAATTATTATGTTTAAGAGGAGTATGAAGTAGTATGTTTAAGAGGAATATGAAGTAGTATATTTAAGAGGAATATTAAGTAGTATATTTAAGAGGAGTATGAAGTAGTATGTTTAAGAGGAATATGAAGTAGTATGTTTAAGAGGAATATGAAGTAGTTTGTTTAAGAGGAATATGAAGTAGTATATTTAAGAGGAATATGAAGTAGTATGTTTAAGAGGAATATGAAGTAGTATGTTTAAGAGGAATATGAAGCAGTATGTTTAAGAGGAATATGAAGTAGTATATTTAAGAGGAATATGAGGTAGTATGTTTAAGAGGAATATGAAGTAGTATATTTAAGAGGAATATGAAGTAGTATGTTTAAGAGGAATATGTAGCAGTATGTTTAACAGGAATATGAAGTAGTATATTTAAGACGAATATGAAGTAGTATGTTTAAGAGGAATATGAAGTAGTATGTTTAAGAGGAATATTAAATAGTATGTTTAAGAGGAATATGAAGTAGTATATTTAAGAGGAATATGAAGTAGTATGTTTAAGAGGAATATAAAGTATTATGTTTAAGAGGAACATGAAGTAGTATGTTTAAGAGGAATATGAAGTACAATATTTAAGAGGAATATGAAGTAGTATGTATAAGAGGAATATGAATTAGTATGTTTAAGAGGAATATGAAGTAGTATATTTAAGAGGAATATGAAGTAGTATGTTTAAGAGGAATAAGAAGTAGTATATTTAAGAGGAATATGCAGTAGTATATTTAAGAGGAATATGAAGTAGTATATTTAAGAGGAATTAGAAGTAGTATGTTTAGGAGGAATATGCAGTAGTATATTTAAGAAGAATATGAAGTAGTATATTTAAGAGGAACATGAAGTAGTATGTTTAAGCGGAATATGAAGTAGTATATTTAAGAGGCATATGCAGTAGTATATTTAAGAGGAATATGAAGTAGTATATTTAAGAGGAACATGAAGTAGTATGTTTAAGCGGAATATGAAGTAGTATATTTAAGAGGAATATGAAGTAGTATATTTAAGAGGAATATGAAGTAGTATGTTTAAGAGGATTATGCAGTATTATGTTTAAGAGGAGTATGAAGTAGTATGTTCAAGAGGAATATGAAGTAGTATATTTAAGAGGAATATTAAGTAGTATATTTAAGAGGAATATTAAGTCGTATATTTAAGAGGAATATGAAGTAGTATGTTTAAGAGGAATATGAAGTAATATGTTTAAGAGGAATATGAAATAATATGTTTAAGAGGAATATGAAGTAGTGTTTTTAAGAGGAATATGAAGTAGTATGTTTAAGAGGATTATAAATTATTATGTTTAAGAGGAGTATGAAGTAGTATGTTTAAGAGGAATATGAAGTAGTATATTTAAGAGGAATATTAAGTAGTATATTTAAGAGGAATATGAAGTAGTATGTTTAAGAGGAATATGAAGTTGTATGTTTAAGAGGAATATGAAGTAGTTTGTTTAAGAGGAATATGAAGTAGTATATTTAAGAGGAATATGAAGTAGTATGTTTAAGAGGAATATGAAGTAGTATGTTTAAGAGGAATATGAAGCAGTATGTTTAAGAGGAATATGAAGTAGTATATTTAAGAAGAATATGAGGTAATTTGTTAAAGAGGAATATGAAGTAGTATATTTAAGAGGAATATGAAGTAGTATGTTTAAGAGGAATATGTAGCAGTATGTTTAACAGGAATATGAAGTAGTATATTTAAGACGAATATGAAGTAGTATGTTTAAGAGGAATATGAAGTAGTATGTTTAAGAGGAATATTAAATAGTATGTTTAAGAGGAATATGAAGTAGTATATTTAAGAGGAATATGAAGTAGTATGTTTAAGAGGAATATAAAGTATTATGTTTATGAGGAACATGAAGTAGTATGTTTAAGAGGAATATGAAGTACAATTTTTAAGAGGAATATGAAGTAGTATGTATAAGAGGAATATGAAGTAGTATGTTTAAGAGGAATATGAAGTAGTATATTTAAGAGGAATATGAAGTAGTATGATTAGGAGGAATAAGAAGTAGTATATTTAAGAGGAATATGCAGTAGTATATTTAAGAGGAATATGAAGTAGTATATTTAAGAGGAATTAGAAGTAGTATGTTTAAGAGGAATATGCAGTAGTATATTTAAGAAGAATATGAAGTAGTATATTTAAGAGGAACATGAAGTAGTATGTTTAAGCGGACTATGAAGTAGTATAATTAAGAGGAATATGCAGTAGTATATTTAAGAGGAATATGAAGTAGTATATTTAAGAGGAACATGAAGTAGTATGTTTAAGCGGAATATGAAGTAGTATATTTAAGAGGAATATGAAGTAGTATATTTAAGAGGAATATGAAGTAGTATGTTTAATAGGTATACGAAGGAGTATGTTTAAAAGGAATATGAAGTAGTATGTTTAAGAGAAATATGAAGTAGTATGTTTAAGAAGAATATGAAGTAGTATGATTAAGAGAAATATGAAGTAATATGCTTAAGAGGAATATGAAGTAGTATATTTAAGAGGAATATGAAATAGTGTGTTTAAGAGGAATATGAAGTAATATGTTTAAGAGGAATATGAAGTAGTATGTTTAAGAGGAAGATGAAGTAGTATGTTTAAGAGTAATATGAAGTAATATGTTTAAGAGGAAAATGAAGTAGTATGTTTAAGAGGTATAAGAAGTAGTATGTTTAAGAGGAATATGAAGTAGTATATTTAAGAGGAATACGAAGTAGTATATTTAAGAGAAATATTAAGTAGTATGTTTAAGAGGAATATGAAGTAGTATATTTAAGAGGAATATCAAGTAGTATATTTAAGAGGAATATGAAGTGGTTTATTTAAGAGGAATATGAAGTAGTATATTTAAGAGGAATATAAAGTAGTATATTTAAGAGGAATATGAAGTAGTATGTTTAAGAGGAATATGAAGTCGTATATTTAAGAGGAATAAACAGTAGTTTATTTAAGAGGAATATGAAGTAGTATGTTTAAGAGGAATATGAAGTAGTATGTTTAAGAGGAATATGCAGTAGTATATTAGAGGAATATGAAGTAGTATATTTAAGAGGAATATGAAGTAGTATGTTTAAGAGGAATATGAAGTAGTATGTTTAAGAGGAATATGAAGTAGTATGTTTAAGAGGAATGTGAAGTAGTATGTTTAAGAGGAATATGAAGTAGAATGTTTAAGAGGAATATAAAGTAGTATATTTAAGAGGAATATGAAGTAGTATATTTAAGAGGAATATGAAGTAGTGTGTTTAAGAGGATAATGAAGTTGTATGTTTAAGAGGAATATGAAGTAGTATGTTTAAGATGAATATGAAGTAGTATGTTTCAGCGGAATATGAAGTAATATGCTTAAGAGGAATATGAAGTAGTATTTTTAAGAGGAATATGAAGTAGTATGTTTAAGAGGATTATGAAGTATTATGTTTAAGAGGAGTATGAAGTAGTATGCTTAAGAGGAATATGAAGTAGTATGTTTAAGAGGAATATGAAGTAGTTTGTTTAAGAGGAATATGAAGTATTATATTTAAGAGGAATATGAAGTAGTATGTTTAAGAGGAATATGAAGTAGTATGTTTAAGAGGAATATGAAGCAGTATGTTTAAGATGAATATGAAGTAGTATATTTAAGAGGAATATGAGGTAGTATGTTTAAGAGGAATATGAAGTAGTATATTTAAGAGGAATATGAAGTAGTATGTTTAAGAGGAATATGTAGCAGTATGTTTAACAGGAATATGAAGTAGTATATTTAAGAGGAATATGAAGTAGTATGTTTAAGAGGAATATGAAGTAGTATGTTTAAGAGGAATATTAAGTAGTATGTTTAAGAGGAATATGAAGTAGTATATTTAAGAGGAATATGAAGTAGTATGTTTAAGAGGAATATAAAGTATTATGTTTAAGAGGAACAAGAAGTAGTATGTTTAAGAGGAATATGAAGTAGAATATTTAAGGGCAATATGAAGTAGTATGTATAAGAGGAATATGAAGTAGTATGTTTAAGAGGATTATGAAGTAGTATATTTAAGAGGAATATGAAGTAGTATGTTTAAGAGGAATAAGAAGTAGTATGTTTAAGAGGAATATGCAGTAGTATATTTAAGAGGAATATGAAGTAGTATATTTAAGAGGAACATGAAGTAGTATGTTTAAGTGGAATATGAAGAAGTATATTTAAGAAGAATATGCAGTAGTATATTTAAGAGGAATATGAAGTAGTATATTTAAGAGGAACATGAAGTAGTATGTTTAAGCGGAATATGCAGTAGTATATTTAAGAGGAATATGAAGTAGTATATTTAAGAGGAACATGAAGTAGTATGTTTAAGAGGAATATCAAGTAGTATATTTAAGAGGAATATGAAGTGGTTTATTTAAGAGGAATATGAAGTAGTATATTTAAGAGGAATATAAAGTAGTATATTTAAGAGGAATATGAAGTAGTATGCTTAAGAGGAATATGAAGTCGTATATTTAAGAGGAATAAACAGTAGTTTATTTAAGAGGAATATGAAGTAGTATGTTTAAGAGGAATATGAAGTAGTATGTTTAAGAGGAATATGCAGTAGTATATTAGAGGAATATGAAGTAGTATATTTAAGAGGAATATGAAGTAGTATGTTTAAGAGGAATATGAAGTAGTATGTTTAAGAGGAATATGAAGTAGTATGTTTAAGAGGAATGTGAAGTAGTATGTTTAAGAGGAATATGAAGTAGAATGTTTAAGAGGAATATAAAGTAGTATATTTAAGAGGAATATAAAGTAGTATATTTAAGAGGAATATGAAGTAGTGTGTTTAAGAGGAATATGAAGTTGTATGTTTAAGAGGAATATGAAGTAGTATGTTTAAGATGAATATGAAGTAGTATGTTTCAGCGGAATATGAAGTAATATGATTAAGAGGAATATGAAGTAGTATTTTTAAGAGGAATATGAAGTAGTATGTTTAAGAGGATTATGAAGTATTATGTTTAAGAGGAGTATGAAGTAGTATGCTTAAGAGGAATATGAAGTAGTATGTTTAAGAGGAATATGAAGTAGTTTGTTTAAGAGGAATATGAAGTATTATATTTAAGAGGAATATGAAGTAGTATGTTTAAGAGGAATATGAAGTAGTATGTTTAAGAGGAATATGAAGCAGTATGTTTAAGATGAATATGAAGTAGTATATTTAAGAGGAATATGAGGTAGTATGTTTAAGAGGAATATGAAGTAGTATATTTAAGAGGAATATGAAGTAGTATGTTTAAGAGGAATATGTAGCAGTATGTTTAACAGGAATATGAAGTAGTATATTTAAGAGGAATATGAAGTAGTACGTTTAAGAGGAATATAAAGTATTATGTTTAAGAGGAACAAGAAGTAGTATGTTTAAGAGGAATATTAAGTAGAATATTTAAGGGCAATATGAAGTAGTATGTATAAGAGGAATATGAAGTAGTATGTTTAAGAGGATTATGAAGTAGTATATTTAAGAGGAATATGAAGTAGTATGTTTAAGAGGAATAAGAAGTAGTATGTTTAAGAGGAATATGCAGTAGTATATTTAAGAGGAATATGATGTAGTATATTTAAGAGGAACATGAAGTAGTATGTTTAAGAGGAATATGCAGTAGTATATTTAAGAGGAATATGAAGTAGTATATTTAAGAGGAACATGAAGTAGTATGTTTAAGTGGAATATGAAGTAGTATTTTTAAGAAGAATATGCAGTAGTATATTTAAGAGGAATATGAAGTAGTATATTTAAGAGGAACATGAAGTAGTATGTTTAAGCGGAATATGAAGTAGTATATTTAAGAGGAATATGAAGTAGTATATTTAAAAGGAATATGAAGTAGTATGTTTAAAAGTAATATGAAGTAGTATGTTTAAGAGGAATATGAAGTAATATGCTTAAGAGGAATATGAAGTAGTATATTTAAGAGGAATATGAAATAGTGTGCTTAAGAGGAATATGAAGTAATATGTTTAAGAGGAATATGAAGTAGTATGTTTAAGAGGAAGATGAAGTAGTATGTTTAAGAGTAGTATGAAGTAATATGTTTAAGAGGAATATGAAGTAGTATGTTTAAGAGGAATATGAAGTAGTATGTTTAAGAGGAATATGAAGCAGTATGTTGAAGAGGAATATGAAGTAGTATATTTAAGAGGAATATGAAGTAGTATATTTTAGAGGAATATGAAGTAGTATGTTTAAGAGGAATATGAAGTAGTATGCTTAAGAGGAATATGAAATAGTATATTTAAGAGGAATATGAAGTAGTATGTTTAAGAGAAATATGAATAAATATACTTAAGAGGAATATGAAGTAGTATATTTAAGAGGAATATGAAATAGTGTGTTTAAGAGGAATATGAAGTAATATGTTTAAGAGGAATATGAAGTAGTATGCTTAAGAGGAAGATGAAGTAGTATGTTTAAGAGTAATATGAAGTAATAAGTTTAAGAGGAATATGAAGTAGTATGTTTAAGAGGAATATGAAGTAGTAAATTTAAGAGGAATATGAAGTAGTATATTTAAGAGGAATATGAAGTAGAATATTTAAGAGGAATATGAAGTAGTATATTTAAGAGGAATATGAAGTAGTATGTTTAAGAGGAATATGAAGCAGTATGTTTAATAGGAATATGAAGTAGTATGTTTAAGAGGAATATGAAGTAGTATGCTTAAGAGGAATATGAAATAGTATGTTTAAAAGGAATATAAAGTGGTATGTTTAAGAGGAATATGAAGTAGTATATTTAAGAGGAATATGAAGTAGTATGTTTAAGAGGAATATGGAGTAGTATGTTTAAGAAGAATATGCAGTAGTATATTTAAGAGAAATATGAAGTAGTATATTTAAAAGGAATATGAAGTAGTATGTTTAAGAGGAATATGAAGTAGTATGTTTAAGAGGAATATGAAGTAGTATATTTAAGAGGAATATAAAGTAGTATATTTAAGAGGAATATGAAGTAGTATGTTTAAGAGGAATATGAAGTAGTATGTTTAATAGGAATATGAAGTAGTATGTTTAAGAGGAATATGAAGTAATATGCTTAAGAGGAATATAAAGTAGTATATTTAAGAGGAATATGAAATAGTGTGCTTAAGAGGAATATGAAGTAATATGTTTAAGAGGAATATGAAGTAGTATGTTTAAGAGGAAGATGAAGTAGTATGTTTAAGAGTAATATGAAGTAATATGTTTAAGAGGAATATGAAGTAGTATGTTTAAGAGGAATATGAAGTAGTATGTTTAAGAGGAATAATATGTAGTATGTTTAAGAGGAATATGCAGTAGTATATTTAAGAGGAATATGCAGAAGTATATTTAAGAGGAATATGAAGTAGTATATTTAAGAGGAACATGAAGTAGTATGTTTAAGTGGAATATGAAGTAGTATTTTTAAGAAGAATATGCAGTAGTATATTTAAGAGGAATATGAAGTAGTATATTTAAGAGGAACATGAAGTAGTATGTTTAAGCGGAATATGAAGTAGTATATTTAAGAGGAATATGAAGTAGTATATTTAAAAGGAATATGAAGTAGTATGTTTAATAGGAATATGAAGTAGTATGTTTAAGAGGAATATGAAGTAATATGCTTAAGAGGAATATGAAGTAGTATGTTTAAGAGGAATATGAAGTAATATGCTTAAGAGGAATATGAAGTAGTATATTTAAGAGGAATATGAAATAGTGTGCTTAAGAGGAATATGAAGTAATATGTTTAAGAGGAATATGAAGTAGTATGTTTAAGAGGAAGATGAAGTAGTATGTTTAAGAGTAATATGAAGTAATATGTTTAAGAGGAATATGAAGTAGTATGTTTAAGAGGAATATGAAGTAGTATGTTTAAGAGGAATAATATGTAGTATGTTTAAGAGGAATATGCAGTAGTATATTTAAGAGGAATATAAAGTAGTATATTTAAGAGGAATATGAAGTAGTATATTTAAGAGGAATATGCAGAAGTATATTTAAGAGGAATATGAAGTAGTATATTTAAGAGGAACATGAAGTAGTATGTTTAAGCGGAATATGAAGTAGTATATTTAAGAGGAATATGCAGTAGTATATTTAAGAGGAATATGAAGTAGTATATTTAAGAGGAACATGAAGTAGTATGTTTAAGCGGAATATGAAGTGGTATATTTAAGAGGAATATGAAGAAGTATATTTAAGAGGAATATGAAGTAGTATGTTTAATAGGAATATGAAGGAGTATGTTTAAGAGGAATATGAAGTAGTATGTTTAAGAGGAATATGAAGTAGTATGTTTAAGAGGAATATGAAGTAGTATGTTTAAGAGAAATATGAAGTAATATGCTTAAGAGGAATATGAAGTAGTATATTTAAGAGGAATATGAAATAGATTCCTTAAGAGGAATATGAAGAATATGTTTAAGAGGAATATGAAGTAGTATGTTTAAGAAGAAGATGAAGTAGTTTGTTTAAGAGTAGTATGAAGTAATATGTTTAAGAGGAATATGAAGTAGTATGTTTAAGAGGAATATGAAGTAGTATGTTTAAGAGGAATATGAAGTAGTATGTTAAAGAGGAATATGAAGTAGTATATTTAAGAGGAATATGAAGTAGTATATTTTAGAGAAATATGAAGTAGTATGTTTAAGAGGAATATGAAGTAGTATGCTTAAGAGGAATATGAAATAGTATATTTAAGAGGAATATGAAGTAGTATGTTTAAGAGAAATATGAATAAATATACTTAAGAGGAATATGAAGTAGTATATTTAAGAGGAATATGAAATAGTGTGTTTAAGAGGAATATGAAGTAATATGTTTAAGAGGAATATGAAGTAGTATGCTTAAGAGGAAGATGAAGTAGTATGTTTAAGAGTAATATGAAGTAATAAGTTTAAGAGGAATATGAAGTAGTATGTTTAAGAGGAATATGAAGTAGTATGTTTAAGAGGAATAATATGTAGTATGTTTAAGAGGAATATGTAGTAGTATATTTAAGAGGAATATAAAGTAGTATGTTTAAGAGGAATATGAAGTATTATGTTTAAGAGGAATATGAAGTAGTATGCTTAAGAGGAATAAGAAGTAGTATGTTTAAGAATAATATGAAGTAGTATATTTAAGAGGAATACGAAGTAGTATATTTAAGAGGAATATGAAGTAGTATGTTTAAGAGGAATATGAAGTAGTAAATTTAAGAGGAATATGAAGTAGTATATTTAAGAGGAATATGAAGTAGAATATTTAAGAGGAATATGAAGTAGTATATTTAAGAGGAATATGAAGTAGTATGTTTAAGAGGAATATGAAGCAGTATGTTTAATAGGAATATGAAGTAGTATATTTAAGAGGAATATAAAGTAGTATATTTAAGAGGAATATGAAGTAGTATGTTTAAGAGGAATATGAAGTAGTATGTTTAAGAGGAAAATGAAGTAGTATGTTTAAGAGCAACATGCAGTAGTATATTTAAGAGGAATATGAAATAGTATATTTAAGAGGAACATGAAGAAGTATGTTTAAGCGGAAAATGAAGTAGTATATTTAAGAGGAATATTAAGTAGTATGTTTAAAAGAAATATGAAGTAGTATATTTAAGAGGAATTTGAAGTAGTATATTTAAGAGGAATATGAAGTAGTATGTTTAAGAGGAATATGAAGTAGTATGTTTAGGAGGAATATAAAGTAGTATATTTAAGAGGAATATGAAGTAGTATATTTAAGAGGAATATGAAGTAGTATATTTAAGAGGAATATGAAGTAGAATATTGAAGAGGAATATGAAGTAGTATATTTAAGAGGAATATGAAGTAGTATGTTTAAGAGGAATATGAAGCAGTATGTTTAATAGGAATATGAAGTATTATGTTTAAGATGAATATGAAGTAGTATGTTTAAGAGGAATATTAAGTAGTATGTTTAAGAGGAATATGTAGTAGTATATGTAAGGGGAATATGAAGTAGTATGTTTAAGAGGAATATGAAGTATTTTGTTTAAGAGGAATATGAAGTAGTATGTTTAAGAGAAATAATAAGTAGTATGTTTAAGAAGAATATGAAGTAGTATATTGAAGAGGAACACGAAGTAGTATATTTAAGAGGAATATGAAGTAGTATATTTAAGAGGAATATGAAATAGTGTGCTTAAGAGGAATATGAAGTAATATGTTTAAGAGGAATATGAAGTAGTATGTTTAAGAGGAAGATGAAGTAGTATGTTTAAGAGTAGTATGAAGTAATATGTTTAAGAGGAATATGAAGTAGTATGTTTAAGAGGAATATGAAGTAGTATGTTTAAGAGGAATATGAAGTAGTATGTTGAAGAGGAATATGAAGTAGTATATTTAAGAGGAATATGAAGTAGTATATTTTAGAGGAATATGAAGTAGTAAGTTTAAGAGGAATATGAAGTAGTATGCTTAAGAGGAATATGAAATAGTATATTTAAGAGGAATATGAAGTAGTATGTTTAAGAGAAATATGAATTAATATGCTTAAGAGGAATATGAAGTAGTATATTTAAGAGGAATATGAAATAGTGTATTTAAGAGGAATATGAAGTAATATGTTTAAGAGGAATATGAAGTAGTATGTTTAAGAGGAAGATGAAGTAGTATGTTTAAGAGTAATATGAAGTAATATGTTTAAGAGGAATATGAAGTAGTATGTTTAAGAGGAATATGAAGTAGTATGTTTAAGAGGAATAATATGTAGTATGTTTAAGAGGAATATGCAGTAGTATATTTAAGAGGAATATAAAGTAGTATATTTAAGAGGAATATGAAGTAGTATATTTAAGAGGAATATGCAGAAGTATATTTAAGAGGAATATGAAGTAGTATATTTAAGAGGAACATGAAGTAGTATGTTTAAGCGGAATATGAAGTAGTATATTTAAGAGGAATATGCAGTAGTATATTTAAGAGGAATATGAAGTTGTATATTTAAGAGGAACATGAAGTAGTATGTTTAAGCGGAATATGAAGTGGTATATTTAAGAGGAATATGAAGAAGTATATTCAAGAGGAATATGAAGTACTATGTTTAATAGGAATATGAAGGAGAATGTTTAAGAGGAATATGAAGTAGTATGTTTAAGAGGAATATGAAGTAGTATGTTTAAGAGGAATATGAAGTAGTATGTTTAAGAGAAATATGAAGTAATATGCTTAAGAGGAATATGAAGTAGTATATTTAAGAGGAATATGAAATAGATTCCTTAAGAGGAATATGAAGAATATGTTTAAGAGGAATATGAAGTAGTATGTTTAAGAAGAAGATGAAGTAGTTTGTTTAAGAGTAGTATGAAGTAATATGTTTAAGAGGAATATGAAGTAGTATGTTTAAGAGGAATATGAAGTAGTATGTTTAAGAGGAATATGAAGTAGTATGTTAAAGAGGAATATGAAGTAGTATATTTAAGAGGAATATGAAGTAGTATATTTTAGAGAAATATGAAGTAGTATGTTTAAGAGGAATATGAAGTAGTATGCTTAAGAGGAATATGAAATAGTATATTTAAGAGGAATATGAAGTAGTATGTTTAAGAGAAATATGAATAAATATGCTTAAGAGGAATATGAAGTAGTATATTTAAGAGGAATATGAAATAGTGTGTTTAAGAGGAATATGAAGTAATATGTTTAAGAGGAATATGAAGTAGTATGCTTAAGAGGAAGATGAAGTAGTATGTTTAAGAGTAATATGAAGTAATAAGTTTAAGAGGAATATGAAGTAGTATGTTTAAGAGGAATATGAAGTAGTATGTTTAAGAGGAATAATATGTAGTATGTTTAAGAGGAATATGTAGTAGTATATTTAAGAGGAATATAAAGTAGTATGTTTAAGAGGAATATGAAGTATTATGTTTAAGAGGAATATGAAGTAGTATGCTTAAGAGGAATAAGAAGTAGTATGTTTAAGAAGAATATGAAGTAGTATATTTAAGAGGAATACGAAGTAGTATATTTAAGAGGAATATGAAGTAGTATGTTTAAGAGGAATATGAAGTAGTAAATTTAAGAGGAATATGAAGTAGTATATTTAAGAGGAATATGAAGTAGAATATTTAAGAGGAATATGAAGTAGTATATTTAAGAGGAATATGAAGTAGTATGTTTAAGAGGAATATGAAGCAGTATGTTTAATAGGAATATGAAGTAGTATGTTTAAGAGGAATATGAAGTAGTATGCTTAAGAGGAATATGAAATAGTATGTTTAAAAGGAATATAAAGTGGTATGTTTAAGAGGAATATGAAGTAGTATATTTAAGAGGAATATGAAGTAGTATGTTTAAGAGGAATATGGAGTAGTATGTTTAAGAAGAATATGCAGTAGTATATTTAAGAGAAATATGAAGTAGTATATTTAAAAGGAATATGAAGTAGTATGTTTAAGAGGAATATGAAGTAGTATGTTTAAGAGGAATATGAAGTAGTATATTTAAGAGGAATATAAAGTAGTATATTTAAGAGGAATATGAAGTAGTATGTTTAAGAGGAATATGAAGTAGTTTGTTTAAGAGGAAAATGAAGTAGTATGTTTAAGAGCAATATGCAGTAGTATATTTAAGAGGAATATGAAATAGTATATTTAAGAGGAACATGAAGAATTATGTTTAAGCGGAAAATGAAGTAGTATATTTAAGAGGAATATTAAGTAGTATATTTAAGAGGAATATAAAGTAGTATATTTAAGAGGAATACGAAGTAGTATATTTAAGAGGAATATGAAGTAGTATGTTTAAGAGGAATATGAAGTAGTATATTTAAGAGGAATTTGAAGTAGTATATTTAAGAGGAATATGAAGTAGTACGTTTAAGAGGAATATGAAATAGTATGTTTAAGAGGAATATAAAGTAGTATATTTAAGAGGAATATGAAGTAGTATATTTAAGAGGAATATGAAGTAGTATATTTAAGAGGAATATGAAGTAGAATATTGAAGAGGAATATGAAGTAGTATATTTAAGAGGAATATGAAGTAGTATGTTTAAGAGGAATATGAAGCAGTATGTTTAATAGGAATATGAAGTATTATGTTTAAGATGAATATGAAGTAGTATGTTTAAGAGGAATATTAAGTAGTATGTTTAAGAGGAATATGTAGTAGTATATTTAAGGGGAATATGAAGTAGTATGTTTAAGAGGAATATGAAGTATTATGTTTAAGAGGAATATGAAGTAGTATGTTTAAGAGAAATAATAAGTAGTATGTTTAAGAAGAATATGAAGTAGTATATTGAAGAGGAACACGAAGTAGTATATTTAAGAGGAATATGAAGTAGTATATTTAAGAGGAATATGAAGTAGTATATTTAAGAGGAATATGAAGTAGTATATTTCAGAGGAATATGAAGTAGTATGTTTAAGAGGAATATGAAGTAGATATGTTTAATAAGAATATGAAATAGTATGTTTAAGAGGAATATGAAGTAGTATGTTTAAGAGGAATATGAAATAGTATGTTTAAAAGGAATATAAAGTGGTATGTTTAAGAGGAATATGAAGTAGTATGTTTAAGAGGAATATGAAGTTGTATGTTTAAGAGGAATATGAAGTAGTATTTTTAAGAGGAATATGAAGTAGTATATTTAAGAGGAATATGAAGTAGTATGTTTAAGAGGAATATGAAGTAGTATGTTTAATAGGAATATGAAGTAGTATGTTTAAGAGGAATATGAAGTAGTATGTTTAAGAGGAATATGCAGTAGTATATTTAAGAGGAATATGAAGTAGTATATTTAAGAGGAATATGAAGTAGTTTGTTTAAGAGGAATTTGCAGTAGTATGTTTAAGAGGAACAAGAAGTAGTATGTTTAAGAAGAATATGAAGTAGTATATTTAAGAGGAATACGAAGTAGTATATTTAAGAGGAATATGAAGTAGTATGTTTAAGAGGAATATGAAGTAGTATGTTTAAGAGGAATATGAAGTAGTATATTTAAGAGGAATATGAAGTAGTATATTTAAGAGGAATATGAAGTAGTATATTTAAGAGGAATATGAGATAGTATATTTAAGAGGAATATGAAGTAGTATGTTTAAGAGGAATATGAAGTAGTATGTTTAATAGGAATATGAAGTAGTATGTTTAAGAGGAATATGAAGTAGTATGTTTAAGAGGAATATGCAGTAGTATATTTAAGAGGAATATGAAGTAGTATATTTAAGAGGAATATGAAGTAGTATGTTTAAGAGTAATATGAAGTAGTATATTTAAGAGGAATATAAAGTAGTATATTTAAGAGGAATATGAAGTAGTATGTTTAAGAGGAATATGAAGTAGTATGTTTAAGAGGAAAATGAAGTAGTATGTTTAAGAGGAATATGCAGTAGTATATTTAAGAGGAATATGGAGTAGTAAATTTAAGAGGAACATGAAGTAGTATGTTTAAGCGGAATATGAAGTAGTATATTTAAGAGGAATATTAATTAGTATAATTAAGAGGATTATGAAGTAGTATATTTAAGAGGAATACGAAGTAGTATATTTAAGAGGAATATGAAGTAGTATGTTTAAGAGGAATATGAAGTAGTATATTTAAGAGGAATATGAAGTAGTATATTTAAGAGGAATATGAAGTAGTATGTTTAAGAGGAATATGAAGTAGTATATTTAAGACGAATATGATGTAGTATGTTTAAGAGGAATATGAAGTATTATGTTTAAGATGAATATTAAGTAGTATGTTTAAGAGGAATATGTAGTAGTATATTTAAGAGGAATATGAAGTAGTATGTTTAAGAGGAATATGAAGTATTATGTTTAAGAGGAATATGAAGTAGTATATTTAAGAGGAATAAGAAGTAGTATGTTTAAGAAGAATATGAAGTAGTATATTTAAGAGGAATACGAAATAGTATATTTAAGAGGAATATGAAGTAGTATATTTAAGAGGAATATGAAGTAGTATATTTAAGAGGAATATGAAGTAGTATATTTAAGAGTAATATGAAGTAGTATGTTTAAGAGGAATATGAAGTAATATGTTTAATAGGAATATGAAGTAGTATGTTTAAGAGGAATATGAAGTAGTATGTTTAAGAGGAATATGAAAAAGTATTTTTAAAAGGCATATAAAGTGGTATGTTTAAGAGGAATATGAAGTAGTATGTTTAAGAGGAATATGAAGTAGTATGTTTAAGAGGAATATGCAGTAGTATATTTAAGAGGAATATGAAGTAGTATATTTAAGAGGAATATGAAGTAGTATGTTTAAGAGGAATATGAAGTAGTATGTTTAAGAGGAATATGAAGTAGTATGTTTAAGAGGAATATGAAGTAGTATGTTTAAAAAGAATATGGAGTAGTATGTTTAAGAGGAATATAAAGTAGTATATTTAAGAGGAATATGAAGTAGTATGTTTAAGAGGAATATGAAGTAGTATGTTTAAGAGGAATATGCAGTAGTGTATTTTAGAGGAATATGAAGTAGTATATTTAAGAGGAATATTAGGTAGTGTGTTTAAGAGGAATATGAAGTTGTATGTTTAAGAGGAATATGAAGTACTATGTTTAAGAGGAATATGAAGTAGTATGTTTAAGAGGAATATGAAGTAGTATATTTAAGACGAATATGATGTAGTATGTGTAAGAGGAATATGAAGTAGTATATTTAAGAGGAATTTGAAGTAGTATTTTTAAGAGGAATATGAAGTAGTATGTTTAAGAGGAATATGAAGTAGTATATTTAAGACGAATATGATGTAGTATGTTTGAGAGGAATATGAAGTATTATGTTTAAAATGAATATGAAGTAGTATGTTTAAGAGGAATATTAAGTAGTATGTTTAAGAGGAATATGTAGTAGTATATTAAAGAGGAATATAAAGTAGTATGTTTAAGAGGAATATGAAGTATTATGTTTAAGAGGAATATGAAGTAGTATGTTTAAGAGAAATAAGAAGTAGTATGTTTAAGAAGAATATGAAGTAGTATATTGAAGAGGAATACGAAGTAGTATATTTAAGAGGAATATGAAGTAGTAAGTTTAAGAGGAATATGAAGTAGTATATTTAAGAGGAATATGAAGTAGTTTATTTAAGGGGAATATGAAGGAGTATATTTAAGAGGAATATGAAGTAGTATATTTAAGAGGAATATGAAGTAGTATATTTAAGAGGAATATGAAGTAGTATGTTTCAGAGGAATATGAAGTAGTATGTTTAATAGGAATATGAAGTAGTATGTTTAAGAGGAATATGAAGTAGTATGTTTAAGAGGAATATGAAATAGTATGTTTAAAAGGAATATAAAGTGGTATGTTTAAGGGGAATATGAAGTAGTATGTTTAAGAGGAATATGAAGTAGTATGTTTAAGAGGAATATGCAGTAGTATATTTAAGAGGAATATGAAGTAGTATATTTAAGAGGAATATGAAGTAGTATGTTTAAGAGGAATATGAAGTAGTATATTTAAGAGGAATATGAAGTAGTATATTTAAGAGGAATATGAAGTAGTATATTTCAGAGGAATATGAAGTAGTATGTTTAAGAGGAATATGAAGTAGTATGTTTAATAGGAATATGAAGTAGTATGTTTAAGAGGAATATGAAGTAGTATGTTTAAGAGGAATATGAAATAGTATGTTTAAAAGGAATATAAAGTGGTATGTTTAAGAAGAATATGAAGTAGTATGTTTAAGAGGAATATGAAGTTGTATGTTTAAGAGGAATATGAAGTAGTATTTTTAAGAGGAATATGAAGTAGTATGTTTAAAAGGAATATAAAGTAGTTTATTTAAGAGGAATATGAAGTAGTATGTTTAAGAGGAATATGAAGTAGTTTGTTTAAGAGGTATATGCAGTAGTATGTTTAAGAGGAACAAGAAGTAGTATGTTTAAGAAGAATATGAGGTAGTATATTTAAGAGGAATACGAAGTAGTATATTTAAGAGGAATATGAAGTAGTATCTTTAAGAGGAATATGAAGTAGTATATTTAAGAGGAATATTAAGTAGTATATTTAAGAGGAATATGAAGTAGTATATTTAAGAGGAATATGAAGTAGTATATTTAAGAGGAATATGAGATAGTATATTTAAGAGGAATATGAAGTAGTATGTTTAAGAGGAATATGAAGTAGTATGTTTAATAGGAATATGAAGTAGTATGTTTAAGAGGAATATGAAGTAGTATGTTTAAGAGAAATATGCAGTAGTATATTTAAGAGGAATATGAAGTAGTATATTTAAGAGGAATATGAAGTAGTATGTTTAAGAGTAATATGAAGTAGTATATTTAAGAGGAATATAAAGTAGTATATTTAAGAGGAATATGAAGTAGTATGTTTAAGAGGAATATGAAGTAGTATGTTTAAGAGGAAAATGAAGTAGTATATTTAAGAGGAATATGAAGTAGTATGTTTAAGAGGAATATGAAGTAGTATATTTAAGAGGAATATGAAGTAGTATATTTAAGAGGAATATGAAGTAGTATGTTTAAGAGGAATATGAAGTAGTATATTTAAGACGAATATGATGTAGTATGTTTAAGAGGAATATGAAGTAGTATGTTTAAGAGGAATATGAAGTAGTATGTTTAAGAGGAATATGAAGTAGTATATTTAAGAGGAATATGAAGTAGTATATTTAAGAGGAATATGAAGTAGTATGTTTAAGAGGAATATGAAGTAGTATATTTAAGACGAATATGATGTAGTATGTTTAAGAGGAATATGAAGTAGTATGTTTAAGAGGAATATGAAGTAGTATGTTTAATAGGAATATGAAGTAGTATGTTTAAGAGGAATATGAAGTAGTATGTTTAAGAGGAATATGAAATAGTATGTTTAAAAGGCATATAAAGTGGTATGTTTAAGAGGAATATGAAGTAGTATGTTTAAGAGGAATATGAAGTAGTATGTTTAAGAGGAATATGCAGTAGTATATTTAAGAGGAATATGAAGTAGTATATTTAAGAGGAATATGAAGTAGTATGTTTAAGAGGAATATGAAGTAGTATGTTTAAGAGGAATATGAAGTAGTATGTTTAAGAGGAATATGAAGTAGTATGTTTAAGAAAAATATGGAGTAGTATGTTTAAGAGGAATATAAAGTAGTATATTTAAGAGGAATATGAAGTAGTATGTTTAAGAGGAATATGAAGTAGTATGTTTAAGAGGAATATGCAGTAGTGTATTTTAGAGGAATATGAAGTAGTATATTTAAGAGGAATATTAGGTAGTGTGTTTAAGAGGAATATGAAGTTGTATGTTTAAGAGGAATATGAAGTACTATGTTTAAGAGGAATATGAAGTAGTATGTTTAGAAGAAATATGAAGTAGTATGTTTAAGAGGAATATGAAGTAGTATATTAAAGAGGAATATGAAGTAGTATGTTTAAGAGGAATATGAAGTATTATGTTTAAGAGGAATATGAAGTAGTATGTTTAAGAGGAATATGAAGTAGTATGCTTAAGAGGAACATGAAGTAGTATTTTTTAGAGGAATATTAAGTAGTATGCTTAAGAGGAATATGAAGTAGTTTATTTAAGAGGAATATGAAGTAGTATGTTTAAGAAGAATATGAAGTAGTTTATTTAAGAGGAATATGAAGTAGTATATTTAAGAGGAATATGAAGTAGTATGTTTAAGAGGAATATGAAGTAGTATATTTAAGAGGAATATGAAGTATTATGTTTAAGAGGAATATGAAGTAGTATATTTAAGAGGAATATGAGGTTGTATGTTTAAGAGGAATATGGAGTAGTATGTTTAAGAGGAATATAAAGTAGTATATTTAGAGGACTATGAAGTAGTATGTTTAAGAGGAATATGAAGTTGTATGTTTAAGAGGAATATGCAGTAGTTTATTTTAGAGGAATATGAAGTATAATGTTTAAGATGAATATGAAATAGTATGTTTAAGGGGAATATTAAGTAGTATGTTTAAGAGGAATATGTAGTAGTATGTTTAAGAGGAATATGTAGTAGTATGTTTAAGAGGAATATGAAGTAGCTTATTTAAGAGGAATATGAAGTAGTATGTTTAAGAGGAATATGAAGTAGTTTGTTTAAGAGGAATATGAAGTAGTATATTAAAGAGGAATATGAAGTAGTATGTTTAAGATGAATATTAAGTAGTATGTTTAAGAGGAATATGTAGTAGTATATTTAGGAGGAATATGAAGTAGAATGTTTAAGAGGAATATGAAGTTGTATGTTTAAGAGGAATATGAAGTACTATGTTTAAGAGGAATATGAAGTAGTATGTTTAAGAGGAATATGAAGTAGTATGTTTAAGAGGAATATGAAGTAGTATATTTAAGAGGAATATGAAGTCGTATGTTTAAGAGGATTATGAAGTATTATGTTTAAGAGGAATATGAAGTAGTATGTTTAAGAGGAATATGAAGTAGTATGTTTAAGAGGAATATGAAGTAGTATTTTTAAGAGGCATATTAAGTAGTATGCTTAAGAGGAATATGAAGTAGTTTATTTAAGAGGAATATGAAATAGTATGTTTAAGAGGAATATGAAGTAGTTTGTTTAAGAGGAATATGAAGTAGTATATTTAAGAGGAATATGAAGTAGTATGTTTAAGAGGAATATGAAGTAGTATATTTAAGAGGAATATGAAGTATTATATTTAAGAGGAAAATGAAGTAGTATATTTAAGAGGAATATGATGTTGTATGTTTAAGAGGAATATGGAGTAGTATGTTTAAGAGGACTATGAAGTAGTATCTTTAAGAGGAATATGAAGTAGTATGTTTAAGAGGAATATGAAGTTGTATGTTTAAGAGGAATATGCAGTAGTTTATTTAAGAGGAATATGAAGTATAATTTTTAAGATGAATATGAAATAGTATGTTTAAGTGGAATATTAAGTAGTATGTTTAAGAGGAATATGTAGTAGTAAGTTTAAGAGGAATATGTAGTAGTATGTTTAAGCGGATTATGAAGTATTATGTTTAAGAGGAATATGAAGTAGTATGTTTAAGAGGAATATGAAGTAGTATGTTTAAGAGGAATATGAAGTAGTATTTTGAAGAGGAATATTAAGTAGTATGTTTAAGAGGAATATGAAGTAGTATGTTTAAGATGAATATGAAGTAGTTAGTTTAAGAGGAATATGAAGTATTATATTAAAGAGGAATATGAAGTAGTATGTTTAGGAGTAATATGAAGTTGTATATTTAAGAAGAATATGAAGTAGTATGTTTAAGAGGAATATGAAGTAGTATATTTAAAAGGAATATGAGGTAGTATGTTTAAGAGGAATATGAAGTAGTATATTTAAGAGGAATATGAAGTATTATGTTAAAGAGGAATATGTAGCAATATGTTTAACAGGAATATGAAGTAGTATATTTAAGAGGAATATGAAGTAGTGTGTTTAAGAAGAATATGAAGTAGTATGTTTAAGATCAATATAAAGTAATATGTTTAATATGAATATGCAGTAGTATATTTAAGAGGAATATGAAGTAGTATGTTTAAGAGGAATATAAAGTATTATGTTTAAGAGGAATATGAAGTAGTTTGTTTAAGAGGAATATGAAGTAGTATATTTAAGAGGAATATGAAGTAGTTTGTTTAAGAGGAATATGAAGTAGTATGTTTAAGAGGAATATGAAGTAGTATGTTTAAGAGGAATATGAAGTAGCATGTTTAAGAGGAATAAGAAATAGTATATTTAAGAGGAATATTTTGTAGTTTATTTAAGAGGAATATGAAGTAGTATGTTTAAGAGGAATATGAAATAGTATGTTTAAGAGGAATATGAAGCATTGTGTTTAAGATGAATATAAAGTAGTATGTTTAAGAGGAATATTAAGTAGTATGTTTAAGAGGAATATGAAGTAGTATGTTTAAGAGGAATTAGAAGTAGTTTGTTTAAGAGAAATATGAAGTAGTATATTTAAGAGGAATACGAAGTAGTATATTGAAGAGGGATATGAAGTAGTATGTTTAAGAGGAATATGAAGTAGTATATTTAAGAGGAATATGAAGTAGTATATTTAAGAGGAATATGAAGTAGTATATTTAAGAGTAATATGAAGTAGTATATTTAAGAGGAATATGAAGTAGTATGTTTAAGAGGAATATGAAGTAGTATATTTAAGAGGAATATGAAGTAGTATGTTTAAGAGGATTATGAAGTATTATGTTTAAGAGGAATATGAAGTAGTATGTTTAAGAGGAATATGAAGTAGTATGTTTAAGAGGAATATGAAGTAGTATTTTAAAGAGGAATATTAAGTAGTATGTTTAAGAGGAATATGAAGTAGTAAATTTAAGAGGAATATGAAGTAGTATGTTTAAGAGGATTATGAAGTATTATGTTTAAGAGGAATATGAAGTAGTATGTTTAAGAGGATTATGAAGTATTATATTTAAGAGGAATATGAAGTAGTATGTTTAAGAGGAATATGAAGTAGTATGTTTAAGAGGAATATGAAGTAGTATGTTTAAGAGGAATATGAAGTAGTATTTTCAAGAGGAATATTAAGTAGTATGTTTAAGAGGAATATGAAGTAGTATATTTAAGAGGAATATGAAGTAGTATGGTTAAGAGGATTATGAAGTATTATGTTTAAGAGGAATATGAAGTAGTATGTTTAAGAGGAATATGAAGTAGTATGTTTAAGAGGATTATGAAGTATTATGTTTAAGAGGAATATGAAGTAGTATGTTTAAGAGGAATATGAAGTAGTATGTTTAAGAGGAATATGAAGTAGTATTTTTAAGAGGAATATTAAGTAGTATGTTTAAGAGGAATATGAAGTAGTTTATTTAAGAGGAATATGAAGTAGTATGTTTAAGAGGAATATGATGTAGTTTGTTTAAGAGGAATATGAAGTAGTATATTTAAGAGGAATATGAAGTAGTATGTTTAAGAGGAATATGAAGTAGTATATTTAAGAGGAATATGAAGTATTATGTTTAAGAGGAATATGAAGTAGTATATTTAAGAGGAATATGAGGTTGTATGTTTAAGAGGAATATGAAGTTGTATGTTTACGAGGAATATGCAGTAGTGTATTTTAGAGGAATATGAAGTATAATGTTTAAGATGAATATTTTGTAGTATATTTAAGAGGAATATGTAGTAGTATGTTTACGAGGATTATGAAGTATTATGTTTAAGAGGAAAATGAAGTAGTATGTTTAAGAGGAATATGAAGTAGTATGTTTAAGAGGAATATGAAGTAGTATATTTAAGAGGAATATGAATTAGTTTGTTTAAGAGGAATATGAAGTAGTATATTTAAAAGGAATATGAGGTAGTATGTTTAAGAGGAATATGAAGTAGTATATTTAAGAGGAATATGAAGTATTATGTTAAAGAGGAATATGTAGCAATATGTTTAACAGGAATATGAAGTAGTATATTTAAGAGGAATATGAAGTAGTATGTTTAAGAGGAATATGAAGTAGTATGTTTAAGAGGAATATAAAGTATTTTGTTTAAGAGGAATATGAAGTAGTTTGTTTAAGAGGAATATGAAGTAGTATATTTAAGAGGAATATGAAGTAGTTTGTTTAAGAGGAATATGAAGTAGTATGTTTAAGAGGAATATGAAGTAGTATGTTTAAGAGGAATATGAAGTAGTATGTGTAAGAGGAATAAGAAATAGTATATTTAAGAAAAATATGCAGTAGTTTATTTAAGAGGAATATGAAGTAGTTTGTTTAAGAAGAATATGAAATAGTATTTTTAAGAGGAATATGAAGCATTGTGTTTAAGATGAATATGAAGTAGTATGTTTAAGAGGAATATTAAGTAGTATGTTTAAGAGGAATATGTAGTAGTATATTTAAGAGGAATATAAAGTAGTAAGTTTAAGAGGAATATGAAGTATTATGTTTAAGATGAATATGAAGTAGTATGTTTAAGAGGAATTAGAAGTAGTATGTTTAAGAGAAATATGAAGTAGTATATTTAAGAGGAATACGAAGTAGTATATTCAAGAGGGATATGAAGTAGTATGTTTAAGAGGAATATGAAGTAGTATATTTAAGAGGAATATGAAGGTGTATGTTTAAGAGGAATATAAAGTAGTATATTTAAGAGGAATATGAAGTTGTATGTTTAAGAGGAATATGAAGTTGTATGTTTACGAGGAATATGCAGTAGTGTATTTTAGAGGAATATGAAGTATAATGTTTAAGATGAATATGTAGTAGTATGTTTAAGAGGAATATGTAGTAGTATGTTTACGAGGATTATGAGTATTATGTTTAAGAGGAATATGAAGTAGTATGTTTAAGAGGAATATGAAGTAGTATGTTTAAGATGAATATGAAGTAGTATATTTAAGAGGAATATGAAGTAGTTTGTTTAAGAGGAATATGAAGTAGTATATTTAAAAGGAATATGAGGTAGTATGTTTAAGAGGAATATGAAGTAGTATATTTAAGAGGAATATGAAGTATTATGTTAAAGAGGAATATGTAGCAATATGTTTAACAGGAATATGAAGTAGTATATTTAAGAGGAATATGAAGTAGTATGTTTAAGAGGAATATGAAGTAGTATGTTTAAGAGGAATATAAAGTATTTTGTTTAAGAGGAATATGAAGTAGTTTGTTTAAGAGGAATATGAAGTAGTATATTTAAGAGGAATATGAAGTAGTTTGTTTAAGAGGAATATGAAGTAGTCTGTTTAAGAGGAATATGAAGTAGTATATTTAAGAGGAATATGAAGTAGTATGTTTAAGAGGAATATGAAGTAGTATATTTAAGAGGAATATGAGGTTGTATGTTTAAGAGGAATATGGAGTAGTATGTTTAAGAGGAATATAAAGTAGTATATTTAAGAGGAATATGAAGTTGTATGTTTAAGAGGAATATGAAGTTGTATGTTTACGAGGAATATGCAGTAGTGTATTTTAGAGGAATATGAAGTATAATGTTTAAGATGAATATGTAGTAGTATGTTTAAGAGGAATATGTAGTAGTATGTTTACGAGGATTATGAAGTATTATGTTTAAGAGGAATATGAAGTAGTATGTTTAAGAGGAATATGAAGTAGTATGTTTAAGAGGAATATGAAGTAGTATATTTAAGAGGAATATGAAGTAGTTTGTTCAAGAGGAATATGAAGTAGTATATTTGAAAGGAATATGAGGTAGTATGTTTAAGAGGAATATGAAGTAGTATATTTAAGAGGAATATGAAGTATTATGTTAAAGAGGAATATGTAGCAATATGTTTAACAGGAATATGAAGTAGTATATTTAAGAGGAATATGAAGTAGTATGTTTAAGAGGAATATGAAGTAGTATGTTTAAGAGGAATATAAAGTATTTTGTTTAAGAGGAATATGAAATAGTTTGTTTAAGAGGAATATGAAGTAGTATATTTAAGAGGAATATGAAGTAGTTTGTTTAAGAGGAATATGAAGTAGTATGTTTAAGAGGAAAATGAAGTAGTATGTTTAAGAGGAATATGAAGTAGTATGTTTAAGAGGAATAAGAAATAGTATATTTAAGAGTAATATGCAGTAGTTTATTTAAGGGGAATATGAAGTAGTTTGTTTAAGAGGAATATGAAATAGTATGTTTAAGAGGAATATGAAGCATTGTGTTTAAGATGAATATGAAGTAGTATGTTTAAGAGGAATATTAAGTAGTATGTTTAAGAGGAATATGTAGTAGTATATTTAAGAGGAATATGAAGTAGTATGTTTAAGAGGAATATGAAGTATTATGTTTAAGATGAATATGAAGTAGTATGTTTAAGAGGAATTAGAAGTAGTATGTTTAAGAGATATATGAAGTAGTATATTTAAGAGGAATACGAAGTAGTATATTGAAGAGGGATATGAAGTAGTATGTTTAAGAGGAATATGAAGTAGTATATTTAAGAGGAATATGAAGTAGTATATTTAAGAGGAATGTGAAGTAGTATATTTAAGAGGAATATGAAGTAGTATATTTAAGAGGAATATGAAGTACTATGTTTAAGAGGAATATGAAGTAGTATATTTAAGAGGAATATGAAGTAGTATGTTTAAGAGGATTATGAAGTATTATGTTTAAGAGGAATTTGAAGTAGTATGTTTAAGAGGAATATGAAGTAGTATGTTTAAGAGGAATATGAAGTAGTATTTTTAAGAGGAATATTAAGTAGTATGTTTAAGAGGAATATGAAGTAGTATGTTTAAGAGGAATATGAAGTAGTATGTTTAAGAGGAATATAAAGTAGTATTTTTAAGAGGAATATTAAGTAGTATGTTTAAGAGGAATATGAAGTAGTATATTTAAGAGGAATATGAAGTAGTATGTTTAAGAGGATTATAAAATATTATGTTTAAGAGGAATATGAAGTAGTATGTTTAAGAGGAATATGAAGTAGTATGTTTAAGAGGATTATGAAGTATTATGTTTAAGAGGAATATGAAGTAGTATGTTTAAGAGGAATATGAAGTAGTATGTTTAAGAGGATTATGAAGTATTATGTTTAAGAAGAATATGAAGTAGTATGTTTAAGAGGAATATGAAGTAGTATGTTTAAGAGGAATATGAAGTAGTATTTTTAAGACGAATATTAAGTAGTATGTTTAAGAGGAATATGAAGTAGTTTATTTAAGAGGAATATGAAGTAGTATGTTTAAGAGGGATATGAAGTAGTTTGTTTAAGAGTAATATGAAGTAGTATATTTAAGAGGAATATGAAGTAGTATGTTTAAGAGGAATATGAAGTAGTATATTTAAGAGGAATATGAAGTATTATGTTTAAGAGGCATATGAAGTAGTATATTTAAGAGGAATATGAGGTTGTATGTTTAAGAGGAATATGGAGTAGTATGTTTAAGAGGAATATAAAGTAGTATATTTAAGAGGAATATGAAGTTGTATGTTTAAGAGGAATATGAAGTTGTATGTTTACGAGGAATATGCAGTAATGTATTTTAGAGGAATATGAAGTATAATGTTTAAGATGAATATGTAGTAGTATGTTTAAGAGGAATATGAAGTAGTATGTTTAAGAGGATTATGAAGTATTATGTTTAAGAGGAATATGAAGTAGTATGTTTAAGAGGAATATGAAGTAGTATGTTTAAGAGGAATATGAAGTAGTATATTTAAGAGGAATATGAAGTAGTATGTTTAAGAGGAATATGAAGTAGTATATTTAAAAGGAATATGAGGTAGTATGTTTAAGAGGAATATGAAGTAGTATATTTAAGAGGAATATGAAGTATCATGTTAAAGAGGAATATGTAGCAATATGCTTAACAGGAATATGAAGTAGTATATTTAAGAGGAATATGAAGTAGTATGTGTAAGAGGAATATGAAGTAGTATGTTTAAGAGGAATATAAAGTAATATGTTTAAGAGGAATATGAAGTAGAATATTTAAGAGGAATATGAAGTAGTATGTTTAAGAGGAATATAAAGTATTATGTTTAAGAGGAATATGAAGTAGTTTGTTTAAGAGGTATATGAAGTAGTATATTTAAGAGGAATATGAAGTAGTATATTTAAGAGGAATATGAAGTAGTATATTTAAGAGGAATATGAAGTAGTATATTTAAGAGGAATATGAAGTAGTATATTTAAGAGGAATATGAAGTAGTATGTTTAAGAGGAATATGAAGTAGTATATTTAAGAGGAATATGAAGTAGTATGTTTAAGAGGATTATGAAGTATTATGTTTAAGAGGAATATGAAGTAGTATGTTTAAGAGGAATATGAAGTAGTATGTTTAAGAGGAATATGAAGTAGTATTTTAAAGAGGAATATTAAGTAGTATGTTTAAGAGGAATATGAAGTAGTATATTTAAGAGGAATATGAAGTAGTATGTTTAAGAGGATTATGAAGTATTATGTTTAAGAGGAATATGAAGTAGTATGTTTAAGAGGATTATGAAGTATTATATTTAAGAGGAATATGAAGTAGTATGTTTAAGAGGAATATGAAGTAGTATGTTTAAGAGGAATATGAAGTAGTATGTTTAAGAGGAATATGAAGTAGTATTTTCAAGAGGAATATTAAGTAGTATGTTTAAGAGGAATATGAAGTAGTATATTTAAGAGGAATATGAAGTAGTATGGTTAAGAGGATTATGAAGTATTATGTTTAAGAGGAATATGAAGTAGTATGTTTAAGAGGAATATGAAGTAGTATGTTTAAGAGGATTATGAAGTAGTTTGTTTAAGAGGAATATGAAGTAGTATATTTAAGAGGAATATGAAGTAGTATGTTTAAGAGGAATATGAAGTAGTATATTTAAGAGGAATATGAAGTATTATGTTTAAGAGGAATATGAAGTAGTATATTTAAGAGGAATATGAGGTTGTATGTTTAAGAGGAATATGAAGTTGTATGTTTACGAGGAATATACAGTAGTGTATTTTAGAGGAATATGAAGTATAATGTTTAAGATGAATATTTTGTAGTATGTTTAAGAGGAATATGTAGTAGTATGTTTACGAGGATTATGAAGTATTATGTTTAAGAGGAATATGAAGTAGTATGTTTAAGAGGAATATGAAGTAGTATGTTTAAGAGGAATATGAAGTAGTATATTTAAGAGGA
The DNA here is from genome assembly GCA_958298945.1 of Atherix ibis. Taxonomy (NCBI): domain Eukaryota; kingdom Metazoa; phylum Arthropoda; class Insecta; order Diptera; family Athericidae; genus Atherix; species Atherix ibis. The sequence continues at coordinate 796,440 of CATQJD010000064.1, read as the reverse complement.
ATATGAAGTAGTTTGTTTAAGAGGAATATGAAGTAGTATATTTAAAAGGAATATGAGGTAGTATGTTTAAGAGGAATATGAAGTAGTATATTTAAGAGGAATATGAAGTATTATGTTAAAGAGGAATATGTAGCAATATGTTTAACAGGAATATGAAGTAGTATATTTAAGAGGAATATGAAGTATTATGTTTAAGAGGAATATGAAGTAGTATGTTTAAGAGGAATATAAAGTATTTTGTTTAAGAGGAATATGAAGTAGTTTGTTTAAGAGGAATATGAAGTAGTATATTTAAGAGGAATATGAAGTAGTTTGTTTAAGAGGAATATGAAGTAGTATGTTTAAGAGGAATATGAAGTAGTATGTTTAAGAGGAATATGAAGTAGTATGTTTAAGAGGAATAAGAAATAGTATATTTAAGAGGAATATGCAGTAGTTTATTTAAGAGGAATATGAAGTAGTTTGTTTAAGAAGAATATGAAATAGTATTTTTAAGAGGAATATGAAGCATTGTGTTTAAGATGAATATGAAGTAGTATGTTTAAGAGGAATATTAAGTAGTATGTTTAAGAGGAATATGTAGTAGTATATTTAAGAGGAATATAAAGTAGTAAGTTTAAGAGGAATATGAAGTATTATGTTTAAGATGAATATGAAGTAGTATGTTTAAGAGGAATTAGAAGTAGTATGTTTAAGAGAAATATGAAGTAGTATATTTAAGAGGAATACGAAGTAGTATATTGAAGAGGGATATGAAGTAGTATGTTTAAGAGGAATATGAAGTAGTATATTTAAGAGGAATATGAAGGTGTATGTTTAAGAGGAATATAAAGTAGTATATTTAAGAGGAATATGAAGTTGTATGTTTAAGAGGAATATGAAGTTGTATGTTTACGAGGAATATGCAGTAGTGTATTTTAGAGGAATATGAATTATAATGTTTAAGATGAATATGTAGTAGTATGTTTAAGAGGAATATGTAGTAGTATGTTTACGAGGATTATGAGTATTATGTTTAAGAGGAATATGAAGTAGTATGTTTAAGAGGAATATGAAGTAGTATGTTTAAGAGGAATATGAAGTAGTATATTTAAGAGGAATATGAAGTAGTTTGTTTAAGAGGAATATGAAGTAGTATATTTAAAAGGAATATGAGGTAGTATGTTTAAGAGGAATATGAAGTAGTATATTTAAGAGGAATATGAAGTATTATGTTAAAGAGGAATATGTAGCAATATGTTTAACAGGAATATGAAGTAGTATATTTAAGAGGAATATGAAGTAGTTTGTTTAAGAGGAATATGAAGTAGTTTGTTAAAGAGGAATATGAAGTAGTATATTTAAGAGGAATATGAAGTAGTATGTTTAAGAGGAATATGAAGTAGTATATTTAAGGGGAATATGAGGTTGTATGTTTAAGAGGAATATGGAGTAGTATGTTTAAGAGGAATATAAAGTAGTATATTTAAGAGGAATATGAAGTTGTATGTTTAAGAGGAATATGAAGTTGTATGTTTACGAGGAATATGCAGTAGTGTATTTTAGAGGAATATGAAGTATAATGTTTAAGATGAATATGTAGTAGTATGTTTAAGAGCAATATGTAGTAGTATGTTTACGAGGATTATGAAGTATTATGTTTAAGAGGAATATGAAGTAGTATGTTTAAGAGGAATATGAAGTAGTATGTTTAAGAGGAATATGAAGTAGTATATTTAAGAGGAATATGAAGTAGTTTGTTCAAGAGGAATATGAAGTAGTTTATTTGAAAGGAATATGAGGTAGTATGTTTAAGAGGAATATGAAGTAGTATGTTTAAGAGGAATATAAAGTATTTTGTTTAAGAGGAATATGAAGTAGTTTGTTTAAGAGGAATATGAAGTAGTATGTTTAAGAGGAATATAAAGTATTATGTTTAAGAGGAATATGAAGTAGTTTGTTTAAGAGGTATATGAAGTAGTATATTTAAGAGGAATATGAAGTAGTATATTTAAGAGGAATATGAAGTAGTATGTTTAAGAGGAATATGAAGTAGTATATTTAAGAGGAATATGAAGTAGTATGTTTAAGAGGAATATGAAGTAGTATATTTAAAAGGAATATGAGGTAGTATGTTTAAGAGGAATATGAAGTAGTATATTTAAGAGGAATATGAAGTATTATGTTAAAGAGGAATATGTAGCAATATGCTTAACAGGAATATGAAGTAGTATATTTAAGAGGAATATGAAGTAGTATGTGTAAGAGGAATATGAAGTAGTATGTTTAAGAGGAATATAAAGTAATATGTTTAAGAGGAATATGAAGTAGAATATTTAAGAGGAATATGAAGTAGTATGTTTAAGAGGAATATAAAGTATTATGTTTAAGAGGAATATGAAGTAGTTTGTTTAAGAGGTATATGAAGTAGTATATTTAAGAGGAATATGAAGTAGTATATTTAAGAGGAATATGAAGTAGTATATTTAAGAGGAATATGAAGTAGTATATTTAAGAGGAATATGAAGTAGTATATTTAAGAGGAATATGAAGTAGTATGTTTAAGAGGAATATGAAGTAGTATATTTAAGAGGAATATGAAGTAGTATGTTTAAGAGGATTATGAAGTATTATGTTTAAGAGGAATATGAAGTAGTATGTTTAAGAGGAATATGAAGTAGTATGTTTAAGAGGAATATGAAGTAGTATTTTAAAGAGGAATATTAAGTAGTATGTTTAAGAGGAATATGAAGTAGTATATTTAAGAGGAATATGAAGTAGTATGTTTAAGAGGATTATGAAGTATTATGTTTAAGAGGAATATGAAGTAGTATGTTTAAGAGGATTATGAAGTATTATATTTAAGAGGAATATGAAGTAGTATGTTTAAGAGGAATATGAAGTAGTATGTTTAAGAGGAATATGAAGTAGTATGTTAAAGAGGAATATGAAGTAGTATTTTCAAGAGGAATATTAAGTAGTATGTTTAAGAGGAATATGAAGTAGTATATTTAAGAGGAATATGAAGTAGTATGGTTAAGAGGATTATGAAGTATTATGTTTAAGAGGAATATGAAGTAGTATGTTTAAGAGGAATATGAAGTAGTATGTTTAAGAGGATTATGAAGTAGTTTGTTTAAGAGGAATATGAAGTAGTATATTTAAGAGGAATATGAAGTAGTATGTTTAAGAGGAATATGAAGTAGTATATTTAAGAGGAATATGAAGTATTATGTTTAAGAGGAATATGAAGTAGTATATTTAAGAGGAATATGAGGTTGTATGTTTAAGAGGAATATGAAGTTGTATGTTTACGAGGAATATACAGTAGTGTATTTTAGAGGAATATGAAGTATAATGTTTAAGATGAATATTTTGTAGTATGTTTAAGAGGAATATGTAGTAGTATGTTTACGAGGATTATGAAGTATTATGTTTAAGAGGAATATGAAGTAGTATGTTTAAGAGGAATATGAAGTAGTATGTTTAAGAGGAATATGAAGTAGTATATTTAAGAGGAATATGAAGTAGTTTGTTTAAGAGGAATATGAAGTAGTATATTTAAAAGGAATATGAGGTAGTATGTTTAAGAGGAATATGAAGTAGTATATTTAAGAGGAATATGAAGTATTATGTTAAAGAGGAATATGTAGCAATATGTTTAACAGGAATATGAAGTAGTATATTTAAGAGGAATATGAAGTATTATGTTTAAGAGGAATATGAAGTAGTATGTTTAAGAGGAATATAAAGTATTTTGTTTAAGAGGAATATGAAGTAGTTTGTTTAAGAGGAATATGAAGTAGTATATTTAAGAGGAATATGAAGTAGTTTGTTTAAGAGGAATATGAAGTAGTATGTTTAAGAGGAATATGAAGTAGTATGTTTAAGAGGAATATGAAGTAGTATGTATAAGAGGAATAAGAAATAGTATATTTAAGAGGAATATGCAGTAGTTTATTTAAGAGGAATATGAAGTAGTTTGTTTAAGAAGAATATGAAATAGTATTTTTAAGAGGAATATGAAGCATTGTGTTTAAGATGAATATGAAGTAGTATGTTTAAGAGGAATATTAAGTAGTATGTTTAAGAGGAATATGTAGTAGTATATTTAAGAGGAATATAAAGTAGTAAGTTTAAGAGGAATATGAAGTATTATGTTTAAGATGAATATGAAGTAGTATGTTTAAGAGGAATTAGAAGTAGTATGTTTAAGAGAAATATGAAGTAGTATATTTAAGAGGAATACGAAGTAGTATATTGAAGAGGGATATGAAGTAGTATGTTTAAGAGGAATATGAAGTAGTATATTTAAGAGGAATATGAAGGTGTATGTTTAAGAGGAATATAAAGTAGTATATTTAAGAGGAATATGAAGTTGTATGTTTAAGAGGAATATGAAGTTGTATGTTTACGAGGAATATGCAGTAGTGTATTTTAGAGGAATATGAATTATAATGTTTAAGATGAATATGTAGTAGTATGTTTAAGAGGAATATGTAGTAGTATGTTTACGAGGATTATGAGTATTATGTTTAAGAGGAATATGAAGTAGTATGTTTAAGAGGAATATGAAGTAGTATGTTTAAGAGGAATATGAAGTAGTATATTTAAGAGGAATATGAAGTAGTTTGTTTAAGAGGAATATGAAGTAGTATATTTAAAAGGAATATGAGGTAGTATGTTTAAGAGGAATATGAAGTAGTATATTTAAGAGGAATATGAAGTAGTATGTTTAAGAGGAATATGAAGTAGTATAATTAAGGGGAATATGAGGTTGTATGTTTAAGAGGAATATGGAGTAGTATGTTTAAGAGGAATATAAAGTAGTATATTTAAGAGGAATATGAAGTTGTATGTTTAAGAGGAATATGAAGTTGTATGTTTACGAGGAATATGCAGTAGTGTATTTTAGAGGAATATGAAGTATAATGTTTAAGATGAATATGTAGTAGTATGTTTAAGAGCAATATGTAGTAGTATGTTTACGAGGATTATGAAGTATTATGTTTAAGAGGAATATGAAGTAGTATGTTTAAGAGGAATATGAAGTAGTATGTTTAAGAGGAATATGAAGTAGTATATTTAAGAGGAATATGAAGTAGTTTGTTCAAGAGGAATATGAAGTAGTTTATTTGAAAGGAATATGAGGTAGTATGTTTAAGAGGAATATGAAGTAGTATATTTAAGAGGAATATGAAGTATTATGTTAAAGAGGAATATGTAGCAATATGTTTAACAGGAATATGAAGTAGTATATTTAAGAGGAATATGAAGTAGTATGTTTAAGAGGAATATGAAGTAGTATGTTTAAGAGGAATATAAAGTATTTTGTTTAAGAGGAATATGAAGTAGTTTGTTTAAGAGGAATATGAAGTAGTATATTTAAGAGGAATATGAAGTAGTTTGTTTAAGAGGAATATGAAGTAGTATGTTTAAGAGGAATATGAAGTAGTATGTTTAAGAGGAATATGAAGTAGTATGTTTAAGAGGAATAAGAAATAGTATATTTAAGAGTAATATGCAGTAGTTTATTTAAGGGGAATATGAAGTAGTTTGTTTAAGAGGAATATGAAATAGTATGTTTAAGAGGAATATGAAGCATTGTGTTTAAGATGAATATGAAGTAGTATGTTTAAGAGGAATATTAAGTAGTATGCTTAAGAGGAATATGTAGTAGTATATTTAAGAGGAATATGAAGTAGTATGTTTAAGAGGAATATGAAGTATTATGTTTAAGATGAATATGAAGTAGTATGTTTAAGAGGAATTAGAAGTAGTATGTTTAAGAGAAATATGAAGTAGTATATTTAAGAGGAATACGAAGTAGTATATTGAAGAGGGATATGAAGTAGTATGTTTAAGAGGAATATGAAGTAGTATATTTAAGAGGAATATGAAGTAGTATATTTAAGAGGAATGTGAATTAGTATATTTAAGAGGAATATGAAGTAGTATATTTAAGAGGAATATGAAGTAGTATGTTTAAGAGGAATATGAAGTAGTATATTTAAGAGGAATATGAAGTAGTATGTTTAAGAGGATTATGAAGTATTATGTTTAAGAGGAATTTGAAGTAGTATGTTTAAGAGGTATATGAAGTAGTATGTTTAAGAGGAATATGAAGTAGTATTTTTAAGAGGAATATTAAGTAGTATGTTTAAGAGGAATATGAAGTAGTATGTTTAAGAGGAATATGAAGTAGTATGTTTAAGAGGAATATGAAGTAGTATTTTTAAGAGGAATATTAAGTAGTATGTTTAAGAGGAATATGAAGTAGTATATTTCAGAGGAATATGAAGTAGTATGTTTAAGAGGATTATGAAATATTATGTTTAAGAGGAATATGAAGTAGTATGTTTAAGAGGAATATGAAGTAGTATGTTTAAGAGGATTATGAAGTATTATGTTTAAGAGGAATATGAAGTAGTATGTTTAAGAGGAATATGAAGTAGTATGTTTAAGAGGATTATGAAGTATTATGTTTAAGAGGAATATGAAGTAGTATGTTTAAGAGGAATATGAAGTAGTATGTTTAAGAGGAATATGAAGTAGTATTTTTAAGACGAATATTAAGTAGTATGTTTAAGAGGAATATGAAGTAGTTTATTTAAGAGGAATATGAAGTAGTATGTTTAAGAGGGATATGAAGTAGTTTGTTTAAGAGTAATATGAAGTAGTATATTTAAGAGGAATATGAAGTAGTTTGTTTAAGAGGAATATGAAGTAGTATATTTAAGAGGAATATGAAGTATTATGTTTAAGAGGCATATGAAGTAGTATATTTAAGAGGAATATGAGGTTGTATGTTTAAGAGGAATATGGAGTAGTATGTTTTAGAGGAATATAAAGTAGTATATTTAAGAGGAATATGAAGTTGTATGTTTAAGAGGAATATGAAGTTGTATGTTTACGAGGAATATGCAGTAGTGTATTTTAGAGGAATATGAAGTATAATGTTTAAGATGAATATGTAGTAGTATGTTTAAGAGGAATATGAAGTAGTATGTTTAAGAGGATTATGAAGTATTATGTTTAAGAGGAATATGAAGTAGTATGTTTAAGAGGAATATGAAGTAGTATGTTTAAGAGGAATATGAAGTAGTATATTTAAGAGGAATATGAAGTAGTATGTTTAAGAGGAATATGAAGTAGTATATTCAAAAGGAATATGAGGTAGTATGTTTAAGAGGAATATGAAGTAGTATATTTAAGAGGAATATGAAGTATTATGTTAAAGAGGAATATGTAGCAATATGTTTAACAGGAATATGAAGTAGTATATTTAAGAGGAATATGAAGTAGTATGTGTAAGAGGAATATGAAGTAGTATGTTTAAGAGGAATATAAAGTAATATGTTTAAGAGGAATATGAAGTAGAATATTTAAGAGGAATATGAAGTAGTATGTTTAAGAGGAATATAAAGTATTATGTTTAAGAGGAATATGAAGTAGTTTGTTTAAGAGGTATATGAAGTAGTATATTTAAGAGGAATATGAAGTAGTTTGTTTAAGAGGAATATGAAGCAGTATGTTTAAGAGGAATATGAAGTAGCATGTTTAAGAGGAATATGAAGTAGTATGTTTAAGAGGAATAAAAAATAGTATATTTAAGAGGAATATGCAGTAGTTTATTTAAGAGGAATATGAAGTAGTATGTTTAAGAGGAATATGAAATAGTATGTTTAAGAGGAATATGAAGCATTGTGTTTAAGATGAATATGAAGTAGTATGTTTAAGAGGAATATTAAGTAGTATGTTTAAGAGGAATATGTAGTAGTATATTTAAGAGGAATATGAAGTAGTATGTTTAAGAGGAATATGAAGTATTATGTTTAAGAGGAATATGAAGTAGTATGTTTAAGAGGAATTAGAAGTAGTATGTTTAAGAGAAATATGAAGTAGTATAATTAAGAGGAATACGAAGTTGTATATTGAAGAGGGATGTGAAGTAGTATGTTTAAGAGGAATATGAAGTAGAATATTTAAGAGGAATATGAAGTAGTATATTTAAGAGGAATATGAAGTAGTATATTTAAGAGGAATATGAAGTAGTATATTTAAGAGGAATATGAACTAGTATGTTTAAGAGGAATATGAAGTAGTATATTTAAGAGGAATATGAAGTAGTATGTTTAAGAGGATTATGAAGTATTATGTTTAAGAGGAATATGAAGTAGTATGTTTAAGAGGAATATGAAGTAGTATGTTTAAGAGGAATATGAAGTAGTATTTTTAAGAGGAATATTAAGTAGTATATTTAAGAGGAATATGAAGTAGTATGTTTAAGAGGAATATGAAGTAGTATGTTTAAGAGGAATATGAAGTAGTATTTTTAAGAGGAATATTAAGTAGTATGTTTAAGAGGAATATGAAGTAGTATATTTAAGAGGAATATGAAGTAGTATGTTTAAGAGGATTATGAAGTATTATGTTTAAGAGGAATATGAAGTAGTATGTTTAAGAGGAATATGAAGTAGTATGTTTAAGAGGATTATGAAGTATTATGTTTAAGAGGAATATGAAGTAGTATGTTTAAGAGGAATATGAAGTAGTATGTTTAAGAGGATTATGAAGTATTATGTTTAAGAGGAATATGAAGTAGTATGTTTAAGAGGAATATGAAGTAGTATGTTTAAGAGGAATATGAAGTAGTATTTTTAAGAGGAATATTAAGTAGTATGTTTAAGAGGAATATGAAGTAGTTTATTTAAGAGGAATATGAAATAGTTTGTTTAAGAGGAATAAGAAGTAGTTTGTTTAAGAGGAATATGAAGTAGTATATTTAAGAGAAATATGAAGTAGTATGTTTAAAAGGAATATGAAGTAGTATATTTAAGAGGAGAATGAAGTATTATGTTTAAGAGGAATATGAAGTAGTATATTTAAGAGGAATATGAGGTTGTATGTTTAAGAGGAATATGGAGTAGTATGTTTAAGAGGAATATAAAGTAGTATAATTAAGAGGAATATGAAGTAGTATGTTTAAGAGGAATATGAAGTTGTATGTTTACGAGGAATATGCAGTAGTGTATTTTAGAGGAATATGAAGTATAATGTTTAAGATGCATATGTAGTAGTATGTTTAAGAGGAATATGAAGTAGTATGTTTAAGAGGATTATGAAGTATTATGTTTAAGAGGAATATGAAGTAGTATGTTTAAGAGGAATAAAAAATAGTATATTTAAGAGGAATATGCAGTAGTTTATTTAAGAGGAATATGAAGTAGTATGTTTAAGAGGAATATGAAATAGTATGTTTAAGAGGAATATGAAGCATTGTGTTTAAGATGAATATGAAGTCGTATGTTTAAGAGGAATATTAAGTAGTATGTTTAAGAGGAATATGTAGTAGTATATTTAAGAGGAATATGAAGTAGTATGTTTAAGAGGAATATGAAGTATTATGTTTAAGAGGAATATGAAGTAGTATGTTTAAGAGGAATTAGAAGTAGTATGTTTAAGAGAAATATGAAGTAGTATAATTAAGAGGAATACGAAGTAGTATATTGAAGAGGGATGTGAAGTAGTATGTTTAAGAGGAATATGAAGTAGTATATTTAAGAGGAATATGAAGTAGTATATTTAGGAGGAATATGAAGTAGTATATTTAAGAGGAATATGAAGTAGTATATTTAAGAGGAATATGAAGTAGTATGTTTAAGAGGAATATGAAGTAGTATATTTAAGAGGAATATGAAGTAGTATGTTTAAGAGGATTATGAAGTATTATGTTTAAGAGGAATATGAAGTAGTATGTTTAAGAGGAATATGAAGTAGTATGTTTAAGAGGAATATGAAGTAGTATTTTTAAGAGGAATATTAAGTAGTATATTTAAGAGGAATATGAAGTAGTATGTTTAAGAGGAATATGAAGTAGTATGTTTAAGAGGAATATGAAGTAGTATTTTTAAGAGGAATATTAAGTAGTATGTTTAAGAGGAATATGAAGTAGTATATTTAAGAGGAATATGAAGTAGTATGTTTAAGAGGATTATGAAGTATTATGTTTAAGAGAAATATGAAGTAGTATGTTTAAGAGGAATATGAAGTAGTATGTTTAAGAGGATTATGAAGTATTATGTTTAAGAGGAATATGAAGTAGTATGTTTAAGAGGAATATGAAGTAGTATGTTTAAGAGGATTATGAAGTATTATGTTTAAGAGGAATATGAAGTAGTATGTTTAAGAGGAATATGAAGTAGTATGTTTAAGAGGAATATGAAGTAGTATTTTTAAGAGGAATATTAAGTAGTATGTTTAAGAGGAATATGAAGTAGTTTATTTAAGAGGAATATGAATTAGTATGTTTAAGAGGAATATGAAGTAGTTTGTTTAAGAGGAATATGAAGTAGTATATTTAAGAGAAATATGAAGTAGTATGTTTAAGAGGAATATGAAGTAGTATATTTAAGAGGAGAATGAAGTATTATGTTTAAGAGGAATATGAAGTAGTATGTTTAAGAGGAATATAAAGTAGTATAATTAAGAGGAATATGAAGTAGTATGTTTAAGAGGAATATGAAGTTGTATGTTTACGAGGAATATGCAGTAGTGTATTTTAGAGGAATATGAAGTATAATGTTTAAGATGAATATGTAGTAGTATGTTTAAGAGGAATATGAAGTAGTATGTTTAAGAGGATTATGAAGTATTATGTTTAAGAGGAATATGAAGTAGTATGTTTAAGAGGAATATGAAGTAGTATGTTTAAGAGGAATATGAAGTAGTATATTTAAGAGGAATATGAAGTAGTATGTTTAAGAGGAATATGAAGTAGTATATTTAAGAGGAATATGAAGTATTATGTTTAAGAGGCATATGAAGTAGTATATTTAAGAGGAATATGAGGTTGTATGTTTAAGAGGAATATGGAGTAGTATGTTTTAGAGGAATATAAAGTAGTATATTTAAGAGGAATATGAAGTTGTATGTTTAAGAGGAATATGAAGTTGTATGTTTACGAGGAATATGCAGTAGTGTATTTTAGAGGAATATGAAGTATAATGTTTAAGATGAATATGTAGTAGTATGTTTAAGAGGAATATGAAGTAGTATGTTTAAGAGGATTATGAAGTATTATGTTTAAGAGGAATATGAAGTAGTATGTTTAAGAGGAATATGAAGTAGTATGTTTAAGAGGAATATGAAGTAGTATATTTAAGAGGAATATGAAGTAGTATGTTTAAGAGGAATATGAAGTAGTATATTTAAAAGAAATATGAGGTAGTATGTTTAAGAGGAATATGAAGTAGTATATTTAAGAGGAATATGAAGTATTATGTTAAAGAGGAATATGTAGCAATATGTTTAACAGGAATATGAAGTAGTATATTTAAGAGGAATATGAAGTAGTATGTGTAAGAGGAATATGAAGTAGTATGTTTAAGAGGAATATAAAGTAATATGTTTAAGAGGATTATGAAGTAGAATATTTAAAAGGAATATGAAGTAGTATGTTTAAGAGGAATATAAAGTATTATGTTTAAGAGGAATATGAAGTAGTTTGTTTAAGAGGTATATGAAGTAGTATATTTAAGAGGAATATGAAGTAGTTTGTTTAAGAGGAATATGAAGCAGTATGTTTAAGAGGAATATGAAGTAGCATGTTTAAGAGGAATATGAAGTAGTATGTTTAAGAGGAATAAAAAATAGTATATTTAAGAGGAATATGCAGTAGTTTATTTAAGAGGAATATGAAGTAGTATGTTTAAGAGGAATATGAAATAGTATGTTTAAGAGGAATATGAAGCATTGTGTTTAAGATGAATATGAAGTAGTATGTTTAAGAGGAATATTAAGTAGTATGTTTAAGAGGAATATGTAGTAGTATATTTAAGAGGAATATGAAGTAGTATGTTTAAGAGGAATATGAAGTATTATGTTTAAGAGGAATATGAAGTAGTATGTTTAAGAGGAATTAGAAGTAGTATGTTAAAGAGAAATATGAAGTAGTATAATTAAGAGGAATACGAAGTAGTATATTGAAGAGGGATGTGAAGTAGTATGTTTAAGAGGAATATGAAGTAGAATATTTAAGAGGAATATGAAGTAGTATATTTAAGAGGAATATGAAGTAGTATATTTAAGAGGAATATGAAGTAGTATATTTAAGAGGAATATGAAGTAGTATGTTTAAGAGGAATATGAAGTAGTATATTTAAGAGGAATATGAAGTAGTATGTTTAAGAGGATTATGAAGTATTATGTTTAAGAGGAATATGAAGTAGTATGTTTAAGAGGAATATGAAGTAGTATGTTTAAGAGGAATATGAAGTAGTATTTTTAAGAGGAATATTAAGTAGTATATTTAAGAGGAATATGAAGTAGTATGTTTAAGAGGAATATGAAGTAGTATGTTTAAGAGGAATATGAAGTAGTATTTTTAAGAGGAATATTAAGTAGTATGTTTAAGAGGAATATGAAGTAGTATATTTAAGAGGAATATGAAGTAGTATGTTTAAGAGGATTATGAAGTATTATGTTTAAGAGGAATATGAAGTAGTATGTTTAAGAGGAATATGAAGTAGTATGTTTAAGAGGATTATGAAGTATTATGTTTAAGAGGAATATGAAGTAGTATGTTTAAGAGGAATATGAAGTAGTATGTTTAAGAGGATTATGAAGTATTATGTTTAAGAGGAATATGAAGTAGTATGTTTAAGAGGAATATGAAGTAGTATGTTTAAGAAGAATATGAAGTAGTATTTTTAAGAGGAATATTAAGTAGTATGTTTAAGAGGAATATGAAGTAGTTTATTTAAGAGGAATATGAAATAGTATGTTTAAGAGGAATAAGAAGTAGTTTGTTTAAGAGGAATATGAAGTAGTATATTTAAGAGAAATATGAAGTAGTATGTTTAAGAGGAATATGAAGTAGTATATTTAAGAGGAGAATGAAGTATTATGTTTAAGAGGAATATGAAGTAGTATATTTAAGAGGAATATGAGGTTGTATGTTTAAGAGGAATATGGAGTAGTATGTTTAAGAGGAATATAAAGTAGTATAATTAAGAGGAATATGAAGTAGTATGTTTAAGAGGAATATGAAGTTGTATGTTTACGAGGAATATGCAGTAGTGTATTTTAGAGGAATATGAAGTATAATGTTTAAGATGAATATGTAGTAGTATGTTTAAGAGGAATATGAAGTAGTATGTTTAAGAGGATTATGAAGTATTATGTTTAAGAGGAATATGAAGTAGTATGTTTAAGAGGAATAAAAAATAGTATATTTAAGAGGAATATGCAGTAGTTTATTTAAGAGGAATATGAAGTAGTATGTTTAAGAGGAATTTGAAATAGTATGTTTAAGAGGAATATGAAGCATTGTGTTTAAGATGAATATGAAGTCGTATGTTTAAGAGGAATATTAAGTAGTATGTTTAAGAGGAATATGTAGTAGTATATTTAAGAGGAATATGAAGTAGTATGTTTAAGAGGAATATGAAGTATTATGTTTAAGAGGAATATGAAGTAGTATGTTTAAGAGGAATTAGAAGTAGTATGTTTAAGAGAAATATGAAGTAGTATAATTAAGAGGAATACGAAGTAGTATATTGAAGAGGGATGTGAAGTAGTATGTTTAAGAGGAATATGAAGTAGTATATTTAAGAGGAATATGAAGTAGTATATTTAGGAGGAATATGAAGTAGTATATTTAAGAGGAATATGAAGTAGTATATTTAAGAGGAATATGAAGTAGTATGTTTAAGAGGAATATGAAGTAGTATATTTAAGAGGAATATGAAGTAGTATGTTTAAGAGGATTATGAAGTATTATGTTTAAGAGGAATATGAAGTAGTATGTTTAAGAGGAATATGAAGTAGTATGTTTAAGAGGAATATGAAGTAGTATTTTTAAGAGGAATATTAAGTAGTATATTTAAGAGGAATATGAAGTAGTATGTTTAAGAGGAATATGAAGTAGTATGTTTAAGAGGAATATGAAGTAGTATTTTTAAGAGGAATATTAAGTAGTATGTTTAAGAGGAATATGAAGTAGTATATTTAAGAGGAATATGAAGTAGTATGTTTAAGAGGATTATGAAGTATTATGTTTAAGAGAAATATGAAGCAGTATGTTTAAGAGGAATATAAAGTAGTATGTTTAAGAGGATTATGAAGTATTATGTTTAAGAGGAATATGAAGTAGTATGTTTAAGAGGAATATGAAGTAGTATGTTTAAGAGGATTATGAAGTATTATGTTTAAGAGGAATATGAAGTAGTATGTTTAAGAGGAATATGAAGTAGTATGTTTAAGAGGAATATGAAGTAGTATTTTTAAGAGGAATATGAAGTAGTATGTTTAAGAGGAATATGAAGTAGTTTATTTAAGAGGAATATGAATTAGTATGTTTAAGAGGAATATGAAGTAGTTTGTTTAAGAGGAATATGAAGTAGTATATTTAAGAGAAATATGAAGTAGTATGTTTAAGAGGAATATGAAGTAGTATATTTAAGAGGAGAATGAAGTATTATGTTTAAGAGGAATATGAAGTAGTATGTTTAAGAGGAATATAAAGTAGTATAATTAAGAGGAATATGAAGTAGTATGTTTAAGAGGAATATGAAGTTGTATGTTTACGAGGAATATGCAGTAGTGTATTTTAGAGGAATATGAAGTATAATGTTTAAGATGAATATGTAGTAGTATGTTTAAGAGGAATATGAAGTAGCATGTTTAAGAGGAATATGAAGTAGTTTGTTTAAGAGGAATATAAAGTAATATGTTTAAGAGGAATTTGAAGTAGAATATTTAAGAGGAATATGAAGTAGTATGTTTAAGAGGATTATGAAGTATTATGTTTAAGAGGAATATGAAGTAGTATGTTTAAGAGGAATATGAAGTAGTATGTTTAAGAGGAATATGAAGTAGTATTTTTAAGAGGAATATTAAGTAGTATATTTAAGAGGAATATGAAGTAGTATGTTTAAGAGGAATATGAAGTAGTATGTTTAAGAGGAATATGAAGTAGTATGTTTAAGAGGAATATGAAGTAGTATTTTTAAGAGGAATATGAAGTAGTATGTTTAAGAGGAATATGAAGTAGTATATTTAAGAGGAATATGAAGTAGTATGTTTAAGACGATTATGAAGTATTATGTTTAAGAGGAATATGAAGTAGTATGTTTAAGAGGAATATGAAGTAGTATGTTTAAGAGGAATATGAAGTAGTATTTTTAAGAGGAATATTAAGTAGTATATTTAAGAGGAATATGAAGTAGTATGTTTAAGAGGAATATGAAGTAGTATGTTTAAGAGGAATATGAAGTAGTATTTTTAAGAGGAATATTAAGTAGTATGTTTAAGAGGAATATGAAGTAGTATATTTAAGAGGAATATGAAGTAGTATGTTTAAGAGGATTATGAAGTATTATGTTTAAGAGGAATATGAAGTAGTATGTTTAAGAGGAATATGAAGTAGTATGTTTAAGAGGATTATGAAGTATTATGCTTAAGAGGAATATGAAGTAGTATGTTTAAAAGGAATATGAAGTAGTATGTTTAAGAGGATTATGAAGTATTATGATTAAGAGGAATATGAAGTAGTATGTTTAAGAGGAATATGAAGTAGTATGTTTAAGAGGAATATGAAGTAGTATTTTTAAGAGGAATATTAAGTAGTATGTTTAAGAGGAATATGAAGTAGTTTATTTAAGAGGAATATGAAATAGTATATTTAAGAGGAATATGAGGTTGTATGTTTAAGAGGAATATGGAGTAGTATGTTTAAGAGGAATATAAAGTAGTATATTTAAGAGGAATATGAAGTAGTATGTTTAAGAGGAATATAAGTTGTATGTTTACGAGGAATATGCAGTAGTGTATTTTAGAGGAATATGATGTATAATGTTTAAGATGAATATGTAGTAGTATGTTTAAGAGGAATATGAAGTAGTATATTTAAGAGGAATATGAAGTAGTATGTTTAAGAGGAATATGAAGTAGTATATTTAAAAGGAATATGAGGTAGTATGTTTAAGAGGAATATGAAGAAGTATATTTAAGAGGAATATGAAGTATTATGTTAAAGAGGAATATGTAGCAATATGTTGACAGGAATATGAAGTAGTATATTTAAAAGGAATATGAAGTAGTATGCTTAAGAGGAATATGAAGTAGTATGTTTAAGAGGAATATGTAGTAGTATATTTAAGAGGAATATGAAGTAGTATGTTTAAGAGGAATATGAAGTATTATGTTTAAGAGGAATATGAAGTAGTATGTTTAAGAGGAATTAGAAGTAGTATGTTTAAGAGGAATATGGAGTAGTATGTTTAAGAGGAATATAAAGTAGTATATTTAAGAGGAGTATGAAGTAGTATGTTTAAGAGGAATATGAAGTTGTATGTTTACGAGGAATATGCAGTAGTGTATTTTAGAGGAATATGATGTATAATGTTTAAGAGGAATATGAAGTAGTATATTTAAAAGGAATATGAGGTAGTATGTTTAAGAGGAATATGAAGAAGTATATTTAAGAGGATTATGAAGTATTATGTTTAAGAGGAATATGAAGTAGTTTGTTTAAGAGGAATATGAAGTAGTATGTTTAAGAGGAATATGAAGTAGTATATTTAAGAGGAATATGAAGTAGTATGTTTAAGAGGAATATGAAGTAGTATATTTAAAAGGAATATGAGGTAGTATGTTTAAGAGGAATATGAAGAAGTATATTTAAGAGGAATATGAAGTATTATGTTAAAGAGGAATATGTAGCAATATGTTGACAGGAATATGAAGTAGTATATTTAAGAGGAATATGAAGTAGTATGTTTAAGAGGAATATGAAGTATTATGTTTAAGAGGAATATGAAGTAGTATGTTTAAGAGGAATTAGAAGTAGTATGTTTAAGAGAAATATGAAGTAGTATATTTAAGAGGAATACGAAGTAGTATATTGAAGAGGGATATGAAGTAGTATGTTTAAGAGGAATATAAAGTAATATGTTTAAGAGGAATATGAAGTAGAATATTTAAGAGGAATATGAAGTAGTATGTTTAAGAAGAATATAAAGTATTATGTTTAAGAGGAATATGAAGCAGTTTGTTTAAGAGGAATATGAAGTAGTTTATTTAAGAGGAATATGAAGTAGTTTGTTTAAGAGGAATATGAAGTAGTATGGTTAAGAGGAATATGAAGTAGTATGTTTAAGGGGAATATGAAGTAGTATGTTTAAGAGGAATATGAAGTAGTATATTTAAGAGGAATATGAAGTAGTATGTTTAAGAGGATTATGAAGTATTATGTTTAAGAGGAATATGAAGTAGTATGTTTAAGAGGAATATGAAGTAGTATGTTTAAGAGGAATATGAAATAGTATTTTTAAGAGGAATATTAAGTAGTATGTTTAAGAGGAATATGAAGTAGTATGTTTAAGAGGAATATGAAGTAGTATGTTTAAGAGGAATATGAAGTAGTATTTTTAAGAGGAATATTAAGTAGTATGTTTAAGAGGAATATGAAGTAGTATATTTAAGAGGAATATGAAGTTGTATGTTTAAGAGGATTATGAAGTATTATGTTTAAGAGGAATATGAAGTAGTATGTTTAGGAGGAATATGAAGTAGTATGTTTAAGAGGATTATGAAGTATTATGTTTAAGAGGAATATGAAGTAGTATGTTTAAGAGGAATATGAAGTAGTATGTTTAAGAGTAATATGAAGTAGTATTTTTAAGAGGAATATTAACTAGTATGTTTAAGAGGAATATGAAGTAGTTTATTTAAGAGGAATATGAAGTAGTATGTTTAAGAGGAATATGAAGTAGTTTGTTAAAGAGGAATATGAAGTAGTATATTTAAGAGGAATATGAAGTAGTATGTTTAAGAGGAATATGAAGTAGTATATTTAAGAGGAATATGAAGTATTATGTTTAAGAGGAATATGAAGTAGTATATTTAAGAAGCATATGTGGTTGTATGTTTAAGAGGAATATGGATTAGTATGTTTAAGAGGAATATAAAGTAGTATATTTAAGAGGAATATGAAGTAGTATGTTTAAGAGGAATATGAAGTTGTATGTTTAAGAGGAATATGCAGTAGTGTATTTTAGAGGAATATGAAGTATAATGTTTAAGATGAATATGATATAGTATGTTTAAGAGGAATATAAAGTAATATGTAGTAGTATGTTTAAGAGGAATATGTGGTAGTATGTTTAAGAGGATTATGAAGTATTATGTTTAAGAGGAATATGGAGTAGTATGTTTAAGAGGAATATGAAGTAGTATGTTTAAGAGGAATATGAAGTAGTATATTTAAAAGGAATATGAGGTAGTATGTTTAAGAGGTATATGAAGTAGTATATTTAAGAGGAATATGAAGTATTATGTTAAAGAGGAATATGTAGCAATATGTTTAACAGGAATAAGAAGTAGTATATTTAAGAGGAATATGAAGTAGTATGTTTAAGAGGAATATGAAGTAGTATGTTTAAGAGGAATATAAAGTAATATGTTTAAGAGGAATATGAAGTAGAATAATTAAGAGGAATATGAAGTAGTATGTTTAGGAGGAATATAAAGTATTATGTTTAACAGGAATATGAAGTAGTTAGTTTAAGAGGAATATGAAGTAATATATTTAAGAGGAATATGAAGTAGTTTGTTTAAGAGGAATATGAAGTAGTATGTTTAAGAGGAATATGAAGTAGTATGTTTAAGAGGAATATGAAGTAGTATGTTTAAGAGGAATAAGAAATAGTATATTTAAGAGGAATATGCAGTAGTTTATTTAAGAGGAATATGAAGTAGTATGTTTAAGAGGAATATTAAGTAGTATGTTTAAGAGGAATATGTAGTAGTATATTTAAGAGGAATATAAAGTAGTATGTTTAAGAGGAATATGAAGTATTATGTTTAAGAGGAATATGAAGTAGTATATTTAAGAGGAATATGAAGTAGTATATTTAAAAGGAATATGAAGTAGTATATTTAAGAGGAATATGAAGTAGTATATTTAAGAGGAATATGAAGTAGTATATTTAAGAGGAATATGAAGTAGTATATTTAAGAGGAATATGAAGTAGTATGTTTAATAGGAATATGAAGTAGTATGTTTAAGAGGAATATGAAGTAGTACGTTTAAGAGGAATATGAAGTCGTATATTTAAGAGGAATATACAGTAGTTTATTTGAGAGGAATATGAAGTAGTATGTTTAAGAGGAATATGAAGTAGTATGTTTAAGAAAAATATGCAATAGTATATTTAAGAGGAATATGAAGTAGTATATTTAAGAGGAATATGAAATAGTATGTTTAAGACGATAATGAAGTAGTATGTTTAAAAGGAATATAAAGTAGTATGTTTAAGAGGAATATGAAGTAGTATGTTTAAGAGGAATATGAAGTTGTATGTTTAACAGGATTATAAAGTAGTATATTTAAGAGGTATATAAAGTAGTATGTTTAAGTGGAATATGAAGTAGTAAGTTTAAGAGGAATATGAAGTAGTATGTTTAAGAGGAATATGCAGTAGTGTATTTAAGAGGAATATGAAGTAGTATATTTAAGAGGAATATGAAGTAGTATATTTAAGAGGAATATGAAGTTGTATGTTTAAGAGGATTATGAAGTATTATGTTTAAGAGGAATATGAAGTAGTATGTTTAGGAGGAATATGAAGTAGTATGTTTAAGAGGAATATGAAGAAGTATATTTAAGAGGATTATGAAGTATTATGTTTAAGAGGAATATGAAGTAGTTTGTTTAAGAGGAATATGAAGTAGTATGTTTAAGAGGAATATGAAGTAGTATATTTAAGAGGAATATGAAGTAGTATGTTTAAGAGGAATATGAAGTAGTATATTTAAAAGGAATATGAGGTAGTATGTTTAAGAGGAATATGAAGAAGTATATTTAAGAGGAATATGAAGTATTATGTTAAAGAGGAATATGTAGCAATATGTTGACAGGAATATGAAGTAGTATATTTAAGAGGAATATGAAGTAGTATGTTTAAGAGGAATATGAAGTATTATGTTTAAGAGGAATATGAAGTAGTATGTTTAAGAGGAATTAGAAGTAGTATGTTTAAGAGAAATATGAAGTAGTATATTTAAGAGGAATACGAAGTAGTATATTGAAGAGGGATATGAAGTAGTATGTTTAAGAGGAATATAAAGTAATATGTTTAAGAGGAATATGAAGTAGAATATTTAAGAGGAATATGAAGTAGTATGTTTAAGAGGAATATAAAGTATTATGTTTAAGAGGAATATGAAGCAGTTTGTTTAAGAGGAATATGAAGTAGTTTATTTAAGAGGAATATGAAGTAGTTTGTTTAAGAGGAATATGAAGTAGTATGGTTAAGAGGAATATGAAGTAGTATGTTTAAGAGGAATATGAAGTAGTATGTTTAAGAGGAATATGAAGTAGTATATTTAAGAGGAATATGAAGTAGTATGTTTAAGAGGATTATGAAGTATTATGTTTAAGAGGAATATGAAGTAGTATGTTTAAGAGGAATATGAAGTAGTATGTTTAAGAGGAATATGAAATAGTATTTTTAAGAGGAATATTAAGTAGTATGTTTAAGAGGAATATGAAGTAGTATGTTTAAGAGGAATATGAAGTAGTATGTTTAAGAGGAATATGAAGTAGTATTTTTAAGAGGAATATTAAGTAGTATGTTTAAGAGGAATATGAAGTAGTATATTTAAGAGAAATATGAAGTTGTATGTTTAAGAGGATTATGAAGTATTATGTTTAAGAGGAATATGAAGTAGTATGTTTAGGAGGAATATGAAGTAGTATGTTTAAGAGGATTATGAAGTATTATGTTTAAGAGGAATATGAAGTAGTATGTTTAAGAGGAATATGAAGTAGTATGTTTAAGAGTAATATGAAGTAGTATTTTTAAGAGGAATATTAACTAGTATGTTTAAGAGGAATATGAAGTAGTTTATTTAAGAGGAATATGAAGTAGTATGTTTAAGAGGAATATGAAGTAGTTTGTTAAAGAGGAATATGAAGTAGTATATTTAAGAGGAATATGAAGTAGTATGTTTAAGAGGAATATGAAGTAGTATATTTAAGAGGAATATGAAGTATTATGTTTAAGAGGAATATGAAGTAGTATATTTAAGAAGCATATGTGGTTGTATGTTTAAGAGGAATATGGAGTAGTATGTTTAAGAGGAATATAAAGTAGTATATTTAAGAGGAATATCAAGTAGTATGTTTAAGAGGAATATGAAGTATTATGTTTAAGAGGAATATGGAGTAGTATATTTAAAAGGAATATGAGGTAGTATGTTTAAGAGGTATATGAAGTAGTATATTTAAGAGGAATATGAAGTATTATGTTAAAGAGGAATATGTAGCAATATGTTTAACAGGAATAAGAAGTAGTATATTTAAGAGGAATATGAAGTAGTATGTTTAAGAGGAATATGAAGTAGTATGTTTAAGAGGAATATAAAGTAATATGTTTAAGAGGAATATGAAGTAGAATAATTAAGAGGAATATGAAGTAGTATGTTTAGGAGGAATATAAAGTATTATGTAGTAGTATGTTTAAGAGGAATATGTGGTAGTATGTTTAAGAGGATTATGAAGTATTATGTTTAAGAGGAATATGGAGTAGTATATTTAAAAGGAATATGAGGTAGTATGTTTAAGAGGTATATGAAGTAGTATATTTAAGAGGAATATGAAGTATTATGTTAAAGAGGAATATGTAGCAATATGTTTAACAGGAATAAGAAGTAGTATATTTAAGAGGA
This sequence comes from Atherix ibis, assembly GCA_958298945.1. Taxonomy (NCBI): domain Eukaryota; kingdom Metazoa; phylum Arthropoda; class Insecta; order Diptera; family Athericidae; genus Atherix; species Atherix ibis. Next base: position 774,726 of record CATQJD010000064.1, on the reverse strand, counting down.
ATATGAAGTAGTATGTTTAAGAGGAATATGAAGTAGTATGTTTAAGAGGAATATAAAGTAATATGTTTAAGAGGAATATGAAGTAGAATAATTAAGAGGAATATGAAGTAGTATGTTTAGGAGGAATATAAAGTATTATGTTTAACAGGAATATGAAGTAGTTAGTTTAAGAGGAATATGAAGTAATATATTTAAGAGGAATATGAAGTAGTTTGTTTAAGAGGAATATGAAGTAGTATGTTTAAGAGGAATATGAAGTAGTATGTTTAAGAGGAATATGAAGTAGTATGTTTAAGAGGAATAAGAAATAGTATATTTAAGAGGAATATGCAGTAGTTTATTTAAGAGGAATATGAAGTAGTATGTTTAAGAGGAATATGAAATAGTATGTTTAAGAGGAATATGAAGCATTATGTTTAAGATGAATATGAAGTAGTATGTTTAAGAGGAATATTAAGTAGTATGTTTAAGAGGAATATGTAGTAGTATATTTAAGAGGAATATAAAGTAGTATGTTTAAGAGGAATATGAAGTATTATGTTTAAGAGGAATATGAAGTAGTATATTTAAGAGGAATATGAAGTAGTATATTTAAAAGGAATATGAAGTAGTATATTTAAGAGGAATATGAAGTAGTATATTTAAGAGGAATATGAAGTAGTATATTTAAGAGGAATATGAAGTAGTATATTTAAGAGGAATATGAAGTAGTATGTTTAATAGGAATATGAAGTAGTATGTTTAAGAGGAATATGAAGTAGTACGTTTAAGAGGAATATGAAGTCGTATATTTAAGAGGAATATACAGTAGTTTATTTGAGAGGAATATGAAGTAGTATGTTTAAGAGGAATATGAAGTAGTATGTTTAAGAAAAATATGCAATAGTATATTTAAGAGGAATATGAAGTAGTATATTTAAGAGGAATATGAAATAGTATGTTTAAGACGATAATGAAGTAGTATGTTTAAAAGGAATATAAAGTAGTATGTTTAAGAGGAATATGAAGTAGTATGTTTAAGAGGAATATGAAGTTGTATGTTTAACAGGATTATAAAGTAGTATATTTAAGAGGTATATAAAGTAGTATGTTTAAGTGGAATATGAAGTAGTAAGTTTAAGAGGAATATGAAGTAGTATGTTTAAGAGGAATATGCAGTAGTGTATTTAAGAGGAATATGAAGTAGTATATTTAAGAGGAATATGAAGTAGTATATTTAAGAGGAATATGAAGTTGTATGTTTAAGAGGATTATGAAGTATTATGTTTAAGAGGAATATGAAGTAGTATGTTTAGGAGGAATATGAAGTAGTATGTTTAAGAGGATTATGAAGTATTATGTTTAAGAGGAATATGAAGTAGTATGTTTAAGAGGAATATGAAGTAGTATGTTTAAGAGTAATATGAAGTAGTATTTTTAAGAGGAATATTAACTAGTATGTTTAAGAGGAATATGAAGTAGTTTATTTAAGAGGAATATGAAGTAGTATGTTTAAGAGGAATATGAAGTAGTTTGTTAAAGAGGAATATGAAGTAGTATATTTAAGAGGAATATGAAGTAGTATGTTTAAGAGGAATATGAAGTAGTATATTTAAGAGGAATATGAAGTATTATGTTTAAGAGGAATATGAAGTAGTATATTTAAGAAGCATATGTGGTTGTATGTTTAAGAGTAATATGGAGTAGTATGTTTAAGAGGAATATAAAGTAGTATATTTAAGAGGAATATGAAGTAGTATGTTTAAGAGGAATATGAAGTTGTATGTTTAAGAGGAATATGCAGTAGTGTATTTTAGAGGAATATGAAGTATAATGTTTAAGATGAATATGATATAGTATGTTTAAGAGGAATATAAAGTAATATGTAGTAGTATGTTTAAGAGGAATATGTGGTAGTATGTTTAAGAGGATTATGAAGTATTATGTTTAAGAGGAATATGGAGTAGTATGTTTAAGAGGAATATGAAGTAGTATGTTTAAGAGGAATATGAAGTAGTATATTTAAGAGTAATATTAATTAGTATGTTTAAGAGGAATATGAAGTAGTTTATTTAAGAGGAATATGAAGTAGTATGTTTAAGAGGAATATGAAGTAGTTTGTTTAAGAGGAACATGAAGTAGTATATTAAAGAGGAATATGAAGTAGTATGTTTAAGAGGAATATGAAGTAGTATATTTAAAAGGAATATGAGGTAGTATGTTTAAGAGGAATATGAAGTAGTATATTTAAGAGGAATATGAAGTATTATGTTAAAGAGGAATATGTAGCAATATGTTTAACAGGAATAAGAAGTAGTATATTTAAGAGGAATATGAAGTAGTATGTTTAAGAGGAATATGAAGTAGTATGTTTAAGAGGAATATAAAGTAATATGTTTAAGAGGAATATGAAGTAGAATAATTAAGAGGAATATGAAGTAGTATGTTTAGGAGGAATATAAAGTATTATGTTTAACAGGAATATGAAGTAGTTAGTTTAAGAGGAATATGAAGTAATATATTTAAGAGGAATATGAAGTAGTTTGTTTAAGAGGAATATGAAGTAGTATGTTTAAGAGGAATATGAAGTAGTATGTTTAAGAGGAATATGAAGTAGTATGTTTAAGAGGAATAAGAAATAGTATATTTAAGAGGAATATGCAGTAGTTTATTTAAGAGGAATATGAAGTAGTATTTTTAAGAGGAATATGAAATAGTATGTTTAAGAGGAATATGAAGCATTGTGTTTAAGATGAATATGAAGTAGTATGTTTAAGAGGAATATTAAGTATTATGTTTAAGAGGAATATGTAGTAGTATATTTAAGAGGAATATAAAGTAGTATGTTTAAGAGGAATATGAAGTATTATGTTTAAGAGGAATATGAAGTAGTATATTTAAGAGGAATATGAAGTAGTATATTTAAAAGGAATATGAAGTAGTATATTTAAGAGGAATATGAAGTAGTATATTTAAGAGGAATATGAAGTAGTATATTTAAGAGGAATATGAAGTAGTATATTTAAGAGGAATATGAAGTAGTATGTTTAATAGGAATATGAAGTAGTATGTTTAAGAGGAATATGAAGTAGTACGTTTAAGAGGAATATGAAGTCGTATATTTAAGAGGAATATACAGTAGTTTATTTGAGAGGAATATGAAGTAGTATGTTTAAGAGGAATATGAAGTAGTATGTTTAAGAAAAATATGCAATAGTATATTTAAGAGGAATATGAAGTAGTATATTTAAGAGGAATATGAAATAGTATGTTTAAGACGATAATGAAGTAGTATGTTTAAAAGGAATATAAAGTAGTATGTTTAAGAGGAATATGAAGTAGTATGTTTAAGAGGAATATGAAGTTGTATGTTTAACAGGATTATAAAGTAGTATATTTAAGAGGTATATAAAGTAGTATGTTTAAGTGGAATATGAAGTAGTAAGTTTAAGAGGAATATGAAGTAGTATGTTTAAGAGGAATATGCAGTAGTGTATTTAAGAGGAATATGAAGTAGTATATTTAAGAGGAATATGAAGTAGTGTGTTTAAGAGGAATATGAAGTTGTATGTTTAAGAGGAATATGAAGTAGTAAGTTTAAGAGGAATATGAAGTAGTATGTTTAAGAGGAATATGAAGTAGTATGTTAAAAAGGAATATGAAGTAGTATATTTAAGAGGAATATGAAGTAGTATGTTTAAGAGGATTATGAAGTATTATGTTTAAGAGGAATATGAAGTAGTATGTTTAAGAGGAATATGAAGTAGTATGTTTAAGAGGAATATGAAGTAGTATTTTTAAGAGGAATATTAAGTAGTATGTTTAAGAGGATTATGAAGTATTATGTTTAAGAGGAATATGAAGTAGTATGTTTAAGAGGAATATGAAGTAGTATGTTTAAGGGGTACATGAAGTAGTATTTTTAAGGGGAATATTAAGTAGTATGCTTAAGAGGAATATGAAGTAGTATATTTAAGAGGAATATGAAGTAGTATGTTTAAGAGGAATAAGAAGTAGTTTGTTTAAGAGGAATATGAAGTAGTATATTTAAGAGGAATATGCAGTAGTTTATTTAAGAGGAATATGAAGTAGTATGTTTAAGAGGAATATGAAGTAGTATGTTTAAGAGGAATATGCAGTAGTACATTTAAGAGGAATATGAAGTAGTTTATTTAAGAGGAATATGAAGTAGTATGTTTAAGAGGAATATGAAGTAGTATATTTAAGGGGAATATGAAGTAGTATATTTAAGAGGAATATGAAGTAGTATGTTTAAGAGGAATATGAAGTAGTATGTTTAAGAGGAATATGAAGTAGTATGTTTAGAGGAATATGCAATATTATATTTAAGAGGAATATGAAGTAGTATGTTTAAGAGGAATATGAAGTAGTATATTTAAGAGGAATATGGGGCAGTATGTTTAAGAGGAATATGAAGTAGTATGTTTAAGAGGAATATGAAGTAGTATGTTTAAGAGGAATATGTAGCATTATGTTTAACAGGAATATGAAGTAGTATATTTAAGAGGAATATGAAGTAGTATGTTTAAGAGGAATATAAAGTAGTATGTTTAAGAGGAATATTAAGTAGTATGTTTAAGAGGAATTTGAAGTAGTATATTTAAGAGGAATATGAAGTAGTATGTTTAAGAGGAATATAAAGTATTATGTTTAAGAGGAATATGAAGTAGTATGTTTAAGAGGAATATGAAGTAGTATATTTAAGAAAAATATGAAGTAGTTTGTTTAAAAGGAATATGAAGTAGTATGTTTAAGAGGAAAATGGAGTAGTATGTTTAAGAGGAATATGAAGTTGTATGTTTAAGAGGAATAAGAAGTAGTATATTTAAGAAGAATATGCAGTAGTTTATTTAAGAGGAATATGAAGTAGTATGTTTAAGAGGAATATAATTTAGTATGTTTAAGAGGAATATGCAGTAGTATATTTAAGAGGAATATGAAGTAGTATATTTAAGAGGAATATGAAGTAGTATATTTAAGAGGAATATGAAATAGTATATTTAAGAGGAATATGAAGTAGTATATTTAAGAGGAATATGAAGTAGTATGTTTAATAGGAATATGAAGTAGTATGTTTAAGAGGAATATGAAGTAGTATGTTTAAGATAAATATGCAGTAGTATATTTAAGAGGAATATGAAGAAGTATATTTAAGAGGTTATGAAGTAGTATGTTTAAGAGGAATATGAATTAGTATGTTTAAAAGGAATATGAAGTAGTATGTTTAAGAGGAATATGAAGTAGTATGTTTAAGAGGAATATGAAGTAGTATGTTTAAGAGGAATATGAAGTAGTATGCTTAAGAGGATTATGAAGTATTATGTTTAAGAGGAATATGAAGTAGTATGTTTAAGAGGAATATGAAGTAGTGTGTTTAAGAGGAATATGAAGTTGTATGTTTAAGAGGAATATGAAGTAGTATGTTTAAGAGGAATATGAAGTAGTATGCTTAAGAGGATTATGAAGTATTATGTTTAAGAGGAATATGAAGTAGTATGTTTAAGAGGAATATGAAGTAGTATGTTTAAGAGGAATATGAAGTAGTATGTTCAAGAGGAATATGAAGTAGTATGTTTAAGAGGAATATGAAGTAGTATATTTAAGAGGAATATGCAGTAGTATATTTAAGAGGAATAGGAAGTAGTATATTTAAGAGGAATATGAAGTAGTGTGTTTAAGAGGAATATGAAGTTGTATGTTTAAGAGGAATATGAAGTAGTATGTTTAAGAGGAATATGAAGTAGTATGTTTAAGAGGAATATGAAGTAGTATGTTAAAGAGGAATATGAAGTAGTATATTTAAGAGGAATATGAAGTAGTATGCTTAAGAGGATTATGAAGTATTATGTTTAAGAGGAATATGAAGTAGTATGTTTAAGAGGAATATGAAGTAGTATGTTTAAGAGGAATATGAAGTAGTATTTTTAAGGGGAATATTAAGTAGTATGTTTAAGAGGAATATGAAGTAGTATATTTAAGAGGAATATGAAGTAGTATGTTTAAGAGGAATAAGAAATAGTTTGTTTAAGAGGAATATGAAGTAGTATATTTAAGAGGAATATGAAGTAGTATGTTCAAGAGGAATATGAAGTAGTATATTTAAGAGGAATATGAAGAAGTATGTTTAAGAAGAATATGAAGTAGTGTATTTAAGAGGAATATGGGGTAGTATGTTTAAGAGGAATATGAAGTAGTATATTTAAGAGGAATATGAAGTAGTATGTTTAAGAAGAATATGAAGTAGTATATTTAAGAGGATTATGGGGTAGTATGTTTAAGAGGAATATTAAATAGTATGTTTAAGAGGAATATGAAGTAATATATTTAAGAGGAATATGAAGTAGTATGTTTAAGAGGAATATAAAGTATTATGTTTAAGAGGAATATGAAGTGGTATGTTTAAGGGGAATATGAAGTAGTATATTTAAGAGGAATATGAAGTAGTTTGGTTAAGAGTAATATGAAGTAGTATATTTAAGAGGAATATGAAGTAGTATAATTAAGAGGGATATGAAGTTGTATGTTTAAGAGGAATAAGAAGTAGTATATTTAAGAAGAATATGCAGTAGTTCATTTAAGAGGAATATGAAGTATTATGTTTAAGAGGAATATGAAGTAGTATGTTTAAGAGGAATATGCAGTAGTATATTTAAGAGGAATATGAAGTAGTATATTTAAGAGGAATATGAAGTAGTATGTTTAAGAGGAATATGAAGTAGTATATTTAAGGGGAATATGAAGTAGTATATTTAAGAGGAATATGAAGTAGTATGTTTAACAGGAATATGAAGTAGTATGTTTAAGAGGAATATGAAGTAGTATGTTTAAGAGGAATATGCAATATTATATTTAAGAGGAATATGAAATAGTATGTTTAAGAGGAATATGAAGTAGTATGTTTAAGAGGAATATGAGGTAGTATGTTTATGAGAAATATGAAGTAGTATTTTTAAGAGGAATATGAAGTAGTATGTTTATGAGGAATATGAAGTAGTATGTTTAAGAGGAATATGCAATATTATATTTAAGAGGAATATGAAGTAGTATGTTTAAGAGAAATATGAAGTAGTATGTTTAAGAGGAATAAGAAGTTGTATATTTAAGAAGAATATGCAATAGTTTATTTAAGAGGAATATGAAGTAGTATGTTTAAGAGGAATATGCAGTAGTATGTTTAAGAGGAATATGCAGTAGTATATTTAAGAGGAATATGAAGTAGTATATTTAAGAGGAATATGAAGTAGTATGTTTAAGAGGAATATGAAGTAGTATATTTAAGGGGAATATGAAGTAGTATATTTAAGAGGAATATGAAGTAGTATGTTTAACAGGAATATGAAGTAGTATGTTTAAGAGGAATATGAAGTAGTATGTTTAAGAGGAATATGCAATATTATATTTAAGAGGAATATGAAATAGTATGTTTAAGAGGAATATGAAGTAGTATGTTTAAGAGGAATATGAGGTAGTATGTTTATGAGAAATATGAAGTAGTATTTTTAAGAGGAATATGAAGTAGTATGTTTATGAGGAATATGAAGTAGTATGTTTAAGAGGAATATGCAATATTATATTTAAGAGGAATATGAAGTAGTATGTTTAAGAGAAATATGAAGTAGTATGTTTAAGAGGAATAAGAAGTTGTATATTTAAGAAGAATATGCAATAGTTTATTTAAGAGGAATATGAAGTAGTATGTTTAAGAGGAATATGCAGTAGTATGTTTAAGAGGAATATGCAGTAGTATGTTTAAGAGGAATATGTAGCATTATGTTTAACAGGAATATGAAGTAGTATATTTAAGAGGAATATGAAGTAGTATGTTTAAGAGGAATATAAAGTAGTATGTTTAAGAGGAATATTAAGTAGTATGTTTAAGAGGAATTTGAAGTAGTATATTTAAGAGGAATATGAAGTAGTATGTTTAAGAGGAATATAAAGTATTATGTTTAAGAGGAATATGAAGTAGTATGTTTAAGAGGAATATGAAGTAGTATATTTAAGAAAAATATGAAGTAGTTTGTTTAAAAGGAATATGAAGTAGTATGTTTAAGAGGAAAATGGAGTAGTATGTTTAAGAGGAATATGAAGTTGTATGTTTAAGAGGAATAAGAAGTAGTATATTTAAGAAGAATATGCAGTAGTATATTTAAGAGGAATATGAAGTAGTATGTTTAAGAGGATTATGAAGTATTATGTTTAAGAGGAATATGAAGTAGTATGTTTAAGAGGAATATGAAGTAGTATGTTTAAGAGGAATATGAAGTAGTATTTTTAAGAGGAATATTAAGTAGTATGTTTAAGAGGATTATGAAGTATTATGTTTAAGAGGAATATGAAGTAGTATGTTTAAGAGGAATATGAAGTAGTATGTTTAAGGGGTACATGAAGTAGTATTTTTAAGGGGAATATTAAGTAGTATGCTTAAGAGGAATATGAAGTAGTATATTTAAGAGGAATATGAAGTAGTATGTTTAAGAGGAATAAGAAGTAGTTTGTTTAAGAGGAATATGAAGTAGTATATTTAAGAGGAATATGCAGTAGTTTATTTAAGAGGAATATGAAGTAGTATGTTTAAGAGGAATATGAAGTAGTATGTTTAAGAGGAATATGCAGTAGTACATTTAAGAGGAATATGAAGTAGTTTATTTAAGAGGAATATGAAGTAGTATGTTTAAGAGGAATATGAAGTAGTATATTTAAGGGGAATATGAAGTAGTATATTTAAGAGGAATATGAAGTAGTATGTTTAAGAGGAATATGAAGTAGTATGTTTAAGAGGAATATGAAGTAGTATGTTTAGAGGAATATGCAATATTATATTTAAGAGGAATATGAAGTAGTATGTTTAAGAGGAATATGAAGTAGTATATTTAAGAGGAATATGGGGCAGTATGTTTAAGAGGAATATGAAGTAGTATGTTTAAGAGGAATATGAAGTAGTATGTTTAAGAGGAATATGTAGCATTATGTTTAACAGGAATATGAAGTAGTATATTTAAGAGGAATATGAAGTAGTATGTTTAAGAGGAATATAAAGTAGTATGTTTAAGAGGAATATTAAGTAGTATGTTTAAGAGGAATTTGAAGTAGTATATTTAAGAGGAATATGAAGTAGTATGTTTAAGAGGAATATAAAGTATTATGTTTAAGAGGAATATGAAGTAGTATGTTTAAGAGGAATATGAAGTAGTATATTTAAGAAAAATATGAAGTAGTTTGTTTAAAAGGAATATGAAGTAGTATGTTTAAGAGGAAAATGGAGTAGTATGTTTAAGAGGAATATGAAGTTGTATGTTTAAGAGGAATAAGAAGTAGTATATTTAAGAAGAATATGCAGTAGTTTATTTAAGAGGAATATGAAGTAGTATGTTTAAGAGGAATATAATTTAGTATGTTTAAGAGGAATATGCAGTAGTATATTTAAGAGGAATATGAAGTAGTATATTTAAGAGGAATATGAAGTAGTATATTTAAGAGGAATATGAAATAGTATATTTAAGAGGAATATGAAGTAGTATATTTAAGAGGAATATGAAGTAGTATGTTTAATAGGAATATGAAGTAGTATGTTTAAGAGGAATATGAAGTAGTATGTTTAAGATAAATATGCAGTAGTATATTTAAGAGGAATATGAAGAAGTATATTTAAGAGGTTATGAAGTAGTATGTTTAAGAGGAATATGAATTAGTATGTTTAAAAGGAATATGAAGTAGTATGTTTAAGAGGAATATGAAGTAGTATGTTTAAGAGGAATATGAAGTAGTATGTTTAAGAGGAATATGAAGTAGTATGCTTAAGAGGATTATGAAGTATTATGTTTAAGAGGAATATGAAGTAGTATGTTTAAGAGGAATATGAAGTAGTGTGTTTAAGAGGAATATGAAGTTGTATGTTTAAGAGGAATATGAAGTAGTATGTTTAAGAGGAATATGAAGTAGTATGCTTAAGAGGATTATGAAGTATTATGTTTAAGAGGAATATGAAGTAGTATGTTTAAGAGGAATATGAAGTAGTATGTTTAAGAGGAATATGAAGTAGTATGTTCAAGAGGAATATGAAGTAGTATGTTTAAGAGGAATATGAAGTAGTATATTTAAGAGGAATATGCAGTAGTATATTTAAGAGGAATATGAAGTAGTATATTTAAGAGGAATATGAAGTAGTGTGTTTAAGAGGAATATGAAGTTGTATGTTTAAGAGGAATATGAAGTAGTATGTTTAAGAGGAATATGAAGTAGTATGTTTAAGAGGAATATGAAGTAGTATGTTAAAGAGGAATATGAAGTAGTATATTTAAGAGGAATATGAAGTAGTATGCTTAAGAGGATTATGAAGTATTATGTTTAAGAGGAATATGAAGTAGTATGTTTAAGAGGAATATGAAGTAGTATGTTTAAGAGGAATATGAAGTAGTATTTTTAAGGGGAATATTAAGTAGTATGTTTAAGAGGAATATGAAGTAGTATATTTAAGAGGAATATGAAGTAGTATGTTTAAGAGGAATAAGAAATAGTTTGTTTAAGAGGAATATGAAGTAGTATATTTAAGAGGAATATGAAGTAGTATGTTCAAGAGGAATATGAAGTAGTATATTTAAGAGGAATATGAAGAAGTATGTTTAAGAAGAATATGAAGTAGTGTATTTAAGAGGAATATGGGGTAGTATGTTTAAGAGGAATATGAAGTAGTATATTTAAGAGGAATATGAAGTAGTATGTTTAAGAAGAATATGAAGTAGTATATTTAAGAGGATTATGGGGTAGTATGTTTAAGAGGAATATTAAATAGTATGTTTAAGAGGAATATGAAGTAATATATTTAAGAGGAATATGAAGTAGTATGTTTAAGAGGAATATAAAGTATTATGTTTAAGAGGAATATGAAGTGGTATGTTTAAGGGGAATATGAAGTAGTATATTTAAGAGGAATATGAAGTAGTTTGGTTAAGAGTAATATGAAGTAGTATATTTAAGAGGAATATGAAGTAGTATAATTAAGAGGGATATGAAGTTGTATGTTTAAGAGGAATAAGAAGTAGTATATTTAAGAAGAATATGCAGTAGTTCATTTAAGAGGAATATGAAGTATTATGTTTAAGAGGAATATGAAGTAGTATGTTTAAGAGGAATATGCAGTAGTATATTTAAGAGGAATATGAAGTAGTATATTTAAGAGGAATATGAAGTAGTATGTTTAAGAGGAATATGAAGTAGTATATTTAAGGGGAATATGAAGTAGTATATTTAAGAGGAATATGAAGTAGTATGTTTAACAGGAATATGAAGTAGTATGTTTAAGAGGAATATGAAGTAGTATGTTTAAGAGGAATATGCAATATTATATTTAAGAGGAATATGAAATAGTATGTTTAAGAGGAATATGAAGTAGTATGTTTAAGAGGAATATGAGGTAGTATGTTTATGAGAAATATGAAGTAGTATTTTTAAGAGGAATATGAAGTAGTATGTTTATGAGGAATATGAAGTAGTATGTTTAAGAGGAATATGCAATATTATATTTAAGAGGAATATGAAGTAGTATGTTTAAGAGAAATATGAAGTAGTATGTTTAAGAGGAATAAGAAGTTGTATATTTAAGAAGAATATGCAATAGTTTATTTAAGAGGAATATGAAGTAGTATGTTTAAGAGGAATATGCAGTAGTATGTTTAAGAGGAATATGCAGTAGTATATTTAAGAGGAATATGAAGTAGTATATTTAAGAGGAATATGAAGTAGTATGTTTAAGAGGAATATGAAGTAGTATATTTAAGGGGAATATGAAGTAGTATATTTAAGAGGAATATGAAGTAGTATGTTTAACAGGAATATGAAGTAGTATGTTTAAGAGGAATATGAAGTAGTATGTTTAAGAGGAATATGCAATATTATATTTAAGAGGAATATGAAATAGTATGTTTAAGAGGAATATGAAGTAGTATGTTTAAGAGGAATATGAGGTAGTATGTTTATGAGAAATATGAAGTAGTATTTTTAAGAGGAATATGAAGTAGTATGTTTATGAGGAATATGAAGTAGTATGTTTAAGAGGAATATGCAATATTATATTTAAGAGGAATATGAAGTAGTATGTTTAAGAGAAATATGAAGTAGTATGTTTAAGAGGAATAAGAAGTTGTATATTTAAGAAGAATATGCAATAGTTTATTTAAGAGGAATATGAAGTAGTATGTTTAAGAGGAATATGCAGTAGTATGTTTAAGAGGAATATGCAGTAGTATATTTAAGAGGAATATAAAGTAGTATATTTAAGAGGAATATGAAGTAATATATTTAAGAGGAATATGAAGTAGTATGTTTAAGAGGAATATGAAGTAGTATATTTAAGAGGAATATGAAGTAGTATGTTTAAGAGGATTATGAAGTATTATGTTTAAGAGGAATATGAAGTAGTATGTTTAAGAGGAATATGAAGTAGTATGTTTAAGAGGAATATGAAGTAGTATTTTTAAGAGGAATATAAAGTAGTATGTTTAAGAGGAATATGAAGTATTATATTTAAGAGGAATATGAAGTAGTATGTTTAAGAGGATTATGAAGTATTATGTTTAAGAGGAATATGAAGTAGTATGTTTAAGAGGAATATGAAGTAGTATGTTTAAGAGGATTATGAATTATTATGTTTAAGAGGAATATGAAGTAGTATGTTTAAGAGGAATATGAAGTAGTATGTTTAAGAGGAATATGAAGTAGTATGTTTAAGAGGAATATGAAGTAGTATTTTTAAGAGGAATATTAAGTAGTATGTTTAAGAGGAATATGAAGTAGTATATTTAAGAGGAATATGAAGTAGTATGTTTAAGAGGACTATGAAGTATTATGTTTAAGAGGAATATGAAGTAGTATGTTTAAGAGGAATATGAAGTAGTATTTTTAAGAGGATTATGAAGTATTATGTTTAAGAGGAATATGAAGTAGTATGTTTAAGAGTAATATGAAGTAGTATGTTTAAGAGGAATATGAAGTAGTATTTTTAAGAGGAATATTAAGTAGTATGTTTAAGAGGAATATGAAGTAGTTTATTTAAGAGGAATATGAAGTAGTATGTTTAAGAGGAATATGAAGTAGTTTGTTTAAGAGGAATATGAAGTAGTATATTTAAGAAGAATATGAAGTAGTATGTTTAAGAGGAATATGAAGTAGTATATTTAAGAGGAATATGAAGTATTATGTTAAAGAGGGATATGAAGTAGTATATTTAAGAGGAATATGAGGTTGTATGTTTGAGAGGAATATGGAGTAGTATGTTTAAGAGGAATATAAAGTAGTATATTTAAGAGGAATATGAAGTAGTATGTTTAAGAGGAATATGAAGTTGTATGTTTAAGAGGAACATGCAGTAGTGTATTTTAGAGGAATATGAAGTATAATGTTTAAGATGAATATGAAATAGTATGTTTAAGAGGAATATTAAGTAGTATGTTAAAGAAAAATATGTAGTAGTATGTTTAAGAGGAATATGTGGTAGTATGTTTAAGAGGATTATGAAGTATTATGTTTAAGAGGAATATGAAGTAGTATGTTTAAGAGGAATATGAAGTAGTATGTTTAAGAGGAATATGAAGTAGTATTTTTAAGAGGAATATTAAGTAGTATGTTTAAGAGGAATATGAAGTAGTTTGTTTAAGAGGAATATGAAGTAGTATGTTTAAGAGGAATATGAAGTAGTTTGTTTAAGAGGAACATGAAGTAGTATATTAAAGAGGAATATGAAGTAGTATGTTTAAGAGGAATATGAAGTAGTATATTTAAGAGGAATTTGAAGTAGTATGTTTAAGAGGAATATGAAGTAGTATATTTAAAAGGAATATGAGATAGTATATTTAAGAGGAATATGAAGTATTATGTTTAAGAGGAATATGTAGCAATATGTTTAACAGGAATATGAAGTAGTATATTAAAGAGGAATATGAAGTAGTATGTTTAAGAGGAATATGAAGTAGTATTTTTAAGAGGAATATAAAGTAATATGTTTAAGAGGAATATGAAGTAGAATATTTAAGAGTAATATGAAGTAGTATGTTTAAGAGGAATATAAAGTATTATGTTTAAGAGGAATATGAAGTAGTTTGTTTAAGAGGAATATGAAGTAGTATGTTTAAGAGGAATATGCAGTAGTGTATTTAAGAGGAATATGAAGTAGTATATTTAAAAGGAATATGAAGTAGTATGTTTAAGAGGAATATGAAGTTGTATGTTTAAGAGGAATATGAAGTAGTATGTTTAAGAGGAATATGAAGTAGTATGTTTAAGAGGAATATGAAGTAGTATGTTAAAGAGGAATATGAAGTAGTATATTTAAAAGGAATATGAAGTAGTGTGTTTAAGAGGAATATGAAGTTGTATGTTTAAGAGGAATATGAAGTAGTATGTTTAAGAGGAATATGAAGTAGTATGCTTAAGAGGATTATGAAGTATTATGTTTAAGAGGAATATGAAGTAGTATGTTTAAGAGGAATATGAAGTAGTATGTTTAAGAGGAATATGAAGTAGTATGTTCAAGAGGAATATGAAGTAGTATGTTTAAGAGGAATATGAAGTAGTATATTTAAGAGGAATATGCAGTAGTATATTTAAGAGGAATATGAAGTAGTATATTTAAGAGGAATATGAAGTAGTGTGTTTAAGAGGAATATGAAGTTGTATGTTTAAGAGGAATATGAAGTAGTATGTTTAAGAGGAATATGAAGTAGTATGTTTAAGAGGAATATGAAGTAGTATGTTAAAGAGGAATATGAAGTAGTATATTTAAGAGGAATATGAAGTAGTATGCTTAAGAGGATTATGAAGTATTATGTTTAAGAGGAATATGAAGTAGTATGTTTAAGAGGAATATGAAGTAGTATGTTTAAGAGGAATATGAAGTAGTATTTTTAAGGGGAATATTAAGTAGTATGTTTAAGAGGAATATGAAGTAGTATATTTAAGAGGAATATGAAGTAGTATGTTTAAGAGGAATAAGAAATAGTTTGTTTAAGAGGAATATGAAGTAGTATATTTAAGAGGAATATGAAGTAGTATGTTTAAGAGGAATATGAAGTAGTATATTTAAGAGGAATATGAAGAAGTATGTTTAAGAGGAATATGAAGTAGTGTATTTAAGAGGAATATGGGGTAGTATGTTTAAGAGGAATATGAAGTAGTATATTTAAGAGGAATATGAAGTAGTATGTTTAAGAAGAATATGAAGTAGTATATTTAAGAGGATTATGGGGTAGTATGTTTAAGAGGAATATTAAGTAGTATGTTTAAGAGGAATATGAAGTAATATATTTAAGAGGAATATGAAGTAGTATGTTTAAGAGGAATATAAAGTATTATGTTTAAGAGGAATATGAAGTGGTATGTTTAAGAGGAATATGAAGTAGTATATTTAAGAGGAATATGAAGTAGTTTGGTTAAGAGTAATATGAAGTAGTATATTTAAGAGGAATATGAAGTAGTATAATTAAGAGGGATATGAAATTGTATGTTTAAGAGGAATAAGAAGTAGTATATTTAAGAAGAATATGCAGTAGTTCATTTAAGAGGAATATGAAGTAGTATGTTTAAGAGGAATATGAAGTAGTATGTTTAAGAGGAATATGCAGTAGTATATTTAAGAGGAAAATGAAGTAGTATTTTTAAGAGGAATATTAAGTAGTATGTTTAAGAGGAATATGAAGTATTATATTTAAGAGGAATATGAAGTAGTATGTTTAAGAGGATTATGAAGTATTATGTTTAAGAGGAATATGAAGTAGTATGTTTAAGAGGAATATGAAGTAGTATGTTTAAGAGGATTATGAATTATTATGTTTAAGAGGAATATGAAGTAGTATGTTTAAGAGGAATATGAAGTAGTATGTTTAAGAGGAATATGAAGTAGTATGTTTAAGAGGAATATGAAGTAGTATTTTTAAGAGGAATATTAAGTAGTATGTTTAAGAGGAATATGAAGTAGTATATTTAAGAGGAATATGAAGTAGTATGTTTAAGAGGACTATGAAGTATTATGTTTAAGAGGAATATGAAGTAGTATGTTTAAGAGGAATATGAAGTTGTATTTTTAAGAGGATTATGAAGTATTATGTTTAAGAGGAATATGAAGTAGTATGTTTAAGAGTAATATGAAGTAGTATGTTTAAGAGGAATATGAAGTAGTATTTTTAAGAGGAATATTAAGTAGTATGTTTAAGAGGAATATGAAGTAGTTTATTTAAGAGGAATATGAAGTAGTATGTTTAAGAGGAATATGAAGTAATTTGTTTAAGAGGAATATGAAGTAGTATATTTAAGAAGAATATGAAGTAGTATGTTTAAGAGGAATATGAAGTAGTATATTTAAGAGGAATATGAAGTATTATGTTAAAGAGGAATATGAAGTAGTATATTTAAGAGGAATATGAGGTTGTATGTTTGAGAGGAATATGGAGTAGTATGTTTAAGAGGAATATAAAGTAGTATATTTAAGAGGAATATGAAGTAGTATGTTTAAGAGGAATATGAAGTTGTATGTTTAAGAGGAACATGCAGTAGTGTATTTTAGAGGAATATGAAGTATAATGTTTAAGATGAATATGAAATATTATGTTTAAGAGGAATATTAAGTAGTATGTTAAAGAAAAATATGTAGTAGTATGTTTAAGAGGAATATGTGGTAGTATGTTTAAGAGGATTATGAAGTATTATGTTTAAGAGGAATATGAAGTAGTATGTTTAAGAGGAATATGAAGTAGTATGTTTAAGAGGAATATGAAGTAGTATTTTTAAGAGGAATATTAAGTAGTATGTTTAAGAGGAATATGAAGTAGTTTGTTTAAGAGGAATATGAAGTAGTATGTTTAAGAGGAATATGAAGTAGTTTGTTTAAGAGGAACATGAAGTAGTATATTAAAGAGGAATATGAAGTAGTATGTTTAAGAGGAATATGAAGTAGTATATTTAAGAGGAATTTGAAGTAGTATGTTTAAGAGGAATATGAAGTAGTATATTTAAAAGAAATATGAGATAGTATATTTAAGAGGAATATGAAGTATTATGTTAAAGAGGAATATGTAGCAATATGTTTAACAGGAATATGAAGTAGTATATTAAAGAGGAATATGAAGTAGTATGTTTAAGAGGAATATGAAGTAGTATTTTTAAGAGGAATATAAAGTAATATGTTTAAGAGGAATATGAAGTAGAATATTTAAGAGGAATATGAAGTAGTATGTTTAAGAGGAATATAAAGTATTATGTTTAAGAGGAATATGAAGTAGTTTGTTTAAGAGGAATATGAAGTAGTATGTTTAAGAGGAATATGCAGTAGTGTATTTAAGAGGAATATGAAGTAGTATATTTAAGAGGAATATGAAGTAGTGTGTTTAAGAGGAATATGAAGTTGTATGTTTAAGAGGAATATGAAGTAGTATGTTTAAGAGGAATATGAAGTAGTATGTTTAAGAGGAATATGAAGTATTATGTTAAAGAGGAATATGAAGTAGTATATTTAAGAAGAATATGAAGTAGTATGTTTAGGAGGATTATGAAGTATTATGTTTAAGAGGAATATGAAGTAGTATGTTTAAGAGTAGTATGTTTAAGAGGAATATGAAGTAGTATTTTTAAGGGGAATATTAAGTAGTATATTTAAGAGGAATATGAAGTAGTATATTTAAGAGTAATATGAAGTAGTATGTTTAAGAGGAATAAGAAGTAGTTTGTTTAAGAGGAATATGAAGTATTATATTTAAAGGGAATATGAAGTAGTATGTTTAAGAGGAATATGAAGTAGTATATTAAAGAGGAATATGAAGTAGTATGTTTAAGAGGAATATGAAGTAGTATTTTTAAGAGGAATATAAAGTAATATGTTTAAGAGGAATATGAAGTAGAATATTTAAGAGGAATATGAAGTAGTATGTTTAAGAGGAATATAAAGTATTATGTTTAAGAGGAATATGAAGTAGTTTGTTTAAGAGGAATATGAAGTAGTATGTTTAAGAGGAATATGCAGTAGTGTATTTAAGAGGAATATGAAGTAGTATATTTAAGAGGAATATGAAGTAGTGTGTTTAAGAGGAATATGAAGTTGTATGTTTAAGAGGAATATGAAGTAGTATGTTTAAGAGGAATATGAAGTAGTATGTTTAAGAGGAATATGAAGTAGTATGTTAAAGAGGAATATGAAGTAGTATATTTAAGAAGAATATGAAGTAGTATGTTTAGGAGGATTATGAAGTATTATGTTTAAGAGGAATATGAAGTAGTATGTTTAAGAGTAGTATGTTTAAGAGTAGTATGTTTAAGAGGAATATGAAGTAGTATTTTTAAGGGGAATATTAAGTAGTATGTTTAAGAGGAATATGAAGTAGTATATTTAAGAGTAATATAAAGTAGTATGTTTAAGAGGAATAAGAAGTAGTTTGTTTAAGAGGAATATGAAATATTATATTTAAGGGGAATATGAAGTAGTATGTTTAAGAGGAATATGAAGTAGTATATTTAAGAGAAATATGAAGTAGTATGTTTAAGAGGAATATGAAGTAGTATATTTAAGAGGAATATAAGGTAATATGTTTAAGAGGAATATTAAGTAGTATGTTTAAGAGGAATATGAAGTAGTATATTTAAGAGGAATATGAAGTAGTTTGGTTAAGAGGAATATGAAGTATTATATTTAAGAGGAATATGAAGTAGTATGTTTAAGAGGAATATGAAGTTGTATGTTTAAGAGGAATATGCAGTAGTGTATTTTAGAGGAATATGAAGTATAATGTTTAAGATGAATATGAAATAGTATGTTTAAGAGGAATATTAAGTAGTATGTTTAAGAGGAATATGTAGTAGTATGGTTAAGAGGAATATGTGGTTGTATGTTTAAGAGGATTATGAAATATTATGTTTAAGAGGAATATGAAGTAGTATGTTTAAGAGGAATATGAAGTAGTATGTTTAAGAGGAATATGAAGTAGTATTTTTAAGAGGAATATTAAATAGTATGTTTAAGAGGAATATGAAGTAGTTTATTTAAGAGGAATATGAAGTAGTATGTTTAAGAGGAATATGCAGTAGTGTATTTTAGAGGAATATGAAGTATAATGTTTAAGATGAATATGAAATAGTATGTTTAAGAGGAATATTAAGTAGTATGTTTAAGAGGAATATGTAGTAGTATGGTTAAGAGGAATATATGGTTGTATGTTTAAGAGGATTATGAAATATTATGTTTAAGAGGAATATGAAGTAGTATGTTTAAGAGGAATATGAAGTAGTATGTTTAAGAGGAATATGAAGTAGTATTTTTAAAAGGAATATTAAGTAGTATGTTTAAGAGGAATATGAAGTAGTTTATTTAAGAGGAATATGAAGTAGTATGTTTAAGAGGAATATGAAGTAGTTTATTTAAGAGGAATATGAAGTAGTATGTTTAAGAGGAATATGAAGTAGTCTGTTTAAGAGGAACATGAAGTAGTATATTAAAGAGGAATATGAAGTAGTATGTTTAAGAGGAATATGAAATAGTATATTTAAGAGGAATATGAAGTAGTATGTTGAAGAGGAATATGAA
Organism: Atherix ibis; assembly: GCA_958298945.1. Taxonomy (NCBI): domain Eukaryota; kingdom Metazoa; phylum Arthropoda; class Insecta; order Diptera; family Athericidae; genus Atherix; species Atherix ibis. Next base: position 755,168 of record CATQJD010000064.1, on the reverse strand, counting down.
GTATTATGTTAAAGAGGAATATGTAGCAATATGTTTAACAGGAATATGAAGTAGTATATTTAAGAGGAATATGAAGTAGTATGTTTGAGAGGAATATGAAGTAGTATGTTTGAGAGGAATATAAAGTAATATGTTTAAGAGGAATATGAAGTAGAATATTTAAGAGGAATATGAAGTAGTATGTTTAAGAGGAATATAAAGTAGTATATTTAAGAGGAATATGAAGTAGTATATTTAAGAGGAATATGAAGTAGTATATTTAAGAGGAATATGAAGTAGTATGTTTAATAGGAATATGAAGTAGTATGTTTAAGAGGAATATGAAGTAGTATGCTTAAGAGGAATATGAAGTCGTATATTTAAGAGGAATATACAGCAGTTTATTTGAGAGGAATATGAAGTAGTATGTTTAAGAGGAATATGAAGTAGTATGTTTAAGAAAAATATGCAGTAGTATATTTAAGATGAATATGAAGTAGTATATTTAAGAGGAATATGAAATAGTATGTTTAAGGCGATAATGAAGTAGTATGTTTAAAAGGAATATGAAGTAGTATGTTTAAGAGGAATATGAAGTAGTATGTTTAAGAGGAATATGAAGTAGTATGTTTAAGAGGAATATAAAGTAGTATATTTAAGAGGAATATAAAGTAGTATGTTTAAGAGGAATATGAAGTAGTATGTTTAAGAGGAATATGCAGTAGTGTATTTAAGAGGAATATGAAGTAGTATATTTAAGAGGAATATGAAGTAGTGTGTTTAAGAGGAATATGAAGTTGTATGGTTAAGAGGAATATGAAGTAGTATGTTTAAGAGGAATATGAAGTGGTATGTTTAAGAGGAATATGAAGTAGTATGTTTAAGAGGAATATGCAATATTATATTTAAGAGGAATATAAAGTAGTATATTTAAGAGGAATATGGGGCAGTATGTTTAAGAGGAATATGAAGTAGTATGTTTAAGAGGAATATGAAGTAGCATGTTTAAGAGGAATATGTAGCAGTATGTTTAACAGGAATATGAAGTAGTATATTTAAGAAAAATATGAAGTAGTATGTTTGAGAGGAATATGAAGTAGTATGTTTAAGAGGAATATTAAGTAGTATGTTTAAGACGAATATGAAGTAGTATATTTAAGAGGAATATGAAGTAGTATGTTTAAGAGGAATATAAAGTATTATGTTTAAGAGGAATATGAAGTAGTATGTTTAAGAGGAATATGAAGTAGTATATTTAAGAGGAATATGAAGTAGTTTGTTTAAGAGGAATATGAAGTAGTATGTTTAAGAGGAATATGAAGTTGTATGTTTAAGAGGAATAAGAAGTTGTATGTTTAAGAAGAATATGCAGTAGTTTATTTAAGAGGAATATGAAGTAGTATGTTTAAGAGGAATATGGCGTAGTATGTTTAAGAGGAAAATGCAGTATTATATTTAAGAGGAATATGTAGTAGTATATTTAAGAGGAATATGAAGTAGTATATTTAAGAGGAATATGAAATAGTATATTTAAGAGGAATATGAAGTTGTATATTTAAGAGGAATATGAAGTAGTATGTTTAAGAGGAATATGAATTAGTATGTTTAAAAGGAATATGAAGTAGTATGTTTAAGAGGAATATGAAGTAGTATGTTTAAGAGGAATATGAAGTAGTATGGTGAAGAGGAATATAAAGTAGTATATTTAAGAGGAATATGAAGTAGTATGTTTAAGAGGAATATGAAGTAGTATGTTTAAGAGGAATACGCAGAAGTGTATTTAAGAGTAATATGAAGTAGTATATTTAAGAGGAATATGAAGTAGTGTGTTTAACAGGAATATGAAGTTGTATGTTTAAGAGGAATATGAAGAAGTATGTTTAAGAGGAATATGAAGTAGTATGTTTAAGAGGATTATGAAGTAGTATGTTAAAGAGGAATATGAAGTAGTATATTTAAGAGGAATATGAAGTAGTATGTTTAAGAGGATTATGAAGTACTATGTTTAAGAGGAATATGAAGTAGTATGTTTAAGAGGAATATGAAGTAGTGTGTTTAAGAGGAATATGAAGTAGTATTTTTAAGGGGAATATTAAGTAGTATGTTTAAGAGGAATATGAAGTAGTATATTTAAGAGGAATATGAAGTAGTATGTTTAAGAGGAATAAGAAGTAGTTTGTTTAAGAGGAATATGAAGTATTATATTTAAGAGGAATATGAAGTAGTATGTTTAAGAGGAATATGAAGTAGTATGTTTACGAGGAATATGAAGTAGTATATTTAAGAGGAATATGAAGTAGTATGTTTAAGAGGAATATGAAGTAGTATATTTAAGAGGAATATGGGGTAGTATGTTTAAGAGGAATATGAAGTAGTATATTTAAGAGGAATATGAAGTAGTATGTTTAAGAAGAATATGAAGTAGTATATTTAAGAGGAATATGAAGTAGTATATTTAAGAGGAATATAAAGTATTATGTTTAAGAGGAATATGAAGTGGTATGTTTAAGAGGAATATGAACTAGTATATTTAAGAGGAATATGAAGTAGTTTGTTTAAGAGGAATATGAAGTAGTATATTTAAGAGGAATATGAAGTAGTATGTTTAAGAGGAATATGAAGTTGTATGTTTAAGAGTAATATGCAGTAGTATATTTAAGAGGAATATGAAGTAGTATATTTAAGAGGAATATGAAGTAGTATGTTTAAGAGGAATATGAAGTAGTATATATAAGGGGAATATGAAGTAGTATATTTAAGAGGAATATGAAGTAGTATGTTTAAGAGGAATAGGAAGTAGTATGTTTAAGAGGAATATGAAGTAGTATGTTTAAGAGGAATATGCAATATTATATTTAAGAGGAATATGAAGTAGTATGTTTAAGAGGAATATGAAGTAGTATGTTTAAGAGGAATATGCAGTAGCATATTTAAGAGGAATATGAAGTAATATATTTAAGAGGAATATGAAGTAGTATGTTTATGAGAAATATGAAGTAGTATATTTAAGAGGAATATGCAATATTATATTTAAGAGGAATATGAAGTAGTATGTTTAAGAGGAATATGAAGTAGTATGTTGAAGAGGAATATGCAGTAGTATATTTATGAGGAACATGAAGTAGTATATTTAAGAGGAATATGAAGTAGTATGTTTAAGAGGAATATAAAGTATTATGTTTAAGAGGAATATGAAGTAGTATGTTTAAGAGGAATATGAAGTAGTATATTTAAGAGGAATATGAAGTAGTTTGTTTAAGAGGAATATGAAGTAGTATGTTTAAGAGGAATATGAAGTAGTATGTTTAAGAGGAATATGAAGTTGTATGTTTAAGAGGAATAAGAAGTTGTATATTTAAGAAGAATATGCAGTAGTTTACTTAAGAGGAATATGAAGTAGTGTGTTTAAGAGGAATATGAAGTAGTATGTTTAAGAGGAATATGCAGTAGTATATTTAAGAGGAACATAAAGTAGTATATTTAAGAGGAATATGAAGTAGTATATTTAAGAGGAATATGAAATAGTATATTTAAGAGGAATATGAAGTAGTATATTTAAGAGGAATATGTAGTATGTTTAATAGGAATATGAAGTAGTATGTTTAAGAGGAATAGGAAGTAGTATGTTTAAGAGGAATATGAAGTAGTATGTTTAAGAGGAATATGCAATATTATATTTAAGAGGAATATGAAGTAGTATGTTTGAGAGGAATATGAAGTAGTATGTTTAAGAGGAATATGCAGTAGCATATTTAAGAGGAATATGAAGTAATATATTTAAGAGGAATATGAAGTAGTATGTTTATGAGAAATATGAAGTAGTATGTTTAAGAGGAATATGCAATATTATATTTAAGAGGAATATGAAGTAGTATGTTTAAGAGGAATATGAAGTAGTATGTTGAAGAGGAATATGCAGTAGTATATTTATGAGGAACATGAAGTAGTATATTTAAGAGGAATATGAAGTAGTATGTTTAAGAGGAATATAAAGTATTATGTTTAAGAGGAATATGAAGTAGTATGTTTAAGAGGAATATGAAGTAGTATATTTAAGAGGAATATGAAGTAGTTTGTTTAAGAGGAATATGAAGTAGTATGTTTAAGAGGAATATGAAGTAGTATGTTTAAGAGGAATATGAAGTTGTATGTTTAAGAGGAATAAGAAGTTGTATATTTAAGAAGAATATGCAGTAGTTTACTTAAGAGGAATATGAAGTAGTATGTTTAAGAGGAATATGAAGTAGTATATTTAAGAGGAATATGAAGTAGTGTGTTTAACAGGAATATGAAGTTGTATGTTTAAGAGGAATATGAAGAAGTATGTTTAAGAGGAATATGAAGTAGTATGTTTAAGAGGATTATGAAGTAGTATGTTAAAGAGGAATATGAAGTAGTATATTTAAGAGGAATATGAAGTAGTATGTTTAAGAGGATTATGAAGTACTATGTTTAAGAGGAATATGAAGTAGTATGTTTAAGAGGAATATGAAGTAGTGTGTTTAAGAGGAATATGAAGTAGTATTTTTAAGGGGAATATTAAGTAGTATGTTTAAGAGGAATATGAAGTAGTATATTTAAGAGGAATATGAAGTAGTATGTTTAAGAGGAATAAGAAGTAGTTTGTTTAAGAGGAATATGAAGTATTATATTTAAGAGGAATATGAAGTAGTATGTTTAAGAGGAATATGAAGTAGTATGTTTACGAGGAATATGAAGTAGTATATTTAAGAGGAATATGAAGTAGTATGTTTAAGAGGAATATGAAGTAGTATATTTAAGAGGAATATGGGGTAGTATGTTTAAGAGGAATATGAAGTAGTATATTTAAGAGGAATATGAAGTAGTATGTTTAAGAAGAATATGAAGTAGTATATTTAAGAGGAATATGAAGTAGTATATTTAAGAGGAATATAAAGTATTATGTTTAAGAGGAATATGAAGTGGTATGTTTAAGAGGAATATGAACTAGTATATTTAAGAGGAATATGAAGTAGTTTGTTTAAGAGGAATATGAAGTAGTATATTTAAGAGGAATATGAAGTAGTATGTTTAAGAGGAATATGAAGTTGTATGTTTAAGAGTAATATGCAGTAGTATATTTAAGAGGAATATGAAGTAGTATATTTAAGAGGAATATGAAGTAGTATGTTTAAGAGGAATATGAAGTAGTATATATAAGGGGAATATGAAGTAGTATATTTAAGAGGAATATGAAGTAGTATGTTTAAGAGGAATAGGAAGTAGTATGTTTAAGAGGAATATGAAGTAGTATGTTTAAGAGGAATATGTAATATTATATTTAAGAGGAATATGAAGTAGTATGTTTAAGAGGAATATGAAGTAGTATGTTTAAGAGGAATATGCAGTAGCATATTTAAGAGGAATATGAAGTAATATATTTAAGAGGAATATGAAGTAGTATGTTTATGAGAAATATGAAGTAGTATATTTAAGAGGAATATGCAATATTATATTTAAGAGGAATATGAAGTAGTATGTTTAAGAGGAATATGAAGTAGTATGTTGAAGAGGAATATGCAGTAGTATATTTATGAGGAACATGAAGTAGTATATTTAAGAGGAATATGAAGTAGTATGTTTAAGAGGAATATAAAGTATTATGTTTAAGAGGAATATGAAGTAGTATGTTTAAGAGGAATATGAAGTAGTATATTTAAGAGGAATATGAAGTAGTTTGTTTAAGAGGAATATGAAGTAGTATGTTTAAGAGGAATATGAAGTAGTATGTTTAAGAGGAATATGAAGTTGTATGTTTAAGAGGAATAAGAAGTTGTATATTTAAGAAGAATATGCAGTAGTTTACTTAAGAGGAATATGAAGTAGTGTGTTTAAGAGGAATATGAAGTAGTATGTTTAAGAGGAATATGCAGTAGTATATTTAAGAGGAACATAAAGTAGTATATTTAAGAGGAATATGAAGTAGTATATTTAAGAGGAATATGAAATAGTATATTTAAGAGGAATATGAAGTAGTATATTTAAGAGGAATATGTAGTATGTTTAATAGGAATATGAAGTAGTATGTTTAAGAGGAATAGGAAGTAGTATGTTTAAGAGGAATATGAAGTAGTATGTTTAAGAGGAATATGCAATATTATATTTAAGGGGAATATGAAGTAGTATGTTTGAGAGGAATATGAAGTAGTATGTTTAAGAGGAATATGCAGTAGCATATTTAAGAGGAATATGAAGTAATATATTTAAGAGGAATATGAAGTAGTATGTTTATGAGAAATATGAAGTAGTATGTTTAAGAGGAATATGCAATATTATATTTAAGAGGAATATGAAGTAGTATGTTTAAGAGGAATATGAAGTAGTATGTTGAAGAGGAATATGCAGTAGTATATTTATGAGGAACATGAAGTAGTATATTTAAGAGGAATATGAAGTAGTATGTTTAAGAGGAATATAAAGTATTATGTTTAAGAGGAATATGAAGTAGTATGTTTAAGAGGAATATGAAGTAGTATATTTAAGAGGAATATGAAGTAGTTTGTTTAAGAGGAATATGAAGTAGTATGTTTAAGAGGAATATGAAGTAGTATGTTTAAGAGGAATATGAAGTTGTATGTTTAAGAGGAATAAGAAGTTGTATATTTAAGAAGAATATGCAGTAGTTTACTTAAGAGGAATATGAAGTAGTATGTTTAAGAGGAATATGAAGTAGTATGTTTAAGAGGAATATGCAGTAGTATATTTAAGAGGAATATAAAGTAGTATATTTAAGAGGAATATGAAGTAGTATATTTAAGAGGAATATGAAATAGTATATTTAAGAGGAATATGAAGTAGTATATTTAAGAGGAATATGTAGTATGTTTAATAGGAATATGAAGTAGTATGTTTAAGAGGAATATGAAGCAGTTTGTTTAAGAAAAATACGAAGTCGTATATTTAAGAGGAATATGCAGAAGCTTATTTGAGAGGAATATGAAGTAGTATGTTTAAGAGGAATATGAAGTAGTATGTTTAAGAGAAATATGCACTAGTATTTTTAAGAGGAATATGAAGTAGTATATTTAAGAGGAATATGAAGTAGTATGTTTAAGAGGAATATGAATTAGTATGTTTAAAAGAAATATGAAGTAGTATGTTTAAGAGGAATATGAAGTAGTATGTTTAAGAGGAATATGAAGTAGTATGTTTAAGAGGAATATAAAGTAGTATATTTAAGAGGAATATGAAGAAGTATGTTTCAGAGGAATATGGGACAGTATGTTTCAGAGGAATATGAAGTAGAATGTTTAAGAGGAATATGAAGTAGTATGTTTAAGAGGAATATGTAGCAGTATGTTTAACAGGAATATGAAGTAGTATATTTAAGAGGAATATGAAGTAGTATATTTAAGAGGAATATGAAGTAGTAAGTTTAAGAGGAATATGAAGTAGTATGTTTAAGAGGAATATGAAGTAGTATGTTTAAGAGGAATATGCAATATTATATTTAAGTGGAATATGAAGTAGTATGTTTAAGAGGAATATGAAGTAGTATATTTAAGAGGAATATGGGGCAGTATGTTTAAGAGAAATATGAAGAAGTATGTTTAAGAGGAATATGAAGTAGTATGTTTAAGAGGAATATGTAGCAGTATGTTTAACAGGAATATGAAGTAGTATATTTAAGAGAAATATGAAGTAGTATGTTTAAGAGGAATATGAAGTAGTATGTTTAAGAGGAATATTAAGTAGTATGTTTAAGAGGAATATAAAGTAGTATATTTAAGAGGAATATGAAGTAGTATGTTTAAGAGGAATATAAAGTATTATGTTTAAGAGGAATATGAAGTAGTATATTTAAGAGGAATATGAAGTAGTATATTTAAGAGGAATATGAAGTAGTTTGTTTAAGAGGAATATGAAGTAGTATGTTTAAGAAGAATATGAAGTTGTATGTTTAAGAGGAATAAGAAGTAGTATATTTAAGAAGAATATGCAGTAGTTTATTTAAGAGGAATATGAAGTAGTATGTTTAAGAGGAATATGATGTAGTAAGTTTAAGAGGAATATGCAGTATTATATTTAAGAGGAATATGAAGTAGTATATTTAAGAGGAATATGAAGTAGTATATTTAAGAGGAATATGAAATAGTATATTTAAGAGGAATATGAAGTAGTATATTTAAGAGGGAATATGAAGTAGTATTTTTAAGAGGAATATGAATTAGTATGCTTAAAAGGAATATGAAGTAGTATGTTTAAGAGGAATATGAAGTAGTATGTTTAAGAGGAATATGAAGTAGTATGTTTAAGAGGAATATAAAGTAGTATATTTAAGAGGAATATGAAGTAGTATGTTTAAGAGGAATATGAAGTAGTATGTTTAAGAGGAATATGCAGTAGTGTATTTAAGAGGAATATGAAGTAGTATATTTAAGAGGAATATGAAGTAGTGTGTTTAAGAGGAATATGAAGTAGTATATTTAAGAGGAATATGAAATAGTTTGTTTAAGAGGAATATGAAGTTGTATGTTTAGGAGGAATATGAAGTAGTATGTTTAAGAGGAATATGAAGTAGTATGTTTAAGAGGAATATGAAGTAGTATGTTAAAGAGGAATATGAAGTAGTATATTTAAGAGGAATATGAAGTAGTATGTTTAAGAGGATTATGAAGTATTATGTTTAAGAGGAATATGAAGTAGTATGTTTAAGAGGAATATGAAGTAGTATGTTTAAGAGGAATATGAAGTAGTATTTTTAAGGGGAATATTAAGTTGTATGTTTAAGAGGAATATGAAGTAGTATGTTTAAGAGGAATATGCAGTAGTGTATTTAAGAGGAATATGAAGTAGTATATTTAAGAGGAATATGAAGTAGTGTGTTTAAGAGGAATATGAAGTAGTATATTTAAGAGGAATATGAAATAGTTTGTTTAAGAGGAATATGAAGTTGTATGTTTAAGAGGAATATGAAGTAGTATGTTTAAGAGGAATATGAAGTAGTATGTTTAAGAGGAATAAGAAGTAGTTTGTTTAAGAGGAATATGAAGTAGTATATTTAAGAGGAATATGAAGTAGTATGTTTAAGAGGAATATGAAGTAGTATATTTAAGAGGAATATGAAGTAGTATGTTTAAGAGGAATATGAAGTAGTATATTTAAGAGGAATATGGGGTAGTATGTTTAAGAAGAATATGAAGTAGTATATTTAAGAGGAATATGAAGTACTATGTTTAAGAGGAATATGTAGCAGTATGTTTAAGAGGAATATGAGGTAGTATATTTAAGAGGAATATGAAGTAGTATGTTTAAAAGGATTATAAAGTAGTATGTTAAAGAGGAATATGAAGTAGTATGTTTAAGAGGAATATGTAGCAGTATGTTTAAGAGGAATATGAAGTAGTATATTTAAGAGGAATATGAAGAAGTATGTTTAGGAGGAATATGAAGTAGAATATTTAAGGGGAATATGAAGTAGTATATTTAAGAGGAATATGAAGTAGTATGTTTAAGAGGAATATGAAGTAGTATGTTTAAGAGGAATATGAAGTAGTATATTTAGAGGAATATGCAATATTATATTTAATTGCAATATGAAGTAGTATGTTTAAGAGGAATATGAAGTAGTATATTTAAGAGGAATATGGGACAGTATGTTTAAGAGGAATATGAAGTAGTATGTTTAAGAGGAATATGAAGTAGTATGTTTAAGAGGAATATGTAGCAGTATGTTTAACAGGAATATGAAGTAGTATATTTAAGAGGAATATGAAGTAGTATGTTTAAGAGGAATATGAAGTAGTATGTTTAAGAGGAATATTAAGTAGTATGTTTAAGAGGAATATGAAGTAGTATATTTAAGAGGAATATGAAGTATTATGTTTAAGAGGTATATAAAGTATTATGTTTAAGAGGAATATGAAGTAGTATGTTTAAGAGGAATATGAAGTAGTATATTTAAGAGGAATATGAAGTAGTTTGTTTAAGAGGAATATGAAGTAGTATGTTTAAGAGGAATATGAAGTTGTATGTTTAAGAGGAATAAAAAGTAGTATATTTAAGAAGAATATGCAGTAGTTTATTTAAGAGGAATATGAAGTAGTATGTTTAAGAGGAATATGATGTAGTATGTTTAAGAGGAATATACAGTAGTATATTTAAGAGGAATATGAAGTAGTATATTTAAGAGGAATATGAAGTAGTTTATTTAAGAGGAATATGAAATAGTATATTTAAGAGGAATATGAAGTAGTATATTTAAGAGGAATATGAAGTAGTAGGTTTAAGAGGAATATGAATTAGTATGTTTAAAAGGAATATGAAGTAGTATGTTTAAGAGGAATATGAAGTAGTATGTTTAAGAGGAATATGAAGTAGTATGTTTAAGAGGAATATAAAGTAGTATATTTAAGAGGAATATGAAGTAGTATGTTTAAGAGGAATATGAAGTAGTATGTTTAAGAGGAATATGCAGTAGTGTATTTAAGAGGAATATGAAGTAGTATATTTAAGAGGAATATAAAGTAGTGTGTTTTAGAGGAATATGAAGTTGTATGTTTAAGAGGAATATAAAGTAGTATGTTTAAGAGGAATATGAAGTAGTATGTTTAAGAGGAATATGAAGTAGTATGTTAAAGAGGAATATGAAGTAGTATATTTAAGAGGAATATGAAGTAGTATGTTTACGAGGATTATGAAGTATTATGTTTAAGAGGAATATGAAGTAGTATGTTTAAGAGGAATATGAAGTACTATGTTTAAGAGGAATATGAAGTAGTATTTTTAAGGGGAATGTGAAGTAGTATATTTAAGAGGAATATGAAGTAGTATGTTTAGGAAGAATATGAAGTAGTATATTTAAGAGAAATATGGGGTAGTTTGTTTAAGAGGAATATTAAGTAGTATGTTTAAGAGGAATATGAAGTAGTATATTTAAGAGGAATATGAAGTAGTATGTTTAAGAGGAACATAAAGTATTATGTTTAAGAGGAATATGAAGTAGTATGTTTAAGAGGAATATGAAGTTGTATGTTTAAGAGGAATAAGAAGTAGTATATTTAAGAAGAATATGCAGTAGTTTATTTAAGAGGGATATGAAGTAGTATGTTTAAGAGGAATATGAAGTAGTATGTTTAAGAGGAACATGCAGTAGTATATTTAAGAGGAATATGAAGTAGTATATTTAAGAGGAATATGAAGTAGTATGTTTAAGAGGAATATGAAGTAGTATATTTAAGGGGAATATGAAGTAGTATATTTAAGAGGAATATGAAGTAGTATGTTTAAGAGGAATATGAAGTAGTATGTTTAAGAGGAATATGAAGTAGTATGTTTAAGAGGAATATGCAATATTATATTTAAGAGGAATATGAAGTTGTATGTTTAAGAGGAATATGAAGTTAGTATGTTTAAGAGGAATATGCAGTAGTATATTTAAGAGGAATATGAAGTAATATATTTAAGAGGAAAATGAAGTAGTATGTTTATGAGAAATATGAAGTAGTATTTTTAAGAGGAATATGACGTACAATAGTATGTTTATGAGGAATATGAAGTAGTATGTTTAAGAGGAATATGCAATATTATATTTAAGAGGAATATGAAGTAGTATGTTTAAGAGGAATATGAAGTAGTATGTTGAAGAGGAATATGCATTAGTACATTTATGAGGAATATGAAGTAGTATATTTAAGAGGAATATGAAGTAGTATGTTTAAGAGGAATATAAAGTATTATGTGTAAGAGGAATATGAAGTAGTATGTTTAAGAGGAATATGAAGTAGTATATTTAAGAGGAATATGAAGTAGTTTGTTTAAGAGGAATATAAAGTAGTATGTTTAAGAGGAATATGAAGTAGTATGTTTAAGAGGAATATGAAGTTGTATGTTTAAGAGGAATAAGAAGTTGTATATTTAAGAAGAATATGCCGTAGTTTATTTAAGAGGAATATGAAGTAGTATGTTTAAGAGGAATATGAAGTAGTATGTTTAAGAGGAATATGCAATAGTATATTTAAGAGGAATATAAAGTAGTATATTTAAGAGGAATATGAAGTAGTATATTTAAGAGGAATATGAAATAGTATATTTAAGAGGAATATGAAGTAGTATATTTAAAAGGAATATGTAGTATGTTTAATAGGAATATGAAGTAGTATGTTTAAGAGGAATATGAAGCAGTATGTTTAAGAGGAATATGAAGTCGTATATTTAAGAGGAATATACAGTAGTTTATTTGAGAGGAATATGAAGTAGTATGTTTAAGAGGAATATGAAGTAGTATGTTTAAGAGAAACATGCAGTAGTATATTTAAGAGGAATGTGAAGTAGTATATTTAAGAGGAATATGAAGTAGTATGTTTAAGAGGAATATGAATTAGTATGTTTAAAAGGAATATGAAGTAGTATGTTTAAGAGGAATATGAAGTAGTATGTTTAAGAGGAATATGAAGTAGTATGTTTAAGATGAATATAAAGTAGTATATTTAAGAGGAATATGAAGTGGTATGTTTAAGAGGAATATGAAGTAGTATGTTTAAGAGGAATATGCAGTAGTGTATTTAAGAGGAATATGAAGTAGTATATTTAAGAGGAATATAAAATAGTGTGTTTAAGAGGAATATGAAGTTGTATGTTTAAGAGGAATATGAAGTAGTATGTTTAAGAGGAATATGAAGTAGTATGTTTAAGAGGAATATGAAGTAGTATGTTAAAGAGGAATATGAAGTAGTATATTTAAGAGGAATATGAAGTAGTATGTTTAAGAGGATTATGAAGTATTATGTTTAAGAGGAATATGAAGTAGTATGTTTAAGAGGAATATGAAGTAGTATGTTTAAGGGGTATATGAAGTAGTATTTTTAAGGGGAATATTAAGTAGTATGTTTAAGAAGAATATGAAGTAGTACATTTAAGAGGAATATGAAGTAGTATGTTTAAGAGGAATAAGAAGTAGTTTGTTTAAGAGGAATATGAAGTAGTATATTTAAGAGGAATATGAAGTAGTATGTTTAAGAGGAATATGAAGTAGTATATTTAAGAGGAATATGAAGTAGTATGTTTAAGAGGAATATGAAGTAGTATATTCAAGAGAAATATGGGGTAGTATGTTTAAGAAGAATATGAAGTAGTATATTTAAGAGGAATATGAAGTACTATGTTTAAGAGGAATATGTATCAGTATGTTTAAGAGGAATATGAGATAGTATATTTAAGAGGAATATGAAGTAGTATGTTTAAGAGGAATATAAAGTAGTATGTTTAAGAGGAATATTAAATAGTATGTTTAAGAGGAATATGAAGTAGTATATTTAAGAGGAAAATGAAGTAGTATATTTAAGAGGAATATGAAGTAGTTTGCTTAAGAGGAATATGAAGTAGTATGTTTAAGAGGAATATGAAGTAGTATGTTTAAGAGGAATATGAAGTTGTATGTTTAAGAAGAATAAGAAGTAGTATATTTAAGAAGAATATGCAGTAGTTTATTTAAAAGGAATATGAAGTAGTATGTTTAAGAGGAATATGAAGTAGTATGTTTAAGAGGAATATGCAGTAGTATATTTAAGAGGAATATGAAGTAGTATATTTAAGACGAATATGAAGTAGTATGTTTAAGAGGAATATGAAGTAGTATATTTAAGGGGAATATGAAGTAGTATATTTAAGAGGAATATGAAGTTGTATGTTTTAGAGGAATATGAAGTAGTATGTTTAAGAGGAATATGAAGTAGTATATTTAAGAGGAATATAAAGTAGTATATTTGAGAGGAATATGAAGTTGTATGTTTAAGAGGAATAAGAAGTAGTATATGAAGTAGTATGTTTAAGAGGAATATGAAGTAGTATGTTTAAGAGGAATATGAAGTAGTATGTTTAAGAGGAATATGAAGTAGTATGTTAAAGAGGAATATGAAGTAGTATATTTAAGAGGAATATGAAGTAGTATGTTTAAGAGGATTATGAAGTATTATGTTTAAGAGGAATATGAAGTAGTATGTTTAAGAGGAATATGAAGTAGTATGTTTAAGGGGTATATGAAGTAGTATTTTTAAGGGGAATATTAAGTAGTATGTTTAAGAAGAATATGAAGTAGTACATTTAAGAGGAATATGAAGTAGTATGTTTAAGAGGAATAAGAAGTAGTTTGTTTAAGAGGAATATGAAGTAGTATATTTAAGAGGAATATGAAGTAGTATGTTTAAGAGGAATATGAAGTAGTATATTTAAGAGGAATATGAAGTAGTATGTTTAAGAGGAATATGAAGTAGTATATTCAAGAGAAATATGGGGTAGTATGTTTAAGAAGAATATGAAGTAGTATATTTAAGAGGAATATGAAGTACTATGTTTAAGAGGAATATGTATCAGTATGTTTAAGAGGAATATGAGATAGTATATTTAAGAGGAATATGAAGTAGTATGTTTAAGAGGAATATAAAGTAGTATGTTTAAGAGGAATATTAAATAGTATGTTTAAGAGGAATATGAAGTAGTATATTTAAGAGGAAAATGAAGTAGTATATTTAAGAGGAATATGAAGTAGTTTGCTTAAGAGGAATATGAAGTAGTATGTTTAAGAGGAATATGAAGTAGTATGTTTAAGAGGAATATGAAGTTGTATGTTTAAGAAGAATAAGAAGTAGTATATTTAAGAAGAATATGCAGTAGTTTATTTAAAAGGAATATGAAGTAGTATGTTTAAGAGGAATATGAAGTAGTATGTTTAAGAGGAATATGCAGTAGTATATTTAAGAGGAATATGAAGTAGTATATTTAAGACGAATATGAAGTAGTATGTTTAAGAGGAATATGAAGTAGTATATTTAAGGGGAATATGAAGTAGTATATTTAAGAGGAATATGAAGTTGTATGTTTTAGAGGAATATGAAGTAGTATGTTTAAGAGGAATATGAAGTAGTATATTTAAGAGGAATATAAAGTAGTATATTTGAGAGGAATATGAAGTTGTATGTTTAAGAGGAATAAGAAGTAGTATATGAAGTAGTATGTTTAAGAGGAATATGAAGTAGTATGTTTAAGAGGAATATGAAGTAGTATGTTTAAGAGGAATATGAAGTAGTATGTTAAAGAGGAATATGAAGTAGTATATTTAAGAGGAATATGAAGTAGTATGTTTAAGAGGATTATGAAGTATTATGTTTAAGAGGAATATGAAGTAGTATGTTTAAGAGGAATATGAAGTAGTATGTTTAAGGGGTATATGAAGTAGTATTTTTAAGGGGAATATTAAGTAGTATGTTTAAGAAGAATATGAAGTAGTACATTTAAGAGGAATATGAAGTAGTATGTTTAAGAGGAATAAGAAGTAGTTTGTTTAAGAGGAATATGAAGTAGTATATTTAAGAGGAATATGAAGTAGTATGTTTAAGAGGAATATGAAGTAGTATATTTAAGAGGAATATGAAGTAGTATGTTTAAGAGGAATATGAAGTAGTATATTCAAGAGAAATATGGGGTAGTATGTTTAAGAAGAATATGAATTAGTATATTTAGGAGGAATATGAAGTAATATGTTTAAGAGGAATATGTAGCAGTATGTTTAAGAGGAATATGAGGTAGTATATTTAAGAGGAATATGAAGTAGTATGTTTAAGAAGAATATAAAGTAATATGTTTAAGAGGAATATTAAATAGTATGTTTAAGAGGAATATGAAGTAGTATAATTAAGAGGAATATGAAGTAGTATGTTTAAGAGGAATATAAAGTAATATGTTTAAGAGGAATATAAAGTAGTATGTTTAAGAGGAAAATGAAGTAGTATATTTAAGAGGTATATGAAGTAGTTTGCTTAAGAGGAATATGAAGTAGTATGTTTAAGAGGAATATGAAGTAGTATGTTTAAGCGGAATATGAAGTAGTATATTTAAGAGGAATATGAAGTAGTATGTTTAAGAGGAATATGAAGTAGTATATTTAAGAGGATTATGAAGTATTATGTTTAAGAGGAATATGAAGTAGTATGTTTAAGAGGAATATGAAGTAGTATGTTTAAGGGGAATATGAAGTAGTATTTTTAAGGGGAATATTAAGTAGTATGTTTAGGAGGAATATGAAGTAGTATATTTAAGAGGAATATGAAGTAGTATGTTTAAGAGGAATAAGAAGTAGTTTGTTTAAGAGGAATATGAAGTAGTATATTTAAGAGGAATATGAAGTAGTATGTTTAAGAGGAATATGAAGTAGTATATTTAAGAGGAATGTGAAGTAGTATGTTTAAGAGGAATATGAAGTAGTATATTTAAGAGGAATAAGGGGTAGTATGTTTAAGAAGAATATGAAGTAGTATATTTAAGAGGAATATGAAGTACTATGTTTAAGAGGAATATGTAGCAGTATGTTTAAGAGGAATATGAGATAGTATATTTAAGAGGAATATGAAGTAGTATGTTTAAGAGGAATATAAAGTAGTATGTTTAAGAGGAATGTTAAATAGTATATTTGAGAGGAATATGAAGTAGTATATTTAAGAGGAATATGAAGTAGTATGTTTAAGAGGAATATAAAGTATTATGTTTAAGAGGAATATAAAGTAGTATGTTTAAGAGGAAAATGAAGTAGTATATTTAAGAGGAATATGAAGTAGTTTGTTTAAGAGGAATATGAAGTAGTATGTTTAAGAAGAATATGAAGTAGTATGTTTAAGAAGAATATGAAGTTGTATGTTTAAGAGGAATATTAAATAGTATGTTTAAGAGGAATATGAAGTAGTATATTTAAGAGGAAAATGAAGTAGTATATTTAAGAGGAATATGAAGTAGTTTGCTTAAGAGGAATATTAAGTAGTATGTTTAAGAGGAATATGAAGTAGTATGTTTAAGAGGAATATGAAGTTGTATGTTTAAGAAGAATAAGAAGTAGTATATTTAAGAAGAATATGCAGTAGTTTATTTAAAAGGAATATGAAGTAGTATGTTTAAGAGGAATATGAAGTAGTATGTTTAAGAGGAATATGCAGTAGTATATTTAAGAGGAATATGAAGTAGTATATTTAAGACGAATATGAAGTAGTATGTTTAAGAGGAATATGAAGTAGTATATTTAAGGGGAATATGAAGTAGTATATTTAAGAGGAATATGAAGTCGTATGTTTTAGAGGAATATGAAGTAGTATGTTTAAGAGGAATATGAAGTAGTATATTTAAGAGGAATATAAAGTAGTATATTAGAGAGGAATATGAAGTTGTATGTTTAAGAGGAATAAGAAGTAGTATATGAAGTAGTATGTTTAAGAGGAATATGAAGTAGTATGTTTAAGAGGAATATGAAGTAGTATGTTTAAGAGGATTATGAAGTATTATGTTTAAGAGGAATATGAAGTAGTATGTTTAAGAGGAATATGAAGTAGTATGTTAGAGGGAAATATGAAGTAGTATTTTGAAGGGGAATGTTAAGTAGTATGTTTAAGAGGAATATGAAGTAGTATATTTAAGAGGAATATGAAGTAGTATGTTTAAGAGGAATAAGAAGTAGTTTGTTGAAGAGGAATATGAAGTAGTATATTTAGGAGGAATATGAAGTAGTATGTTTAAGAGGAATATGAAGTAGTATATTTAAGAGGAATATGAAGTAGTATGTTTAAGAGGAATATGAAGTAGTATATTTAAGAGGAATATGGGGTAGTATGTTTAAGAAGAATATGAATTAGTATATTTAGGAGGAATATGAAGTAATATGTTTAAGAGGAATATGTAGCAGTATGTTTAAGAGGAATATGAGGTAGTATATTTAAGAGGAATATGAAGTAGTATGTTTAAGAAGAATATAAAGTAATATGTTTAAGAGGAATATTAAATAGTATGTTTAAGAGGAATATGAAGTAGTATAATTAAGAGGAATATGAAGTAGTATGTTTAAGAGGAATATAAAGTAATATGTTTAAGAAAAATATAAAGTAGTATGTTTAAGAGGAAAATGAAGTAGTATATTTAAGAGGTATATGAAGTAGTTTGTTTAAGAGGAATATGAAGTAGTATGTTTAAGAGGAATATGAAGTAGTATGTTTAAGCGGAATATGAAGTAGTATATTTAAGAGGAATATGAAGTAGTATGTTTAAGAGGAATATGAAGTAGTATATTTAAGAGGATTATGAAGTATTATGTTTAAGAGGAATATGAAGTAGTATGTTTAAGAGGAATATGAAGTAGTATGTTTAAGGGGAATATGAAGTAGTATTTTTAAGGGGAATATTAAGTAGTATGTTTAGGAGGAATATGAAGTAGTATATTTAAGAGGAATATGAAGTAGTATGTTTAAGAGGAATAAGAAGTAGTTTGTTTAAGAGGAATATGAAGTAGTATATTTAAGAGGAATATGAAGTAGTATGTTTAAGAGGAATATGAAGTAGTATATTTAAGAGGAATATGAAGTAGTATGTTTAAGAGGAATATGAAGTAGTATATTTAAGAGGAATAAGGGGTAGTATGTTTAAGAAGAATATGAAGTAGTATATTTAAGAGGAATATGAAGTACTATGTTTAAGAGGAATATGTAGCAGTATGTTTAAGAGGAATATGAGATAGTATATTTAAGAGGAATATGAAGTAGTATGTTTAAGAGGAATATAAAGTAGTATGTTTAAGAGGAATGTTAAATAGTATATTTGAGAGGAATATGAAGTAGTATATTTAAGAGGAATATGAAGTAGTATGTTTAAGAGGAATATAAAGTATTATGTTTAAGAGGAATATAAAGTAGTATGTTTAAGAGGAAAAAGAAGTAGTATATTTAAGAGGAATATGAAGTAGTTTGTTTAAGAGGAATATGAAGTAGTATGTTTAAGAAGAATATGAAGTAGTATGTTTAAGAAGAATATGAAGTTGTATGTTTAAGAGGAATAAGAAGTAGTATATTTAAGAAGAATATGCAGTAGTTTATTTAAAAGGAATATGAAGTAGTATGTTTAAGAGGAATATGAAGTAGTATGTTTAAGAGGAATATGCAGTAGTATATTTAAGAGGAATATGAAGTAGTATATTTAAGAGGAATATGAAGTAGTATGTTTAAGAGAAATATGAAGTAGTTTATTTAAGGGGAATATGAAGTAGTATATTTAAGAGGAATATGAAGTCGTATGTTTAAGAGGAATATGAAGTAGTATGTTTAAGAGGAATATGAAGTAGTATGTTTAAGAGGAATATGCAATATTATATTTAAGAGGAATATGAAGTAGTATGTTTAAGAGGAATATGAATTAATATGTTTAAGAGGAATATGAAGTAGTATTTTTAAGGGGAATGTTAAGTAGTATGTTTAAGAGGAATATGAAGCAGTATATTTAAGAGGAATATGAAGTAGTATGTTTAAGAGGTATAAGAAGTAGTTTGTTTAAGAGGAATATGAAGTAGTATATTTAGGAGGAATATGAAGTAGTATGTTTAAGAGGAATATGAAGTAGTATATTTAAGAGGAATATGAAGTAGCATGTTTAGGAGGAATATGAAGTAGTATGTTTAAGGGGAATATGAAGTAGTATTTTTAAGGGGAATGTTAAGTAGTATGTTTAAGAGGAATATGAAGCAGTATATTTAAGAGGAATATGAAGTAGTATGTTTAAGAGGTATAAGAAGTAGTTTGCTTAAGAGGAATATGAAGTAGTATATTTAGGAGGAATATGAAGTAGTATGTTTAAGAGGAATATGAAGTAGTATATTTAAGAGGAATATGAAGTAGTATGTTTAAGAGGAATATGAAGTAGTATATTTAAGAGGAATATGGGGTAGTATGTTTAAGAAGAATATGAAGTAGTATATTTAAGAGGAATATGAAGTACTATGTTTAAGAGGAATATGTAGCAGTATGTTTAAGAGGAATATGAGGTAGTATATTAAAGAGGAATATGAAGTAGTATGTTTAAGAGGAATATAAAGTAGTATGTTTAAGAGGAATATTAAATAGTATGTTTAAGAGGAATATGAAGTAGTATATTTAAGAGGAATATGAAGTAGTATGTTTAAGAGGAATATAAAGTAGTATGTTTAAGAGGAATATAAAGTAGTATGTTTAAGAGGAAAATGAAGTAGTATATTTAAGAGGAATATGAAGTAGTATATTTAAGGGGAATATGAAGTAGTATATTTAAGAGGAATATGAAGTCGTATGTTTAAGAGGAATATGAAGTAGTATGTTTAAGAGGAATATGAAGTAGTATGTTTAAGAGGAATATGCAATATTATATTTAAGAGGAATATGAAGTAGTATTTTTAAGAGGAATATGAAGTAGTATGTTTAAGAGTAATATGCAGTAGTATATTTAAGAGGAATATGAAGTAATATATTTAAGAGGAACATGAAGTAGTATGTTTATGAGAAATATGAAGTAGTATTTTTAAGATCAATATGAAGTAGTATGTTTATGAGGAATATGAAGTAGTATGTTTCAGAGGAATATGCAATATTATATTTAAGAGGAATATGAAGTAGTATGTTTAAGAGGAATATGAAGTAGTATGTTGAAGAGGAATATGCAGTAGTATATTTAAGAGGAATATGAAGTAGTATGTGTGAGAGGAATATGAAGTAGTATGTTTAAGAGGAATATGAAGTAGTATGTTTAAGAGGAATATGAAGTAGTATATTTAAGAAGAATATGAAGTAGTATGTTTAAGAGTAATGAGAAGTAGTATGTTTAAGAGGAATATGAAGTAGTATGTTTAAGAGAAATACGAAGTAGTATATTTAAGAGGAATATGAAGTAGTATGTTTAAGAGGAATATGAAGTAGTATGTTTAAGAGGAATATGAAGTAGTATGTTTAAGAAGAATATGAAGTAGTATGCTTAAGAGGAATATGAAGTAGTATGTTTAAGAGGAATATGAAGTAGTATGTGTAAGAGGAATGTGAAGTAGTATGTTTAAGATGAATATGAAGTAGTATATTTTAGAGGAATATGAAGTAGCATGTTTAAGAGGAATTCGAAGTTGTATGTTTAAGAGGAATATGAAGTAGTATGCTTAAGAGGAATATGAAGTAGTATGTATAAGAGGAATATGAAGTAGTATATTTAAGAGAAATATGAAGTAGTATGTTGAAGAGGAATATGAAGTAGGATATTTAAGAGAAATATGAAGTAGTATGTTTAAGAGGAATATGAAGTAGTATATTTAAGAGGAATATGAAGTAGTATGTTTAAGAGGAATATGAAGCAGTATATTTAAGAGGAATATGAAGTAGTTTGTTTAAGAGCAATATGAAGTAGTATGTTTAAGAGGAATATGAAGTAGTATGTTTAAGAGGAATATGCAGTAGTATATTTAAGAGGAATATGAAGTAGTATATTTAAGAGGAATATGAAGTAGTATGTTTAAGAGGAATATGAAGTAATATATTTAAGGGGAATATGAAGTAGTATATTTAAGAGGAATATGAAGTAATATGTGTAAGAGGAATATGAAGTAGTATGTTTAAGAGGAATATGGAGTAGTATGTTTAAGAGGAATATGCAATATTATATTTAAGAGGAATATGAAGTAGTATGTTTAAGAGGAATATGAAGTAGTATGTTTAAGAGGAATATGCAGTAGTATATTTAAGAGGAATATGAAGTAATATATTTAAGAGGAAAATGAAGTAGTATGTTTATGAGAAATGTGAAGTAGTATTTTTAAGAGGAATATGAAGTAGTATGTTTATGAGGAATATGAAGTAGTATGCTTAAGAGGAATATGCAATATTATATTTAAGAAGAATATGAAGTAGTATGTTTAAGAGGAATATGAAGTAGTATGTTGAAGAAAAATATGCAGTAGTATATTTAAGAGGAATATGAAGTAGTATGTTTAAGAGGAATATGAAGTAGTATGTTTAAGAGGAATATGAAGTAGTATGTTTAAGAGGAATATGAAGTAGTATGTTTAAGAGGAATATGAAGTAGTATGTTTAAGAGGAATATGAAGTGGTATATTTAAGAGGAATATGCAGTAGTATATTTAAGAGGAATATGAAGTAGTATATTTAAGACGAATATGAAGTAGTATGTTTAAGAGTAAAGAGAAGTAGTATGCTTAAGAGGAATATGAAGTAGTATGTTTAAGAGAAATACGAAGTAGTATATTTAAGAGGAATATGAATTAGTTTGTTTAAGAGGAATATGAAGTAGTATGTTTAAGAGGAATATGAAGTAGTATGTTTAAGAAGAATATGAAGTAGTATGTTTAAGAGGAATATGAAATAGTATGTTTAAGAGGAATATGAAGTAGTATGTGTAAGGGGAATGTGAAGTATTATGTTAAAGAGGAATATGAAGTAGTATATTTTAGAGGAATATAAAGTAGCATGTTTAAGAGGAATTCGAAGTAGTATGTTTAAGAGAAATATGAAGTAGTATATTTAAGAGGAATATGAAGTAGTATGTTTAAGAGGAATATGAAGTAATATATTTAAGAAGAATATGAAGTAGTTTATTTAAGAGGAATATGAAGTAGTATGTTTAAGAGGAATATGAAGTAGTATGTTTAAGAGGAATATGCAGTAGTATATTTAAGAGGAATATGAAGTAGTATATTTAAGAGGAATATGAAGTAGTATGTTTAAGAGGAATATGAAGTAGTATATTTAAAGGGAATATGAAGTAGTATATTTAAGAGGAATATGAAGTAGTATGTTTAAGAGGAATATGAAGTAAAATGTTTGAGAGGAATATGAAGTAGTATGTTTCAGAGGAATATGCAATACTATATTTAAGAGGAATATGAAGTAGTATGTTTAAGAGGAATATGAAGTAGTATGTTTAGGAGGAATATGCAGTAGTATATTTCAGAGGAATATGAAGTAATATATTTAAAAGGAATATGAAGTAGTATGTTTAAGAGGAATATGAAGTAGTATGTTTAAGAGGAATATGAAGTAGTAGGTTTAAGAGGAATATAAAGTAGTATATTTAAGAGGAATATGAAGTAGTATGTTTAAGAGGAATATGAAGTAGTATGTTTAAGAGGAATATGCAGTAGTGTATTTAAGAGGAATATGAAGTAGTATATTTAAGAGGAATATGAAGTAGTGTGTTTAAGAGGAATATGAAGTAGTATATTTAAGAGGAATATGAAATAGTTTGTTTAAGAGGAATATGAAGTTGTATGTTTAAGAGGAATATGAAGTAGTATGTTTAAGAGGAATATGAAGTAGTATGTTTAAGAGGAATATGAAGTAGTATGTTAAAGAGGAATATGAAGTAGTATATTTAAGAGGAATATGAAGTAGTATGTTTAAGAGGATTATGAAGTATTATGTTTAAGAGGAATATGAAGTAGTATGTTTAAGAGGAATATGAAGTAGTATGTTTAAGAGGAATATGAAGTAGTATTTTTAAGGGGAATATTAAGTTGTATGTTTAAGAGGAATATGAAGTAGTATGTTTAAGAGGAATATGAAGTAGTATATTTAAGAGGAATATGAAGTAGTATGTTTAAGAGGAATATAAAGTAGTATATTTAAGAGGAATATGGGGTAGTATGTTTAAGAAGAATATGAAGTAGTATATTTAAGAGGAATATGAAGTACTATGTTTAAGAGGAATATGTAGCAGTATGTTTAAGAGGAATATGAGGTAGTATATTTAAGAGGAATATGAAGTAGTATGTTTAAAAGGAATATAAAGTAGTATGTTAAAGAGGAATATGAAGTAGTATGTTTAAGAGGAATATGTAGCAGTATGTTTAAGAGGAATATGAAGTAGTATATTTAAGAGGAATATGAAGTAGTATGTTTAGGAAGAATATGAAGTAGTATATTTAAGGGAAATATGAAGTAGTATATTTAAGAGGAATATGAAGTAGTATGTTTAAGAGGAATATGAAGTAGTATGTTTAAGAGGAATATGAAGTAGTATGTTTAAGAGGAATATGCAATATTATATTTAATTGGAATATGAAGTAGTATGTTTAAGAGGAATATGAAGTAGTATATTTAAGAGGAATATGGGGCAGTATGTTTAAGAGGAATATGAAGTAGTATGTTTAAGAGGAATATGAAGTAGTATGTTTAAGAGGAATATGTAGCAGTATGTTTAACAGGAATATGAAGTAGTATATTTAAGAGGAATATGAAGTAGTATGTTTAAGAGGAATATGAAGTAGTATGTTTAAGAGGAATATTAAGTAGTATGTTTAAGAGGAATATGAAGTAGTATATTTAAGAGGAATATGAAGTATTATGTTTAAGAGGTATATAAAGTATTATGTTTAAGAGGAATATGAAGTAGTATGTTTAAGAGGAATATGAAGTAGTATATTTAAGAGGAATATGAAGTAGTTTGTTTAAGAGGAATATGAAGTAGTATGTTTAAGAGGAATATGAAGTAGTATGTTGAAGAGGAATATGCAGTAGTATATTTAAGAGGAATATGAAGTAGTATGTGTGAGAGTAATATGAAGTAGTATGTTTAAGAGGAATATGAAGTAGTATGTTTAAGAGGAATATGAAGTAGTATATTTAAGAAGAATATGAAGTAGTATGTTTAAGAGTAATGAGAAGTAGTATGTTTAAGAGGAATATGAAGTAGTATGTTTAAGAGAAATACGAAGTAGTATATTTAAGAGGAATATGAAGTAGTATGTTTAAGAGGAATATGAAGTAGTATGTTTAAGAGGAATATGAAGTAGTATGTTTAAGAAGAATATGAAGTAGTATGCTTAAGAGGAATATGAAGTAGTATGTTTAAGAGGAATATGAAGTAGTATGTGTAAGAGGAATGTGAAGTAGTATGTTTAAGATGAATATGAAGTAGTATATTTTAGAGGAATATGAAGTAGCATGTTTAAGAGGAATTCGAAGTTGTATGTTTAAGAGGAATATGAAGTAGTATGCTTAAGAGGAATATGAAGTAGTATGTATAACAGGAATATGAAGTAGTATATTTAAGAGAAATATGAAGTAGTATGTTGAAGAGGAATATGAAGTAGGATATTTAAGAGAAATATGAAGTAGTATGTTTAAGAGGAATATGAAGTAGTATATTTAAGAGGAATATGAAGTAGTATGTTTAAGAGGAATATGAAGCAGTATATTTAAGAGGAATATGAAGTAGTTTGTTTAAGAGCAATATGAAGTAGTATGTTTAAGAGGAATATGAAGTAGTATGTTTAAGAGGAATATGCAGTAGTATATTTAAGAGGAATATGAAGTAGTATATTTAAGAGGAATATGAAGTAGTATGTTTAAGAGGAATATGAAGTAATATATTTAAGGGGAATATGAAGTAGTATATTTAAGAGGAATATGAAGTAATATGTTTAAGAGGAATATGAAGTAGTATGTTTAAGAGGAATATGGAGTAGTATGTTTAAGAGGAATATGCAATATTATATTTAATAGGAATATGAAGTAGTATGTTTAAGAGGAATATGAAGTAGTATGTTTAAGAGGAATATGCAGTAGTATATTTAAGAGGAATATGAAGTAATATATTTAAGAGGAAAATGAAGTAGTATGTTTATGAGAAATGTGAAGTAGTATTTTTAAGAGGAATATGAAGTAGTATGTTTATGAGGAATATGAAGTAGTATGCTTAAGAGGAATATGCAATATTATATTTAAGAAGAATATGAAGTAGTATGTTTAAGAGGAATATGAAGTAGTATGTTGAAGAAAAATATGCAGTAGTATATTTAAGAGGAATATGAAGTAGTATGTTTAAGAGGAATATGAAGTAGTATGTTTAAGAGGAATATGAAGTAGTATGTTTAAGAGGAATATGAAGTAGTATGTTTAAGAGGAATATGAAGTAGTATGTTTAAGAGGAATATGAAGTGGTATATTTAAGAGGAATATGCAGTAGTATATTTAAGAGGAATATGAAGTAGTATATTTAAGACGAATATGAAGTAGTATGTTTAAGAGTAAAGAGAAGTAGTATGCTTAAGAGGAATATGAAGTAGTATGTTTAAGAGAAATACGAAGTAGTATATTTAAGAGGAATATGAATTAGTTTGTTTAAGAGGAATATGAAGTAGTATGTTTAAGAGGAATATGAAGTAGTATGTTTAAGAAGAATATGAAATAGTATGTTTAAGAGGAATATGAAATAGTATGTTTAAGAGGAATATGAAGTAGTATGTGTAAGGGGAATGTGAAGTAGTATGTTAAAGAGGAATATGAAGTAGTATATTTTAGAGGAATATAAAGTAGCATGTTTAAGAGGAATTCGAAGTAGTATGTTTAAGAGAAATCTGATGTAGTATGCTTAAGGGGAATATGAAGTAGTATATTCAAGAGGAATATGAAGTAGTATGTTAAAGAGGAATATGAAGTAGTTTGTTTAAGAGGAATATGAAGTAATATATTTAAGAAGAATATGAAGTAGTTTATTTAAGAGGAATATGAAGTAGTATGTTTAAGAGGAATATGAAGTAGTATGTTTAAGAGGAATATGCAGTAGTATATTTAAGAGGAATATGAAGTAGTATATTTAAGAGGAATATGAAGTAGTATGTTTAAGAGGAATATGAAGTAGTATATTTAAGGGGAATATGAAGTAGTATATTTAAGAGGAATATGAAGTAGTATGTTTTAGAGGAATATGAAGTAAAATGTTTGAGAGGAATATGAAGTAGTATGTTTCAGAGGAATATGCAATACTATATTTAAGAGGAATATGAAGTAGTATGTTTAAGAGGAATATGAAGTAGTATGTTTAGGAGGAATATGCAGTAGTATATTTCAGAGGAATATGAAGTAATATATTTAAAAGGAATATGAAGTAGTATGTTTAAGAGGAATATGAAGTAGTATGTTTAAGAGGAATATGAAGTAGTATGTTTAAGAGGAATATAAAGTAGTATATTTAAGAGGAATATGAAGTAGTATGTTTAAGAGGAATATGAAGTAGTATGTTTAAGAGGAATATGCAGTAGTGTATTTAAGAGGAATATGAAGTAGTATATTTAAGAGGAATATGAAGTAGTGTGTTTAAGAGGAATATGAAGTAGTATATTTAAGAGGAATATGAAATAGTTTGTTTAAGAGGAATATGAAGTTGTATGTTTAAGAGGAATATGAAGTAGTATGTTTAAGAGGAATATGAAGTAGTATGTTTAAGAGGAATATGAAGTAGTATGTTAAAGAGGAATGTGAAGTAGTATGTTTAAGATGAATATGAAGTAGTATATTTTAGAGGAATATGAAGTAGCATGTTTAAGAGGAATTCGAAGTTGTATGTTTAAGAGGAATATGAAGTAGTATGCTTAAGAGGAATATGAAGTAGTATGTATAAGAGGAATATGAAGTAGTATATTTAAGAGAAATATGAAGTAGTATGTTGAAGAGGAATATGAAGTAGGATATTTAAGAGAAATATGAAGTAGTATGTTTAAGAGGAATATGAAGTAGTATATTTAAGAGGAATATGAAGTAGTATGTTTAAGAGGAATATGAAGCAGTATATTTAAGAGGAATATGAAGTAGTTTGTTTAAGAGCAATATGAAGTAGTATGTTTAAGAGGAATATGAAGTAGTATGTTTAAGAGGAATATGCAGTAGTATATTTAAGAGGAATATGAAGTAGTATATTTAAGAGGAATATGAAGTAGTATGTTTAAGAGGAATATGAAGTAATATATTTAAGGGGAATATGAAGTAGTATATTTAAGAGGAATATGAAGTAATATGTGTAAGAGGAATATGAAGTAGTATGTTTAAGAGGAATATGGAGTAGTATGTTTAAGAGGAATATGCAATATTATATTTAAGAGGAATATGAAGTAGTATGTTTAAGAGGAATATGAAGTAGTATGTTTAAGAGGAATATGCAGTAGTATATTTAAGAGGAATATGAAGTAATATATTTAAGAGGAAAATGAAGTAGTATGTTTATGAGAAATGTGAAGTAGTATTTTTAAGAGGAATATGAAGTAGTATGTTTATGAGGAATATGAAGTAGTATGCTTAAGAGGAATATGCAATATTATATTTAAGAAGAATATGAAGTAGTATGTTTAAGAGGAATATGAAGTAGTATGTTGAAGAAAAATATGCAGTAGTATATTTAAGAGGAATATGAAGTAGTATGTTTAAGAGGAATATGAAGTAGTATGTTTAAGAGGAATATGAAGTAGTATGTTTAAGAGGAATATGAAGTAGTATGTTTAAGAGGAATATGAAGTAGTATGTTTAAGAGGAATATGAAGTGGTATATTTAAGAGGAATATGCAGTAGTATATTTAAGAGGAATATGAAGTAGTATATTTAAGACGAATATGAAGTAGTATGTTTAAGAGTAAAGAGAAGTAGTATGCTTAAGAGGAATATGAAGTAGTATGTTTAAGAGAAATACGAAGTAGTATATTTAAGAGGAATATGAATTAGTTTGTTTAAGAGGAATATGAAGTAGTATGTTTAAGAGGAATATGAAGTAGTATGTTTAAGAAGAATATGAAGTAGTATGTTTAAGAGGAATATGAAATAGTATGTTTAAGAGGAATATGAAGTAGTATGTGTAAGGGGAATGTGAAGTATTATGTTAAAGAGGAATATGAAGTAGTATATTTTAGAGGAATATAAAGTAGCATGTTTAAGAGGAATTCGAAGTAGTATGTTTAAGAGAAATATGAAGTAGTATATTTAAGAGGAATATGAAGTAGTATGTTTAAGAGGAATATGAAGTAATATATTTAAGAAGAATATGAAGTAGTTTATTTAAGAGGAATATGAAGTAGTATGTTTAAGAGGAATATGAAGTAGTATGTTTAAGAGGAATATGCAGTAGTATATTTAAGAGGAATATGAAGTAGTATATTTAAGAGGAATATGAAGTAGTATGTTTAAGAGGAATATGAAGTAGTATATTTAAAGGGAATATGAAGTAGTATATTTAAGAGGAATATGAAGTAGTATGTTTAAGAGGAATATGAAGTAAAATGTTTGAGAGGAATATGAAGTAGTATGTTTCAGAGGAATATGCAATACTATATTTAAGAGGAATATGAAGTAGTATGTTTAAGAGGAATATGAAGTAGTATGTTTAGGAGGAATATGCAGTAGTATATTTCAGAGGAATATGAAGTAATATATTTAAAAGGAATATGAAGTAGTATGTTTAAGAGGAATATGAAGTAGTATGTTTAAGAGGAATATGAAGTAGTATGTTTAAGAGGAATATAAAGTAGTATATTTAAGAGGAATATGAAGTAGTATGTTTAAGAGGAATATGAAGTAGTATGTTTAAGAGGAATATGCAGTAGTGTATTTAAGAGGAATATGAAGTAGTATATTTAAGAGGAATATGAAGTAGTGTGTTTAAGAGGAATATGAAGTAGTATATTTAAGAGGAATATGAAATAGTTTGTTTAAGAGGAATATGAAGTTGTATGTTTAAGAGGAATATGAAGTAGTATGTTTAAGAGGAATATGAAGTAGTATGTTTAAGAGGAATATGCAATATTATATTTAAGAGGAATATGAAGTAGTATGTTTAAGAGGAATATGAAGTAGTATGTTTAAGAGGAATATGCAGTAGTATATTTAAGAGGAATATGAAGTAATATATTTAAGAGGAAAATGAAGTAGTATGTTTATGAGAAATGTGAAGTAGTATTTTTAAGAGGAATATGAAGTAGTATGTTTATGAGGAATATGAAGTAGTATGCTTAAGAGGAATATGCAATATTATATTTAAGAAGAATATGAAGTAGTATGTTTAAGAGGAATATGAAGTAGTATGTTGAAGAAAAATATGCAGTAGTATATTTAAGAGGAATATGAAGTAGTATGTTTAAGAGGAATATGAAGTAGTATGTTTAAGAGGAATATGAAGTAGTATGTTTAAGAGGAATATGAAGTAGTATGTTTAAGAGGAATATGAAGTAGTATGTTTAAGAGGAATATGAAGTGGTATATTTAAGAGGAATATGCAGTAGTATATTTAAGAGGAATATGAAGTAGTATATTTAAGACGAATATGAAGTAGTATGTTTAAGAGTAAAGAGAAGTAGTATGCTTAAGAGGAATATGAAGTAGTATGTTTAAGAGAAATACGAAGTAGTATATTTAAGAGGAATATGAATTAGTTTGTTTAAGAGGAATATGAAGTAGTATGTTTAAGAGGAATATGAAGTAATATATTTAAGAAGAATATGAAGTAGTTTATTTAAGAGGAATATGAAGTAGTATGTTTAAGAGGAATATGAAGTAGTATGTTTAAGAGGAATATGCAGTAGTATATTTAAGAGGAATATGAAGTAGTATGTTTAAGAGGAATATGAAGTAGTATATTTAAAGGGAATATGAAGTAGTATATTTAAGAGGAATATGAAGTAGTATGTTTAAGAGGAATATGAAGTAAAATGTTTGAGAGGAATATGAAGTAGTATGTTTCAGAGGAATATGCAATACTATATTTAAGAGGAATATGAAGTAGTATGTTTAAGAGGAATATGAAGTAGTATGTTTAGGAGGAATATGCAGTAGTATATTTCAGAGGAATATGAAGTAATATATTTAAAAGGAATATGAAGTAGTATGTTTAAGAGGAATATGAAGTAGTATGTTTAAGAGGAATATGAAGTAGTATGTTTAAGAGGAATATAAAGTAGTATATTTAAGAGGAATATGAAGTAGTATGTTTAAGAGGAATATGAAGTAGTATGTTTAAGAGGAATATGCAGTAGTGTATTTAAGAGGAATATGAAGTAGTATATTTAAGAGGAATATGAAGTAGTGTGTTTAAGAGGAATATGAAGTAGTATATTTAAGAGGAATATGAAATAGTTTGCTTAAGAGGAATATGAAGTTGTATGTTTAAGAGGAATATGAAGTAGTATGTTTAAGAGGAATATGAAGTAGTATGTTTAAGAGGAATATGAAGTAGTATGTTAAAGAGGAATATGAAGTAGTATATTTAAGAGGAATATGAAGTAGTATGTTTAAGAGGATTATGAAGTATTATGTTTAAGAGGAATATGAAGTAGTATGTTTAAGAGGAATATGAAGTAGTATGTTTAAGAGGAATATGAAGTAGTATTTTTAAGGGGAATATTAAGTTGTATGTTTAAGAGGAATATGAAGTAGTATGTTTAAGAGGAATATGAAGTAGTATATTTAAGAGGAATATGAAGTAGTATGTTTAAGAGGAATATAAAGTAGTATATTTAAGAGGAATATGGGGTAGTATGTTTAAGAAGAATATGAAGTAGTATATTTAAGAGGAATATGAAGTACTATGTTTAAGAGGAATATGTAGCAGTATGTTTAAGAGGAATATGAGGTAGTATATTTAAGAGGAATATGAAGTAGTATGTTTAAAAGGAATATAAAGTAGTATGTTAAAGAGGAATATGAAGTAGTATGTTTAAGAGGAATATGTAGCAGTATGTTTAAGAGGAATATGAAGTAGTATATTTAAGAGGAATATGAAGTAGTATGTTTAGGAAGAATATGAAGTAGTATATTTAAGGGAAATATGAAGTAGTATATTTAAGAGGAATATGAAGTAGTATGTTTAAGAGGAATATGAAGTAGTATGTTTAAGAGGAATATGAAGTAGTATGTTTAAGAGGAATATGCAATATTATATTTAATTGGAATATGAAGTAGTATGTTTAAGAGGAATATGAAGTAGTATATTTAAGAGGAATATGGGGCAGTATGTTTAAGAGGAATATGAAGTAGTATGTTTAAGAGGAATATGAAGTAGTATGTTTAAGAGGAATATGTAGCAGTATGTTTAACAGGAATATGAAGTAGTATATTTAAGAGGAATATGAAGTAGTATGTTTAAGAGGAATATGAAGTAGTATGTTTAAGAGGAATATTAAGTAGTATGTTTAAGAGGAATATGAAGTAGTATATTTAAGAGGAATATGAAGTATTATGTTTAAGAGGTATATAAAGTATTATGTTTAAGAGGAATATGAAGTAGTATGTTTAAGAGGAATATGAAGTAGTATATTTAAGAGGAATATGAAGTAGTTTGTTTAAGAGGAATATGAAGTGGTATGTTTAAGAGGAATATGAAGTAGTATGTTGAAGAGGAATATGCAGTAGTATATTTAAGAGGAATATGAAGTAGTATGTGTGAGAGTAATATGAAGTAGTATGTTTAAGAGGAATATGAAGTAGTATGTTTAAGAGGAATATGAAGTAGTATATTTAAGAAGAATATGAAGTAGTATGTTTAAGAGTAATGAGAAGTAGTATGTTTAAGAGGAATATGAAGTAGTATGTTTAAGAGAAATACGAAGTAGTATATTTAAGAGGAATATGAAGTAGTATGTTTAAGAGGAATATGAAGTAGTATGTTTAAGAGGAATATGAAGTAGTATGTTTAAGAAGAATATGAAGTAGTATGCTTAAGAGGAATATGAAGTAGTATGTTTAAGAGGAATATGAAGTAGTATGTGTAAGAGGAATGTGAAGTAGTATGTTTAAGATGAATATGAAGTAGTATATTTTAGAGGAATATGAAGTAGCATGTTTAAGAGGAATTCGAAGTTGTATGTTTAAGAGGAATATGAAGTAGTATGCTTAAGAGGAATATGAAGTAGTATGTATAACAGGAATATGAAGTAGTATATTTAAGAGAAATATGAAGTAGTATGTTGAAGAGGAATATGAAGTAGGATATTTAAGAGAAATATGAAGTAGTATGTTTAAGAGGAATATGAAGTAGTATATTTAAGAGGAATATGAAGTAGTATGTTTAAGAGGAATATGAAGCAGTATATTTAAGAGGAATATGAAGTAGTTTGTTTAAGAGCAATATGAAGTAGTATGTTTAAGAGGAATATGAAGTAGTATGTTTAAGAGGAATATGCAGTAGTATATTTAAGAGGAATATGAAGTAGTATATTTAAGAGGAATATGAAGTAGTATGTTTAAGAGGAATATGAAGTAATATATTTAAGGGGAATATGAAGTAGTATATTTAAGAGGAATATGAAGTAATATGTTTAAGAGGAATATGAAGTAGTATGTTTAAGAGGAATATGGAGTAGTATGTTTAAGAGGAATATGCAATATTATATTTAATAGGAATATGAAGTAGTATGTTTAAGAGGAATATGAAGTAGTATGTTTAAGAGGAATATGCAGTAGTATATTTAAGAGGAATATGAAGTAATATATTTAAGAGGAAAATGAAGTAGTATGTTTATGAGAAATGTGAAGTAGTATTTTTAAGAGGAATATGAAGTAGTATGTTTATGAGGAATATGAAGTAGTATGCTTAAGAGGAATATGCAATATTATATTTAAGAAGAATATGAAGTAGTATGTTTAAGAGGAATATGAAGTAGTATGTTGAAGAAAAATATGCAGTAGTATATTTAAGAGGAATATGAAGTAGTATATTTAAGAGGAATATGGGGCAGTATGTTTAAGAGGAATATGAAGTAGTATGTTTAAGAGGAATATGAAGTAGTATGTTTAAGAGGAATATGTAGCAGTATGTTTAACAGGAATATGAAGTAGTATATTTAAGAGGAATATGAAGTAGTATGTTTAAGAGGAATATGAAGTAGTATGTTTAAGAGGAATATTAAGTAGTATGTTTAAGAGGAATATGAAGTAGTATATTTAAGAGGAATATGAAGTATTATGTTTAAGAGGTATATAAAGTATTATGTTTAAGAGGAATATGAAGTAGTATGTTTAAGAGGAATATGAAGTAGTATATTTAAGAGGAATATGAAGTAGTTTGTTTAAGAGGAATATGAAGTGGTATGTTTAAGAGGAATATGAAGTAGTATGTTGAAGAGGAATATGCAGTAGTATATTTAAGAGGAATATGAAGTAGTATGTGTGAGAGTAATATGAAGTAGTATGTTTAAGAGGAATATGAAGTAGTATGTTTAAGAGGAATATGAAGTAGTATATTTAAGAAGAATATGAAGTAGTATGTTTAAGAGTAATGAGAAGTAGTATGTTTAAGAGGAATATGAAGTAGTATGTTTAAGAGAAATACGAAGTAGTATATTTAAGAGGAATATGAAGTAGTATGTTTAAGAGGAATATGAAGTAGTATGTTTAAGAGGAATATGAAGTAGTATGTTTAAGAAGAATATGAAGTAGTATGCTTAAGAGGAATATGAAGTAGTATGTTTAAGAGGAATATGAAGTAGTATGTGTAAGAGGAATGTGAAGTAGTATGTTTAAGATGAATATGAAGTAGTATATTTTAGAGGAATATGAAGTAGCATGTTTAAGAGGAATTCGAAGTTGTATGTTTAAGAGGAATATGAAGTAGTATGCTTAAGAGGAATATGAAGTAGTATGTATAACAGGAATATGAAGTAGTATATTTAAGAGAAATATGAAGTAGTATGTTGAAGAGGAATATGAAGTAGGATATTTAAGAGAAATATGAAGTAGTATGTTTAAGAGGAATATGAAGTAGTATATTTAAGAGGAATATGAAGTAGTATGTTTAAGAGGAATATGAAGCAGTATATTTAAGAGGAATATGAAGTAGTTTGTTTAAGAGCAATATGAAGTAGTATGTTTAAGAGGAATATGAAGTAGTATGTTTAAGAGGAATATGCAGTAGTATATTTAAGAGGAATATGAAGTAGTATATTTAAGAGGAATATGAAGTAGTATGTTTAAGAGGAATATGAAGTAATATATTTAAGGGGAATATGAAGTAGTATATTTAAGAGGAATATGAAGTAATATGTTTAAGAGGAATATGAAGTAGTATGTTTAAGAGGAATATGGAGTAGTATGTTTAAGAGGAATATGCAATATTATATTTAATAGGAATATGAAGTAGTATGTTTAAGAGGAATATGAAGTAGTATGTTTAAGAGGAATATGCAGTAGTATATTTAAGAGGAATATGAAGTAATATATTTAAGAGGAAAATGAAGTAGTATGTTTATGAGAAATGTGAAGTAGTATTTTTAAGAGGAATATGAAGTAGTATGTTTATGAGGAATATGAAGTAGTATGCTTAAGAGGAATATGCAATATTATATTTAAGAAGAATATGAAGTAGTATGTTTAAGAGGAATATGAAGTAGTATGTTGAAGAAAAATATGCAGTAGTATATTTAAGAGGAATATGAAGTAGTATGTTTAAGAGGAATATGAAGTAGTATGTTTAAGAGGAATATGAAGTAGTATGTTTAAGAGGAATATGAAGTAGTATGTTTAAGAGGAATATGAAGTAGTATGTTTAAGAGGAATATGAAGTGGTATATTTAAGAGGAATATGCAGTAGTATATTTAAGAGGAATATGAAGTAGTATATTTAAGACGAATATGAAGTAGTATGTTTAAGAGTAAAGAGAAGTAGTATGCTTAAGAGGAATATGAAGTAGTATGTTTAAGAGAAATACGAAGTAGTATATTTAAGAGGAATATGAATTAGTTTGTTTAAGAGGAATATGAAGTAGTATGTTTAAGAGGAATATGAAGTAGTATGTTTAAGAAGAATATGAAATAGTATGTTTAAGAGGAATATGAAATAGTATGTTTAAGAGGAATATGAAGTAGTATGTGTAAGGGGAATGTGAAGTAGTATGTTAAAGAGGAATATGAAGTAGTATATTTTAGAGGAATATAAAGTAGCATGTTTAAGAGGAATTCGAAGTAGTATGTTTAAGAGAAATCTGATGTAGTATGCTTAAGGGGAATATGAAGTAGTATATTCAAGAGGAATATGAAGTAGTATGTTAAAGAGGAATATGAAGTAGTTTGTTTAAGAGGAATATGAAGTAATATATTTAAGAAGAATATGAAGTAGTTTATTTAAGAGGAATATGAAGTAGTATGTTTAAGAGGAATATGAAGTAGTATGTTTAAGAGGAATATGCAGTAGTATATTTAAGAGGAATATGAAGTAGTATATTTAAGAGGAATATGAAGTAGTATGTTTAAGAGGAATATGAAGTAGTATATTTAAGGGGAATATGAAGTAGTATATTTAAGAGGAATATGAAGTAGTATGTTTAAGAGGAATATGAAGTAAAATGTTTGAGAGGAATATGAAGTAGTATGTTTCAGAGGAATATGCAATACTATATTTAAGAGGAATATGAAGTAGTATGTTTAAGAGGAATATGAAGTAGTATGTTTAGGAGGAATATGCAGTAGTATATTTCAGAGGAATATGAAGTAATATATTTAAAAGGAATATGAAGTAGTATGTTTAAGAGGAATATGAAGTAGTATGTTTAAGAGGAATATGAAGTAGTATGTTTAAGAGGAATATAAAGTAGTATATTTAAGAGGAATATGAAGTAGTATGTTTAAGAGGAATATGAAGTAGTATGTTTAAGAGGAATATGCAGTAGTGTATTTAAGAGGAATATGAAGTAGTATATTTAAGAGGAATATGAAGTAGTGTGTTTAAGAGGAATATGAAGTAGTATATTTAAGAGGAATATGAAATAGTTTGTTTAAGAGGAATATGAAGTTGTATGTTTAAGAGGAATATGAAGTAGTATGTTTAAGAGGAATATGAAGTAGTATGTTTAAGAGGAATATGAAGTAGTATGTTAAAGAGGAATATGAAGTAGTATATTTAAGAGGAATATGAAGTAGTATGTTTAAGAGGATTATGAAGTATTATGTTTAAGAGGAATATGAAGTAGTATGTTTAAGAGGAATATGAAGTAGTATGTTTAAGAGGAATATGAAGTAGTATTTTTAAGGGGAATATTAAGTTGTATGTTTAAGAGGAATATGAAGTAGTATGTTTAAGAGGAATATGAAGTAGTATATTTAAGAGGAATATGAAGTAGTATGTTTAAGAGGAATATAAAGTAGTATATTTAAGAGGAATATGGGGTAGTATGTTTAAGAAGAATATGAAGTAGTATATTTAAGAGGAATATGAAGTACTATGTTTAAGAGGAATATGTAGCAGTATGTTTAAGAGGAATATGAGGTAGTATATTTAAGAGGAATATGAAGTAGTATGTTTAAAAGGAATATAAAGTAGTATGTTAAAGAGGAATATGAAGTAGTATGTTTAAGAGGAATATGTAGCAGTATGTTTAAGAGGAATATGAAGTAGTATATTTAAGAGGAATATGAAGTAGTATGTTTAAGAGGAATATGAAGTAGTATATTTAAGGGAAATATGAAGTAGTATATTTAAGAGGAATATGAAGTAGTATGTTTAAGAGGAATATGAAGTAGTATGTTTAAGAGGAATATGAAGTAGTATGTTTAAGAGGAATATGCAATATTATATTTAATTGGAATATGAAGTAGTATGTTTAAGAGGAATATGAAGTAGTATATTTAAGAGGAATATGGGGCAGTATGTTTAAGAGGAATATGAAGTAGTATGTTTAAGAGGAATATGAACTAGTATGTTTAAGAGGAATATGTAGCAGTATGTTTAACAGGAATATGAAGTAGTATATTTAAGAGGAATATGAAGTAGTATGTTTAAGAGGAATATGAAGTAGTATGTTTAAGAGGAATATTAAGTAGTATGTTTAAGAGGAATATGAAGTAGTATATTTAAGAGGAATATGAAGTATTATGTTTAAGAGGTATATAAAGTATTATGTTTAAGAGGAATATGAAGTAGTATGTTTAAGAGGACTATGACGTAGTATATTTAAGAGGAATATGAAGTAGTTTGTTTAAGAGGAATATGAAGTAGTATGTTTAAGAGGAATATGAAGTAGTATGTTTAAGAGGAATATGAAGTAGTATGTTTAAAAGGAATATAAAGTAGTATATTTAAGAGGAATATGAAGTAGTATGTTTAAGAGGAATATGAAGTAGTATGTTTAAGAGGAATATGCAGTAGTGTATTTAAGAGGAATATGAAGTAGTATATTTAAGAGGAATATGAAGTAGTGTGTTTTAGAGGAATATGAAGTTGTATGTTTAAGAGGAATATGAAGTAGTATGTTAAAGAGGAATATGAAGTAGTATATTTAAGAGGAATATGAAGTAGTATGTTTAAGAGGATTATGAAGTATTATGTTTAAGAGGAATATGAAGTAGTATGTTTAAGAGGAATATGAAGTAGTATGTTTAAGAGGAATATGAAGTAGTATTTTTAAGGGGAATGTGAAGTAGTATATTTAAGAGGAATATGAAGTAGTATGTTTAGGAAGAATATGAAGTAGTATATTTAAGAGGAATATGGGGTAGTATGTTTAAGAGGAATATTAAGTAGTATGTTTAAAAGGAATATGAAGTAGTATATTTAAGAGGAATATGAAGTAGTATGTTTAAGAGGAACATAAAGTATTATGTTTAAGAGAAATATGAAGTGGTATGTTTAAGAGGAATATGAAGTAGTATATTTAAGAGGAATATGAAGTAGTTTGTTTAAGAGGAATATGAAGTAGTATATTTAAGAGGTATATGAAGTAGTATGTTTAAGAGGAATATGAAGTTGTATGTTTAAGAGGAATAAGAAGTAGTATATTTAAAAAGAATATGCAGTAGTTTATTTAAGAGGGATATGAAGTAGTATGTTTAAGAGGAATATGAAGTAGTATGTTTAAGAGGAACATGCAGTAGTATATTTAAGAGGAATATGAAATAGTATATTTAAGAGGAATATGAAGTAGTATGTTTAAGAGGAATATGAAGTAGTATATTTAAGGGGAATATGGAGTAGTATATTTAAGAGGAATATGAAGTAGTATGTTTAAGAGGAATATAAAGTAGTATGTTTAAGAGGAATATGAAGTAGTATGTTTAAGAGGAATATGCAATATTATATTTAAGAGGAATATGAAGTTGTATGTTTAAGAGGAATATGAAGTAGTATGTTTAAGAGGAATATGCAGTAGTATATTTAAGAGGAATATGAAGTAATATATTTAAGAGGAATATGAAGTAGTATGTTTATGAGAAATATGAAGTAGTATTTTTGAAAGGAATATGACGTACAATAGTGTGTTTATGAGGAATATGAAGTAGTATGTTTAAGAGGAATATGCAATATTATATTTAAGAGGAATATGAAGTAGTATGTTTAAGAGGAATATGAAGTAGTATGTTGAAGAGGAATATGCAGTAGTACATTTATGAGGAATATGAAGTAGTATATTTAAGAGGAATATGAAGTAGTATGTTTAAGAGGAATATAAAGTATTATGTATAAGAGGAATATGAAGTAGTATGTTTAAGAGGAATATGAAGTAGTATATTTAAGAGGAATATGAAGTAGTTTGTTTAAGAGGAATATAAAGTAGTATGTTTAAGAGGAATATGAAGTAGTATGTTTAAGAGGAATATGAAGTTGTATGTTTAAGAGGAATAAGAAGTTGTATATTTAAGAAGAATATGCCGTAGTTTATTTAAGAGGAATATGAAGTAGTATGTTTAAGAGGAATATGAAGTAGTATGTTTAAGAGGAATATGCAATAGTATATTTAAGAGGAATATAAAGTAGTATATTTAAGAGGAATATGAAGTAGTATATTTAAGAGGAATATGAAATAGTATATTTAAGAGGAATATGAAGTAGTATATTTAAAAGGAATATGTAGTATGTTTAATAGGAATATGAAGTAGTATGTTTAAGAGGAATATGAAGCAGTATGTTTAAGAGGAATATGAAGTCGTATATTTAAGAGGAATATACAGTAGTTTATTTGAGAGGAATATGAAGTAGTATGTTTAAGAGGAATATGAAGTAGTATGTTTAAGAGAAACATGCAGTAGTATATTTAAGAGGAATGTGAAGAGTATATTTAAGAGGAATATGAAGTAGTATGTTTAAGAGGAATATGAATTAGTATGTTTAAAAGGAATATGAAGTAGTATGTTTAAGAGGAATATGAAGTAGTATGTTTAAGAGGAATATGAAGTAGTATGTTTAAGATGAATATAAAGTAGTATATTTAAGAGGAATATGAAGTGGTATGTTTAAGAGGAATATGAAGTAGTATGTTTAAGAGGAATATGCAGTAGTGTACTTAAGAGGAATATGAAGTAGTATATATAAGAGGAATATAAAATAGTGTGTTTAAGAGGAATATGAAGTTGTATGTTTAAGAGGAATATGAAGTAGTATGTTTAAGAGGAATATGAAGTAGTATGTTTAAGAGGAATATGAAGTAGTATGTTAAAGAGGAATATGAAGTAGTATATTTAAGAGGAATATGAAGTAGTATGTTTAAGAGGATTATGAAGTATTATGTTTAAGAGGAATATGAAGTAGTATGTTTAAGAGGAATATGAAGTAGTATGTTTAAGGGGAATATGAAGTAGTATTTTTAAGGGGAATATTAAGTAGTATGTTTAAGAAGAATATGAAGTAGTACATTTAAGAGGAATATGAAGTAGTATGTTTAAGAGGAATAAGAAGTAGTTGGTTTAAGAGGAATATGAAGTAGTATATTTAAGAGGAATATGAAGTAGTATGTTTAAGAGGAATATGAAGTAGTATATTTAAGAGGAATATGAAGTAGTATGTTTAAGAGGAATATGAAGTAGTATATTCAAGAGGAATATGGGGTAGTATGTTTAAGAAGAATATGAAGTAGTATATTTAAGAGGAATATGAAGTACTATGTTTAAGAGGAATATGTAGCAGTATGTTTAAGAGGAATATGAGATAGTATATTTAAGAGGAATATGAAGTAGTATGTTTAAGAGGAATATAAAGTAGTATGTTTAAGAGGAATATTAAATAGTATGTTTAAGAGGAATATGAAGTAGTATATTTAAGAGGAAAATGAAGTAGTATATTTAAGAGGAATATGAAGTAGTTTGCTTAAGAGGAATATGAAGTAGTATGTTTAAGAGGAATATGAAGTAGTATGTTTAAGAGGAATATGAAGTTGTATGTTTAAGAAGAATAAGAAGTAGTATATTTAAGAAGAATATGCAGTAGTTTATTTAAAAGGAATATGAAGTAGTATGTTTAAGAGGAATATGAAGTAGTATGTTTAAGAGGAATATGCAGTAGTATATTTAAGAGGAATATGAAGTAGTATATTTAAGACGAATATGAAGTAGTATGTTTAAGAGGAATATGAAGTAGTATATTTAAGGGGAATATGAAGTAGTATATTTAAGAGGAATATGAAGTCGTATGTTTAAGAGGAATATGAAGTAGTATGTTTAAGAGGAATATGAAGTAGTATATTTAAGAGGAATATAAAGTAGTATATTTGAGAGGAATATGAAGTTGTATGTTTAAGAGGAATAAGAAGTAGTATATGAAGTAGTATGTTTAAGAGGAATATGAAGTAGTATGTTTAAGAGGAATATGAAGTAGTATGTTTAAGAGGATTATGAAGTATTATGTTTAAGAGGAATATGAAGTAGTATGTTTAAGAAGAATATGAAGTAGTATGTTAGAGGGGAATATGAAGTAGTATTTTTAAGGGGAATGTTAAGTAGTATGTTTAAGAGGAATATGAACTAGTATATTTAAGAGGAATATGAAGTAGTATGTTTAAGAGGAATAAGAAGTAGTTTGTTGAAGAGGAATATGAAGTAGTATATTTAGGAGGAATATGAAGTAGTATGTTTAAGAGGAATATGAAGTAGTATATTTAAGAGGAATATGAAGTAGTATGTTTAAGAGGAATATGAAGTAGTATATTTAAGAGGAATATGGGGTAGTATGTTTAAGAAGAATATGAAGTAGTATATTTAGGAGGAATATGAAGTAATATGTTTAAGAGGAATATGTAGCAGTATGTTTAAGAGGAATATGAGGTAGTATATTTAAGAGGAATATGAAGTAGTATGTTTAAGAAGAATATAAAGTAGTATGTTTAAGAGGAAAATTAAATAGTATGTTTAAGAGGAATATGAAGTAGTATGTTTAAGAGGAATATAAAGTAATATGTTTAAGAGGAATATAAAGTAGTATGTTTAAGAGGAAAATGAAGTAGTATATTTAAGAGGAATATGAAGTAGTTTGTTTAAGAGGAATATGAAGTAGTATGTTTAAGAGGAATATGAAGTAGTATGTTTAAGAGGAATATGAAGTTGTATGTTTAAGAGGAATAAGAAGTAGTATATTTAAGAAGAATATGCAAGTAGTTTATTTAAAAGGAATATAAAGTAGTATGTTTAAGAGGAATATGAAGTAGTATGTTTAAGAGGAATATGCAGTACTATATTTAAGAGGAATATAAAGTAGTATATTTAAGAGGAATATGAAGTAGTATGTTTAAGAGGAATATGAAGTAGTATATTTAAGAGGATTATGAAGTATTATGTTTAAGAGGAATATGAAGTAGTATGTTTAAGAGGAATATGAAGTAGTATGTTTAAGGGGAATATGAAGTAGTATTTTTAAGGGGAATATTAAGTAGTATGTTTAGGAGGAATATGAAGTAGTATATTTAAGAGGAATATGAAGTAGTATGTTTAAGAGGAATAAGAAGTAGTTTGTTTAAGAGGAATATGAAGTAGTATATTTAAGAGGAATATGAAGTAGTATGTTTAAGAGGAATATGAAGTAGTATATTTAAGAGGAATATGAAGTAGTATGTTTAAGAGGAATATGAAGTAGTATATTTAAGAGGAATAAGGGGTAGTATGTTTAAGAAGAATATGAAGTAGTATATTTAAGAGGAATATGAAGTACTATGTTTAAGAGGAATATGTAGCAGTATGTTTAAGACGAATATGAGATAGTATATTTAAGAGGAATATGAAGTAGTATGTTTAAGAGGAATATAAAGTAGTATGTTTAAGAGGAATGTTAAATAGTATATTTGAGAGGAATATGAAGTAGTATATTTAAGAAGAATATGAAGTGGTATGTTTAAGAGGAATATAAAGTATTATGTTTAAGAGGAATATAAAGTAGTATGTTTAAGAGGAAAATGAAGTAGTATATTTAAGAGGAATATGAAGTAGTTTGTTTAAGAGGAATATGAAGTAGTATGTTTAAGAGGAAAATGAAGTAGTATGTTTAAGAAGAATATGAAGTTGTATGTTTAAGAGGAATAAGAAGTAGTATATTTAAGATGAATATGCAGTAGTTTATTTAAAAGGAATATGAAGTAGTATGTTTAAGAGGAATATGAAGTAGTATGTTTAAGAGGAATATGCAGTAGTATATTTAAGAGGAATATGAAGTAGTATATTTAAGAGGAATATGAAGTAGTATGTTTAAGAGGAATATGAAGTAGTATATTTAAGGGGAATATGAAGTAGTATATTTAAGAGGAATATGAAGTCGTATGTTTAAGAGGAATATGAAGTAGTATGTTTAAGAGGAATATGAAGTAGTATGTTTAAGAGGAATATGCAATATTATATTTAAGAGGAATATGAAGTAGTATGTTTAAGAGGAATATGAAGTAATATGTTTAAGAGGAATATGAAGTAGTATATTTAAGAGGAATATAAAGTAGTATATTTAAGAGGAATATGAAGTAGTATGTTTAAGAGGAATATGAAGTAGTATGTTTAAGAGGAATATGCAGTAGTGTATATAAGAGGAATATGAAGTAGTATATTTAAGATGAATATGAAATAGTGTGTTTAAGAGGAATATAAAGTTGTATGTTTAAGAGGAATATGAAGTAGTATGTTTAAGAGGAATATGAAGTAGTATGTTTAAGAGGAATATGAAGTAGTATGTTAAAGAGGAAAATGAAGTAGTATATTTAAGAGGAATATGAAGTAGTATGTTTAAGAGGATTATGAAGTATTATGTTTAAGAGGAATATGAAGTAGTATGTTTAAGAGGAATATGAAGTAGTATGTTTAAGGGGAATATGAAGTAGTATTTTTAAGGGGAATGTTAAGTAGTATGTTTAAGAGGAATATGAAGCAGTATATTTAAGAGGAATATGAAGTAGTATGTTTAAGAGGAATAAGAAGTAGTTTGTTTAAGAGGAATATGAAGTAGTATATTTAGGAGGAATATGAAGTAGTATGTTTAAGAGGAATATGAAGTAGTATATTTAAGAGGAATATGAAGTAGTATGTTTAAGAGGAATATGAAGTAGTATATTTAAGAGGAATATGGGGTAGTATGTTTAAGAAGAATATGAAGTAGTATATTTAAGAGGAATATGAAGTATTATGTTTAAGAGGAATATGTAGCAGTATGTTTAAGAGGAATATGAGGTAGTATATTAAAGAGGAATATGAAGTAGTATGTTTAAGAGGAATATAAAGTAGTATGTTTAAGAGGAATATTAAATAGTATGTTTAAGAGGAATATGAAGTAGTATATTTAAGAGGAATATGA
This sequence comes from Atherix ibis, assembly GCA_958298945.1. Classification (NCBI taxonomy): domain Eukaryota; kingdom Metazoa; phylum Arthropoda; class Insecta; order Diptera; family Athericidae; genus Atherix; species Atherix ibis. The sequence continues at coordinate 711,125 of CATQJD010000064.1, read as the reverse complement.
AGTAGTATGTTTAAGAGGAATATAAAGTAGTATGTTGAAGAGGAATATAAAGTAGTATGTTTAAGAGGAAAATGAAGTAGTATATTTAAGAGGAATATGAAGTAGTATATTTAAGGGGAATATGAAGTAGTATATTTAAGAGGAATATGAAGTCGTATGTTTAAGAGGAATATGAAGTAGTATGTTTAAGAGGAATATGAAGTAGTATGTTTAAGAGGAATATGAAGTAGTATGTTTAAGAAGAATATGAAGTAGTATGTTAGAGGGGAATATGAAGTAGTATTTTTAAGGGGAATGTTAAGTAGTATGTTTAAGAGGAATATGAACTAGTATATTTAAGAGGAATATGAAGTAGTATGTTTAAGAGGAATAAGAAGTAGTTTGTTGAAGAGGAATATGAAGTAGTATATTTAGGAGGAATATGAAGTAGTATGTTTAAGAGGAATATGAAGTAGTATATTTAAGAGGAATATGAAGTAGTATGTTTAAGAGGAATATGAAGTAGTATATTTAAGAGGAATATGGGGTAGTATGTTTAAGAAGAATATGAAGTAGTATGTTTAAGAAAAATATAAAGTAGTATGTTTAAGAGGAAAATTAAATAGTATGTTTAAGAGGAATATGAAGTAGTATAATTAAGAGGAATATGAAGTAGTATGTTTAAGAGGAATATAAAGTAATATGTTTAAGAGGAATATAAAGTAGTATGTTTAAGAGGAAAATGAAGTAGTATATTTAAGAGGAATATGAAGTAGTTTGTTTAAGAGGAATATGAAGTAGTATGTTTAAGAGGAATATGAAGTAGTATGTTTAAGAGGAATATGAAGTTGTATGTTTAAGAGGAATAAGAAGTAGTATATTTAAGAAGAATATGCAAGTAGTTTATTTAAAAGGAATATAAAGTAGTATGTTTAAGAGGAATATGAAGTAGTATGTTTAAGAGGAATATGCAGTAGTATATTTAAGAGGAATATGAAGTAGTATATTTAAGAGGAATATGAAGTAGTATGTTTAAGAGGAATATGAAGTAGTATATTTAAGAGGATTATGAAGTATTATGTTTAAGAGGAATATGAAGTAGTATGTTTAAGAGGAATATGAAGTAGTATGTTTAAGGGGAATATGAAGTAGTATTTTTAAGGGGAATATTAAGTAGTATGTTTAGGAGGAATATGAAGTAGTATATTTAAGAGGAATATGAAGTAGTATGTTTAAGAGGAATAAGAAGTAGTTTGTTTAAGAGGAATATGAAGTAGTATATTTAAGAGGAATATGAAGTAGTATGTTTAAGAGGAATATGAAGTAGTATATTTAAGAGGAATATGAAGTAGTATGTTTAAGAGGAATATGAAGTAGTATATTTAAGAGGAATAAGGGGTAGTATGTTTAAGAAGAATATGAAGTAGTATATTTAAGAGGAATATGAAGTACTATGTTTAAGAGGAATATGTAGCAGTATGTTTAAGACGAATATGAGATAGTATATTTAAGAGGAATATGAAGTAGTATGTTTAAGAGGAATATAAAGTAGTATGTTTAAGAGGAATGTTAAATAGTATATTTGAGAGGAATATGAAGTAGTATATTTAAGAAGAATATGAAGTAGTATGTTTAAGAGGAATATAAAGTATTATGTTTAAGAGGAATATAAAGTAGTATGTTTAAGAGGAAAATGAAGTAGTATATTTAAGAGGAATATGAAGTAGTTTGTTTAAGAGGAATATGAAGTAGTATGTTTAAGAGGAATATCAAGTAGTATGTTTAAGAAGAATATGAAGTTGTATGTTTAAGAGGAATAAGAAGTAGTATATTTAAGATGAATATGCAGTAGTTTATTTAAAAGGAATATGAAGTAGTATGTTTAAGAGGAATATGAAGTAGTATGTTTAAGAGGAATATGCAGTAGTATATTTAAGAGGAATATGAAGTAGTATATTTAAGAGGAATATGAAGTAGTATGTTTAAGAGGAATATGAAGTAGTATATTTAAGGGGAATATGAAGTAGTATATTTAAGAGGAATATGAAGTCGTATGTTTAAGAGGAATATGAAGTAGTATGTTTAAGAGGAATATGAAGTAGTATGTTTAAGAGGAATATGCAATATTATATTTAAGAGGAATATGAAGTAGTATGTTTAAGAGGAATATGAAGTAATATGTTTAAGAGGAATATGAAGTAGTATATTTAATAGGAATATAAAGTAGTATATTTAAGAGGAATATGAAGTAGTATGTTTAAGAGGAATATGAAGTAGTATGTTTAAGAGGAATATGCAGTAGTGTATATAAGAGGAATATGAAGTAGTATATATTTAAGATGAATATGAAATAGTGTGTTTAAGAGGAATATAAAGTTGTATGTTTAAGAGGAATATGAAGTAGTATGTTTAAGAGGAATATGAAGTAGTATGTTTAAGAGGAATATGAAGTAGTATGTTAAAGAGGAAAATGAAGTAGTATATTTAAGAGGAATATGAAGTAGTATGTTTAAGAGGATTATGAAGTATTATGTTTAAGAGGAATATGAAGTAGTATGTTTAAGAGGAATATGAAGTAGTATGTTTAACGGGAATATGAAGTAGTATTTTTAAGGGGAATGTTAAGTAGTATGTTTAAGAGGAATATGAAGCAGTATATTTAAGAGGAATATGAAGTAGTATGTTTAAGAGGAATAAGAAGTAGTTTGTTTAAGAGGAATATGAAGTAGTATATTTAGGAGGAATATGAAGTAGTATGTTTAAGAGGAATATGAAGTAGTATATTTAAGAGAAATATGAAGTAGTATGTTTAAGAGGAATATGAAGTAGTATATTTAAGAGGAATATGGGGTAGTATGTTTAAGAAGAATATGAAGTAGTATATTTAAGAGGAATATGAAGTATTATGTTTAAGAGGAATATGTAGCAGTATGTTTAAGAGGAATATGAGGTAGTATATTAAAGAGGAATATGAAGTAGTATGTTTAAGAGGAATATAAAGTAGTATGTTTAAGAGGAATATTAAATAGTATGTTTAAGAGGAATATGAAGTAGTATATTTAAGAGGAATATGAAGTAGTATGTTTAAGAGGAATATAAAGTAGTATGTTGAAGAGGAATATAAAGTAGTATGTTTAAGAGGAAAATGAAGTAGTATATTTAAGAGGAATATGAAGTAGTATATTTAAGGGGAATATGAAGTAGTATATTTAAGAGGAATATGAAGTCGTATGTTTAAGAGGAATATGAAGTAGTATGTTTAAGAGGAATATGAAGTAGTATGTTTAAGAGGAATATGCAATATTATATTTAAGAGGAATATGAAGTAGTATGTTTAAGAGGAATATGAAGTAGTATGTTTAAGAAGAATATGAAGTGGTATGCTTAAGAGGAATATGAAGTAGTATGTTTAAGAGGAATATGAAGTAGTATGTGTAAGAGGAATGTGAAGTAGTATGTTTAAGATGAATATGAAGTAGTATATTTTAGAGGAATATGAAGTAGCATGTTTAAGAGGAATTCGAAGTTGTATGTTTAAGAGGAATATGAAGTAGTATGCTTAAGAGGAATATGAAGTAGTATGTATAAGAGGAAGATGAAGTAGTATATTTAAGAGAAATATGAAGTAGTATGTTGAAGAGGAATATGAAGTAGGATATTTAAGAGAAATATGAAGTAGTATGTTTAAGAGGAATATGAAGTAGTATATTTAAGACGAATATGAAGTAGTATGTTTAAGAGGAATATGAAGCAGTATATTTAAGAGGAATATGAAGTAGTTTGTTTAAGAGGAATATGAAGTAGTATGTTTAAGAGGAATATGAAGTAGTATGTTTAAGAGGAATATGCAGTAGTATATTTAAGAGGAATATGAAGTAGTATATTTAAGAGGAATATGAAGTAGTATGTTTAAGATGAATATGAAGTAATATATTTAAGGGGAATATGAAGTAGTATATTTAAGAGGAATATGAAGTAGTATGTTTAAGAGGAATATGAAGTAGTATGTTTAAGAGGAATATGAAGTAGTATGTTTAAGAGGAATATGCAATATTATATTTAAGAGGAATATGAAGTAGTATGTTTAAGAGGAATATGAAGTAGTATGTTTAAGAGGAATATGCAGTAGTATATTTAAGAGGAATATGAAGTAATATATTTAAGAGGAAAATGAAGTAGTATGTTTATGAGAAATGTGAAGTAGTATTTTTAAGAGGAATATGAAGTAGTATGTTTATGAGGAATATGAAGTAGTATGCTTAAGAGGAATATGCAATATTATATTTAAGAAGAATATGAAGTAGTATGTTTAAGAGGAATATGAAGTAGTATGTTGAAGAAGAATATGCAGTAGTATATTTAAGAGGAATATGAAGTAGTATGTTTAAGAGGAATATGAAGTAGTATGTTTAAGAGGAATATGAAGTAGTATGTTTAAGAGGAATATGAAGTAGTATGTTTAAGAGGAATATGAAGTAGTATGTTTAAGAGGAATATGAAGTGGTATATTTAAGAGGAATATGCAGTAGTATATTTAAGAGGAATATGAAGTAGTATATTTAAGACGAATATGAAGTAGTATGTTTAAGAGTAAAGAGAAGTAGTATGCTTAAGAGGAATATGAAGTAGTATGTTTAAGAGAAATACGAAGTAGGATATTTAAGAGGAATATGAATTAGTTTGTTTAAGAGGAATATGAAGTAGTATGTTTAAGAGGAATATGAAGTAGTATGTTTAAGAAGAATATGAAGTAGTATGTTTAAGAGGAATATGAAATAGTATGTTTAAGAGGAATATGAAGTAGTATGTGTAAGGGGAATGTGAAGTAGTATGTTAAAGAGGAATATGAAGTAGTATATTTTAGAGGAATATAAAGTAGCATGTTTAAGAGGAATTCGAAGTAGTATGTTTAAGAGAAATATGATGTAGTATGCTTAAGGGGAATATGAAGTAGTATATTCAAGAGGAATATGAAGTAGTATGTTAAAGAGGAATATGAAGTAGTTTGTTTAAGAGGAATATGAAGTAATATATTTAAGAAGAATATGAAGTAGTTTATTTAAGAGGAATATGAAGTAGTATGTTTAAGAGGAATATGAAGTAGTATGTTTAAGAGGAATATGCAGTAGTATATTTAAGAGGAATATGAAGTAGTATATTTAAGAGGAATATGAAGTAGTATGTTTAAGAGGAATATGAAGTAGTATATTTAAGGGGAATATGAAGTAGTATATTTAAGAGGAATATGAAGTAGTATGTTTCAGAGGAATATGAAGTAAAATGTTTGAGAGGAATATGAAGTAGTATGTTTCAGAGGAATATGCAATACTATATTTAAGAGGAATATGAAGTAGTATGTTTAAGAGAAATATGAAGTAGTAGGTTTAGGAGGAATATGCAGTAGTATATTTCAGAGGAATATGAAGTAATATATTTAAGAGGAATATGAAGTAGTATGTTTATGAGAAATATGAAGTAGTATTTTTAAGAGGAATATGAAGTAGTATGTTTATGAGGAATATGAAGTAGTATGTTTAAGAGGAATATGCAATATTATATTTAAGAGCAATAAGAAGTAGTATGTTTAAGAGGAATATGAAGTAGTATGTTGAAGAAGAATATGCAGTAGTATATTTAAGAGGAATATGAAGTAGTATGTGTAAGAGGAATATGAAGTAGTATGTTTAAGAGGAATATGAAGTAATATATTTAAGAGGAATATGAAGTAGTATGTTTATGAGAAATATGAAGTAGTATTTTTAAGAGGAATGTGAAGTAGTATGTTTATGAGGAATATGAAGAAGTATGTTTAAGAGGAATATGCAATATTATATTTAAGAGGAATATGAAGTAGTATGTTTAAGAGGAATATGAAGTAGTATGTTGAAGAGGAATATGCAGTAGTATATTTAAGAGGAATATGAAGTAGTATGTGTAAGAGGAATATGAATTAGTATGTTTAAGAGGAATATGAAGTAGTATGTTTAAGAGGAATATGAAGTAGTATGTTTAAGAGGAATATGAAGTAGTATGTTTAAGAGGAATATGAAGTAGTATGTTTAAGAGGAATATGAAGTGGTATATTTAAGAGGAATATGCAGTAGTATATTAAAGAGGAATATGAAGTAGTATATTTAAGACGAATATGAAGTAGTATGTTTAAGAGTAAAGAGAAGTAGTATGCTTAAGAGGAATATGAAGTAGTATGTTTAAGAGAAATACGAAGTAGTATATTTAAGAGGAATATGAAGTAGTATGCTTAAGAGGAATATGAAGTAGTATGCTTAAGAGGAATATGAAGTAGTATGTTTAAGAAGAATATGAAGTAGTATGTTTAAGAGTAATATGAAGTAGTATGTTTAAGAGGAAAATGAAGTAGTATGTGTAAGGGGAATGTGAAGTAGTATGCTTAAGAGGAATATGAAGTAGTATATTTTAGAGGAATATGAAGTAGCATGTTTAAGAGGAATTCGAAGTAGTATGTTTAAGAGAAATATGATGTAGTATGCTTAAGAGGAATATGAAGTAGTATATTCAAGAGGAATATGAAGTAGTATGTTTAAGAGGAATATGAAGTAGTATATTTAAGAGGAATATGAAGTAGTATGTTTAAGAGGAATATGAAGTAGGATATTTAAGAGGAATATGAAGTAGTATGTTTAAGAGGAATATGAAGCAGTATATTTAAGAGGAATATGAAGTAGTATGTTTAAGAGGAATATGAAGTAGTATATTTAAGAGGAATATGAAGTAGTTTGTTTAAGAGGAATATGAAGTAGAATGTTTAAGGAGAATATGCAGTAGTATATTTAAGAGGAATATGAAGTAGTATATTTAAGAGGAATATGAAGTAGTATGTTTAAGAGGAATATGAAGTAGTATGTTTAAGAGGAATATGAAGTAGTATGTTTAAGAGGAATATGAAGTAGTATGTTTAAGAGGAATATGAAGTGGTATATTTAAGAGGAATATGCAGTAGTATATTAAAGAGGAATATGAAGTAGTATATTTAAGACGAATATGAAGTAGTATGTTTAAGAGTAAAGAGAAGTAGTATGCTTAAGAGGAATATGAAGTAGTATGTTTAAGAGAAATACGAAGTAGTATATTTAAGAGGAATATGAAGTAGTATGCTTAAGAGGAATATGAAGTAGTATGCTTAAGAGGAATATGAAGTAGTATGTTTAAGAAGAATATGAAGTAGTATGTTTAAGAGTAATATGAAGTAGTATGTTTAAGAGGAAAATGAAGTAGTATGTGTAAGGGGAATGTGAAGTAGTATGCTTAAGAGGATTATGAAGTAGTATATTTTAGAGGAATATGAAGTAGCATGTTTAAGAGGAATTCGAAGTAGTATGTTTAAGAGAAATATGATGTAGTATGCTTAAGAGGAATATGAAGTAGTATATTCAAGAGGAATATGAAGTAGTATGTTTAAGAGGAATATGAAGTAGTATATTTAAGAGGAATATGAAGTAGTATGTTTAAGAGGAATATGAAGTAGGATATTTAAGAGGAATATGAAGTAGTATGTTTAAGAGGAATATGAAGCAGTATATTTAAGAGGAATATGAAGTAGTATGTTTAAGAGGAATATGAAGTAGTATATTTAAGAGGAATATGAAGTAGTTTGTTTAAGAGGAATATGAAGTAGAATGTTTAAGGAGAATATGCAGTAGTATATTTAAGAGGAATATGAAGTAGTATATTTAAGAGGAATATGAAGTAGTATGTTTAAGAGGAATATGAAGTAGTATATTTAAGGGGAATATGAAGTAGTATATTTAAGGGGAATATGAAGCAGTATGTTTAAGAGGAATATGAAGTAAAATGTTTAAGAGGAATATGAAGTAGTATGTTTAAAAGGAATATGCAATATTATATTTAAGAGGAATATGAAGTAGTATGTTTAAGAGGAATATGAAGTAGTATGTTTAAGAGGAATATGCAGTAGTATATTTCAGAGGAATATGAAGTAATATATTTAAGAGGAATATGAAGTAGTATGTTTATGAGAAATATGAAATAGTATTTTTAAGAAGAATATGAAGTAGTATGTTTATGAGGAATATGAAGTAGTATGTTTAAGAGGAATATGAAGTAGTATGTTTATGAGAAATATAAAGTAGAAAATTTAAGAGGAATATGAAGTAGTATGTTTAAGAGAAATACGAAGTAGTATATTTAAGAGGAATATGAATTAGTTTGTTTAAGAGGAATATGAAGTAGTATGTTTAAGAGGAATATGAAGTAGTATGTTTAAGAAGAATATGAAGTAGTATGTTTAAGAGGAATATGAAATAGTATGTTTAAGAGGAATATGAAGTAGTATGTGTAAGGGGAATGTGAAGTAGTATGTTAAAGAGGAATATGAAGTAGTATATTTTAGAGGAATATAAAGTAGCATGTTTAAGAGGAATTCGAAGTAGTATGTTTAAGAGAAATATGATGTAGTATGCTTAAGGGGAATATGAAGTAGTATATTCAAGAGGAATATGAAGTAGTATGTTAAAGAGGAATATGAAGTAGTTTGTTTAAGAGGAATATGAAGTAATATATTTAAGAAGAATATGAAGTAGTTTATTTAAGAGGAATATGAAGTAGTATGTTTAAGAGGAATATGAAGTAGTATGTTTAAGAGGAATATGCAGTAGTATATTTAAGAGGAATATGAAGTAGTATATTTAAGAGGAATATGAAGTAGTATGTTTAAGAGGAATATGAAGTAGTATATTTAAGGGGAATATGAAGTAGTATATTTAAGAGGAATATGAAGTAGTATGTTTCAGAGGAATATGAAGTAAAATGTTTGAGAGGAATATGAAGTAGTATGTTTCAGAGGAATATGCAATACTATATTTAAGAGGAATATGAAGTAGTATGTTTAAGAGAAATATGAAGTAGTAGGTTTAGGAGGAATATGCAGTAGTATATTTCAGAGGAATATGAAGTAATATATTTAAGAGGAATATGAAGTAGTATGTTTATGAGAAATATGAAGTAGTATTTTTAAGAGGAATATGAAGTAGTATGTTTATGAGGAATATGAAGTAGTATGTTTAAGAGTAATATGCAATATTATATTTAAGAGCAATAAGAAGTAGTATGTTTAAGAGGAATATGAAGTAGTATGTTGAAGAGGAATATGCAGTAGTATATTTAAGAGGAATATGAAGTAGTATGTGTAAGAGGAATATGAAGTAGTATGTTTAAGAGGAATATGAAGTAATATATTTAAGAGGAATATGAAGTAGTATGTTTATGAGAAATATGAAGTAGTATTTTTAAGAGGAATGTGAAGTAGTATGTTTATGAGGAATATGAAGTAGTATGTTTAAGAGGAATATGCAATATTATATTCAAGAGGAATATGAAGTAGTATGTTTAAGAGGAATATGAAGTAGTATGTTAAAGAGGAATATGCAGTAGTATATTTAAGAGGAATATGAAGTAGTATGTGTAAGAGGAATATGAATTAGTATGTTTAAGAGTAATATGAAGTAGTATGTTTAAGAGGAATATGAAGTAGTATGTTTAAGAGGAATATGAAGTAGTATGTTTAAGAGGAATATGAAGTAGTATGTTTAAGAGGAATATGAAGTGGTATATTTAAGAGGAATATGCAGTAGTATATTAAAGAGGAATATGAAGTAGTATATTTAAGACGAATATGAAGTAGTATGTTTAAGAGTAAAGAGAAGTAGTATGCTTAAGAGGAATATGAAGTAGTATGTTTAAGAGAAATACGAATTAGTATATTTAAGAGGAATATGAAGTAGTATGTTTAAGAGGAATATGAAGTAGTATGCTTAAGAGGAATATGAAGTAGTATGTTTAAGAAGAATATGAAGTAGTATGTTTAAGAGTAATATGAAGTAGTATGTTTAAGAGGAAAATGAAGTAGTATGTGTAAGGGGAATGTGAAGTAGTATGCTTAAGAGGAATATGAAGTAGTATATTTTAGAGGAATATGAAGTAGCATGTTTAAGAGGAATTCGAAGTAGTATGTTTAAGAGAAATATGATGTAGTATGCTTAAGAGGAATATGAAGTAGTATATTCAAGAGGAATATGAAGTAGTATGTTTAAGAGGAATATGAAGTAGTATATTTAAGAGGAATATGAAGTAGTATGTTTAAGAGGAATATGAAGTAGGATATTTAAGAGGAATATGAAGTAGTATGTTTAAGAGGAATGTGAAGCAGTATATTTAAGAGGAATATGAAGTAGTATGTTTAAGAGGAATATGAAGTAGTATATTTAAGAGGAATATGAAGTAGTTTGTTTAAGAGGAATATGAAGTAGAATGTTTAAGGAGAATATGCAGTAGTATATTTAAGAGGAATATGAAGTAGTATATTTAAGAGGAATATGAAGTAGTATGTTTAAGAGGAATATGAAGTAGTATATTTAAGGGGAATATGAAGTAGTATATTTAAGGGGAATATGAAGCAGTATGTTTAAGAGGAATATGAAGTAAAATGTTTAAGAGGAATATGAAGTAGTATGTTTAAAAGGAATATGCAATATTATATTTAAGAGGAATATGAAGTAGTATGTTTAAGAGGAATATGAAGTAGTATGTTTAAGAGGAATATGCAGTAGTATATTTCAGAGGAATATGAAGTAATATATTTAAGAGGAATATGAAGTAGTATGTTTATGAGAAATATGAAATAGTATTTTTAAGAGGAATATGAAGTAGTATGTTTATGAGGAATATGAAGTAGTATGTTTAAGAGGAATATGAAGTAGTATGTTTATGAGAAATATAAAGTAGAAAATTTAAGAGGAATATGAAGTAGTATGTTTAAGAGGAATATGAAGCAGTATATTTAAGAGGAATATGAAGTAGTATGTTTAAGAGGAATATGAAGTAGCATATTTAAGAGGAATATGAAGTAGTATATTTAAGAGTAATATGAAGTAGTATGTTTAAGAGGAATCTGAAGTAGTATATTTAAGACGAATATGAAGTAGTTTGTTTAAGAGGAATGAGAAGTAGTATGTTTAAGAGGAATATGAAGTAGTATATTTAAAATGAATACGAAGTAGTATATTTAAGAGGAACATGAAGAAGTATATTTAAGAGGAATATGAAGTAGTATATTTAAGAGGAATATGAAGTAGTATATTTAAGAGGAATATGAAGTAGTATATTTAAGAGGAATATGAAGTAGTATATTTAAGAGGAATATGAAGTAGTATGTTTAAGAGGAATATGAAGTAGTATGTTTAAGAGGTATATGAAGTAGTATGTTTAAGAGGAATATGAAGTAGTATGTTTAAGAGGAATATGAATTCGTATATTTAAGAGAAATACGAAGTAGTATATTTAAGAGGAATATGAAGTAGTATGTTTAAGAGGAATATGAAGTAGTATGTCTAAGAGGAATATGAAGTAGTATGTTTAAGAAGAATATGAAAAAGTATGTTTTTAGAGGAATATGAAGTAGTATGCTTAAGAGGAATATTAAGTAGTATGTTTAAGAGGAATATATATTAGTATGTTTAAGAGGAATATGAAATAGTATGTTTAAGAGGAATATGAAGTATTATGTTTAAGAGGAATATGAAGTAGTATATTTAAGAGGAATATGAAGTAGTATCTTTAAGAGGAATATGAAGTAGTATGTTTAAGAGGGATATGAAGTAGTATGTTTAAGAGGAATATGAAGTAGTATGTTTAAGAGGAATATGAATTCGTATATTTAAGAGGAATATGCAGTAGTTTATTTAAGAGGAATATGAAGTAGTATGTTTAAGAGGAATATGAAGTAGTATGTTTAAGAGGAATATGCAGTGGTAACATATATTTAAGAGGAATATGAAGTAGTATATTTAAGAGCAATATAAAGTAGTATGTTTAAGAGGAATATGAAGTAGTATGTTTAAGAGGAATATGTATTAGTATATTTAAGAGGAATATGAAGTAGTATATTTAAGAGGAATATGAAGAAGTGTGTTTAAGAGGAATATGAAGTTGTATGTATAAGAGGAATATGAAGTAGTATGTTTAAGAGGAGTATGAAGTAGTATGTTTAAGAGGAATATGGAGTATTATGTTTAAGAGGAATATGAAGTAGTATATTTAAGAGGAATATAAAGTAGTATGTTTAAGAGGATTATGAAGTATGATGTTTAAGAGGAATATGAAGTAGTATGTTTAAGAGGAATATGAAGTATTATGGTTAAGAGGAATATGAAGTAGTATATTTAAGAGGTATATGAAGTAGTATGTTTTAGAGAAATATGAAGTAGTATTTTTAAGAGGAATATGAAGTAGTATATTTAAGAGGAATATGAAGTAGTATGTTTAAGAGGAATATGAAGGAATATGTTTAAGAGGAATATGAAGTAGTATTTTTAAGAGGAATATGAAGTAGTATGTTTAAGAGGAATATGAAGTAGTATGTTTAAGAGGAATATGAAGTAGTATATTTAAGAGGAATATGAAGTAGTATGTTTAAGAGGAATATGAAGTGGTATATTTAAGAGGAATATGCTGTGGTATATTTAAGAGGAATATGAAGTAGAATATTTAAGACGAATATGAAGTAGTATGTTTAAGAGGAATGAGAAGTAGTATGTTTAAGAGGAATATGAAAAAGTATGTTTAAGAGGAATATGAAGTAGTATGTTTAAGAGTAATATGTAGTAGTATATTTAAGAGGAATATGAAGTAGTATATTTAAAAGGAATATGAAGTAGTGTGTTTAAGAAGAATATGAAGTTGTATGTATAAGAGGAATATGAAGTAGTATGTTTAAGAGTAATATGAAGTAGTATATTAAAGAGGAATATTAAGTAGTATGTTTAAGAGGAATATGAAGTAGTATATTTAAGAGGAATATGAAGTAGTATGTTTAAGAGGAACATAAAGTAGTATATTTAAGACGAATATGATGTAGTATATTTAAGAGGAATATGCAGTATTATGTTTAAGATGAATATGAAGCAGTATGTTTAAGAGGAATATTAAGTAGTATGTTTAAGAGGAATATATATTAGTATATATAAGAGGAATATGAAGTAGTATGTTTAAGAGGAATATGAAGTATTAGGTTTAAGAGGAATATGAAGTAGTATGTTTAAGAGGAATAAGAAGTAGTATGCTTAAGAGGAATATGAAGTACTATATTTAAGAGGAATATGAAGTATTATATTTAAGAGGAATATGAAGTAGTACATTTAAGAGGGATATGAAGTAGTATGTTTAAGAGGAATATGAAGTAGTATGTTTAAGAGGAATATGAAGTAGTATGTTTAAGAGAAATATGAAGTAGTATGTTTAAGAGGAATATGAAGTGGTATATATAAGAGGAATATGCTGCAGTATATTTAAGAGGAATATGAAGTAGTATATTTAAGAAGAATATGAAGTAGTATGTTTAAGATGAATGAGAAGTAGTATGTTTAAGAGGAATATGAAGTAGTATGTTTAAGAGAAATGCGAAGTAGTATATTTAAGAGGAATATGAAATAGTATGTTTAAGAGGAATATGAAGTAGTATGTTTAAGAGGAATATAAAGTAGTATGTTTAAGAAGAATATGAAGTAGTATGTTTAAGAGGAATATGAAGTATTATGTTTAAGAGGAATATGAAGTAGTATGTGTAAGAGGAATGTGAAGTAGTATGTTTAAGAGGAATATGAAGTAGTATATTTTAGAGGAATATGAAATAGTATGTTTAAGAGGAATATGAAGTAGTATGTTTAAGAGGAATATGAAGTAGTATATTTAAGAGGAATATGAAGTAGTATGTTTAAGAGGAATCTGAAGTAGTATATTTAAGACGAATATGAAGTAGTTTGTTTAAGAGGAATGAGAAGTAGTATGTTTAAGAGGAATATGAAGTAGTATATTTAAGAGGAATACGAAGTAGTATATTTAAGAGGAACATGAAGTAGTATATTTAAGAGGAATATGAAGTAGTATATTTAAGAGGAATATGAAGTAGTATATTTAAGAGGAATATGAGGTGGTATATTTAAGAGGAATATGAAGTATTATATTTAAGAGGAATATGAAGTAGTATATTTAAGAGGAATATGAAGTAGTATATTTAAGAGGAATATGAAGTAGTATATTTAAGAGGAATATGAAGTAGTATGTTTCAGAGGAATATGAAGTAGTATGTTTAAGAGGAATATGAAGTAGTATGTTTAAGAGGACTATGAAGTAGTATGTTTAAGAGGAATATGAATTCGTATATTTAAGAGAAATACGAAGTAGTATATTTAAGAGGAATATGAAGTAGTATGTTTAAGAGGAATATGAAGTAGTATGTCTAAGAGGAATATGAAGTAGTATGTTTAAGAAAAATATGAAAAAGTATGTTTAAGAGGAATATGAAGTAGTATGCTTAAGAGGAATATTAAATAGTATGTTTAAGAGGAATATATATTAGTATATTTAAGAGGAATATGAAATAGTATGTTTAAGAGGAATATGAAGTATTATGTTTAAGAGGAATATGAAGTAGTATGTTTAAGAGGAATAAGAAGTAGTATGTTTAAGAGGAATATGAAGTAGTATATTTAAGAGGAATACGAAGTATTATATTTAAGAGGAATATGAAGTAGTATATTTAAGAGGAATATGAAGTAGTATATTTAAGAGGAATATGAAGTATTATATTTAAGAGGAATATGAAGTAGTATATTTAAGAGGAATATGAAGTAGTATATTTAAGAGGAATATGAAGTAGTATATTTAAGAGGAATATGAAGTAGTATATTTAAGAGGAATATGAAGTAGTATGTTTAAGAGGAATATGAAGTAGTATGTTTAAGAGGGATATGAAGTAGTATGTTTAAGAGGAATATGAAGTAGTATGTTTAAGAGGAATATGAATTCGTATATTTAAGAGGAATATGCAGTAGTTTATTTAAGAGGAATATGAAGTAGTATGTTTAAGAGGAATATGAAGTAGTATGTTTAAGAGGAATATGCAGTGGTAACATATATTTAAGAGGAATATGAAGTAGTATATTTAAGAGCAATATGAAGTAGTATGTTTAAGAGGAATATGAAGTAGTATGTTTAAGAGGAATATGTAGTAGTATATTTAAGAGGAATATGAAGTCATATGTTTAAGAGGAATATGAAGTAGTATATTTAAGAGGCATATAAAGTAGTATGTTTAAGAGGATTATGAAGTATGATGTTTAAGAGGAATATGAAGTTGTATGTATAAGAGGAATATGAAGTAGTATGTTTAAGAGGAGTATGAAGTAGTATGTTTAAGAGGAATATGGAGTCATATGTTTAAGAGGAATATGAAGTAGTATATTTAAGAGGCATATAAAGTAGTATGTTTAAGAGGATTATGAAGTATGATGTTTAAGAGGAATATGAAGTAGTATGTTTAAGAGGAATATGAAGTATTATGGTTAAGAGGAATATGAAGTAGTATATTTAAGAGGAATATGAAGTAGTATGTTTTAGAGAAATATGAAGTAGTATTTTTAAGAGGAATATGAAGTAGTATATTTAAGAGGAATATGAAGTAGTATGTTTAAGAGGAATATAAAGTTATATGTTTAAGAGGAATATGAAGTAGTATTTTTAAGAGGAATATGAAGTAGTATGTTTAAGAGGAATATGAAGTAGTATGTTTAAGAGGAATATGAAGTAGTATATTTAAGAGGAATATGAAGTAGTATGTTTAAGAGGAATATGAAGTGGTATATTTAAGAGGAATATGCTGTGGTATATTTAAGAGGAATATGAAGTAGAATATTTAAGACGAATATGAAGTAGTATGTTTAAGAGGAATGAGAAGTAGTATGTTTAAGAGGAATATGAAAAAGTATGCTTAAGAGGAATATGAAGTAGTATGTTTAAGAGTAATATGTAGTAGTATATTTAAGAGGAATATGAAGTAGTATATTTAAAAGGAATATGAAGTAGTGTGTTTAAGAGGAGTATGAAGTTGTATGTATAAGAGGAATATGAAGTAGTATATTTAAGAGTAATATGAAGTAGTATATTAAAGAGGAATATTAAGTAGTATGTTTAAGAGGAATATGAAGTAGTATATTTAAGAGGAATATGAAGTAGTATGTTTAAGAGGAACATAAAGTAGTATATTTAAGACGAATATGATGTAGTATATTTAAGAGGAATATGAAGTATTATGTTTAAGATGAATATGAAGCAGTATGTTTAAGAGGAATATTAAGTAGTATGTTTAAGAGGAATATATATAAGTATATATAAGAGGAATATGAAGTAGTATGTTTAAGAGAAATATAAAGTAGTATGTTTAAGAGGAATAAGAAGTAGTATGCTTAAGAGGAATATTAAGTAGTATATTTAAGAGGAATTTGAAGTAGTATGTTTAAGAGGAATATGAAGTAGTATATTTAAGAGGAATATGAAGTAGTATGTTTAAGAGGAATATGAAGTAGTATATTTAAGAAGAATATGAAGTAGTTTGTTTAAGCGGAATATGAAGTAGTATATTTAAGACTAATATGATGTAGTATGTTCAAGAGGAATATGAAGTATTATGTTTAAGATGAATATGAAGATGTATGTTTAAGAGGAATATTAAGTAGTATATTTAAGAGAAATATATATTAGTATATTTAAGAGGAATATGAAGTATTATGTTTAAGAGGAATATGAAGTAGTATGTTTAAGAGGAATAAGAAGTAGTATGTTAAAGAGGAATATGAAGTAGTATATTTAAGAGGAATACGAAGTAGTATATTTAAGAGGAATATGAAGTAGTATGTTTAAGAGGAATATGAAGTAGTATATATAAGGGGAATATGATGTATTATATTTAAGAGAAATATGAAGTAGTATATTTAAGAGGAATATGAAATAGTATATTTAAGAGGAATATGAAGTAGTATATTTAAGAGGAATATGAAGTAGTATGTTTAAGAGGAATATGAAGTAGTATGTTTAAGAGGAATATGAAGTAGTATGTTTAAGAGGAATATGAAGTAGTATGTTTAAGAGGAATATGAAGTCGTATATTTAAGAGGAATATGCAGTAATTTATTTAAGAGGAATATGAAGTAGTATATTTAAGAGGAATATGAAGTAGTTTGTTTAAGGGGAATATGCAGTAGTAACATATATTTAAGAGGAATATGAAGTAGTATATTTAAAAGGAATATGAAGTAGTGTGTTTAAGAGGAATATGAAGTTGTATGTATAAGAGGAATATGAAGTAGTATGTTTAAGAGGAATATTAAGTAGTGTGTTTAAGAGGAATATATATAAGTATATTTAAGAGGAATATGAAGTAGTATGTTTAAGAGGAATATGAAGTATTATGTTTAAGAGGAATATGAAGTAGTATGTTTAAGAGGAATAAGAAGTAGTATGTTTAAGAGGAATATGAAGTAGTATATTTAAGAGGAATATGAAGTATTATATTTAAGAGGAATATGAAGTAGTTTATTTAAGAGGAATATGAAGTAGTATATTTAAGAGGAATATGAAGTAGTATGTTTAAGATGAATATGAAGATGTATGTTTAAGAGGAATATTAAGTATTATATTTAAGAGAAATATATATTAGTATATTTAAAATGAATATGAAGTAGTATGTTTAAGAGGAATATGAAGTATTATGTTTAAGAGGAATATGAAGTAGTATGTTTAAGAGGAATAAGAAGTAGTATGTTAAAGAGGAATATGAAGTAGTATATTTAAGAGGAATACGAAGTAGTATATTTAAGAGGAATATGAAGTAGTATGTTTAAGAGGAATATGAAGTAGTATATATAAGGGGAATATGAAGTATTATATTTAAGAGAAATATGAAGTAGTATATTTAAGAGGAATATGAAATAGTATATTTAAGAGGAATATGAAGTAGTATATTTAAGAGGAATATGAAGTATTATATTTAAGAGGAATATGAAGTAGTATATTTAAGAGGGATATGAAGTAGTATGTTTAAGAGGAATATGAAGTAGTATGTTTAAGAGGAATATGAAGTAGTATGTTTAAGAGGAATATGAAGTAGTATGTTTAAGAGGAATATGAAGTGGTATATATAAGAGGAATATGCTGTAGTATATTTAAGAGGAATATGAAGTAGTATATTTAAGACGAATATGAAGTAGTATGCTTAAGATGAATGAGAAGTAGTATGTGTAAGAGGAATATGAAGTAGTATGTTTAAGAGAAATGCGAAGTAGTATATTTAAGAGGAATATGAAGTAGTATGTTTAAGAGGAATATGAAGTAGTATGTTTAAGAGGAATATAAAGTAGTATGTTTAAGAAGAATATGAAGTTGTATGTTTAAGAGGAATATGAAGTATTATGTTTAAGAGGAATATGAAGTAGTATGTGTAAGAGGAATGTGAAGTAGTATGTTTAAGAGGAATATGAAGTAGTATGCTTAAGAGGAATATGAAGTAGTATATTTAAGAGGAATATGAAGTAGTGTGTTTAAGAGGAATACGAAGTAGTATGTTTAAGAGGAATATGAAGTAGTATATTTAAGAGGAATATGAAATAGTATGTTTAATAGCATTATGAAGTATTATGTTTAAGAGGAATATGAAGTAGTATGTTTAAGAGGAATATGAAGTATTAAGTTTAAGAGGAATATGAAGTAGTAAATTTAAGAGGAATATTAAGTAGTATATTTAAGAGGAATATGAAGTAGTTTGTTTAAGAGGAATATGAAGTAGTATGTTTAAGAGGAATATGAAGTAGTTTGTTTAAGAGGAATATGAAGTAGTATATTTAAGAGGAATACGAAGCAGTATGTTTAAGAGGAATATGAAGTATTATGTTTAAGAGGAATATGAAGTAGTATGTTTAAGAGGAATAAGAAGTAGTATGTTTAAGAAAAAATTTTAAGTAGTATATTTAATAGGAATATGAAGTAGTATGCTTAAGAGGAATATGAAGTAGTATATTTAAGAGGAATATGAAGTAGTATATTTAAGAGGAATATGAAATAGTATATTTAAGAGGAATATGAAGTAATATATTTAAGAGGAATATGAAGTAGTATGCTTAAGAGGAATATGAAGTAGTATATTTAAGAGGAATATGAAGTAGTGTGTTTAAGAGGCATACGAAGTAGTATGTTTAAGAGGAATACGAAGTAGTATATTTAAGAGGAATATGAAGTAGTATGTTTAAGAGGAATATGAAGTAGTATATATAAGGGGAATATGAAGTATTATATTTAAGAGAAATATGAAGTAGTATATTTAAGAGGAATATGAAATAGTATATTTAAGAGGAATATGAAGTAATATATTTAAGAGGAATATGAAGTAGTATGCTTAAGAGGAATATGAAGTAGTATATTTAAGAGGAATATGAAGTAGTGTGTTTAAGAGGCATACGAAGTAGTATGTTTAAGAGGAATATGAAGTAGTATATTTAAGAGGAATATGAAATAGTATGTTTAATAGCATTATGAAGTATTATGTTTAAGAGAAATATGAAGTAGTATGTTTAAGAGGAATATGAAGTATTAAGTTTAAGAGGAATATGAAGTAGTAAATTTAAGAGGAATATTAAGTAGTATATTTAAGAGGAATATGAAGTAGTTTGTTTAAGAGGAATATGAAGTAGTATGTTTAAGAGGAATATGAAGTAGTTTGTTTAAGAGGAATATGAAGTAGTATATTTAAGAGGAATATGAAGCAGTATGTTTAAGAGGAATATGAAGTATTATGTTTAAGAGGAATATGAAGTAGTATGTTTAAGAGGAATAAGAAGTAGTATGTTTAAGAAAAAATTTTAAGTAGTATATTTAAGAGGAATATGAAGTAGTATGCTTAAGAGGAATATGAAGTAGTATATTTAAGAGGAATATGAAGTAGTGTGTTTAAGAGGCATACGAAGTAGTATGTTTAAGAGGAATATGAAGTAGTATATTTAAGAGGAATATGAAATAGTATGTTTAATAGCATTATGAAGTATTATGTTTAAGAGAAATATGAAGTAGTATGTTTAAGAGGAATATGAAGTATTAAGTTTAAGAGGAATATGAAGTAGTAAATTTAAGAGGAATATTAAGTAGTATATTTAAGAGGAATATGAAGTAGTTTGTTTAAGAGGAATATGAAGTAGTATGTTTAAGAGGAATATGAAGTAGTTTGTTTAAGAGGAATATGAAGTAGTATATTTAAGAGGAATATGAAGCAGTATGTTTAAGAGGAATATGAAGTAGTATGTTTAAGAGGAATAAGAAGTAGTATGTTTAAGAAAAAATTTTAAGTAGTATATTTAAGAGGAATATGAAGTTTTATATTTAAGAGGAATATGAAGTAGTATGTTTAAGAGGAATATGAAGTAGTATGTTTAAGAGGAGTATGAAGTAGTATGTTTAAGAGGAATATGAAGTAGTATGTTTAAGAGGAATATGAAGTCGTATATTTAAGAGGAATATGCAGTAGTTTATTTAAGAGGAATATAAAGTAGTATGTTTAAGAGGAATATGAAGTAGTATGTTTAAGAGGAATATGCAGTAGTAACATATATTTAGGAGGAATATGAAGTAGTATATTTAAGAGGAATATGAAGTAGTATGTTTAAGAGGAGTATGAAGTAGTGTGTTTAAGAGGAATATGAAGTAGTATGTTTAAGAGGAATATGAAGTCGTATATTTAAGAGGAATATGCAGTAGTTTATTTAAGAGGAATATGAAGTAGTATGTTTAAGAGGAATATGAAGTAGTATGCTTAAGATGAATGAGAAGTAGTATGTTTAAGAGGAATATGAAGTAGTATGTTTAAGAGAAATGCGAAGTAGTATATTTAAGAGGAATATGAAGTAGTATGTTTAAGAGGAATATGAAGTAGTATGTTTAAGAGGAATATAAAGTAGTATGTTTAAGAAGAATATGAAGTTGTATGTTTAAGAGGAATATGAAGTATTATGTTTAAGAGGAAAATGAAGTAGTATGTGTAAGAGGAATGTGAAGTAGTATGTTTAAGTGGAATATGAAGTAGTATATTTTAGAGGAATATGAAATAGTATGTTTAAGAGGAATATGAAGTAGTATGTTTAAGAGGAATATGAAGTAGTATGCTTAAGAGGAATATGAAGTAGTATATTCAAGAGGAATATGAAGTAGTATGTTCAAGAGGAATATGAAGTAGTATATTTAAGAGGAATATGAAGTAGTATGTTTAAGAGGAATATGAAGTAGTATATTTAAGAGGAATACGAAGTAGTATGTTTAAGAGGAATATGAAGTAGTATATTTAAGAGGAATATGAAGTAGTATGCTTAAGAGGAACATGAAGTAGTATATTTAAGACGAATATGATGTAGTATGTTTAAGAGGAATATGAAGTATTATGTTTAATATGAATATGAAGTAGTATGATGTTTAAGAGGAATATTAAGTAGTGTGTTTAAGAGGAATATATATAAGTATATTTAAGAGGAATATGAAGTAGTATCTTTAAGAAGAATATGAAGTATTATGTTTAAGAGGAATATGAAGTAGTATGTTTAAGAGGAATAAGAAGTAGTATGTTTAAGAGGAATATGAAGTAGTATATTTAAGAGGAATATGAAGTATTATATTTAAGAGGAATATGAAGTAGTTTATTTAAGAGGAATATGAAGTAGTATATTTAAGAGGAATATGAAGTAGTATATTTAAGAGGAATATGAAGTAGTATGTTTAAGAGGAATATGAAGTAGTATGTTTAAGAGGAATATGAAGTAGTATG
Source organism: Atherix ibis (assembly GCA_958298945.1). Lineage (NCBI taxonomy): Eukaryota > Metazoa > Arthropoda > Insecta > Diptera > Athericidae > Atherix > Atherix ibis. The sequence goes on along the minus strand of CATQJD010000064.1, from coordinate 689,461 downwards.
TTTAAGAGGAATATGAAGTAGTATGTTTAAGAGGAATATGAAGTCGTATATTTAAGAGGAATATGCAGTATTTTATTTAAGAGGAATATGAAGTAGTATGTTTAAGAGGAATATGAAGTAGTATGTTTAAGAGGAATATGCAGTAGTAACATATATTTAAGAGGAATATGAAGTAGTATATTTAAGAGGAATATGAAGTAGTATGTTTAAGAGGAATATGAAGTAGTATGTTTAAGAGTAATATGTAGTAGTATATTTAAGAGGAATATGAAGTAGTATATTTAAGAGGAATATGAAGTAGTGTGTTTAAGAGGAATACGAAGTAGTATGTTTAAGAGGAATATGAAGTAGTATATTTAAGAGGAATATGAAATAGTATGTTTAATAGCATTATGAAGTATTATGTTTAAGAGCAATATGAAGTAGTATGTTTAAGAGGAATATGAAGTATTAAGTTTAAGAGGAATATGAAGTAGTAAATTTAAGAGGAATATGAAGTAGTATGTTTAAGAGGAATATGAAGTAGTATATTCAAGAGGAATATGAAGTAGTATGTTCAAGAGGAATATGAAGTAGTATATTTAAGAGGAATATGAAGTAGTATGTTTAAGAGGAATATGAAGTAGTATATTTAAGAGGAATATGAAGTGGTATGTTTAAGAGGAATATGAAGTAGTATATTTAAGAGGAATATGAAGTAGTATGCTTAAGAGGAACATGAAGTAGTATGTTTAAGAGGAATATGAAGTAGTTTGTTTAAGAGGAATATGAAGTAGTATATTTAAGAGGAATATGAAGTAGTATGTTTAAGAGGAATATGAAGTAGTATATTCAAGAGGAATATGAAGTAGTATGTTCAAGAGGAATATGAAGTAGTATATTTAAGAGGAATATGAAGTAGTATGTTTAAGAGGAATATGAAGTAGTATATTTAAGAGGAATATGAAGTGGTATGTTTAAGAGGAATATGAAGTAGTATATTTAAGAGGAATATGAAGTAGTATGCTTAAGAGGAACATGAAGTAGTATATTTAAGACGAATATGATGTAGTATGTTTAAGAGGAATATGAAGTATTATGTTTAATATGAATATGAAGTAGTATGTTTAAGAGGAATATTAAGTAGTGTGTTTAAGAGGTATATAAATAAGTATATTTAAGAGGAATATGAAGTAGTATATTTTAGAGGAATATGAAATAGTATGTTTAAGAGGAATATGAAGTAGTATGTTTAAGAGGAATATGAAGTAGTATGCTTAAGAGGAATATGAAGTAGTATATTCAAGAGGAATATGAAGTAGTATGTTCAAGAGGAATATGAAGTAGTATATTTAAGAGGAATATGAAGTAGTATGTTTAAGAGGAATATGAAGTAGTATATTTAAGAGGAATATGAAGTAGTATGTTTAAGAGGAATATGAAGTAGTATATTTAAGAGGAATATGAAGCAGTATGCTTAAGAGGAACATGAAGTAGTATATTTAAGACGAATATGATGTAGTATGTTTAAGAGGAATATGAAGTATTATGTTTAATATGAATATGAAGTAGTATGATGTTTAAGAGGAATATTAAGTAGTGTGTTTAAGAGGAATATATATAAGTATATTTAAGAGGAATATGAAGTAGTATCTTTAAGAAGAATATGAAGTATTATGTTTAAGAGGAATATGAAGTAGTATATTTTAGAGGAATATGAAATAGTATGTTTAAGAGGAATATGAAGTAGTATGTTTAAGAGGAATATGAAGTAGTATGCTTAAGAGGAATATGAAGTAGTATATTCAAGAGGAATATGAAGTAGTATGTTCAAGAGGAATATGAAGTAGTATATTTAAGAGGAATATGAAGTAGTATGTTTAAGAGGAATATGAAGTAGTATATTTAAGAGGAATATGAAGTAGTATGTTTAAGAGGAATATGAAGTAGTATATTTAAGAGGAATATGAAGTAGTATGCTTAAGAGGAACATGAAGTAGTATATTTAAGACGAATATGATGTAGTATGTTTAAGAGGAATATGAAGTATTATGTTTAATATGAATATGAAGTAGTATGATGTTTAAGAGGAATATTAAGTAGTGTGTTTAAGAGGAATATATATAAGTATATTTAAGAGGAATATGAAGTAGTATCTTTAAGAAGAATATGAAGTATTATGTTTAAGAGGAATATGAAGTAGTATGTTTAAGAGGAATAAGAAGTAGTATGTTTAAGAGGAATATGAAGTAGTATATTTAAGAGGAATATGAAGTATTATATTTAAGAGGAATATGAAGTAGTTTATTTAAGAGGAATATGAAGTAGTATATTTAAGAGGAATATGAAGTAGTATATTTAAGAGGAATATGAAGTAGTATGTTTAAGAGGAATATGAAGTAGTATGTTTAAGAGGAATATGAAGTAGTATGTTTAAGAGGAATATGAAGTAGTATGTTTAAGAGGAATATGAAGTCGTATATTTAAGAGGAATATGCAGTATTTTATTTAAGAGGAATATGAAGTAGTATGTTTAAGAGGAATATGAAGTAGTATGTTTAAGAGGAATATGCAGTAGTAACATATATTTAAGAGGAATATGAAGTAGTATATTTAAGAGGAATATGAAGTAGTATGTTTAAGAGGAATATGAAGTAGTATGTTTAAGAGTAATATGTAGTAGTATATTTAAGAGGAATATGAAGTAGTATATTTAAGAGGAATATGAAATAGTGTGTTTAAGAGGAATACGAAGTAGTATGTTTAAGAGGAATATGAAGTAGTATATTTAAGAGGAATATGAAATAGTATGTTTAATAGCATTATGAAGTATTATGTTTAAGAGCAATATGAAGTAGTATGTTTAAGAGGAATATGAAGTATTAAGTTTAAGAGGAATATGAAGTAGTAAATTTAAGAGGAATATGAAGTAGTATGTTTAAGAGGAATATGAAGTAGTATATTCAAGAGGAATATGAAGTAGTATGTTCAAGAGGAATATGAAGTAGTATATTTAAGAGGAATATGAAGTAGTATGTTTAAGAGGAATATGAAGTAGTATATTTAAGAGGAATATGAAGTGGTATGTTTAAGAGGAATATGAAGTAGTATATTTAAGAGGAATATGAAGTAGTATGCTTAAGAGGAACATGAAGTAGTATGTTTAAGAGGAATATGAAGTAGTTTGTTAAGAGGAATATGAAGTAGTATATTTAAGAGGAATATGAAGTAGTATGTTTAAGAGGAATATGAAGTAGTATATTGAAGAGGAATATGAAGTAGTATGTTCAAGAGGAATATGAAGTAGTATATATAAGAGCAATATGAAGTAGTATGTTTAAGAGGAATATGAAGTAGTATATTTAAGAGGAATATGAAGTGGTATGTTTAAGAGGAATATGAAGTAGTATATTTAAGAGGAATATGAAGTAGTATGCTTAAGAGGAACATGAAGTAGTATTTTTAAGACGAATATGATGTAGTATGTTTAAGAGGAATATGAAGTATTATGTTTAATATGAATATGAAGTAGTATGTTTAAGAGGAATATTAAGTAGTGTGTTTAAGAGGTATATAAATAAGTATATTTAAGAGGAATATGAAGTAGTATATTTTAGAGGAATATGAAATAGTATGTTTAAGAGGAATATGAAGTAGTATGTTTAAGAGGAATATGAAGTAGTATGCTTAAGAGGAATATGAAGTAGTATATTCAAGAGGAATATGAAGTAGTATGTTCAAGAGGAATATGAAGTAGTATATTTAAGAGGAATATGAAGTAGTATGTTTAAGAGGAATATGAAGTAGTATATTTAAGAGGAATATGAAGTAGTATGTTTAAGAGGAATATGAAGTAGTATATTTAAGAGGAATATGAAGTAGTATGCTTAAGAGGAACATGAAGTAGTATATTTAAGACGAATATGATGTAGTATGTTTAAGAGGAATATGAAGTATTATGTTTAATATGAATATGAAGTAGTATGATGTTTAAGAGGAATATTAAGTAGTGTGTTTAAGAGGAATATATATAAGTATATTTAAGAGGAATATGAAGTAGTATCTTTAAGAAGAATATGAAGTATTATGTTTAAGAGGAATATGAAGTAGTATGTTTAAGAGGAATAAGAAGTAGTATGTTTAAGAGGAATATGAAGTAGTATATTTAAGTGGGAATATGAAGTATTATATTTAAGAGGCAATATGAAGTAGTTTATTTAAGAGGAATATGAAGTAGTATATTTAAGAGGAATATGAAGCTAGTATATTTAAGAGGAATTATGAAGTCGTATGTTTAAGAGGAATGTGAAGTAGTATGTTTAAGAGGAATATGAAGTAGTATGTTTAAGAGGAATATGAAGTAGTATGTTTAAGAGGAATATGAAGTCGTATATTTAAGAGGAATATGCAGTATTTTATTTAAGAGGAATATGAAGTAGTATCTTTAAGAGGAATATAAAGTGGTATGTTTAAGAGGAATATGCAGTAGAACATATATTTAAGAGGAATATGAAGTAGTATATTTAAGAGGAATATGAAGTAGTATGTTTAAGAGGAATATGAAGTAGTATGTTTAAGAGTAATATGTAGTAGTATATTTAAGAGGAATATGAAGTAGTATATTTAAGAGGAATATGAAGTAGTGTGTTTAAGAGGAATACGAAGTAGTATGTTTAAGAGGAATATGAAGTAGTATATTTAAGAGGAATATGAAATAGTATGTTTAATAGCATTATGAAGTATTATGTTTAAGAGCAATATGAAGTAGTATGTTTAAGAGGAATATGAAGTATTAAGTTTAAGAGGGATATGAAGAGTAATTTAAGAGGAATATTAAGTAGTATATTTAAGAGGAATATGAAGTAGTTTGCTTAAGAGGAATATGAAGTAGTATGTTTAAGAGGAATATGAAGTAGTTTGTTAAGAGGAAATATGAAGTAGTATATTTTAAGAGGAATATGAAGTAGTATGTTTAAGAGGAATATGAAGTAGTATATTTAAGAGGAATATGAAGTGGTATGTTTAAGAGGAATATGAAGTAGTATATTTAAGAGGAATATGAAGTAGTATGCTTAAGAGGAACATGAAGTAGTATGTTTAAGAGGAATATGAAGTAGTTTGTTTAAGAGGAATATGAAGTAGTATATTTAAGAGGAATATGAAGTAGTATGTTTAAGAGGAATATGAAGTAGATATTCAAGAGGAATATAAAGTAGTATGTTCAAGAGGAATATGAAGTAGTATATTTAAGAGGAATATGAAGTAGTATGTTTAAGAGGAATATGAAGTAGTATATTTAAGAGGAATATGAAGTGGTATGTTTAAGAGGAATATGAAGTAGTATATTTAAGAGGAATATGAAGTAGTATGCTTAAGAGGAACATGAAGTAGTATATTAAGACGAATATGATGTAGTATGTTTAAGAGGAATATGAAGTATTATGTTTAATATGAATATGACGTAGTATGTTTAAGAGGAATATTAAGTAGTGTGTTTAAGAGGTATATAAATAAGTATATTTAAGAGGAATATGAAGTAGTATATTTTAGAGGAATATGAATAGTATGTTTAAGAGGAATATGAAGTAGTATGTTTAAGAGGAATATGAAGTAGTATGCTTAAGAGGAATATGAAGTAGTATATTCAAGAGGAATATGAAGTAGTAGTTTCAAGAGGAATATGAAGTAGTATATTTAAGAGGAATATGAAGTAGTATGTTTAAGAGGAATATGAAGTAGTATATTTAAGAGGAATATGAAGTAGTATGTTTAAGAGGAATATGAAGTAGTATATTTAAGGAGGAATATGAAGTAAGTATGCTTAAGAGGAACATGAAGTAGTATATTTAAGACGAATATGATGTAGTATGTTTAAGAGGAATATGAAGTATTATTGTTTAATATGAATATGAAGTAGTATGATGTTTAAGAGGAATATTAAGTAGTGTGTTTAAGAGGAATATATATAAGTATATTTAAGAGGAATATGAAGTAGTATCTTTAAGAAGAATATGAAGTATTATGTTTAGAGGAATATGAAGTAGTATGTTTAAGAGGAATAAGAAGTAGTATGTTTAAGAGGAATATGAAGTAGTATATTGAAGGGGAATATGAAGTATTATATTTAAGAGGAATATGAAGTAGTTTATTAAGAGGAATAGAAGTAGTATATTTAAGAGGAATATGAAGTAGTATATTTAAGAGGAATATGAAGTAGTATGTTTAAGAGAGGAATATGAAGTAGTATGTTAAGAGGAATATGAAGTAGTATGTTTAGAGGAATAATGAAGTTGTTATGTTTAAGAGGAATATGAAGTCGTATATTAAGAGGAATATGCAGTATTTTATTTAAGAGGAATATGAAGTAGTATCTTTAAGAGGAATATAAAGTGGTATGTTAAGAGGAATATGCAGTAGTAACATATATTTAAGAGGAATATGAAGGTAGTATATTTAAGAGGAATATGAAGTAGTATGTTTAAGAGAATATGAAGTAGTATTTTAAGAGTAATATGTAGTAGTATATTTAAGAGGATATGAAGTAGTATATTTAAGAGGAATATGAAGTAGTGTGTTTAAGAGGAATACGAAGTAGTATGTTTTAAGAGGAATATGAAGTAGTATATTTAAGAGGAATATGAAATAGTATGTTTAATAGCATTATGAAGTATTATGTTTAAGAGCAATATGAAGTTGTATGTTTAAGAGGAATATGAAGTATTAAGTTTAAGAGGAATATGAAGTAGTAAATTTAAGAGGAATATTAAGTAGTATATTTAAGAGGAATATGAAGTAGTTTGCTTAAGAGGAATATGAAGTAGTATGTTTAAGAGGAATATGAAGTAGTTTGTTTAAGAGGAATATGAAGTAGCATATTTAAGAGGAATATGAAGTAGTATGTTTAAGAGGAATATGAAGTAGTATATTCAAGAGGAATATGAAGTAGTATGTTCAAGAGGAATATGAAGTAGTATATTTAAGAGGAATATGAAGTAGTATGTTTAAGAGGAATATGAAGTAGTATATTTAAGAGGAATATGAAGTGGTATGTTTAAGAGGAATATGAAGTAGTATATTTAAGAGGAATATGAAGTAGTATGCTTAAGAGGAACATGAAGTAGTATATTTAAGACGAATATGATGTAGTATGTTTAAGAGGAATATGAAGTATTATGTTTAATATGAATATGAAGTAGTATGTTTAAGAGGAATTTTAAGTAGTGTGTTTAAGAGGTATATAAATAAGTATATTTAAGAGGAATATGAAGTAGTATCTTTAAGAGGAATATGAAGTATTATGTTTAAGAGGAATATGAAGTAGTATGTTTAAGAGGAATAAGAAGTAGTATGTTTAAGAGGAATATGAAGTAGTATATTTAAGAGGAATATGAAGTATTATATTTAAGAGGAATATGAAGTAGTTTATTTAAGAGGAATATGAAGTAGTATATTTAAGAGGAATATGAAGTAGTATATTTAAGAGGAATATGAAGTAGTATGTTTAAGAGGAATATGAAGTAGTATGTTTAAGAGGAATATGAAGTAGTATGTTTAAGAGGAATATGAAGTAGTATGTTTAAGAGGAATATGAAGTCGTATATTTAAGAGGAATATGCAGTAGTTTATTTAAGAGGAATATGAAGTAGTATGTTTAAGAGGAATATGAAGTAGTATGTTTAAGAGGAATATGCAGTAGTAACATATATTTAAGAGGAATATGAAGTAGTATATTTAAGAGGAATATGAAGTAGTATGTTTAAGAGGAATATGAAGTAGTATGTTTAAGAGTAATATGTAGTAGTATATTTAAGAGGAATATGAAGTAGTATATTAAAGAGGAATATGAAGTAGTGTGTTTAAGAGGAATACGAAGTAGTATGTTTAAGAGGAATATGAAGTAGTATATTTAAGAGGAATATGAAATAGTATGTTTAATAGCATTATGAAGTATTATGTTTAAGAGGAATATGAAGTAGTATGTTTAAGAGGAATATGAAGTATTAAGTTTAAGAGGAATATGAAGTAGTAAATTTAAGAGGAATATTAAGTAGTATATTTAAGAGGAATATGAAGTAGTTTGTTTAAGAGGAATATGAAGTAGTATGTTTAAGAGGAATATGAAGTAGTTTGTTTAAGAGGAATATGAAGTAGTATATTTAAGAGGAATATGAAGCAGTATGTTTAAGAGGAATATGAAGTATTATGTTTAAGAGGAATATGAAGTAGTATGTTTAAGAGGAATAAGAAGTAGTATGTTTAAGAAAAAATTTTAAGTAGTATATTTAAGAGGAATATGAAGTATTATATTTAAGAGGAATATGAAGTAGTATGCTTAAGAGGAATATGAAGTAGTATGTTTAAGAGGAGTATGAAGTAGTATGTTTAAGAGGAATATGAAGTAGTATGTTTAAGAGGAATATGAAGTCGTATATTTAAGAGGAATATGCAGTAGTTTATTTAAGAGGAATATGAAGTAGTATGTTTAAGAGGAATATGAAGTAGTATGTTTAAGAGGAATATGCAGTAGTAACATATATTTAGGAGGAATATGAAGTAGTATATTTAAGAGGAATATGAAGTAGTATGTTTAAGAGGAGTATGAAGTAGTATGTTTAAGAGGAATATGAAGTAGTATGTTTAAGAGACTTCTTAAATATATGAAGTCGTATATTTAAGAGGAATATGCAGTAGTTTATTTAAGAGGAATATGAAGTAGTATGTTTAAGAGGAATATGAAGTAGTATGTTTAAGACGAATATGCAGTAGTAACATATATTTAGGAGGAATATGAAGTAGTATATTTAAGAGGAATATTAAGTGGTCTGTTTAAGAGGAATATGAAGTAGTATGTTTAAGAGTAATATGTAGTAGTATATTTAAGAGGAATATGAAGTAGTATATTTAAGAGGAATATGAAGTAGTGTGTTTAAGAGGAATATGAAGTTGTATGTATAAGAGGAATATGAAGTAGTATGTTTAAGAGGAATATGAAGTAGTATCTTTAAGAGGAATATAAAGTAGTATGTTTAAGAGGAATATGAAGTAGTATATTTAAGAGGAATATGAAGTAGTATGTTTAATAGCATTATGAAGTATTATGTTTAAGAGGAATATAAAGTAGTATGTTTAAGATGAATGAGAAGTAGTATGTTTAAGAGGAATATGAAGTAGTATGTTTAAGAGAAATGCGAAGTGGTATATTTAAGAGGAATATGATGTAGTATGTTTAAGAGGAATATGAAGTAGTATGTTTAAGAGGAATATATAGTAGTATGTTTAAGAAGAATATGAAGTAGTATGTTTAAGAGGAATATGAAGTATTATGTTTAAGAGGAATATGAAGTAGTATGTGTAAGAGGAATGTGAAGTAGTATGTTTAAGAGGAATATGAAGTAGTATATTTTAGAGGAATATGAAGTAGTATGTTTAAGAGGAATATGAAGTAGTATGTTTAAGAGGAATATGAAGTAGTATGCTTAAGAGGTTTATGAAGTAGTATATTCAAGAGGAATATGAAGTAGTATGTTTAAGAGGAATATGAAGTAGTATATTTAAGAGGAATATGAAGTAGTATGTTTAAGAGGAATATGAAGTAGTATATTTAAGAGGAATATGAAGTAGTTTGTTTAAGAGGAATATGAAGTAGTATATTTAAGAGGAATATGAAGTAGTATGCTTAAGAGGAACATGAAGTAGTATATTTAAGACGAATATGATGTAGTATGTTTAAGAGGAATATGAAGTATTATGTTTAATATGAATATGAAGTAGTATGTTTAAGAGGAATATTAAGTAGTGTGTTTAAGAGGAATATATATAAGTATATTTAAGAGGAATATGAAGTAGTACGTTATAGAGGAATATGAAGTATTATGTTTAAGAGGAATATGAAGTAGTATGTTTAAAAGGAATAAGAAGTAGTATGTTTAAGAGGAATATGAAGTAGTATATTTAAGAGGAATATGAAGTATTATATTTAAGAGGAATATGAAGTAGTTTATTTAAGAGGAATATGAAGTAGTATATTTAAGAGGAATATGAAGTAGTATATTTAAGAGGAATATGAAGTAGTATGTTTAAGAGGAATATGAAGTAGTATGTTTAAGAGGAATATGAAGTAGTATGTTTAAGAGGAATATGAAGTAGTATGTTTAAGAGGAATATGAAGTAGTATGTGTAAGAGGAATATGAAGTAGTATATTTAAGAGGAATATGCAGTAGTAATATATATTTAAGAGGAATATGAAGTAGTATATTTAAGAGGAATATGAAGTAGTATGTTTAAGAGGAATATGAAGTAGTATGTTTAAGAGTAATATCTAGTAGTATATTTAAGAAGAATATGAAGTAGTATGTTTAAGAGGAATATGAAGTCGTATATTTAAGAGGAATATGCAGTAGTTTATTTAAGAGGAATATGCAGTAGTATGTTTAAGAGGAATATGAAGTAGTATATTTAAGAGGAATATGCAGTAGTAATATATATATAAGAGGAATATGAAGTAGTATATTTAAGAGGAATATGAAGTAGTATGTTTAAGAGAAATATGAAGTAGTATGTTTAAGAGTAAAATCTAGTAGTATATTTAAGAGGAATATGAAGTAGTATATTTAAGAGGAATATGAAATAGTATGTTTAATAGCATTATGAAGTATTATGTTTAAGAGGAATATGAAGTATTATGTTTAAGAGGAATATGAAGTATTGAGTTTAAGAGGAATATGAAGTAGTAAATTTAAGAGGAATATTAAGTAGTATATTTAAGAGGAATATGAAGTAGTTTGTTTAAGAGGAATATGAAGTAGTATGTTTAAGAGGAATATGAAGTAGTTTGTTTAAGAGGAATATGAAGTAGTATATTTAAGAGGAATGTGAACTAGTATGTTTAAGAGGAATATGAAGTATTATATTTAAGAGGAATATGAAGTAGTTTATTTAAGAGGAATATGAAGTAGTATATTTAAGAGGAATATGAAGTAGTATATTTAAGAGGAATATGAAATAGTATGTTTAAGAGGAATATGAAGTAGTATGTTTAAGAGGAATATGAAGTAGTATGTTTAAGAGGAATATGCAGTAGTTTATTTAAGAGGAATATGAAGTAGTATATTTAAGAGGAATATGCAGTAGTTTATTTAAGAGGAATATGAAGTAGTGTGTTTAATAGGAATATTAAGTTGTATGTATAAGAGGAATATGAAGTAGTATGTTTAAGAGGAATATGAAGTAGTATCTTTAAGAGGAATATGAAGTAGTATGTTTAAGAGGAATATGAAGTAGTATATTTAAGAGGAATATGAAGTAGTATGTTTAATAGCATTATGAAGTATTATGTTTAAGAGGAATATAAAGTAGTATGTTTAAGAGGAATATGAAGTATTAAGTTTAAGAGGAATATGAAGTAGTAAATTTAAGAGGAATATTAAGTAGTATATTTAAGAAGAATATGAAGTAGTATGTTTAAGAGGAATATGAAGTAGTATGTTTAAGAGGAATATGAAGTAGTTTGTTTAAGAGGAATATGAAGTAGTATATTTAAGAGGAATATGAAGTAGTATGTTTAAGAGGAATATGAAGTAGTATATTTAAGAGGAATATGAAGTAGTATATTTAAGAGAAATATGAAGTAGTATATTTAAGAGGAATATGAGGTAGTATGTTTAAGAAGAATATGAAGTAGTATATTTAAGAGGAATATGAAGTAGTATGTTTAAGAGGAATATGTAGCAGTATGTTCAACAGGAATATGAAGTAGTATATTTAAGAGGAATATGAAGTAGTATGTTTAAGAGGAATATTAAGTAGTCTGTTTAAGAGGAATATGAAGTATTATGTTTAAGAGGAATATGAAGTAATATGCTTACGAGGAATATAAAGTATTATGTTTAAGAAGAATATGAAGTTCTATGTTAAAGAGGAATATGAAGTAGTATGTTTAAGAGGAATATGAAGTAGTATGTTTTAGAGGAATAAGAAGTAGTTTGTTTAAGAGGAATATGAAGTAGTATATTTAAGAGGAATATGAAGTAGTATGTTTAAGAGGAATATGAAGTAGTAAATTTAAGAGGAATATGAAGTAGTATGATTAAGAGGAATATGAAGTATTAAGTTTAAGAGGAATATGAAGTAGTAAATTTAAGAGGAATATTAAGTAGTATATTTAAGAGGAATATGAAGTAGTATGTTTAAGAGGAATATGAAGTAGTATGTTTAAGAGGAATATGAAGTAGTTTGTTTAAGAGGAATATGAAGTAGTATATTTAAGAGGAATATGAAGTAGTATGTTTAAGAGGAATATGAAGTAGTAAATTTAAGAGGAATATGAAGTAGTATATTTAAGAGGAATATGAAGTAGTATGTTTAAGAGGAATATGAAGAAGTATATTTAAGAGGAATATGAAGTGTTATATTTAAGAGGAATATGAAGAAATATATTTAAGAGGAATATGAAATAGTATGTTTAAGAGGAATATGAAGTAGTATGTGTAAGAGGAATGTGAAGAAGTATGTTTAAGAGGAATATAAGGTAGTATATTTTAGAGGAATATGAAGTTGTATGTTTAAGAGGAATATGAAGTAGTATGTTTAAGAGGAATATAAAGTAGTTTGTTTAAGAGGAATATGAAGTAGTATATTTAAGAGTAATATGAAGTAGTATGTTTAAGAGGAATATGAAGTGGTATATTTAAGAGGAATATGAAGTAGTATATTTAAGATTAATATGAAGTAGTATGTTTAAGAGGAATATGAAGAAGTATATTTAAGAGGAATATGAAGTGTTATATTTAAGAGGAATATGAAGTAGTATATTTAAGAGGAATATGAAATAGTATGTTTAAGAGGAATATGAAGTAGTATGTGTAAGAGGAATGTGAAGAAGTATGTTTAAGAGGAATATGAAGTAGTATATTTTAGAGGAATATGAAGTAGTATGTTTAAGAGGAATATGAAGTAGTATGCTTAAGAGGAATATGAAGTACTATGCTTACGAGGAATATAAAGTATTATGTTTAAGAAGAATATGAAGTTGTATGTTTAAGAGGAATATGAAGTAGTATGTTTAAGAGGAATATGAAGTAGTATGTTTAAGAGGAATAAGAAGTAGTATATTTAAGAGGAATATGCAGTAGTTTATTTGAGAGTAATATGAAGTAGTATGATTAAGAGGAATATGAAGTAGTATGTTTAAGAGAAATATGCAGTAGTATATTTAAGAGGAATATGAAGTAGTATATTTAAGAGGAATATGAAGTAGTATGTTTAAGAGGAATATGAAGTAGTATGTTTAAGAGGAATATGAAGTAGTAATTTTAAGAGGAATATGAAGTAGTATGTTTAAGAGGAATATGAAGTAGTATGTTTAAGTGGAATATGAAGTAGTATGTTTAAGAGGAATATGCAGTAGTAACATATATTTAGGAGGAATATGAAGTAGTATATTTAAGAGGAATATGAAGTAGTATGTTTAAGAGGAATATGAAGTAGTATGTTTAAGAGGAATATGAAGTAGTATGTTTTAGAGGAATAAGAAGTAGTTTGTTTAAGAGGAATATGAAGTAGTATATTTAAGAGGAATATGAAGTAGTATGTTTAAGAGGAATATGAAGTAGTAAATTTAAGAGGAATATGAAGTAGTATGATTAAGAGGAATATGAAGTATTAAGTTTAAGAGGAATATGAAGTAGTAAATTTAAGAGGAATATTAAGTAGTATATTTAAGAGGAATATGAAGTAGTATGTTTAAGAGGAATATGAAGTAGTATGTTTAAGAGGAATATGAAGTAGTTTGTTTAAGAGGAATATGAAGTAGTATATTTAAGAGGAATATGAAGTAGTATGTTTAAGAGGAATATGAAGAAGTATATTTAAGAGGAATATGAAGTGTTATATTTAAGAGGAATATGAAGAAATATATTTAAGAGGAATATGAAATAGTATGTTTAAGAGGAATATGAAGTAGTATGTGTAAGAGGAATGTGAAGAAGTATGTTTAAGAGGAATATAAGGTAGTATATTTTAGAGGAATATGAAGTTGTATGTTTAAGAGGAATATGAAGTAGTATGTTTAAGAGGAATATAAAGTAGTTTGTTTAAGAGGAATATGAAGTAGTATATTTAAGAGTAATATGAAGTAGTATGTTTAAGAGGAATATGAAGTGGTATATTTAAGAGGAATATGAAGTAGTATATTTAAGATTAATATGAAGTAGTATGTTTAAGAGGAATATGAAGAAGTATATTTAAGAGGAATATGAAGTGTTATATTTAAGAGGAATATGAAGTAGTATATTTAAGAGGAATATGAAATAGTATGTTTAAGAGGAATATGAAGTAGTATGTGTAAGAGGAATGTGAAGAAGTATGTTTAAGAGGAATATGAAGTAGTATATTTTAGAGGAATATGAAGTAGTATGTTTAAGAGGAATATGAAGTAGTATGCTTAAGAGGAATATGAAGTACTATGCTTACGAGGAATATAAAGTATTATGTTTAAGAAGAATATGAAGTTGTATGTTTAAGAGGAATATGAAGTAGTATGTTTAAGAGGAATATGAAGTAGTATGTTTAAGAGGAATAAGAAGTAGTATATTTAAGAGGAATATGCAGTAGTTTATTTGAGAGTAATATGAAGTAGTATGATTAAGAGGAATATGAAGTAGTATGTTTAAGAGAAATATGCAGTAGTATATTTAAGAGGAATATGAAGTAGTATATTTAAGAGGAATATGAAGTAGTATGTTTAAGAGGAATATGAAGTAGTATGTTTAAGAGGAATATGAAGTAGTAATTTTAAGAGGAATATGAAGTAGTATGTTTAAGAGGAATATGAAGTGTTATGTTTAAGAGAAATATGAAGTAGTATGTTTAAGAGGAATATGAGGTAGTATGTTTAAGAAGAATATGAAGTAGTATATTTAAGAGGAACATGAAGTAGTATGTTTAAGAGGAATATGTAGCAGTATGTTTAACAGGAATATGAAGTAGTATATTTAAGAGGAATATGAAGTAGTATGTTTAAGAGGAATATGAAGTAGTATGTTTAAGAGGAATATTAAGTAGTATGTTTAAGAGGAATATGAAGTATTATGTTTAAGAGGAATATGAAGTAGTATGTTTAAGAGGAATATAAAGTATTATGTTTAAGAAGAATATGAAGTTGTATGTTTAAGAGGAATATGAAGTAGTATGTTTAAGAGGAATATGAAGTAGTATGTTTAAGAGGAATAGGAAGTAGTATATTTAAGAGGAATATGCAGTAGTTTATTTAAGAGTAATATGAAGTAGTATGATTAAGAGGAATATGAAGTAGTATGTTTAAGAAAAACATGCAGTAGTATATTTAAGAGGAATATGAGGTAGTATATTTAAGAGAAATATGAAATAGTATGCTTAAGAGGAATATGAAGTAGTATTTTTAAGAGGAATATGAAGTAGTATATTTAAGAGGAATATGAAGTAGTATGTTTAAGAGGAATATGAAGTAGTATGTTTAAGAGGAATATGAAGTAGTAATTTTAAGAGGAATATGAAGTAGTATGTTTAAGAGGAATATGAAGTAGTATGTTTAAGAGGAATATGAAGTGGTATATTTAAGAGGAATATGCAGTAGTATATTTAAGAGGAATATGAAGTAGTATATTTAAAACGAATATGAAGTAGTATGGTTAAGAGGAATATGAAGTAGTATGTTTAAGAGGAATATAAAGTAGTATGCTTACGAGGAATATGAAGTAGTATATTTAAGAGGAATATGAAGTAGTATGTTTAAAAGGAATATGAAGTAGTATATTTAAGAGGAATATGAAGTAGTATGTTTAAGAGGAATATGAAGTAGTATATTTAAGAGGAATATGAAGTAGTATGCTTAAGAGGAATATTAAGTAGTATGTTTAAGAGGAATATATATTATATATTTAAGAGGAATATGAAGTAGTATGTTTAAGAGGAATATGAAGTATTATGTTTAAGAGGAATATGAAGTAGTATGTTTAAGAGAAATATGAAGTAGTATATTTAAGAGGAATATGAAGTATTATATTTAAGAGGAATATGAAGTATTATATTTAAGAGGAATATGACGTAGTATATTTAAGAAGAATATGAAGTAGTATATTTAAGAGGAATATGAAGAAGTATGTTTAAGATGAATATGAAGTAGTATGTCTTAGAGGAATATGCAGTAGTATATTTAAGAGGAATATGAAGTAGTATATTTAAGAGGAATATGAAGTAGTGTGTTTAAGAGGTATATGAAGTTGTATTTTTAAGAGGAATATGAAGTAGTATGTTTAAGAGGAATATGAAGTAGTATGTTTAAGAGGAATATGAAGTAGTATGTTTAAGAGGAATATGAAGTAGTATATTTAAGAGGAATATGAAGTAGTATATTGAAGAGGAATATGAAGTAGTATATTTAAGAAGAATATGAAGTAGTATATTTAAGAGGAATATGAAGAAGTATGTTTAAGAAGAATATGAAGTAGTATGTTTAAGAGGAATATGAAGTAGTATGTTTAAGAGGAATATAAAGTAGTATGCTTACGAGGAATATGAAGTAGTATATTTAAGAGGAATATGAAGTAGTATGTTTAAAAGGAATATGAAGTAGTATATTTAAGAGGAATATGAAGTAGTATGTTTAAGAGGAATATGAAGTAGTATATTTAAGAGGAATATGAAGTAGTATGCTTAAGAGGAATATTAAGTAGTATGTTTAAGAGGAATATATATTATATATTTAAGAGGAATATGAAGTAGTATGTTTAAGAGGAATATGAAGTATTATGTTTAAGAGGAATATGAAGTAGTATGTTTAAGAGAAATATGAAGTAGTATATTTAAGAGGAATATGAAGTATTATATTTAAGAGGAATATGAAGTATTATATTTAAGAGGAATATGAAGTAGTATATTTAAGAAGAATATGAAGTAGTATATTTAAGAGGAATATGAAGAAGTATGTTTAAGATGAATATGAAGTAGTATGTTTTAGAGGAATATGCAGTAGTATATTTAAGAGGAATATGAAGTAGTATATTTAAGAGGAATATGAAGTAGTGTGTTTAAGAGGTATATGAAGTTGTATTTTTAAGAGGAATATGAAGTAGTATGTTTAAGAGGAATATGAAGTAGTATGTTTAAGAGGAATATGAAGTAGTATGTTTAAGAGGAATATGAAGTAGTATATTTAAGAGGAATATGAAGTAGTATATTTAAGAGGAATATGAAGTAGTATATTTAAGAAGAATATGAAGTAGTATATTTAAGAGGAATATGAAGAAGTATGTTTAAGAAGAATATGAAGTAGTATGTTTAAGAGGAATATGAAGTAGTATGTTTAAGATGAATATGAAGTAGTATGTTTTAGAGGAATATGCAGTAGTATATTTAAGAGGAATATGAATTAGTATATTTAAGAGGAATATGAAGTAGTCTGTTTAAGAGGAATATGAAGTAGTATATTTAAAAGGAATATGAAGTAGTATGTTTAAGAGGAATATTAAGTAGTATGTTTAAGAGGAATATATATTAGTATATTTAAGAGGAATATGAAGTAGTATGTTTAAGAGGAATATGAAGTATTATGTTTAAGAGAAATATGAAGTAGTATGTTTAAGAGGAATATGAGGTAGTATGTTTAAGAAGAATATGAAGTAGTATATTTAAGAGGAACATGAAGTAGTATGTTTAAGAGGAATATGTAGCAGTATGTTTAACAGGAATATGAAGTAGTATATTTAAGAGGAATATGAAGTAGTATGTTTAAGAGGAATATGAAGTAGTATGTTTAAGAGGAATATTAAGTAGTATGCTTAAGAGGAATATGAAGTTTTATGTTTAAGAGCAATATGAAGTAGTATGTTTAAGAGGAATATAAAGTATTATGTTTAAGAAGAATATGAAGTTGTATGTTTAAGAGGAATATGAAGAAGTATGTTTAAGAGGAATATGAAGTAGTATGTTTAAGAGGAATAGGAAGTAGTATATTTAAGAGGAATATGCAGTAGTTTATTTAAGAGTAATATGAAGTAGTATGATTAAGAGGAATATGAAGTAGTATGTTTAAG
This sequence comes from Atherix ibis, assembly GCA_958298945.1. Classification (NCBI taxonomy): domain Eukaryota; kingdom Metazoa; phylum Arthropoda; class Insecta; order Diptera; family Athericidae; genus Atherix; species Atherix ibis. The sequence continues at coordinate 671,413 of CATQJD010000064.1, read as the reverse complement.
AAAAATATGCAGTAGTATATTTAAGAGGAATATGAGGTAGTATATTTAAGAGAAATATGAAGTAGTATGTTTAAGAGGAATATGAAGTAGTATTTTTAAGAGGAATATGAAGTAGTATATTTAAGAGGAATATGAAGTAGTATGTTTAAGAGGAATATGAAATAGTATGTTTAAGAGGAATATGAAGTAGTAATTTTAAGAGGAATATGAAGTAGTATGTTTAAGAGGAATATGAAGTAGTATGTTTAAGAAGAATATGAAGTGGTATATTTAAGAGGAATATGCAGTAGTATATTTAAGAGGAATATGAAGTAGTATATTTAAGACGAATATGAAGTAGTTTGTTTAAGAGGAATGAGAAGTAGTATGTTTAAGAGGAATATGAAGTAGTATATTTAAGAGGAATATGAAGTAGTATATTTAAGAGGAATATGAAGTAGTATATTCGAGAGGAATATGAAGTAGTATATTTAAGAGGAATATGAAGTAGTATATTTAAGAGGAATATGAAATAGTATGTTTAAGAGGAATATGAAATAGTATGTGTAAGAGGAATGTGAAGAAGTATGTTTAAGAGGAATATGAAGTAGTATATTTTAGAGGAATGTGAAGTAGTATATTTTAGAGGAATGTGAAGTAGTATGGTTAAGAGGAATATGAAGTAGTATGTTTAAGAGGAATATAAAGTAGTATGCTTACGAGGAATATGAAGTAGTATATTTAAGAGGAATATGAAGTAGTATGTTTAAAAGGAATATGAAGTAGTATATTTAAGAGGAATATGAAGTAGTATGTTTAAGAGGAATATGAAGTAGTATATTTAAGAGGAATATGAAGTAGTATGTTTAAGAGGAATATTAAGTAGTATATTTAAGAGGAATATATATTATATATTTAAGAGGAATATGAAGTAGTATGTTTAAGAGGAATATGAAGTATTATGTTTAAGAGGAATATGAAGTAGTATGTTTAAGAGAAATATGAAGTAGTATATTTAAGAGGAATATGAAGTATTATATTTAAGAGGAATATGAAGTATTATATTTAAGAGGAATATGAAGTAGTATATTTAAGAAGAATATGAAGTAGCATATTTAAGAGGAATATGAAGAAGTATGTTTAAGAAGAATATGAAGTAGTATGTTTAAGAGGAATATGAAGTAGTATGTTTAAGATGAATATGAAGTAGTATGTTTTAGAGGAATATGCAGTAGTATATTTAAGAGGAATATGAAGTAGTATATTTAAGAGGAATATGAAGTAGTGTGTTTAAGAGGTATATGAAGTTGTATTTTTAAGAGGAATATGAAGTAGTATGTTTAAGAGGAATATGAAGTAGTATGTTTAAGAGGAATATGAAGTAGTATGTTTAAGAGGAATATGAAGTAGTATATTTAAGAGGAATATGAAGTAGTATATTTAAGAGGAATATGAAGTAGTATATTTAAGAAGAATATGAAGTAGTATATTTAAGAGGAATATGTAGAAGTATGTTTAAGAAGAATATGAAGTAGTATGTTTAAGAGGAATATGAAGTAGTATGTTTAAGATGAATATGAAGTAGTATGTTTTAGAGGTATATGCAGTAGTATATTTAAGAGGAATATGAAGTAGTATATTTAAGAGGAATATGAAGTAGTGTGTTTAAGAGCAATATGAAGTTGTATTTTTAAGAGGAATATGAAGTAGTATGTTTAAGAGGAATATGAAGTAGTATGTTTAAGAGGAATATGAAGTTGTATGTTTAAGAGGAATATGAAGTAGTATGTTTAAAAGAAATATGAAGTAGTATATTTAAGAGGAATATGAAGTATTATATTTAAGAGGAATATGAAGTATTAAATTTAAGAGGAATATGAAGTAGTATATTTAAGAAGAATATGAAGTAGTATATTTAAGAGGAATATGAAGAAGTATGTTTAAGAAGAATATGAAGAAGTATGTTTAAGAAGAATATGAAGTAGTATGTTTAAGAGGAATATGAAATAGTATGTTTAAGAGGAATATGAAGTAGTATGTGTAAGAGGAATGTGAAGAAGTATGTTTAAGAGGAATATAAAGTAGTATATTTTAGAGGAATATGAAGTAGTATGTTTAAGAGGAATATGAAGTAGTATGTTTAAGAGGAATATGAAGTAGTATGCTTACGAGGAATATGAAGTAGTATATTTAAGAGGAATATGAAGTAGTATGTTTAAGAGGAATATGAAGTATAATATTTAAGAGGAATATGAAGTAGTATATTTAAGAGGAATATGCAGTAGTTTATTTAAGAGGAATATGAAGTAGTATGTTTAAGAGGAATATGAAGTAGTGTGTTTAAGAGGAATATGAAGTTGTATTTTTAAGAGGAATATGAAGTAGTATGTTTAAGAGGAATATGAAGTAGTATGTTTAAGAGGAATATGAAGTAGTATGTTTAAGAGGAATATGAAGTCGTATATTTAAGAGGAATATGCAGTAGTTTATTTAAGAGGAATATGAAGTAGTATGTTTAAGAGGAATATGAAGTAGTATGTTTAAGAGGAATATGCAGTAGTAACATATATTTAGGAGGAATATAAAGTAGTATATTTAAGAGGAATATGAAGTAGTCTGTTTAAAAGGAATATGAAGTAGTATGTTTAAGAGTAATATGTAGTAGTATATTTAAAAGGAATATGAAGAAGTATATTTAAGAGGAATATGAAGTAGTGTGTTTAAGAGGAATATGAAGTTGTATGTATAAGAGGAATATGAAGTTGTAAGTTTAAGAGGAATATGAAGTAGCATCTTTAAGAGGAATATGAAGTAGTATGTTTAAGAGGAATATGAAGTAGTATATTTAAGAGGAATATGAAGTAGTATGTTTAATATCATTATGAAGTTTTATGTTTAAGAGGAATATAAAGTAGTATGTTTAAGAGGAATATGAAGTATTAAGTTTAAGAGGAATATGAAGTAGTAAATTTAAGAGGAATATTAAGTAGTATATTTAAGAGGAATATGAAGTAGTATGTTTAAGAGGAATATGAAGTAGTATGTTTAAGAGGAATATGAAGTAGTTTGTTTAAGAGGAATATGAAGTAGTATATTTAAGAGGAATATGAAGTAGTATGTTTAAGAGGAATATGAAGTAGTATATTTAAGAGGAATATGAAATAGTATATTTAAGAGGAATATGAAGTAGTATATTTAAGAGGAATATGAGGTAGTATGTTTAAGAAGAATATGAAGTAGTATATTTAAGAGGAATATGAAGTAGTATGTTTAAGAGGAATATGTAGCAGTATGTTTAACAGGAATATGAAGTAGTATATTTAAGAGGAATATGAAGTAGTATGTTTAAGAGGAATAACAAGTAGTATGTTTAAGAGGAAAATTAAGTTGTATGTTTAAGAGGAATATGAAGTATTATGTTTAAGAGGAATGTGAAGTAGTATGTTTAAGAGGAATATGAAGTAGTATGTTTAAGAGGAATAAGAAGTAGTATATTTAAGAGGAATATGCAGTAGTTTATTTAAGAGTAATATGAAGTAGTATGATTAAGAGGAATATGAAGTAGTATGTTTAAGAGAAATATGCAGTAGTATATTTAAGAGGAATATGAAGTAGTATATATAAGAGGAATATGAAGTAGTATGTTTAAGAGGAATATGAAATAGTATGTTTAAGAGGAATATGAAGTAGTAATTTTAAGAGGAATATGAAGTAGTATGTTTAAGAGGAATATGAAGTATTATATTTAAGAGAAATATGAAGTAGTATGTTTAAGAGGAATATGAAGTAGTATATTTAAGAGGAATATGAAGTAGTATGTTTAAGAGGAATATTAAGTAGTATGTTTAAGAGGAATATATATTAGTATATTTAAGAGGAATATGAAGTAGTATGTTTAAGAGGAATATGAAGTATTATGTTTAAGAGGAATATGAAGTAGTATGTTTAAGATGAATATGAAGTAGTAATTTTAAGAGGAATATGAAGTAGTATGTTTAAAAGGAATATGAAGTAGTATGTTTAAGAGGAATATGAAGTGGTATATTTAAGAGGAATATGCAGTAGTATGTTTAAGAGGAATATGACGTAGTATGTTTAAGAGGAATATGAAGTAGTATATTTAAGAGGAATATGAAGTAGTATATTTAAGAGCAATATTAAGTAGTATGTTTAAGAGGAATATATATTAGTATATTTAAGAGGAATATGAAGTAGTATGTTTAAGAGGAATATAAAGTATTATGTTTAAGAGGAATATGAAGTAGTATGTTTAAGAGGAATATGAGGTAGTATGTTTAAGAAGAATATGAAGTAGTATATTTAAGAGGAATATGAAGTAGTATGCTTAAGAGGAATATGTAGCAGTATGTTTAACAGGAATATGAAGTAGTATATTTAAGAGGAATATGAAGTAGTATGTTTAAGAGGAATATCAAGTTGTATGTTTAAGAGGAAAATTAAGTAGTATGTTTAAGAGGAATATGAAGTATTATGATTAAGAGGAATATGAAATAGTATGTTTAAGAGGAATATAAAGTATTATGTTTAAGAAGAATATGAAGTTGTATGTTTCAGAGGAATATGAAGTAGTATGTTTAAGAGGAATATGAAGTAGTATGTTTGAGAGGAATAAGAAGTAGTATATTTAAGAGGAATATGCAGTAGTTTATTTAAGAGTAATATGAAGTAGTATGATTAAGAGGAATATGAAGTAGTATGTTTAAGAGGAATATGCAGTAGTATATTTAAGAGGAATATGAAGTAGTATATTTAAGAGGAATATGAAGTAGTATGTTTAAGAGGAATATGAAGTAGTATGTTTAAGAGGAATATGAAGTAGTAATTTTAAGAGGAATATGAAGTAGTATGTTTAAGAGGAATATGAAGTAGTATATTTAAGAGGAATATGAAGTAGTATGTTTAAGAGGAATATGAAGTAGTATATTTAAGAGGAATATGAAGTAGTATGTTTAAGAGGAATATTAAGTAGTATGTTTAAGAGGAATATCTATTAGTATATTTAAGAGGAATATGAAGTAGTATGTTTAAGAGGAATATGAAGTATTATGTTTAAGAGGAATATGAAGTAGTATGTTTAAGAGGAATATGAAGTAGTAATTTTAAGAGGAATATGAAGTAGTATGTTTAAGAGGAATATGAAGTAGTATGTTTAAGAGGAATATGAAGTGGTATATTTAAGAGGAATATGCAGTAGTATGTTTAAGAGGAATATGAAGTAGTATATTTAAGAGGAATATGAAGTAGTATGTTTAAGAGGAATATGAAGTAGTATGCTTACGAGGAATATGAAGTAGTATATTTAAGAGGAATATGAAGTAGTATGTTTAAGAGGAATATGAAGTAGTATGTTTAACAGGATATGAAGTAGTATATTTAAGAGGAATATGAAGTAGTATGTTTAAGAGGAATATGAAGTAGTATGTTTAAGAGGAATATTAAGTAGTATGTTTAAGAGGAATATGAAGTATTATGTTTAAGAGGAATATGAAGTAGTATGTTTAAGAGGAATATAAAGTATTATGTTTAAGAAGAATATGAAGTTGTATGTTTAAGAGGAATATGAAGTAGTATGTTTAAGAGGAATATGAAGTAGTATGTTTAAGAGGAATAAGAAGTAGTATATTTAAGAGAAATATGCAGTAGTTTATTTAAGAGTAATATGAAGTAGTATGATTAAGAGGAATATGAAGTAGTATGTTTAAGAGAAATATGCAGTAGCATATTTAAGAGGAATATAAGGTAGTATATTTAAGAGGAATATGAAGTAGTATGTTTAAGAGGAATATGAAGTAGTATTTTTAAGAGGAATATGAAGTAGTATATTTAAGAGGAATATGAAGTAGTATGTTTAAGAGGAATATGAAGTAGTATGTTTAAGAGGAATATGAAGTAGTAATTTTAAGAGAAATATGAAGTAGTATGTTTAAGAGGAATATGAAGTAGTATGTTTAAGAGGAATATGAAGTGGTATAATTAAGAGGAATATTCAGTAGTATATTTAAGAGGAATATGAAGTAGTATATTTAAGACGAATATGAAGTAGTTTGGTTAAGAGGAATGAGAAGTAGTATGTTTAAGAGAAATATGAAGTAGTATGTTTAAGAGGAATATGAAGTATTATATTTAAGAGGAATATGAAGTATTATATTTAAGAGGAATATGAAGTAGTATATTTAAGAAGAATATGAAGTAGTATATTTAAGAGGAATATGAAGTAGTATGTTTAAGAGGAATATGAAGTAGTATATTTAAGAGGAATATGAAGTAGTGTGTTTAAGAGGAATATGAAGTTGTATTTTTAAGAGGAATATGAAGTAGTATGTTTAAGAGGAATATGAAGTAGTATGTTTAAGAGGAATATGAAGTATTATGTTTAAGAGGAATATGAAATAGTATGTTTAAGAGGAATATAAAGTATTATGTTTAAGAAGAATATGAAGTTGTATGTTTCAGAGGAATATGAAGTAGTATGTTTAAGAGGAATATGAAGTAGTATATTTAAGAGGAATATGAAGTAGTATATTTAAGAGGAATATGAAGTAGTATATTCGAGAGGAATATGAAGTAGTATATTTAAGAGGAATATGAAGTAGTATATTTAAGAGGAATATTAAATAGTATGTTTAAGAGAAATATGAAGTAGTATGTGTAAGAGGAATGTGAAGAAGTATATTTAAGAGGAATATGAAGTAGTATATTTTAGAGGAATATGAAGTAGTATGGTTAAGAGGAATATGAAGTAGTATGTTTAAGAGGAATATGAAGTAGTATGCTTACGAAGAATATGAAGTAGTATATTTAAGAGGAATATGAAGTAGTATGTTTAAGAGGAATATGAAGTAGTATATTTAAGAGGAATATGAAGTAGTATGTTTAAGAGGAATATTAAGTAGTATGTTTAAGAGGAATATATATTAGTATATTTAAGAGGAATATGAAGTAGTATGTTTAAGAGGAATATGAAGTATTATGTTTAAGAGGAATATGAAGTAGTATGTTTAAGAGAAATATGAAGTAGTATATTTAAGAGGAATATGAAGTATTATATTTAAGAGGAATATGAAATATTATATGTAAGAGGAATATGAAGTAGTATATTTAAGAAGAATATGAAATAGTATATTTAAGAGGAATATGAAGAAGTATGTTTAAGAAGAATATGAAGTAGTATGTTTAGATGAATATGAAGTAGTATGTATTAGAGGGAATATGCAGTAGTATATTTAAGAGGAATATGAAGTAGTATATTTAAGAGGAATATGAAGTAGTGTGTTTAAGAGGAATATGAAGTTGTATTTTTAAGAGGAATATGAAGTAGTATGTTTAAGAGGGAATATGAAGTAGTATGTTTAAGAGGAATATGAAGTAGTATGTTTAAGAGGAATATGAAATATTATGTTTAAGAGAAATATGAAGTAGTATGTTTAAGAGGAATATGAAGTATTATATTTAAGAGGAATATGAAGTATTATATTTAAGAGGAATATGAAGTAGTATATTTAAGAAGAATATGAAGTAGTATATTTAAGAGAAATATGAAGTAGTATGTTTAAGAGGAATATGAAGTAGTATATTTAAGAGGAATATGAAGTAGTGTGTTTAAGAGGAATATGAAGTTGTATTTTTAAGAGGAATATGAAGTAGTATGTTTAAGAAGAATATGAAGTAGTATGTTTAAGAGGAATATGAAGTAGTATGTTTAAGACGAATATGAAGTAGTATGTATTAGACGAATATGCAGTAGTATATTTAAGAGGAATATGAAGTAGTATATTTAAGAGGAATATGAAGTAGTGTGTTTAAGAGGAATATGAAGTTGTTTTTTTAAGAGGAATATGAAGTAGTATGTTTAAGAAGAATATGAAGTAGTATGTTTAAGAGGAATATGAAGTAGTATGTTTAAGATGAATATGAAGTAGTATGTTTTAGAGGAATATGCAGTAGTATATTTAAGAGGAATATGAAGTAGTATATTTAAGAGGAATATGAAGTAGTGTGTTTAAGAGGAATATGAAGTTGTATTTTTAAGAGGAATATGAAGTAGTATGTTTAAGAGGAATATGAGGTAGTATGTTTAAGAGGGAGTATGAAGTAGTATGTTTAAGAGGAATATGAAGTAGTATATTTAAGAGGAATATGAAGTAGTATATTTAAGAGGAATATGAAGTAGTATATTTAAGAAGAATATGAAGTAGTATATTTAAGAAGAATATGAAGAAGTATGTTTAAGAAGAATATGAAGTAGTATGTTTAAGAGGAATATGAAGTAGTATGTTTAAGATGAATATGAAATAGTATGTTTTAGAGGAATATGCAGTAGTATATTTAGGAGGAATATGAAGTAGAATATTTAAGAGGAATATGAAGTAGTGTGTTTAAGAGGAATATGAAGTTGTATTTTTAAGAGGAATATGAAGTAGTATGTTTAAGAGGAATATGAAGTAGTGTGTTTAAGAGGAATATGAAGTTGTTTTTTTAAGATGAATATGAAGTAGTATATTTAAGAAGAATATGAAGTAGTATATTTAAGAGTAATATGAAGAAGTGTGTTAAGAAGAATATGAAGTAGTATGTTTTAGAGGAATATGCAGTAGTATATTTAAGAGGAATATGAAGTAGTATATTTAAGAGGAATATGAAGTAGTGTGTTTAAGAGGAATATGAAGTTGTATTTTTAAGAGGAATATGAAGTAGTATGTTTAAGAGGAATATGAAGTAGTATGATTAAGAGGAATATGAAGTAGTATGTTTAAGAGGAATATGAAATAGTATATTTAAGAGGAATATGAAGTAGTATATTTAAGAGGAATATGAAGTAGTATATTTAAAAAGAATATGAAGTAGTATATTTAAGAGGAATATGAAGGAGTATGTTTAAGAAGAATATGAAGTAGTATGTTTAAGAGGAATATGCAGTAGTATATTTAAGAGGAATATGAAGTAGTATATTTAAGAGGAATATGAAGTAGTGTGTTTAAGAGGAATATGAAGTTGTATTTTTAAGAGGAATATGAAGTAGTATGTTTAAGAGGAATATGAAGTAGTATGATTAAGGGGAATATGAAGTAGTATGTTTAAGAGGAATATGAAGTAGTATATTTAAGAGGAATATGAAGTAGTATATTTAAGAGGAATATGAAGTAGTATATTTAAAAAGAATATGAAGTAGTATATTTAAGAGGAATATGAAGGAGTATGTTTAAGAAGAATATGAAGTAGTATGTTTAAGAGGAATATGAAGTAGTATGTTTAAGATGAATATGAAGTAGTATGTTTTAGAGGAATATGCAGTAGTATATTTAAGAGGAATATGAAGTGGTATATTTAAGAGGAATATGAAGTAGTGTGTTTAAGAGGAATATGAAGTTGTATTTTTAAGAGGAATATGAAGTAGTATGTTTAAGAGGAATATGAAGTAGTATGTTTAAGAGGAATATGAAGTAGTATGTTTAAGAGGGATATGAAGTAGTTTGCTTAAGAGAAATATGAAGTAGTATATTTAAGAGGAATATGAAGTATTATATTTAAGAGGAATATGAAGTATTATATTTAAGAGGAATATGAAGTAGTATATTTAAGAAGAATATGAAGTAGTATATTTAAGAGGGAAATATGAAGAAGTATGTTTAAGAAGAATATGAAGTAGTATGTTTAAGAGGAATATGAAGTAGTATGTTTAAGATGAATATGAAGTAGTATGTTTTAGAGGAATATGCAGTAGTATATTTGAAACGAATATGAAGTAGTATATTTAAGAGGAATATGAAGTAGTATGTTTAAGAGGAATATGAAGTAGTATGTTTAAGACGAATATGAAGTAGTATGTATTAGACGAATATGCAGTAGTATATTTAAGAGGAATATGAAGTAGTATATTTAAGAGGAATATGAAGTAGTGTGTTTAAGAGGAATATGAAGTTGTTTTTTTGAGGAATATGAAGTAGTATATTTAAGAGGAATATGAATTAGTATATTTAAGAGGAATATGAAGAAGTATATTTAGGAAAAATATGAAGTGTTATGTTTAAGAGGAATATGAAATATTATATTTAAGAGGAATATGAAGTAGTATATTTAAGAGGAATATGAAGTAGTATATTTAAGAGGAATATGAAGTAGTATGTTTAAGAGGAATATGAAGAAGTATATTTAAGAGGAATATGAAGTGTTATATTTAAGAGGAATATGAAGTAGTATATTTAAGAGGAATATGAAATAGTATGTTTAAGAGGAATATGAAGTAGTATGTGTAAGAGGAATGTGAAGAAGTATGTTTAAGAGGAATATGAAGTAGTATATTTTAGAGTAATATGAAGTAGTATGTTTAAGAGGAATATGAAGTAGTATGTTTAAGAGGAATATGAAGTAGTATGCTTACGAGGAATATGAAGTAGTATATTTAAGAGGAATATGAAGTAGTATGTTTAAGAGGAATATGAAGTAGTATGTTTAAGAGGAATATGAAGTAGTATATTTAAGAGGAATATGAAGTAGTATATTTAAGAGGAATATGAAGAAGTATGTTTAAGAAGAATATGAAGTAGTATGTTTAAGAGGAATATGAAGTAGTATGTTTAAGATGAATATGAAGTAGTATGTTTTAGAGGAATATGAAGTAGTATATTTAAGAGGAATATGAAGTATTATGTTTAAGAGGAATATGAAGTAGTATGTTTAAGAGAAATATGAAGTAGTATATTTAAGAGGAATATGAAGTATTATATTTAAGAGGAATATGAAGTATTATATTTAAGAGGAATATGAAGTAGTATATTTAAGAAGAATATGAAGTAGTATATTTAAGAGGAATATGAAGAAGTATGTTTAAGAAGAATATGAAGTAGTATGTTTAAGAGAAATATGAAGTAGTATGTTTAAGATGAATATGAAGTAGTATGTTTTAGAGGAATATGAAGTAGTATGTTTAAGAGGAATATGAAGTAGTATGTTTAAGAGGAATATGAAGTAGTATATTTAAGACGAATATGAAGTAGTATATTTAAGAGGAATATGAAGTAGTATATTTAAGAGGAATATGAAATAGTATATTTAAGAGGAATATGAGATAGTATGTTTAAAAGGAATATGAAGTAGTATATTTAAGAGAAATATGAAGTAGTATGTTTAAGAGGAATATGAAGTAGTATATTTAAGAGGAATATGAAGTAGTATGTTTAAGAGGAATATGAAGTAGTATATTTAAGAGGAATATGAAATAGTATGTTTAAGAGGAATATGAATTAGTATGTTTAAGATGAATATGAAGTAGTATATTTACGAGGAATATGGAGTAGTATGTTTAAGAGGAATATGAAGTAGTATGTTTAAGAGGAATATGAAGTAGTATGTTTAAGAATAATATGCAGTAGTATATTTAAGAGGAATATGAAGTAGTATATTTAAGAGGAATATGAAGTAGTATGTATAAGAGGAATATGAAATGGTATGTTTAAGAGGAATATGAAGTAGTATGTTTAAGAGGAATATGAAATAGTATGTTTAAGAGGAATATGAAGTAGTATATTTAAGAGGAATATGAAGTAGTATGTTTAAGAGGAATATGAAGTAGTATATTTAAGAGGAATATGAAGTAGTATGTTTAAGAGGGATATGAAGTAATATGTTTAAGAGGAATATAAAGTAGTATGTTTAAGAGGAATATGAAGTAGTATGTTTAAGAGGTATATGAAGTAGTATATTTAAGAGGAATATGAAGTAGTACATTTAAGAGTAATATGCAGTAGTATATTTGAGAGGAATATGAAGTAGTATGTTTAAGAGGAATATGAGGTAGTATATTGAAGAGGAATATGAAGTGGTATGTTTAAGAGGAATATGAAGTAGTATGTTTTAGAGGAATATGAAGTAGTATGTTTAAGAGGAATATGAAGTAGTATATTTAAGAGTAATATGAAGTAGTATATTTAAAAGGAATATGAAGTAGTATGTTTAAGAGGAATATGAAGTAGTATGTTTAACAGGAATATGAAGTAGTATGTTTTAGAGGAATATGAAGTAGTATGTTTAAGAGGAATATGAAGTATTATATTTAAGAGAAATATAAAGTAGTACATTTAAGATGAATATGAAGTAGTATGTTTAAGAGGAATATGAAGTTGTATGTTAAAGAGGAATATGAAGTAGTATGTTTAAGAGGAATATGAAGTAGTATGTTTAAGAGGAATATAAAGTAGTATGTTTAAGAGGAATATGAAGTAGCATGTTTAAGTGGAATATGCAGTAGTATGTTTAAGAGAAATATGAAGTAGTATATTTAAGAGGAATATGAAGTAGTATATTTAAGAGGAATATGAAGTAGTATGTTTAAAAGGAATATGAAGTAGTATATTTAAGAGGAATATGAAGTAGTATGTTTAAGAGGAATATGAAGTAGTATATTTAAGAGGAATATGAAGTAGAATGTTTAAGAGGAATATGAAGCAGTATATTTAAGAGGAATATGAAGTAGTATATTTAAGAGGAATATGAAGTAGTATGTTTAAAAGGAATATGAAGTAGCATATTTAAAAGGAATATGAAGTAGTATGTTTAAGAGGAATATGAAGTAGTATATTTAAGAGGAATATGAAGTAGAATGTTTAAGAGGAATATGAAGCAGTATATTTAAGAGGATTATGAAGTAGTATGTTTAAGAGGAATATGAAGTAGTATATTTAAGAGGAATATGAAGTAGTATATTTAAGAGGAATATGAAGTAGTATGTTTAAAAGGAATATGAAGTAGCATGTTTAAGTGGAATATGCAGTAGTATGTTTAAGAGGAATATGAAGTAGTATATTTAAGAGGAATATGAAGTAGTATATGTAAGAGGAATATGAAGTAGTATACTTAAAAGGGATATAAAGTAGTATGTTTAAGAGGAATATGAAGTAGTATGTTTAAGAGGAATATGAAGTAGTATATTTAAGAGGAATATGAAGTAGAATGTTTAAGAGGAATTAGAAGTAGCATGTTTAAGTGGAATATGCAGTAGTATGTTTAAGAGGAATATGAAGTAGTATATTTAAGAGGAATATGAAGTAGTATATTTAAGAGGAATATGAAGTAGTATGTTTAAAAGGAATATGAAGTTGTATATTTAAGAGGAATATGAAGTAGTATGTTTAAGAGGAATATGAAGTAGTATATTTAAGAGGAATATGAAGTAGAATGTTTAAGAGGAATATGAAGTAATATATATAAGAGGATTATGAAGTAGTATATTTTAAATGAATATGAAGTACTATGTTTAAGAGGAATATGAAGTAGTATGTTTAAGAGGAATATGAAGTAGTATGCTTAACAGGAATATGAAGTAGTATGTTTAAGAGGAATATGAAGTAGTATATTTAAGATGAATATGCAGTAGTATATTTAAGAGGAATATGAAGTAGTATGTTTAAGAGGAATATGAAGTAATATGTTTAAGGGGAATATGAAGTAGTATGTTTAATAGGAATATGAAGTAGTATGTTTAAGAGGAATATGAAGTAGTATGTTTAAGAGGAATATGAAGTAGTATATTTAAGAGGAATATGAAGTAGTATGTTTAAGATGAATATGAAGTAGTATATTTAAGAGGAATATGAAGTAGTATGTTTAAGAGGAATATGAAGTAATATATTTAAGAGGAATATAAAGTAGTATGTTTAAGTGGAATATGAAGTAGTATGTTTAAGAGGTATATGAAGTAGTATATTTAAGAGGAATATGAAGTAGTACATTTAAGAGTAATATGCAGTAGTATATTTAGGAGGAATATGAAATATTTTGTTTAAGAGGAATATGAAGCAGTATATTTAAGAGGAATATGAAGTAGTATGTTTAAGTGGAATATGAAGTTGTATATTTAAGAGGAATATGAAATAGTATGTTTAAGAGGAATATGAAGTAGTATGTTTAAGAGGAATATGAAGTAGTATATTTAAGAGGAATATGAAGTAGTATGTTTAAAAGGAATATGAAGTAGTATGTTTAAGCGGAATATAAAGTAGAATGTTTAAGAGGAATATGAAGTGGTATGTTTAAGAGGAATATGAAGTGGTATATTTAAGAGGAATATGCAGTAGTATGTTTAAGAGGAATATGAAGTAGTATATTTAAGAGGATATGAAGTAGTATGTGTAAGAGGAATATGAAGTAGTATGTTTAAGAGGAATATGAAGTAGTATGTTTAAGAGGAATATGAAATAGTATGTTTAAGAGGAATATGAAGTAGTATATTTAAGACGAATATGAAGTAGTATGTTTAAGAGGAATACGAAGTAGTATATTTAAGAGGAATATGAAGTAGTATGTTTAAGAGGGATATAAAGTAATATGTTTAAGAGGAATATAAAGTAGTATGTTTAAGAGGAATATGAAGTAGTATGTTTAAGAGAAATATGAAGTAGTATATTTAAGAGTAATATGAAGTTGTATGTTTAAGAGCAATCTGAAGTAGTATATTTAAGACGAATATGATGTTGTATGTTTAAGAGTAATATGAAGTAGTATGTGTAAGAGGAATAAGAAGTAGTATTTTTACGAGGAATATGAAGTAGTATATTTAAGAGGAATATGAAGTAGTATATTTAAGCGGAATATGAAGTATTATATTTTAGAGGAATATGAAGTATTACATTTAAGAGGAATATGAAGTAGTATATTTAGGAGGAATATAAAATAGTATATTTAAGAGGAATATGAATAAGTATGTTTAAGAGGAATATGAAGTAGTATATTTAAGAGGAATATGAAGTAGTATGTTTAAGAGGGATATGAAGTAATATGTTTAAGAGGAATATAAAGTAGTATGTTTAAGAAGAATATGAAGTAGTATGTTTAAGAGGTATATGAAGTAGTATATTTAAGAGGAATATGAAGTAGTACATTTAAGAGTAATATGCAGTAGTATATTTAAGAGGAATATGCAGTAGTATATTTAAGAGGAATATGAAGTAGTATATTTAAGAGGAATATGAAGTAGTATGTTTACGAGGAATATGAAGTAGTATGTTTTAGAGGAATATGAAGTAGTATGTTTAAGAGGAATATGAAGTAGTATATTTAAGATGAATATGAAGTAGTATATTAAAGAGGAATATGAAGTAGTATGTTTAAGAGGAATATGAAGTATTATATTTAAGAGGAATGTAAAGTAGTACATTTAAGAGGAATATGAAGTAGTATGTTTAAAAAGAATATGAAGTTGTATGTTAAAGAGGAATATGAAGTAGTATGTTTTAGAGGAATATGAAGTAGTATGTTTAAGAGGAATATGAAGTTGTATGTTTAAGAGGAATATGAAGTAGCATGTTTAAGTGGAATATGCATTAGTATGTTTAAAAGGAATATGAAGTAGTATGTTTAAAGGGAATATGAAGTAGTATATTTAAGAGGAATATAAAGTAGTATGTTTAACAGGAATATGAAGTAGTATATTTAAGAGGAATATGAAGTAGAATGTTTAAGAGGAATATGAAGCAGTATATTTAAGAGGATTATGAAGTAGTATATTTTAAAGGAATATGAAGTAGTATGTTTAAGAGGAATATGAAGTAGTATGTTTAAGAGGAATATGAAGTACTATGTTTAACAGGAATATGAAGTAGTATGTTTAAGAGGAAAATGAAGTAGTATATTTAAGATGAATATGCAGTAGTATATTTAAGAGGAATATGAAGTAGTATGTTTAAGAGGAATATGAAGTAGTATGTTTAAGAGGAATATGAAGTAGTATGTTTAAGATGAATATGAAGTAGTATATTTGAGATGAATATGCAGTAGTATATTTAAGAGGAATATGAAGTAGTATGTTTAAGAGGAATATGAAGTAGTATGTTTAAGAGGAATATGAAGTAGTATGTTTAAGAGGAATATGAAGTAGTATGTTTAAGAGGAATATGAAGTAGTATGTTTAAGAGGAATATGAAGTAGTATATTTAAGAGGAATATGAAGTAGTATGTTTAAGATGAATATGAAGTAGTATATTTGAGAGGAATATGAAGTAGTATGTTTAAGAGGAATATGAAGTAATATGTTTAAGAGGAATATAAAGTAGTATGTTTAAGAGGAATATGAAGTAGTATATTTAAGAGGAATATGAAGTAGTATGTTTAAGAGGAATATGAAGTAGTATATTTAAGAGGAATATGAAATAGTATGTTTAAGAGGAATATGAATTAGTATGTTTAAGATGAATATGAAGTAGTATGTTTAAGAGGAATATGAAGTGGTATGTTTAAGAGGAATATGAAGTAGTATATTTAAGAGGAATATGCAGTAGTATATTTAAGAGGAATATGAAGAAGTATATAAGAGGAATATGAAGTAGTATGTGTAAGAGGAATATGAGATAGTATGTTTAAAAGGAATATGAAGTAGTATATTTAAGAGAAATATGAAGTAGTATGTTTAAGAGGAATATGAAGTAGTATATTTAAGAGGAATATGAAGTAGTATGTTTAAGAGGAATATGAAGTAGTATATTTAAGAGGAATATGAAATAGTATGTTTAAGAGGAATATGAATTAGTATGTTTAAGATGAATATGAAGTAGTATATTTACGAGGAATATGGAGTAGTATGTTTAAGAGGAATATGAAGTAGTATGTTTAAGAGGAATATGAAGTAGTATGTTTAAGAATAATATGCAGTAGTATATTTAAGAGGAATATGAAGTAGTATATTTAAGAGGAATATGAAGTAGTATGTATAAGAGGAATATGAAATGGTATGTTTAAGAGGAATATGAAGTAGTATGTTTAAGAGGAATATGAAATAGTATGTTTAAGAGGAATATGAAGTAGTATATTTAAGAGGAATATGAAGTAGTATGTTTAAGAGGAATATGAAGTAGTATATTTAAGAGGAATATGAAGTAGTATGTTTAAGAGGGATATGAAGTAATATGTTTAAGAGGAATATAAAGTAGTATGTTTAAGAGGAATATGAAGTAGTATGTTTAAGAGGTATATGAAGTAGTATATTTAAGAGGAATATGAAGTAGTACATTTAAGAGTAATATGCAGTAGTATATTTGAGAGGAATATGAAGTAGTATGTTTAAGAGGAATATGAGGTAGTATATTGAAGAGGAATATGAAGTGGTATGTTTAAGAGGAATATGAAGTAGTATGTTTTAGAGGAATATGAAGTAGTATGTTTAAGAGGAATATGAAGTAGTATATTTAAGAGTAATATGAAGTAGTATATTTAAAAGGAATATGAAGTAGTATGTTTAAGAGGAATATGAAGTAGTATGTTTAACAGGAATATGAAGTAGTATGTTTTAGAGGAATATGAAGTAGTATGTTTAAGAGGAATATGAAGTATTATATTTAAGAGAAATATAAAGTAGTACATTTAAGATGAATATGAAGTAGTATGTTTAAGAGGAATATGAAGTTGTATGTTAAAGAGGAATATGAAGTAGTATGTTTAAGAGGAATATGAAGTAGTATGTTTAAGAGGAATATAAAGTAGTATGTTTAAGAGGAATATGAAGTAGCATGTTTAAGTGGAATATGCAGTAGTATGTTTAAGAGAAATATGAAGTAGTATATTTAAGAGGAATATGAAGTAGTATATTTAAGAGGAATATGAAGTAGTATGTTTAAAAGGAATATGAAGTAGTATATTTAAGAGGAATATGAAGTAGTATGTTTAAGAGGAATATGAAGTAGTATATTTAAGAGGAATATGAAGTAGAATGTTTAAGAGGAATATGAAGCAGTATATTTAAGAGGAATATGAAGTAGTATATTTAAGAGGAATATGAAGTAGTATGTTTAAAAGGAATATGAAGTAGCATATTTAAAAGGAATATGAAGTAGTATGTTTAAGAGGAATATGAAGTAGTATATTTAAGAGGAATATGAAGTAGAATGTTTAAGAGGAATATGAAGCAGTATATTTAAGAGGATTATGAAGTAGTATGTTTAAGAGGAATATGAAGTAGTATATTTAAGAGGAATATGAAGTAGTATATTTAAGAGGAATATGAAGTAGTATGTTTAAAAGGAATATGAAGTAGCATGTTTAAGTGGAATATGCAGTAGTATGTTTAAGAGGAATATGAAGTAGTATATTTAAGAGGAATATGAAGTAGTATATGTAAGAGGAATATGAAGTAGTATACTTAAAAGGGATATAAAGTAGTATGTTTAAGAGGAATATGAAGTAGTATGTTTAAGAGGAATATGAAGTAGTATATTTAAGAGGAATATGAAGTAGAATGTTTAAGAGGAATTAGAAGTAGCATGTTTAAGTGGAATATGCAGTAGTATGTTTAAGAGGAATATGAAGTAGTATATTTAAGAGGAATATGAAGTAGTATATTTAAGAGGAATATGAAGTAGTATGTTTAAAAGGAATATGAAGTTGTATATTTAAGAGGAATATGAAGTAGTATGTTTAAGAGGAATATGAAGTAGTATATTTAAGAGGAATATGAAGTAGAATGTTTAAGAGGAATATGAAGTAATATATATAAGAGGATTATGAAGTAGTATATTTTAAATGAATATGAAGTACTATGTTTAAGAGGAATATGAAGTAGTATGTTTAAGAGGAATATGAAGTAGTATGCTTAACAGGAATATGAAGTAGTATGTTTAAGAGGAATATGAAGTAGTATATTTAAGATGAATATGCAGTAGTATATTTAAGAGGAATATGAAGTAGTATGTTTAAGAGGAATATGAAGTAATATGTTTAAGGGGAATATGAAGTAGTATGTTTAATAGGAATATGAAGTAGTATGTTTAAGAGGAATATGAAGTAGTATGTTTAAGAGGAATATGAAGTAGTATATTTAAGAGGAATATGAAGTAGTATGTTTAAGATGAATATGAAGTAGTATATTTAAGAGGAATATGAAGTAGTATGTTTAAGAGGAATATGAAGTAATATATTTAAGAGGAATATAAAGTAGTATGTTTAAGTGGAATATGAAGTAGTATGTTTAAGAGGTATATGAAGTAGTATATTTAAGAGGAATATGAAGTAGTACATTTAAGAGTAATATGCAGTAGTATATTTAGGAGGAATATGAAATATTTTGTTTAAGAGGAATATGAAGCAGTATATTTAAGAGGAATATGAAGTAGTATGTTTAAGTGGAATATGAAGTTGTATATTTAAGAGGAATATGAAATAGTATGTTTAAGAGGAATATGAAGTAGTATGTTTAAGAGGAATATGAAGTAGTATATTTAAGAGGAATATGAAGTAGTATGTTTAAAAGGAATATGAAGTAGTATGTTTAAGCGGAATATAAAGTAGAATGTTTAAGAGGAATATGAAGTGGTATGTTTAAGAGGAATATGAAGTGGTATATTTAAGAGGAATATGCAGTAGTATGTTTAAGAGGAATATGAAGTAGTATATTTAAGAGGATATGAAGTAGTATGTGTAAGAGGAATATGAAGTAGTATGTTTAAGAGGAATATGAAGTAGTATGTTTAAGAGGAATATGAAATAGTATGTTTAAGAGGAATATGAAGTAGTATATTTAAGACGAATATGAAGTAGTATGTTTAAGAGGAATACGAAGTAGTATATTTAAGAGGAATATGAAGTAGTATGTTTAAGAGGGATATAAAGTAATATGTTTAAGAGGAATATAAAGTAGTATGTTTAAGAGGAATATGAAGTAGTATGTTTAAGAGAAATATGAAGTAGTATATTTAAGAGTAATATGAAGTTGTATGTTTAAGAGCAATCTGAAGTAGTATATTTAAGACGAATATGATGTTGTATGTTTAAGAGTAATATGAAGTAGTATGTGTAAGAGGAATAAGAAGTAGTATTTTTACGAGGAATATGAAGTAGTATATTTAAGAGGAATATGAAGTAGTATATTTAAGCGGAATATGAAGTATTATATTTTAGAGGAATATGAAGTATTACATTTAAGAGGAATATGAAGTAGTATATTTAGGAGGAATATAAAATAGTATATTTAAGAGGAATATGAATAAGTATGTTTAAGAGGAATATGAAGTAGTATATTTAAGAGGAATATGAAGTAGTATGTTTAAGAGGGATATGAAGTAATATGTTTAAGAGGAATATAAAGTAGTATGTTTAAGAAGAATATGAAGTAGTATGTTTAAGAGGTATATGAAGTAGTATATTTAAGAGGAATATGAAGTAGTACATTTAAGAGTAATATGCAGTAGTATATTTAAGAGGAATATGCAGTAGTATATTTAAGAGGAATATGAAGTAGTATATTTAAGAGGAATATGAAGTAGTATGTTTACGAGGAATATGAAGTAGTATGTTTTAGAGGAATATGAAGTAGTATGTTTAAGAGGAATATGAAGTAGTATATTTAAGATGAATATGAAGTAGTATATTAAAGAGGAATATGAAGTAGTATGTTTAAGAGGAATATGAAGTATTATATTTAAGAGGAATGTAAAGTAGTACATTTAAGAGGAATATGAAGTAGTATGTTTAAAAAGAATATGAAGTTGTATGTTAAAGAGGAATATGAAGTAGTATGTTTTAGAGGAATATGAAGTAGTATGTTTAAGAGGAATATGAAGTTGTATGTTTAAGAGGAATATGAAGTAGCATGTTTAAGTGGAATATGCATTAGTATGTTTAAAAGGAATATGAAGTAGTATGTTTAAAGGGAATATGAAGTAGTATATTTAAGAGGAATATAAAGTAGTATGTTTAACAGGAATATGAAGTAGTATATTTAAGAGGAATATGAAGTAGAATGTTTAAGAGGAATATGAAGCAGTATATTTAAGAGGATTATGAAGTAGTATATTTTAAAGGAATATGAAGTAGTATGTTTAAGAGGAATATGAAGTAGTATGTTTAAGAGGAATATGAAGTACTATGTTTAACAGGAATATGAAGTAGTATGTTTAAGAGGAAAATGAAGTAGTATATTTAAGATGAATATGCAGTAGTATATTTAAGAGGAATATGAAGTAGTATGTTTAAGAGGAATATGAAGTAGTATGTTTAAGAGGAATATGAAGTAGTATGTTTAAGATGAATATGAAGTAGTATATTTGAGATGAATATGCAGTAGTATATTTAAGAGGAATATGAAGTAGTATGTTTAAGAGGAATATGAAGTAGTATGTTTAAGAGGAATATGAAGTAGTATGTTTAAGAGGAATATGAAGTAGTATGTTTAAGAGGAATATGAAGTAGTATGTTTAAGAGGAATATGAAGTAGTATATTTAAGAGGAATATGAAGTAGTATGTTTAAGATGAATATGAAGTAGTATATTTGAGAGGAATATGAAGTAGTATGTTTAAGAGGAATATGAAGTAATATGTTTAAGAGGAATATAAAGTAGTATGTTTAAGAGGAATATGAAGTCGTATGTTTAAGAGGAATATTAAGTAATATGTTTAAGAGGAATATATATTAGTATATTTAAGAGGAATATGAAGTAGTATATTTAAGAGGAATATGAAGTAGTATGTTTAAGAGGAATATGAAGTAGTATATTTAAGAAGAATATGAAGTATTATATTTAAGAGGAATATGAAGTATTATATTTAAGAGGAATATGAAGTAGTATGTTTAAGAGGAATATGAAATAGTATGTTTAAGAGGAATATGAAGTAGTATATTTAAGAGGAATATGAAGTAGTATGTTTAAGAGGAATATGAAATAGTATATTTAAGAGGAATATGAAGTAGTATGTTTAAGAGGGATATAAAGTAGTATGTTTAAGAGGAATATAAAGTAGTATGTTTAAGAGGAATATGAAGTAGTATGTTTAAGAGGAATATGAAGAAGTATATTTAAGAGTAATATGAAGTAGTATGTTTAAGAGGAATATGAAGTAGTATATTTAAGAGGAATATGATGTAGTATATTTAAGAGGAATATGAATAAGTATGTTTAAGAGGAATATGAAGTAGTATATTTAAGAGGAATATGAAGTAGTATGTTTAAGAGGGATATGAAGTAATATGTTTAAGAGGAATATAAAGTAGTATGTTTAAGAGGAATATGAAGTAGTTTATTTAAGATTAATAAAAAGTAGTATATTTAAGAAGAATATGAAGTAGTATGTTTAAAGGGAATATGAAGTAGTATATTTAAGAGGAATATGAAGTAGTATGTTTAACAGGAATATGAAGTAGTATATTTAAGAGGAATATGAAGTAGAATGTTTAAGAGGAATATAAAGCAGTATATTTAAGAGGATTATGAAGTAGTATATTTTAAAGGAATATGAAGTAGTATGTTTAAGAGGAATATGAAGTAGTATGTTTAAGAGGAATATGAAGTAGTATGTTTAAGAGGAATATGAAGTAGTATGTTTAAGAGGAATATGAAGTAGTATATTTAAGAGGAATATGAAGTAGTATGTTTAAGATGAATATGAAGTAGTATATTTGAGAGGAATATGAAGTAGTATGTTTAAGAGGAATATGAAGTAATATGTTTAAGAGGAATATAAAGTAGTATGTTTAAGAGGATAATGAAGTAGTATGTTTAAGAGGAGTCTGAAGTAGTATATTTAAGACAAATATGATGTTGTATGTTTAAGAACAATATGAAGTATTATGTTTAAGATGAATATGAAGTAGTATGTTTAAGAGGAATATTAAGTAATATGTTTAAGAGGAATATATATTAGTATATTTAAGAGGAATATGAAGTAGTATATTTAAGAGGAATATGAAGTAGTTTGTTTAAGAGGAATTTGAAATAGTATGTTTAAGAGGAATATGAAGTAGTATATTTAAGAGGAATATGAAGTAGTATGTTTAAGAGGAATATGAAGTAGTATATTTAAGAGGAATATGAAGTAGTATGTTTAAGAGGGATATAAAGTAGTATGTTTAAGAGGAATATAAAGTAGTATGTTTAAGAGGAATATGAAGTAGTATGTTTAAGAGGAATATGAAGTAGTATATTTAAGAGGAATATGAAGTAGTATGTTTAAGATGAATATGAAGTAGTATATTTGAGATGAATATGCAGTAGTATATTTAAGAGGAATATGAAGTAGTATGTTTAAGAGGAATATGAAGTAGTATGTTTAAGAGGAATATGAAGTAGTATGTTTAAGAGGAATATGAAGTAGTATGTTTAAGAGGAATATGAAGTAGTATGTTTAAGAGGAATATGAAGTAGTATATTTAAGAGGAATATGAAGTAGTATGTTTAAGATGAATATGAAGTAGTATATTTGAGAGGAATATGAAGTAGTATGTTTAAGAGGAATATGAAGTAATATGTTTAAGAGGAATATAAAGTAGTATGTTTAAGAGGAATATGAAGTAGTATGTTTAAGAGGAATATTAAGTAATATGTTTAAGAGGAATATATATTAGTATATTTAAGAGGAATATGAAGTAGTATATTTAAGAGGAATATGAAGTAGTATGTTTAAGAGGAATATGAAGTAGTATATTTAAGAAGAATATGAAGTATTATATTTAAGAGGAATATGAAGTATTATATTTAAGAGGAATATGAAGTAGTATGTTTAAGAGGAATATGAAATAGTATGTTTAAGAGGAATATGAAGTAGTATATTTAAGAGGAATATGAAGTAGTATGTTTAAGAGGAATATGAAATAGTATATTTAAGAGGAATATGAAGTAGTATGTTTAAGAGGGATATAAAGTAGTATGTTTAAGAGGAATATAAAGTAGTATGTTTAAGAGGAATATGAAGTAGTATGTTTAAGAGGAATATGAAGAAGTATATTTAAGAGTAATATGAAGTAGTATGTTTAAGAGGAATATGAAGTAGTATATTTAAGAGGAATATGATGTAGTATATTTAAGAGGAATATGAATAAGTATGTTTAAGAGGAATATGAAGTAGTATATTTAAAAGGAATATGAAGTAGTATGTTTAAGAGGGATATGAAGTAATATGTTTAAGAGGAATATAAAGTAGTATGTTTAAGAGGAATATGAAGTAGTTTATTTAAGATTAATAAAAAGTAGTATATTTAAGAGGAATATGAAGTAGTATGTTTAAAGGGAATATGAAGTAGTATATTTAAGAGGAATATGAAGTAGTATGTTTAACAGGAATATGAAGTAGTATATTTAAGAGGAATATGAAGTAGAATGTTTAAGAGGAATATAAAGCAGTATATTTAAGAGGATTATGAAGTAGTATATTTTAAAGGAATATGAAGTAGTATGTTTAAGAGGAATATGAAGTAGTATGTTTAAGAGGAATATGAAGTAGTATGTTTAAGAGGAATATGAAGTAGTATGTTTAAGAGGAATATGAAGTAGTATATTTAAGAGGAATATGAAGTAGTATGTTTAAGATGAATATGAAGTAGTATATTTGAGAGGAATATGAAGTAGTATGTTTAAGAGGAATATGAAGTAATATGTTTAAGAGGAATATAAAGTAGTATGTTTAAGAGGATAATGAAGTAGTATGTTTAAGAGGAGTCTGAAGTAGTATATTTAAGACAAATATGATGTTGTATGTTTAAGAACAATATGAAGTATTATGTTTAAGATGAATATGAAGTAGTATGTTTAAGAGGAATATTAAGTAATATGTTTAAGAGGAATATATATTAGTATATTTAAGAGGAATATGAAGTAGTATATTTAAGAGGAATATGAAGTAGTTTGTTTAAGAGGAATTTGAAATAGTATGTTTAAGAGGAATATGAAGTAGTATATTTAAGAGGAATATGAAGTAGTATGTTTAAGAGGAATATGAAGTAGTATATTTAAGAGGAATATGAAGTAGTATGTTTAAGAGGGATATAAAGTAGTATGTTTAAGAGGAATATAAAGTAGTATGTTTAAGAGGAATATGAAGTAGTATGTTTAAGAGGAATATGAAGAAGTATATTTAAGAGTAATATGAAGTAGTATGTTTAAGAGGAATATGAAGTAGTATATTTAAGAGGAATATGAAGTAGTATATTTAAGAGGAATATGAATAAGTATGTTTAAGAGGAATATGAAGTAGTATATTTAAGAGGAATATGAAGTAGTATGTTTAAGAGGGATATGAAGTAATATGTTTAAGAGGAATATAAAGTAGTATGTTTAAGAGGAATAAGAAGTAGTATGCTTAAGAGGTATATGAAGTAGTATATTTAAGAGGAATATGAAGTAGTACATTTAAGAGTAATATGCAGTAGTATATTTAAGACGAATATGAAATAGTATGTTTAAGAGGAATATGAAGTAGTATATTTAAGAGGAATATGAAGTAGTATGTTTAAGAGCAATATGAAGTAGTATGTTGTAGAGGAATATGAAGTAGTATGTTTAAGAGGAATATGAAGTAGTATCTTTAAGAGTAATAAGAAGTAGTATATTTAAGAGGAATATGAAGTAGTATGTTTAAGAGGAATATGAAATAGTATGTTTAAGAGGAATATGAAGTAGTATATTTAAGAGGAATATGAAGTAGTATGTTTAAAGGGAATATGAAGTAGTATATTTAAGGAGAATATGAAGTAGTATGTTTAAGAGGAATATGAAGTATTATATTTAAGAGGAATATGAAGTAAAATGTTTAAGAGGAATATGAAGCAGTATATTTAAGAGGATTATGAAGTAGTATATTTTAAAGGAATATGAAGTAGTATGTTTAAGAGGAATATGAAGTAGTATGTTTAAGAGGAATATGAAGTAGTATGTTTAACAGGAATATGAAGTAGTATGTTTAAGAGGAATATGAAGTAGTATATTTAAGATGAATATGCAGTAGTATATTTAAGAGGAATATGAAGTAGTATGTTTAAGAGGAATATGAAGTACTATGTTTAAGAGGAATATGAAGTGGTATGTTTAAGAGGAATATGAAGTAGTATGTTTAAGAGGAATATGAAGTAGTATGTTTAAGAGGAATATGAAGTAGTATGTTTAAGAGGAATATGAAGTAGCATGTTTAAGTGGAATATGCAGTAGTATGTTTAAGAGGAATATGAAGTAGTATATTTAAGAGGAATATGAAGTAGTATATTCAAGAGGAATATGAAGTAGTATGTTTAAAAGGAATATGAAGTAGTATATTTAAGAGGAATATGAAGTAGTATGTTTAAGAGGAATATGAAGTAGTATGTTTAACAGGAATATGAAGTAGTATGTTTAAGAGGAATATGAAGTAGTATATTTAAGATGAATATGCAGTAGTATATTTAAGAGGAATATGGAGTAGTATGCTTAAGAGGAATATGAAGTAGTATATTTAAGAGGAATATGAAGTAAAATGTTTAAGAGGAATATGAAACAGTATATTTAAGAGGATTATGAAGTAGTATATTTTAAAGGAATATGAAGTAGTATGTTTAAGAGGAATATGAAGTAGTATGTTTAAGAGGAATATGAAGTAGTATGTTTAACAGGAATATGAAGTAGTATGTTTAAGAGGAATATGAAGTAGTATATTTAAGATGAATATGCAGTAGTATATTTAAGAGGAATATGAAGTAGTATGTTTAAGAGGAATATGAAGTAGTATGTTTAAGAGGAATATGAAGTGGTATGTTTAAGAGGAATATGAAGTAGTATGTTTAAGAGGAATATGAAGTAGTATGTTTAAGAGGAATATGAAGTAGTATGTTTAAGAGGAATATGAAGTAGCATGTTTAAGTGGAATATGCAGTAGTATGTTTAAGAGGAATATGAAGTAGTATATTAAAGAGGAATATGAAGTAATATGTTTAAGAGGAATATGAAGTATTATATTTAAGAGGAATGTAAAGTAGTACATTTAAGAGGAATATGAAGTAGTATGTTTAAGAGGAATATGAAGTATTATATTTAAGAGGAATACGAAGTATTATATTTAAGAGGAATATGAAGTAGTATGTTTAAGAGGAATATGAAATAGTATGTTTAAGAGGAATATGAAGTAGTATATTTAAGAGGAATATGAAGTAGTATGTTTAAGAGGAATATGAAGTAGTATATTTAAGAGGAATATGAAGTAGTATGTTTAAGAGGGATATAAAGTAGTATGTTTAAGAGGAATATAAAGTAGTATGTTTAAGAGGAATATGAAGTAGTATGTTTAAGAGGAATATGAAGAAGTATATTTAAGAGTAATATGAAGTAGTATGTTTAAGAGGAATATGAAGTAGTATATTTAAGAGGAATATGAAGTAGTATATTTAAGAGGAATATGAATAAGTATGTTTAAGAGGAATATGAAGTAGTATATTTAAGAGGAATATTAAGTAGTATGTTTAAGAGGGATATGAAGTAATATGTTTAAGAGGAATATAAAGTAGTATGTTTAAGAGGAATAAGAAGTAGTATGCTTAAGAGGTATATGAAGTAGTATATTTAAGAGGAATATGAAGTAGTACATTTAAGAGTAATATGCAGTAGTATATTTAAGACGAATATGAAATAGTATGTTTAAGAGGAATATGAAGTAGTATATTTAAGAGGAATATGAAGTAGTATGTTTAAGAGCAATATGAAGTAGTATGTTGTAGAGGAATATGAAGTAGTATGTTTAAGAGGAATATGAAGTAGTATCTTTAAGAGTAATATGAAGTAGTATATTTAAGAGGAATATGAAGTAGTATGTTTAAGAGGAATATGAAATAGTATGTTTAAGTGGAATATGAAGTAGTATATTTAAGAGGAATATGAAGTAGTATGTTTAAAGGGAATATGAAGTAGTATATTTAAGGAGAATATGAAGTAGTATGTTTAAGAGGAATATGAAGTAGTATATTAGAGAGGAATATGAAGTAAAATGTTTAAGAGGAATATGAAGCAGTATATTTAAGAGGATTATGAAGTAGTATATTTTAAAGGAATATGAAGTAGTATGTTTAAGAGGAATATGAAGTAGTATGTTTAAGATGAATATGAAGTAGTATGTTTAACAGGAATATGAAGTAGTATGTTTAAGAGGAATATGAAGTAGTATATTTAAGATGAATATGCAGTAGTATATTTAAGAGGAATATGAAGTAGTATGTTTAAGAGGAATATGAAGTAGTATGTTTAAGAGGAATATGAAGTGGTATGTTTAAGAGGAATATGAAGTAGTATGTTTAAGAGGAATATGAAGTAGTATGTTTAAGGGGAATATAAAGTAGTATGTTTAAGAGGAATATGAAGTAGCATGTTTAAGTGGAATATGCAGTAGTATGTTTAAGAGGAATATTAAGTAGTATATTTAAGAGGAATATGAAGTAGTATATTCAAGAGGAATATGAAGTAGTATGTTTAAAAGGAATATGAAGTAGTATATTTAAGAGGAATATGAAGTAGTATGTTTAAGAGGAATATGAAGTAGTATGTTTAACAGGAATATGAAGTAGTATATTTAAGAGGAATATGAAGTAGTATGTTTAAGAGGAATATGAAGTAGTATATTTAAGACGAATATGAAGTAGTATGTTTAAGAGGGATATAAAGTAGTATGTTTAAGAGGAATATAAAGTAGTATGTTTAAGAGGAATATGAAGTAGTATGTTTAAGAGGAATATGAAGAAGTATATTTAAGAGTAATATGAAGTAGTATGTTTAAGAGGAATATGAAGTAGTTTATTTAAGATGAATATGCAGTAGTATATTTAAGAGGAATATGGAGTAGTATGCTTAAGAGGAATATGAAGTAGTATATTTAAGAGGAATATGAAGTAAAATGTTTAAGAGGAATATGAAACAGTATATTTAAGAGGATTATGAAGTAGTATATTTTAAAGGAATATGAAGTAGTATGTTTAAGAGGAATATGAAGTAGTATGTTTAAGAGGAATATGAAGTAGTATGTTTAACAGGAATATGAAGTAGTATGTTTAAGAGGAATATGAAGTAGTATATTTAAGATGAATATGCAGTAGTATATTTAAGAGGAATATGAAGTAGTATGTTTAAGAGGAATATGAAGTAGTATGTTTAAGAGGAATATGAAGTGGTATGTTTAAGAGGAATATGAAGTAGTATGTTTAAGAGGAATATGAAGTAGTATGTTTAAGAGGAATATGAAGTAGTATGTTTAAGAGGAATATGAAGTAGCATGTTTAAGTGGAATATGCAGTAGTATGTTTAAGAGGAATATGAAGTAGTATATTAAAGAGGAATATGAAGTAATATGTTTAAGAGGAATATGAAGTATTATATTTAAGAGGAATGTAAAGTAGTACATTTAAGAGGAATATGAAGTAGTATGTTTAAGAGGAATATGAAGTATTATATTTAAGAGGAATACGAAGTATTATATTTAAGAGGAATATGAAGTAGTATGTTTAAGAGGAATATGAAATAGTATGTTTAAGAGGAATATGAAGTAGTATATTTAAGAGGAATATGAAGTAGTATGTTTAAGAGGAATATGAAGTAGTATATTTAAGAGGAATATGAAGTAGTATGTTAAAGAGGGATATAAAGTAGTATGTTTAAGAGGAATATAAAGTAGTATGTTTAAGAGGAATATGAAGTAGTATGTTTAAGAGGAATATGAAGAAGTATATTTAAGAGTAATATGAAGTAGTATGTTTAAGAGGAATATGAAGTAGTATATTTAAGAGGAATATGAAGTAGTATATTTAAGAGGAATATGAATAAGTATGTTTAAGAGGAATATGAAGTAGTATATTTAAGAGGAATATGAAGTAGTATGTTTAAGAGGGATATGAAGTAATATGTTTAAGAGGAATATAAAGTAGTATGTTTAAGAGGAATAAGAAGTAGTATGCTTAAGAGGTATATGAAGTAGTATATTTAAGAGGAATATGAAGTAGTACATTTAAGAGTAATATGCAGTAGTATATTTAAGACGAATATGAAATAGTATGTTTAAGAGGAATATGAAGTAGTATATTTAAGACGAATATGAAGTAGTATGTTTAAGAGCAATATGAAGTAGTATGTTGTAGAGGAATATGAAGTAGTATGTTTAAGAGGAATATGAAGTAGTATCTTTAAGAGTAATATGAAGTAGTATATTTAAGAGGAATATGAAGTAGTATGTTTAAGAGGAATATGAAATAGTATGTTTAAGTGGAATATGAAGTAGTATATTTAAGAGGAATATGAAGTAGTATGTTTAAAGGGAATATGAAGTAGTATATTTAAGGAGAATATGAAGTAGTATGTTTAAGAGGAATATGAAGTAGTATATTTAAGAGGAATATGAAGTAAAATGTTTAAGAGGAATATGAAGCAGTATATTTAAGAGGATTATGAAGTAGTATATTTTAAAGGAATATGAAGTAGTATGTTTAAGAGGCATATGAAGTAGTATGTTTAAGATGAATATGAAGTAGTATGTTTAACAAGAATATGAAGTAGTATGTTTAAGAGGAATATGAAGTAGTATATTTTAGATGAATATGCAGTAGTATATTTAAGAGGAATATGAAGTAGTATGTTTAAGAGGAATATGAAGTAGTATGTTTAAGAGGAATATGAAGTGGTATGTTTAAGAGGAATATGAAGTAGTATGTTTAAGAGGAATATGAAGTAGTATGTTTAAGGGGAATATAAAGTAGTATGTTTAAGAGGAAAATGAAGTAGCATGTTTAAGTGGAATATGCAGTAGTATGTTTAAGAGGAATATTAAGTAGTATATTTAAGAGGAATATGAAGTAGTATATTCAAGAGGAATATGAAGTAGTATGTTTAAAAGGAATATGAAGTAGTATATTTAAGAGGAATATGAAGTAGTATGTTTAAGAGGAATATGAAGTAGTATGTTTAACAGGAATATGAAGTAGTATATTTAAGAGGAATATAAAGTAGTATGTTTAAGAGGAATATGAAGTAGTATATTTAAGACGAATATGAAGTAGTATGTTTAAGAGGGATATAAAGTAGTATGTTTAAGAGGAATATAAAGTAGTATGTTTAAGATGAATATGAAGTAGTATGTTTAAGAGGAATATGAAGAAGTATATTTAAGAGTAATATGAAGTAGTATGTTTAAGAGGAATATGAAGTAGTATATTTAAGAGGAATATGAAGTAGTATATTTAAGAGGAATATGAATAAGTATGTTTAAGAGGAATATGAAGTAGTATATTTAAGAGGAATATGAAGTAGTATGTTTAAGAGGGATATGAAGTAATATGTTTAAGAGGAATATAAAGTAGTATGTTTAAGAGGAATAAGAAGTAGTATGCTTAAGAGGTATATGAAGTAGTATATTTAAGAGGAATATGAAGTAGTACATTTAAGAGTAATATGCAGTAGTATATTTAAGACGAATATGAAATAGTATGTTTAAGAGGAATATGAAGTAGTATATTTAAGAGGAATATGAAGTAGTATGTTTAAGAGCAATATGAAGTAGTATGTTGTAGAGGAATATGAAGTAGTATGTTTAAGAGGAATATGAAGTAGTATCTTTAAGAATAATATGAAGTAGTATATTTAAGAGGAATATGAAGTAGTATGTTTAAGAGGAATATGAAATAGTATGTTTAAGAGGAATATGAAGTAGTATATTTAAGAGGAATATGAAGTAGTATGTTTAAAGGGAATATGAAGTAGTATATTTAAGGAGAATATGAAGTAGTATGTTTAAGAGGAATATGAAGTAGTATATTTAAGAGGAATATGAAGTAAAATGTTTAAGAGGAATATGAAGCAGTATATTTAAGAGGATTATGAAGTAGTATATTTTAAAGGAATATGAAGTAGTATGTTTAAGAGGAATATGAAGTAGTATGTTTAAGAGGAATATGAAGTAGTATGTTTAACAGGAATATGAAGTAGTATGTTTAAGAGGAATATGAAGTAGTATATTTAAGATGAATATGCAGTAGTATATTTAAGAGGAATATGAAGTAGTATGTTTAAGAGAAATATGAAGTAGTATGTTTAAGAGGAATATGAAGTGGTATAATTAAGAGGAATATGAAGTAGTATGTTTAAGAAGAATATGAAGTAGTATGTTTAAGAGGAATATGAAGTAGTATGTTTAAGAGGAATATGAAGTAGCATGTTTAAGTGGAATATGCAGTAGTATGTTTAAGAGGAATATGAAGTAGTATATTTAAAAGGAATATGAAGTAGTATATTCAAGAGGAATATGAAGTAGTATGTTTAAAAGGAATATGAAGTAGTATATTTAAGAGGAATATGAAGTAGTATGTTTAAGAGGAATATGAAGTAGTATGTTTAACAGGAATATGAAGTAGTATGTTTAAGAGGAATATGAAGTAGTATATTTAAGATGAATATGCAGTAGTATATTTAAGAGGAATATGAAGTAGTATGCTTAAGAGGAATATGAAGTAGTATATTTAAGATGAATATGAAGTAGTATATTTTAAAGGAATATGAAGTAGTATGTTTAAGAGGAATATGAAGTAGTATGTTTAAGAGGAATATGAAGTATTATATTTAAGAGGAATTTGAAGTAGTATGTTTAAGTGGAATATGCAGTAGTATGTTTAAGAGGAGTATGAAGTAGTATATTTAAGAGGAATATGAAGTAGTATATTCAAGAGGAATATGAAGTAGTATCTTTAAAAGGAATATGAAGTAGTATATTTAAGAGGAATATGAAGTAGTATGTTTAAGAGGAATATGAAGTAGTATGTTTAAGAGGAATATGAAGTAGTATGTTTAAGAGGAATATGAAGTAGTATGTTTAACAGGAATATGAAGTAGTATGTTTAAGAGGAATATGAAGTAGTATATTTAAGATGAATATGCAGTAGTATATTTAAAAGGAATATGAAGTAGTATGTTTAAGAGGAATATGAAGTAGTATGTTTAAGAGGAATATGAAGTGGTATGTTTAAGAGGCATATGAAGTAGTATGTTTAAGAGGAATATGAAGTAGTATATTTAAGAGGAATATGAAGTAGTATGTTTAAGAGGAATATGAAGTAGCATGTTTAAGTGGAATATGCAGTAGTATGTTTAAGAGGAATATGAAGTAGTATATTTAAGAGGAATATGAAGTAGTATATTCAAGAGGAATATGAAGTAGTATGTTTAAAAGGAATATGAAGTAGTATATTTAAGAGGAATATGAAGTAGTATGTTTAAGAGGAATATGAAGTATTATGTTTAACAGGAATATGAAGTAGTATGTTTAAGAGGAATATGAAGTAGTATATTTAAGATGAATATGCAGTAGTATATTTAAGAGGAATATGAAGTAGTATGTTTAAGAGGAATATGAAGTAGTATGTTTAAGAGGAATATGAAGAAGTATGTTTAAGAGGAATATGAAGTAGTATGTTTTAGAGGAATATGAAGTAGTATGTTTAAGAGCAATATGAAGTAGTATATTTAAGAGGAATATGAAGTAGTATGTGTAAGATGAATATGAAGTAGTATATTTCAGAGGAATATGGAGTAGTATGTTTAAGAGGAATATGAAGTAGTATATTTAAGATGAATATGCAGTAGTATATTTAAGAGAAATATGAAGTAGTATGTTTAAGAGGAATATGAAGTAGTATGTTTAAGAGGAATATGAAGACGTATGTTTAAGAGGAATATGAAGTAGTATGTCTAAGAGGAATATGAAGTAGTATGTTTAAGAGGAATATGAAGTAGTATATTTAAGAGGAATATGAAGTAGTATGTTTAAGATGAATATGAGGTAGTATATTTAAGAGGAATATGAAGTAGTATGTTTAAGAGGCATATGAAGTACTACATTTAAGAGTAATATGCAGTAGTATATTTAGGAGGAACATGAAGTAGTATGTTTAAGAGGAATATGAAGTATTATATTTAAGAGGAATATGAAGTAGTATGTTTAAGAGGAATATGAAGTAGTATGTTTAAGAGGAATATGAAGTAGAATGTTTAAGAGGAATATGAAGCAGTATATTTAAAAGGAATATGGAGTAGTATGTTTAAGAGGAATATGAAGTAGTATGTTTAAGAGGAATATGAAGTTGTATGTTTAAGAAGAATATGAAGTAGCATGTTTAAGTGGAATATGCATTAGTATGTTTAAGAGGAATATGAAGTAGTATGTTTAAGATGAATATGAGGTAGTATATTTAAGAGGAATATGAAGAAGTATGTTTAAGAGGAATATGAGGTAATATGTTTAAGAGGAGTATAAAGTAGTATATTTAAGAGGAATATGAAGTAGTATGTTTAAGAGGTATATGAAGTAGTATATTTAAGAGGCATATGAAGTACTACATTTAAGAGTAATATGCAGTAGTATATTTAGGAGGAACATGAAGTAGTATGTTTAAGAGGAATATGAAGTATTATATTTAAGAGGAATATGAAGTAGTATGTTTAAGAGGATTATGAAGTAGTATGTTTAAGAGGAATATGAAGTAGAATGTTTAAAAGGAATATGAAGCAGTATATTTAAAAGAATATGGAGTAGTATGTTTAAGTGGAATATGAAATAGTATATTTAAGAGGAATATGAAATAGTATGTTTAAGAGGAATATGAAGTAGTATGTTTAAGAGGAATATGAAGTAGTATATTTAAGAGGAATATGAAGTAGTATGCTTAAGAGGCATATGAAGTAGTATATTTAAGAGGAATATGAAGTAAAATGTTTAAGAGGAATATGAAGCAGTATATTTAAGAGGATTATGAAGTAGTGTATTTTAAAGGAATATGAAGTAGTATGTTTAAGAGGAATATGAAGTAGTATGTTTAAGAGGAATATGAAGTAGTATGTTTAACAGGAATATGAAGTAGTATGTTTAAGAGGAATATGAAGTAGTATATTTAAGATGAATATGCAGTAGTATATTTAAGAGGAATATGAAGTAGTATGTTTAAGAGGAATATGAAGTAGTATGCTTAAGAGGAATATGAAGTGGTATGTTTAAGAGGAATATGAAGTAGTATGTTTAAGAGGAATATGAAGTAGTATGTTTAAGAGGAATATGAAGTAGTATGTTTAAGAGGAATATGAAGTAGCATGTTTAAGTGGAATATGCAGTAGTATGTGTAAGAGGAATATGAAGTAGTATATTTAAGAGGAATATGAAGTAGTATGTTTAAAAAAAATATATGAAGTAGTATATTTAAGAGGAATATGAAGTAGTATGTTTAAGAGGAATATGAAGTAGTATGTTTAACAGGAATATGAAGTAGTATGTTTAAGAGGAATATGAAGTAGTATATTTAAGATGAATATGCAGTAGTATATTTAAGAGGAATATGAAGTAGTATGTTTAAGAGGAATATGAAGTAGTATGTTTAAGAGGAATATGAAGAAGTATGTTTAAGAGGAATATGAAGTAGTATGTTTTAGAGGAATATGAAGTAGTATGTTTAAGAGCAATATGAAGTAGTATATTTAAGAGGAATATGAAGTAGTATGTGTAAGATGAATATGAAGTAGTATATTTAAGAGGAATATGGAGTAGTATGTTTAAGAGGAATATGAAGTAGTATATTTAAGATGAATATGCAGTAGTATATTTAAGAGGAATATGAAGTAGTATGTTTAAGAGGAATATGAAGTAGTATGTTTAAGAGGAATATGAAGACGTATGTTTAAGAGGAATATGCAGTAGTATGTTTAAGAGGATAATGAAGTAGTATGTTTAAGAGGAATATGAAGTAGTATATTTAAGAGGAATATGAAGTAGTATGTTTAAGATGAATATGCAGTAGTATATTTAAGAGGAATATGAAGTAGTATGTTTAAGAGGAATATGAAGTAGTATGTTTAAGATGAATATGAAGTAGTATATTTAAGAGGAATATGGAGTAGTATGTTTAAGAGGAATATGAAGTAGTATATTTAAGATGAATATGCAGTAGTATATTTAAGAGGAATATGAAGTAGTATGTTTAAGAGGAATATGAAGTAGTATGTTTAAGAGGAATATGAAGACGTATGTTTAAGAGGAATATGAAGTAGTATATTTAAGAGGAATATGAAGTAGTATGTTTAAGAGGAATATGAAGTATTATGTTTAACAGGAATATGAAGTAGTATGTTTAAGAGGAATATGAAGTAGTATATTTAAGATGAATATGCAGTAGTATATTTAAGAGGAATATGAAGTAGTATGTTTAAGAGGAATATGAAGTAGTATGTTTAAGAGGAATATGAAGAAGTATGTTTAAGAGGAATATGAAGTAGTATGTTTTAGAGGAATATGAAGTAGTATGTTTAAGAGCAATATGAAGTAGTATATTTAAGAGGAATATGAAGTAGTATGTGTAAGATGAATATGAAGTAGTATATTTCAGAGGAATATGGAGTAGTATGTTTAAGAGGAATATGAAGTAGTATATTTAAGATGAATATGCAGTAGTATATTTAAGAGAAATATGAAGTAGTATGTTTAAGAGGAATATGAAGTAGTATGTTTAAGAGGAATATGAAGACGTATGTTTAAGAGGAATATGAAGTAGTATGTCTAAGAGGAATATGAAGTAGTATGTTTAAGAGGAATATGAAGTAGTATATTTAAGAGGAATATGAAGTAGTATGTTTAAGATGAATATGAGGTAGTATATTTAAGAGGAATATGAAGTAGTATGTTTAAGAGGCATATGAAGTACTACATTTAAGAGTAATATGCAGTAGTATATTTAGGAGGAACATGAAGTAGTATGTTTAAGAGGAATATGAAGTATTATATTTAAGAGGAATATGAAGTAGTATGTTTAAGAGGAATATGAAGTAGTATGTTTAAGAGGAATATGAAGTAGAATGTTTAAGAGGAATATGAAGCAGTATATTTAAAAGGAATATGGAGTAGTATGTTTAAGAGGAATATGAAGTAGTATGTTTAAGAGGAATATGAAGTTGTATGTTTAAGAAGAATATGAAGTAGCATGTTTAAGTGGAATATGCATTAGTATGTTTAAGAGGAATATGAAGTAGTATGTTTAAGATGAATATGAGGTAGTATATTTAAGAGGAATATGAAGAAGTATG
The DNA here is from genome assembly GCA_958298945.1 of Atherix ibis. Lineage (NCBI taxonomy): Eukaryota > Metazoa > Arthropoda > Insecta > Diptera > Athericidae > Atherix > Atherix ibis. The sequence goes on along the minus strand of CATQJD010000064.1, from coordinate 634,618 downwards.
TTTAAGAGGAATATGAGGTAATATGTTTAAGAGGAGTATAAAGTAGTATATTTAAGAGGAATATGAAGTAGTATGTTTAAGAGGTATATGAAGTAGTATATTTAAGAGGCATATGAAGTACTACATTTAAGAGTAATATGCAGTAGTATATTTAGGAGGAACATGAAGTAGTATGTTTAAGAGGAATATGAAGTATTATATTTAAGAGGAATATGAAGTAGTATGTTTAAGAGGATTATGAAGTAGTATGTTTAAGAGGAATATGAAGTAGAATGTTTAAAAGGAATATGAAGCAGTATATTTAAAAGAATATGGAGTAGTATGTTTAAGTGGAATATGAAATAGTATATTTAAGAGGAATATGAAATAGTATGTTTAAGAGGAATATGAAGTAGTATGTTTAAGAGGAATATGAAGTAGTATATTTAAGAGGAATATGAAGTAGTATGCTTAAGAGGCATATGAAGTAGTATATTTAAGAGGAATATGAAGTAAAATGTTTAAGAGGAATATGAAGCAGTATATTTAAGAGGATTATGAAGTAGTGTATTTTAAAGGAATATGAAGTAGTATGTTTAAGAGGAATATGAAGTAGTATGTTTAAGAGGAATATGAAGTAGTATGTTTAACAGGAATATGAAGTAGTATGTTTAAGAGGAATATGAAGTAGTATATTTAAGATGAATATGCAGTAGTATATTTAAGAGGAATATGAAGTAGTATGTTTAAGAGGAATATGAAGTAGTATGCTTAAGAGGAATATGAAGTGGTATGTTTAAGAGGAATATGAAGTAGTATGTTTAAGAGGAATATGAAGTAATATGTTTAAGAGGAATATGAAGTAGTATGTTTAAGAGGAATATGAAGTAGCATGTTTAAGTGGAATATGCAGTAGTATGTGTAAGAGGAATATGAAGTAGTATATTTAAGAGGAATATGAAGTAGTATGTTTAAAAAAAATATATGAAGTAGTATATTTAAGAGGAATATGAAGTAGTATGTTTAAGAGGAATATGAAGTAGTATGTTTAACAGGAATATGAAGTAGTATGTTTAAGAGGAATATGAAGTAGTATATTTAAGATGAATATGCAGTAGTATATTTAAGAGGAATATGAAGTAGTATGTTTAAGAGGAATATGAAGTAGTATGTTTAAGAGGAATATGAAGAAGTATGTTTAAGAGGAATATGAAGTAGTATGTTTTAGAGGAATATGAAGTAGTATGTTTAAGAGCAATATGAAGTAGTATATTTAAGAGGAATATGAAGTAGTATGTGTAAGATGAATATGAAGTAGTATATTTAAGAGGAATATGGAGTAGTATGTTTAAGAGGAATATGAAGTAGTATATTTAAGATGAATATGCAGTAGTATATTTAAGAGGAATATGAAGTAGTATGTTTAAGAGGAATATGAAGTAGTATGTTTAAGAGGAATATGAAGACGTATGTTTAAGAGGAATATGCAGTAGTATGTTTAAGAGGATAATGAAGTAGTATGTTTAAGAGGAATATGAAGTAGTATATTTAAGAGGAATATGAAGTAGTATGTTTAAGATGAATATGAGGTAGTATATTTAAGAGGAATATGAAGTAGTATGTTTAAGAGGAATATGAGGTAATATGTTTAAGAGGAGTATAAAGTAGTATATTTAAGAGGAATATGAAGTAGTATGTTTAAGAGGTATATGAAGTAGTATATTTAAGAGGCATATGAAGTACTACATTTAAGAGTAATATGCAGTAGTATATTTAGGAGGAACATGAAGTAGTATGTTTAAGAGGAATATGAAGTATTATATTTAAGAGGAATATGAAGTAGTATGTTTAAGAGAAATATGAAGTAGTATGTTTAAGAGGAATATGAAGTAGAATGTTTAAGAGGAATATGAAGCAGTATATTTAAAAGGAATATGGAGTAGTATGTTTAAGTGGAGTATGAAATAGTATATTTAAGAGGAATATGAAATAGTATGTTTAAGAGGAATATGAAGTAGTATGTTTAAGAGGAATATGAAGTAGTATATTTAAGAGGAATATGAAGTAGTATGCTTAAGAGGAATATGAAGTAGTATATTTAAGAGGATTATGAAGTAGTATATTTTAAAGGAATATGAAGTAGTATGTTTAAGAGGAATATGAAGTAGTATGTTTAAGAGGAATATGAAGTAGTATGTTTAACAGGAATATGAAGTAGTATGTTTAAGAGGAATATGAAGTAGTATATTTAAGATGAATATGCAGTAGTATATTTAAGAGGAATATGAAGTAGTATGTTTAAGAGGAATATGAAGTAGTATGCTTAAGAGAAATATGAAGTGGTATGTTTAAGAGGAATATGAAGTAGTATGTTTAAGAGGAATATGAAGTAGTATGTTTAAGAGGAATATGAAGTAGTATGTTTAAGAGGAATATGAAGTAGCATGTTTAAGTGGAATATGCAGTAGTATGTTTAAGAGGAATATGAAGTAGTATATTTATGAGGAATATGAAGTAGTATATTCAAGAGGAATATGAAGTAGTATGTTTAAAAAAAATATATGAAGTAGTATATTTAAGAGGAATATGAAGTAGTATGTTTAAGAGGAATATGAAGTAGTATGTTTAAGATGAATATGAAGTAGTATGTTTAAGAGGAATATGAAGTAGTATATTTAAGATGAATATGCAGTAGTATATTTAAGAGGAATATGAAGTAGTATGTTTAAGAGGAATATGAAGTAGTATGTTTAAGAGGAATATGAAGAAGTATGTTTAAGAGGAATATGAAGTAGTATGTTTTAGAGGAATATGAAGTAGTATGTTTAAGAGCAATATGAAGTAGTATATTAAAGAGGAATATGAAGTAGTATGTGTAAGATGAATATGAAGTAGTATATTTAAGAGGAATATGGAGTAGTATGTTTAAGAGGAATATGAAGTAGTATATTTAAGATGAATATGCAGTAGTATATTTAAGAGGAATATGAAGTAGTATGTTTAAGAGGAATATGAAGTAGTATGTTTAAGAGGAATATGAAGACGTATGTTTAAGAGGAATATGAGGTAATATGTTTAAGAGGAGTATAAAGTAGTATATTTAAGAGGAATATGAAGTAGTATGTTTAAGAGGTATATGAAGTAGTATATTTAAGAGGCATATGAAGTACTACATTTAAGAGTTATATGCAGTAGTATATTTAGGAGGAACATGAAGTAGTATGTTTAAGAGGAATATGAAGTATTATATTTAAGAGGAATATGAAGTAGTATGTTTAAGAGGAATATAAGGTAGAATGTTTAAGAGGAATATGAAGCAGTATATTTAAAAGGAATATGGAGTAGTATGTTTAAGTGGAATATGAAATAGTATATTTAAGAGGAATATGAAATAGTATGTTTAAGAGGAATATGAAGTAGTATGTTTAAGAGGAATATGAAGTAGTATATTTAAGAGGAATATGAATTAGTATGCTTAAGAGGAATATGAAGTAGTATGTTTAAGAGGAATATGAAGTAGAATGTTTAAGAGGAATATGAAGTGGTATGTTTAAGAGGAATATGAAGTGGTATATTTAAGAGGAATATGCAGTAGTATGTTTAAGAGGAATATGAAGTAGTATATTTAAGAGGAATATGAAGTAGTATGTGTAAGAGGAATATGAAGTAGTATGTTTAAGAGGAATATGAAGTAGTATGTTTAAGAGGAATATGAAATAGTATGTTTAAGAGGAATATGAAGTAGTATATTTAAGAGGAATATGAAGTAGTATGTTTAAGAGGAATATGAAGTAGTATATTTAAGAGGAATATGAAGTAGTATGTTTAAGAGGGATATGAAGTAATATGTTTAAGAGGAATATGAAGTACTTTGTTTAAGAGGAATATGAAGTAGTATGTTTAAGAGGAATATGAAGTAGTATATTTAAGAGTAATATGAAGTATTATATTTAAGAGGAATATGAAGTAGTATATTTAAGAGGAATATAAAGTAGTATATTTAAGAGGAATATGAATAAGTATGTTTAAGAGGAATATGAAGTAGTATATTTAAGAGGAATATGAAGTAGTATGTTTAAGAGGGATATGAAGTAATATGTTTAAGAGTAATATAAAGTAGTATGTTTAAGAAGAATATGAAGTAGTATGTTTAAGAGGTATATGAAGTAGTATATTTAAGAGGAATATGAAGTAGTACATTTAAGAGTAATATGCAGTAGTATATTTAAGAGGAATATTCAGTAGTATGTTTAAGAGGAATATGAAGTAGTATATTTAAGAGGAATATGAAGTAGTATGTTTACGAGGAATATGAAGTAGTATGTTTTAGAGGAATATGAAGTAGTATGTTTAAGAGGAATATGAAGTAGTATATTTAAGATGAATATGAAGAAGTATATTAAAGAGGAATATGAAGTAATATGTTTAAGAGGAATATGAAGTATTATATTTAAGAGGAATGTAAAGTAGTACATTTAAGAGGAATATGAAGTAGTATGTTTAAGAGGAATATGAAGTTGTATGTTAAAGAGGAATATGAAGTAGTATGTTTTAGAGGAATATGAAGTAGTATGTTTAAGAGGAATATGAAGTTGTATGTTTAAGAGGAATATGAAGTAGCATGTTTAAGTGGAATTTGCATTAGTATGTTTAAGAGGAATATGAAGTAGTATATTTAAGATTAATAAAAAGTAGTATATTTAAGAGGAATATGAAGTAGTATTTTTAAAGGGAATATGAAGTAGTATATTTAAGAGGAATATGAAGTAGTATGTTTAAGAGGAATATGAAGTAGTATATTTAAGAGAAATATGAAGTAGAATGTTTAAGAAGAATATGAAGCAGTATATTTAAGAGGATTATGAAGTAGTATATTTTAAAGGAATATGAAGTAGTATGTTTAAGAGGAATATGAAGTAGTATGTTTAAGAGGAATATGAAGTAGTATGTTTAACAGGAATATGAAGTAGTATGTTTAAGAGGAATATGAAGTAGTATATTTAAGATGAATATGCAGTAGTATATTTAAGAGGAATATGAAGTAGTATGTTTAAGAGGAATATGAAGTAGTATGTTTAAGAGGAATATGAAGTAGTATGTTTAAGAGGAATATGAAGTAGTATGTTTAAGAGGAATATGAAGTAGTATGTTTAAGAGGAATATGAAGTAGTATATTTAAGAGGAATATGAAGTAGTATGTTTAAGATGAATATGAAGTAGTATATTTGAGAGGAATATGAAGTGGTATGTTTAAGAGGAATATGAAGTAATATGTTTAAGAGGAATATAAAGTAGTATGTTTAAGAGGAATATGAAGTAGTATGTTTAAGAAGAATCTGAAGTAGTATATTTAAGACAAATATGATGTTGTATGTTTAAGAGGAATATGAAGTATTATGTTTAAGATGAATATGAAGTAGTATGTTTAAGAGGAATATTAAGTAATATGTTTAAGAGGAATATATATTAGTATATTTAAGAGGAATATGAAGTAGTATATTTAAGAGGAATATGAAGTAGCATGTTTAAGAGGAATATGACGTAGTATATTTAAGAGGAATATGAAGTATTATATTTAAGAGGAATATGAAGTATTATATTTAAGAGGAATATGAAGTAGTATGTTTAAGAGGAATATGAAATAGTATGTTTAAGAGGAATATGAAGTAGTATATTTAAGAGGAATATGAAGTAGTATGTTTAAGAGGAATATGAAGTAGTATATTTAAGAGGAATATGAAGTAGTATGTTTAAGAGGGATATGAAGTAATATGTTTAAGAGGAATATAAAGTAGTATGTTTAAGAGGAATATGAAGTAGTATGTTTAAGAGGAATATGAAGAAGTATATTTAAGAGTAATATGAAGTAGTATGTTTAAGAGGAATATGAAGTAGTATATTTAAGAGGAATATGAAGTAGTATATTTAAGAGGAATATGAATAAGTATGTTTAAGAGGAATATGAAGTAGTGTATTTAAGAGGAATATGAAGTAGTATGTTTAAGAGGGATATGAAGTAATATGTTTAAGAGGAATATAAAGTAGTATGTTTAAGAGGAATATGAAGTAGTATGTTTAAGAGGTATATGAAGTAGTATATTTAAGAGGAATATGAAGTAGTACATTTAAGAGTAATATGCAGTAGTATATTTAAGAGGAATATGAAATAGTATGTTTAAGAGGAATATGAAGTAGTATATTTAAGAGGAATATGAAGTAGTATGTTTAAGAGGAATATGAAGTATTATATTTAAGAGGAATATGAAGTAGTATGTTTAAGAGGAATATGAAGTAGTATGTTTAAGAGGAATATGAAGTAGAATGTTTAAGAGGAATATGAAGCAGTATATTTAAAAGGAATATGGAGTAGTATGTTTAAGTGGAATATGAAATAGTATATTTAAGAGGAATATGAAATAGTATGTTTAAGAGGAATATGAAGTAGTATGTTTAAGAGGAATATGAAGTAGTATATTTAAGAGGAATATGAAGTAGTATGCTTAAGAGGAATATGAAGTAGTATATTTAAGAGGAATATGAAGTAAAATGTTTAAGAGGAATATGAAGCAGTATATTTAAGAGGATTATGAAGTAGTATATTTTAAAGGAATATGAAGTAGTATGTTTAAGAGGAATATGAAGTAGTATGTTTAAGAGGAATATGAAGTAGTATGTTTAACAGGAATATGAAGTAGTATGTTTAAGAGGAATATGAAGTAGTATATTTAAGATGAATATGCAGTAGTATATTTAAGAGGAATATGAAGTAGTATGTTTAAGAGGAATATGAAGTAGTATGCTTAAGAGGAATATGAAGTGGTATGTTTAAGAGGAATATGAAGTAGTATGTTTAAGAGGAATATGAAGTAGTATGTTTAAGAGGAATATGAAGTAGTATGTTTAAGAGGAATATGAAGTAGCATGTTTAAGTGGAATATGCAGTAGTATGTTTAAGAGGAATATGAAGTAGTATATTTAAGAGGAATGTGAAGTAGTATATTCAAGAGGAATATGAAGTAGTATGTTTAAAAAAAATATATGAAGTAGTATATTTAAGAGGAATATGAAGTAGTATGTTTAAGAGGAATATGAAGTAGTATATTTAAGATGAATATGCAGTAGTATATTTAAGAGGAATATGAAGTAGTATGTTTAAGAGGAATATGAAGTAGTATGTTTAAGAGGAATATGAAGTAGTATGTTTAACAGGAATATGAAGTAGTATGTTTAAGAGGACTATGATGTAGTATATTTAAGATGAATATGCAGTAGTATATTTAAGAGGAATATGAAGTAGTATGTTTAAGAGGAATACGAAGTAGTATGTTTAAGAGGAATATGAAGAAGTATGTTTAAGAGGAATATGAAGTAGTATGTTTTAGAGGAATATGAAGTAGTATGTTTAAGAGCAATATGAAGTAGTATATTTAAGAGGAATATGAAGTAGTATGTGTAAGATGAATATGAAGTAGTATATTTAAGAGGAATATGGAGTAGTATGTTTAAGAGGAATATGAAGTAGTATATTTAAGATGAATATGCAGTAGTATATTTAAGAGGAATATGAAGTAGTATGTTTAAGAGGAATATGAAGTAGTATGTTTAAGAGGAATATGAAGACGTATGTTTAAGAGGAATATGAAGTAGTATGTTTAAGAGGAATATGAAGTAGTATGTTTAAGAGGAATATGAAATAGTATATTTAAGAGGAAAATGAAGTAGTATGTTTAAGATGAATATGAGGTAGTATATTTAAGAGGAATATGAAGTAGTATGTTTAAGAGGAATATGAAGTAGTATGTTTAACAGGAATATGAAGTAGTATGTTTAAGAGGACTATGATGTAGTATATTTAAGATGAATATGCAGTAGTATATTTAAGAGGAATATGAAGTAGTATGTTTAAGAGGAATACGAAGTAGTATGTTTAAGAGGAATATGAAGAAGTATGTTTAAGAGGAATATGAAGTAGTATGTTTTAGAGGAATATGAAGTAGTATGTTTAAGAGCAATATGAAGTAGTATATTTAAGAGGAATATGAAGTAGTATGTGTAAGATGAATATGAAGTAGTATATTTAAGAGGAATATGGAGTAGTATGTTTAAGAGGAATATGAAGTAGTATATTTAAGATGAATATGCAGTAGTATATTTAAGAGGAATATGAAGTAGTATGTTTAAGAGGAATATGAAGTAGTATGTTTAAGAGGAATATGAAGACGTATGTTTAAGAGGAATATGAAGTAGTATGTTTAAGAGGAATATGAAGTAGTATGTTTAAGAGGAATATGAAATAGTATATTTAAGAGGAAAATGAAGTAGTATGTTTAAGATGAATATGAGGTAGTATATTTAAGAGGAATATGAAGTAGTATGTTTAAGAGGAATATGAGGTAATATGTTTAAGAGGATTATAAAGTAGTATATTTAAGAGGAATATGAAGTAGTATGTTTAAGAGGTATTAGAAGTAGTATATTTAAGAGACATATGAAGTACTACATTTAAGAGTAATATGCAGTAGTATATTTAGGAGGAACATGAAGTAGTATGTTTAAGAGGAATATGAAGTATTATATTTAAGAGGAATATGAAGTAGTATGTTTAAGAGGAATATGAAGTAGTATGTTTAAGAGAAATATGAAGTAGAATGTTTAAGAGGAATATGAAGCAGTATATTTAAAAGGAATATGGAGTAGTATGTTTAAGTGGAATATGAAATAGTATATTTAAGAGGAATATGAAATAGTATGTTTAAGAGGAATATGAAGTAGTATGTTTAAGAGGAATATAAAGTAGTATATTTAAGAGGAATATGAAGTAGTATGCTTAAGAGGAATATGAAGTAGTATGTTTAAGAGGAATATGAAGTAGAATGTTTAAGAGGAATATGAAGTGGTATGTTTAAGAGGAATATGAAGTGGTATATTTAAGAGGAATATGCAGTAGTATGTTTAAGAGGAATATGAAGTAGTATATTTAAGAGGAATATGAAGTAGTATGTGTAAGAGGAATATGAAGTAGTATGTTTAAGAGGAATATGAAGTAGTATGTTTAAGAGGAATATGAAATAGTATGTTTAAGAGGAATATGAAGTAGTATATTTAAGAGGAATATGAAGTAGTATGTTTAAGAGGAATATGAAGTAGTATATTTAAGAGGAATATGAAGTAGTATGTTTAAGAGGGATATGAAGTAATATGTTTAAGAGGAATATGAAGTACTATGTTTAAGAGGAATATGAAGTAGTATGTTTAAGAGGAATATGAAGTAGTATATTTAAGAGTAATATGAAGTATTATATTTAAGAGGAATATGAAGTAGTATATTTAAGAGGAATATAAAGTAGTATATTTAAGAGGAATATGAATAAGTATGTTTAAGAGGAATATGAAGTAGTATATTTAAGAGGAATATGAAGTAGTATGTTTAAGAGGGATATGAAGTAATATGTTTAAGAGGAATATAAAGTAGTATGTTTAAGAAGAATATGAAGTAGTATGTTTAAGAGGTATATGAAGTAGTATATTTAAGAGGAATATGAAGTAGTACATTTAAGAGTAATATGCAGTAGTATATTTAAGAGGAATATTCAGTAGTATGTTTAAGAGGAATATGAAGTAGTATATTTAAGAGGAATATGAAGTAGTATGTTTACGAGGAATATGAAGTAGTATGTTTTAGAGGAATATGAAGTAGTATGTTTAAGAGGAATATGAATTAGTATATTTAAGATGAATATGAAGTAGTATATTAAAGAGGAATATGAAGTAATATGTTTAAGAGGAATATGAAGTATTATATTTAAGAGGAATGTAAAGTAGTACATTTAAGAGGAATATGAAGTAGTATGTTTAAGAGGAATATGAAGTTGTATGTTTAAGAGGAATATGAAGTAGCATGTTTAAGTGGAATATGCATTAGTATGTTTAAGAGGAATATGAAGTAGTATATTTAAGATTAATAAAAAGTAGTATATTTAAGAGGAATATGAAGTAGTATGTTTAAAGGGAATATGAAGTAGTATATTTAAGAGGAATATGAAGTAGTATGTTTAAGAGGAATATGAAGTAGTATATTTAAGAGGAATATGAAGTAGAATGTTTAAGAAGAATATGAAGCAGTATATTTAAGAGGATTATGAAGTAGTATATTTTAAAGGAATATGAAGTAGTATGTTTCAGAGGAATATGAAGTAGTATGTTCAAGAGGAATATGAAGTAGTATGTTTAACAGGAATATGAAGTAGTATGTTTAAGAGGAATATGAAGTAGTATATTTAAGATGAATATGCAGTAGTATATTTAAGAGGAATATGAAGTAGTATGTTTAAGAGGAATATGAAGTAGTATGTTTAAGAGGAATATGAAGTAGTATGTTTAAGAGGAATATGAAGTAGTATGTTTAAGAGGAATATGAAGTAGTATATTTAAGAGGAATATGAAGTAGTATGTTTAAGATGAATATGAAGTAGTATATTTGAGAGGAATATGAAGTGGTATGTTTAAGAGGAATATGAAGTAATATGTTTAAGAGGAATATAAAGTAGTATGTTTAAGAGGAATATGAAGTAGTATGTTTAAGAAGAATCTGAAGTAGTATATTTAAGACAAATATGATGTTGTATGTTTAAGAGGAATATGAAGTATTATGTTTAAGATGAATATGAAGTAGTATGTTTAAGAGGAATATTAAGTAATATGTTTAAGTGGAATATATATTAGTATATTTAAGAGGAATATGAAGTAGTATATTTAAGAGGAATATGAAGTAGTATGTTTAAGAGGAATATGACGTAGTATATTTAAGAGGAGTATAAAGTAGTATATTTAAGAGGAATATGAAGTAGTATGTTTAAGAGGTATTAGAAGTAGTATATTTAAGAGGCATATGAAGTACTACATTTAAGAGTAATATGCAGTAGTATATTTAGGAGGAACATGAAGTAGTATGTTTAAGAGGAATATGAAGTATTATATTTAAGAGGAATATGAAGTAGTATGTTTAAGAGGAATATGAAGTAGTATGTTTAAGAGAAATATGAAGTAGAATGTTTAAGAGGAATATGAAGCAGTATATTTAAAAGGAATATGGAGTAGTATGTTTAAGTGGAATATGAAATAGTATATTTAAGAGGAATATGAAATAGTATGTTTAAGAGGAATATGAAGTAGTATGTTTAAGAGGAATATGAAGTAGTATATTTAAGAGGAATATGAAGTAGTATGCTTAAGAGGAATATGAAGTAGTATGTTTAAGAGGAATATGAAGTAGAATGTTTAAGAGGAATATGAAGTGGTATGTTTAAGAGGAATATGAAGTGGTATATTTAAGAGGAATATGCAGTAGTATGTTTAAGAGGAATATGAAGTAGTATATTTAAGAGGAATATGAAGTAGTATGTGTAAGATGAATATGAAGTAGTATGTTTAAGAGGAATATGAAGTAGTATGTTTAAGAGGAATATGAAATAGTATGTTTAAGAGGAATATGAAGTAGTATATTTAAGAGGAATATGAAGTAGTATGTTTAAGAGGAATATGAAGTAGTATATTTAAGAGGAATATGAAGTAGTATGTTTAAGAGGGATATGAAGTAATATGTTTAAGAGGAATATGAAGTACTATGTTTAAGAGGAATATGAAGTAGTATGTTTAAGAGGAATATGAAGTAGTATATTTAAGAGTAATATGAAGTATTATATTTAAGAGGAATATGAAGTAGTATATTTAAGAGGAATATAAAGTAGTATATTTAAGAGGAATATGAATAAGTATGTTTAAGAGGAATATGAAGTAGTATATTTAAGAGGAATATGAAGTAGTATGTTTAAGAGGGATATGAAGTAATATGTTTAAGAGGAATATAAAGTAGTATGTTTAAGAAGAATATGAAGTAGTATGTTTAAGAGGTATATGAAGTAGTATATTTAAGAGGAATATGAAGTAGTACATTTAAGAGTAATATGCAGTAGTATATTTAAGAGGAATATTCAGTAGTATGTTTAAGACGAATATGAAGTAGTATATTTAAGAGGAATATGAAGTAGTATGTTTACGAGGAATATGAAGTAGTATGTTTTAGAGGAATATGAAGTAGTATGTTTAAGAGGAATATGAAGTAGTATATTTAAGATGAATATGAAGTAGTATATTAAAGAGGAATATGAAGTAATATGTTTAAGAGGAATATGAAGTATTATATTTAAGAGGAATGTAAAGTAGTACATTTAAGAGGAATATGAAGTAGTATGTTTAAGAAGAATATGAAGTTGTACGTTAAAGAGGAATATGAAGTAGTATGTTTTAGAGGAATATGAAGTAGTATGTTTAAGAGGAATATGAAGTTGTATGTTTAAGAGGAATATGAAGTAGCATGTTTAAGTGGAATATGCATTAGTATGTTTAAGAGGAATATGAAGTAGTATATTTAAGATTAATAAAAAGTAGTATATTTAAGAGGAATATGAAGTAGTATGTTTAAAGGGAATATGAAGTAGTATATTTAAGAGGAATATGAAGTAGTATGTTTAAGAGGAATATGAAGTAGTATATTTAAGAGGAATATGAAGTAGAATGTTTAAGAAGAATATGAAGCAGTATATTTAAGAGGATTATGAAGTAGTATATTTTAAAGGAATATGAAGTAGTATGTTTAAGAGAAATATGAAGTAGTATGTTTAAGAGGAATATGAAGTAGTATGTTTAACAGGAATATGAAGTAGTATGTTTAAGAGGAATATGAAGTAGTATATTTAAGATGAATATGCAGTAGTATATTTAAGAGGAATATGAAGTAGTATGTTTAAGAGGAATATGAAGTAGTATGTTTAAGAGGAATATGAAGTAGTATGTTTAAGAGGAATATGAAGTAGTATGTTTAAGAGGAATATGAAGTAGTATGTTTAAGAGGAATATGAAGTAGTATATTTAAGAGGAATATGAAGTAGTATGTTTAAGATGAATATGAAGTAGTATATTTGAGAGGAATATGAAGTGGTATGTTTAAGAGGAATATGAAGTAATATGTTTAAGAGGAATATAAAGTAGTATGTTTAAGAGGAATATGAAGTAGTATGTTTAAGAAGAATCTGAAGTAGTATATTTAAGACAAATATGATGTTGTATGTTTAAGAGGAATATGAAGTATTATGTTTAAGATGAATATGAAGTAGTATGTTTAAGAGGAATATTAAGTAATATGTTTAAGAGGAATATATATTAGTATATTTAAGAGGAATATGAAGTAGTATATTTAAGAGGAATATGAAGTAGTATGTTTAAGAGGAATATGACGTAGTATATTTAAGAGGAATATGAAGTATTATATTTAAGAGGAATATGAAGTATTATATTTAAGAGGAATATGAAGTAGTATGTTTAAGAGGAATATGAAATAGTATGTTTAAGAGGAATATGAAGTAGTATATTTAAGAGGAATATGAAGTAGTATGTTTAAGAGGAATATGAAGTAGTATATTTAAGAGGAATATGAAGTAGTATGTTTAAGAGGGATATGAAGTAATATGTTTAAGAGGAATATAAAGTAGTATGTTTAAGAGGAATATGAAGTAGTATGTTTAAGAGGAATATGAAGAAGTATATTTAAGAGTAATATGAAGTAGTATGTTTAAGACGAATATGAAGTAGTATATTTAAGAGGAATATGAAGTAGTATATTTAAGAGGAATATGAATAAGTATGTTTAAGAGGAATATGAAGTATTGTATTTAAGAGGAATATGAAGTAGTATGTTTAAGAGGGATATGAAGTAATATGTTTAAGAGGAATATAAAGTAGTATGTTTAAGAGGAATATGAAGTAGTATGTTTAAGAGGTATATGAAGTAGTATATTTAAGAGGAATATGAAGTAGTACATTTAAGAGTAATATGCAGTAGTATATTTAAGAGGAATATGAAATAGTATGTTTAAGAGGAATATGAAGTAGTATATTTAAGAGGAATATGAAGTAGTATGTTTAAGAGCAATATGAAGTAGTATGTTGTAGAGGAATATGAAGTAGTATGTTTAAGAGGAATATGAAGTAGTATCTTTAAGAGTAATATGAAGTAGTATATTTAAGAGGAATATGAAGTAGTCTGTTTAAGAGGAATATGAAATAGTATGTTTAAGAGGAATATGAAGTAGTATATTTAAGAGGAATATGAAGTAGTATGTTTAAAAGGAATATGAAGTAGTATATTTAAGAGGAATATGAAGTAGTATGTTTAAGAGGAATATGAAGTAGTATATTTAAGAGGAATATGAAGTAGAATGTTTAAGAGGAATATGAAGCAGTATATTTAAGAGGATTATGAAGTAGTATATTTTAAAGGAATATGAAGTAGTATGTTTAAGAGGAATATGAAGTAGTATGTTTAAGAGGAATATGAAATAGTATGTTTAACAGGAATATGAAGTAGTATGTTTAAGAGGAATATGAAGTAGTATATTTAAGATGAATATGCAGTAGTATATTTAAGAGTAATATGAAGCAGTATATTTAAGAGGATTATGAAGTAGTATATTTTAAAGGAATATGAAGTAGTACATTTAAGAGTAATATGCAGTAGTATATTTAAGAGGAATATGAAATAGTATCTTTAAGAGGAATATGAAGTAGTATATTTAAGAGGAATATGAAGTAGTATGTTTAAGAGCAATATGAAGTAGTATGTTGTAGAGGAATATGAAGTAGTATGTTTAAGAGGAATATGAAGTAGTATCTTTAAGAGTAATATGAAGTAGTATATTTAAGAGGAATATGAAGTAGTATGTTTAAGAGGAATATGAAATAGTATGTTTAAGAGGAATATAAAGTAGTATATTTAAGAGGAATATGAAGTAGTATGTTTAAAAGGAATATGAAGTAGTATATTTAAGAGGAATATGAAGTAGTATGTTTAAGAGGAATATGAAGTAGTATATTTAAGAGGAATATGAAGTAGAATGTTTAAGAGGAATATGAAGCAGTATATTTAAGAGGATTATGAAGTAGTATATTTTAAAGGAATATGAAGTAGTATGTTTAAGAGGAATATGAAGTAGTATGTTTAAGAGGAATATGAAGTAGTATGTTTAACAGGAATATGAAGTAGTATGTTTAAGAGGAATATGAAGTAGTATATTTATGATGAATATGCTGTAGTATATTTAAGAGGAATATGAAGTAGTATGTTTGAGAGGAATATGAAGTAGTATGTTTAAGAGGAATATGAAGTAGTATGTTTAAGAGGAATATGAAGTAGTATATTTAAGAGGAATATGAAGTAGTATATTCAAGAGGAATATGAAGTAGTATGTTTAAAAGGAATATGAAGTAGTATATTTAAGAGGAATATGAAGTAGTATGTTTAAGAGGAATAAGAAGTAGTATATTTAAGAGGAATATGAAGTAGAATGTTTAAGAGTAATATGAAGCAGTATATTTAAGAGGATTATGAAGTAGTATATTTAAGAGGAATATGAAGTAGTACATTTAAGAGTAATATGCAGTAGTATATTTAAGAGGAATATGAAATAGTATGTTTAAGAGGAATATGAAGTAGTATATTTAAGAGGAATATGAAGTAGTATGTTTAAGAGCAATATGAAGTAGTATGTTGTAGAGGAATATGAAGTAGTATGTTTAAGAGGAATATGAAGTAGTATCTTTAAGAGTATTATGAAGTAGTATATTTAAGTGGAATATGAAGTAGTATGTTAAAGAGGAATATGAAATAGTATGTTTAAGGGGAATATGAAGTAGTATATTTAAGAGGAATATGAAGTAGTATGTTTAAAAGGAATATGAAGTAGTATATTTAAGAGGAATATGAAGTAGTATGTTTAAGAGGAATATGAAGTAGTATATTTAAGAGGAATATGAAGTAGAATGTTTAAGAGGAATATGAAGCAGTATATTTAAGAGGATTATGAAGTAGTATATTTTAAAGGAATATGAGGTAGTATGTTTAAGAGGAATATGAAATAGTATGTTTAAGAGGAATATGAAGTAGTATGTTTAACAGGAATATGAAGTAGTATGTTTAAGAGGAATATGAAGTAGTATATTTAAGATGAATATGCAGTAGTATGTTTAAGAGGAATATGAAGTAGTATGTTTGAGAGGAATATGAAGTAGTATGTTTAAGAGGAATATGAAGTAGTATGTTTAAGAGGAATATGAAGTAGTATGTTTAAGAGGAATATGAAGTAGTATGTTTAAGAGGAATATGAAGTAGTATGTTTAAGAGGAATATGTAGTAGCATGTTTAAGTGGAATATGAAGTAGTATGTTTAAGAGGAATATGAAGTAGTATGTTTAAGAGGAATATGAAGTAGTATGTTTAACAGGAATATGAAGTAGTATGTTTAAGAGGAATATGAAGTAGTATGTTTAAGAGGAATATGAAGTAGTATTTTTAAGAGGAATATGAAGTAGAATGTTTAAGAGGAATATGAAGTGGTATGTTCAAGAGGAATATGAAGTGGTATATTTAAGAGGAATATGCAGTAGTATGTTTAAGAGGAATATATATTAGCATATTTAAGAGGAATATGAAGTAGTATATTTAAGAGGAATATGAAGTATTATGTTTAAGAGGAATATGAAGTAGTATGTTTAAAAGGAATATGAAGTAGTATATTTAAGAGGAATATGAAGTAGTATGTTTAAGAGGAATAAGAAGTAGTATATTTAAGAGGAATATGAAGTAGAATGTTTGAGAGTAATATGAAGTAGTATATTTAAGAGGATTATGAAGTAGTATATTTAAGAGGAATATGAAGTAGTACATTTAAGAGGAATATGAAGTAGTATGTTTAAGAGGAATATGAAGTAGTATGTTTAAGAGGAATATGAAGTAGTATATTTAAGAGGAATATGAAGTAGTATATTCAAGAGGAATATGAAGTAGTATGTTTAAAAGGAATATGAAGTAGTATATTTAAGAGGAATATGAAGTAGTATGTTTAAGAGGAATAAGAAGTAGTATATTTAAGAGGAATATGAAGAAGAATGTTTAAGAGTAATATGAAGCAGTATATTTAAGAGGATTATGAAGTAGTATATTTAAGAGGAATATGAAGTAGTACATTTAAGAATAATATGCAGTAGTATATTTAAGAGGAATATGAAATAGTATGTTTAAGAGGAAAATGAAGTAGTATATTTAAGAGGAATATGAAGTAGTATGTTTAAGAGCAATATGAAGTAGTATGTTGTAGAGGAATATGAAGTAGTATGTTTAAGAGGAATATGAAGTAGTATCTTTAAGAGTATTATGAAGTAGTATATTTAAGAGGAATATGAAGTAGTATATTTAAGAGGAATATGAAGTAGTATGTTTAAGAGGAATAAGAAGTAGTATATTTAAGAGGAATATGAAGTAGAATGTTTGAGAGTAATATAAAGTAGTATATTTAAGAGGATTATGAAGTAGTATATTTAAGAGGAATATGAAGTAGTACGTTTAAGAGGAATATGAAGTAGTATGTTTAAGAGGAATATGAAGTAGTATGTTTAAGAGGAATATGAAGTAGTATATTTAAGAGGAATATGAAGTAGTATATTCAAGAGGAATATGAAGTAGGATGTTTAAAAGGAATATGAAGTAGTATATTTAAGAGGAATATGAAGTAGTATGTTTAAGAGGAATAAGAAGTAGTATATTTAAGAGGAATATGAAGTAGAATGTTTAAGAGTAATATGAAGCAGTATATTTAAGAGGATTATGAAGTAGTATATTTAAGAGGAATATGAAGTAGTACATTTAAGAGTAATATGCAGTAGTATATTTAAGAGGAATATGAAATAGTATGTTTAAGAGGAATATGAAGTAGTATATTAAGAGGAATATGAAGTAGTATGTTTAAGAGCAATATGAAGTAGTATGTTGTAGAGGAATATGAAGTAGTATGTTTAAGAGGAATATGAAGTAGTATCTTTAAGAGTATTATGAAGTAGTATATTTAAGAGGAATATGGAGTAGTATGTTAAAGAGGAATATGAAATAGTATGTTTAAGAGGAATATGAAGTAGTATATTTAAGAGGAATATGAAGTAGTATGTTTAAAAGGAATATGAAGTAGTATATTTAAGAGGAATATGAAGTAGTATGTTTAAGAGGAATATGAAGTAGTATATTTAAGAGGAATATGAAGTAGAATGTTTAAGAGGAATATGAAGCAGTATATTTAAGAGGATTATGAAGTAGTATATTTTAAAGGAATATGAAGTAGTATGTTTAAGAGGAATATGAAATAGTATGTTTAAGAGGAATATGAAGTAGTATGTTTAACAGGAATATGAAGTAGTATGTTTAAGAGGAATATGAAGTAGTATATTTAAGATGAATATGCAGTAGTATATTTAAGAGGAATATGAAGTAGTATGTTTGAGAGGAATATGAAGTAGTATGTTTAAGAGGAATATGAAGTAGTATGTTTAAGAGGAATATGAAGTAGTATGTTTAAGAGGAATATGAAGTAGTATGTTTAAGAGAAATATGAAGTAGTATGTTTAAGAGGAATATGAAGTAGCATGTTTAAGTGGAATATGCAGTAGTATGTTTAAGAGGAATATGAAGTAGTATATTTAAGAGGAATATAAAGTAGTATATTCAAGAGGAATATGAAGTAGTATGTTTAAAAGGAATATGAAGTAGTATATTTAAGAGGAATATGAAGTAGTATGTTTAAGAGGAATATGAAGTAGTATATTTAAGAGGAATATGAAGTAGAATGTTTAAGAGTAATATGAAGCAGTATATTTAAGAGGATTATGAAGTAGTATATTTTAAAGGAATATGAAGTAGTATGTTTAAGAGGAATATGAAGTAGTATGTTTAAGAGAAATATGAAGTAGTATGTTTAACAGGAATATGAAGTAGTATGTTTAAGAGGAATATGAAGTAGTATATTTAAGATGAATATGCAGAAGTATATTTAAGAGGAATATGAAGTAGTATGTTTAAGAGGAATATGAAGTAGTATGTTTAAGAGGAATATGAAGAAGTATGTTTAAGAGGAATATGAAGTAGTATGTTTAAGAGGAATATGAAGTAGTATGTTTAAGAGGAATATAAAGTAGTATATTTAAGAGGAATATGAAGTAGTATGTTTAAGATGAATATGAAGTAGTATATTTAAGAGGAATATGAAGTAGTATGTTTAAGAGGAATATGAGGTAATATGTTTAAGAGGAATATAAAGTAGTATATTTAAGAGGAATATGAAGTAGTATGTTTAAGAGGTATATGAAGTAGTATATTTAAGAGGCATATGAAGTACTTTATTTAAGAGTAATATGCAGTAGTATATTTAGGAGGAACATGAAGTAGTATGTTTAAGAGGAATATGAAGTATTATATTTAAGAGGAATATGAAGTAGTATGTTTAAGAGGAATATGAAGTAGTATGTTTAAGAGGAATATGAAGTAGTATGTTTAAGAGGAATATGAAGTAGTATATTTAAGAGGAATATGAAGTAGTATGTTTAAGAGGAATATGAAGTAGTATATTTAAGAGGAATATGAAGTAGAATGTTTAAGAGGAATATGAAGCAGTATATTTAAAAGGAATATGAAGTAGTATGTTTAAGTGGAATATGAAATAGTATATTTAAGAGGAATATGAAATAGTATGTTTAAGAGGAATATGAAGTAGAATATTTAAGAGGAATATGAAGTGGTATGTTTAAGAGGAATATGAAGTGGTATATTTAAGAGGAATATGCAGTAGTATGTTTAAGAGGAATATATATTAGCATATTTGAGAGGAATATGAAGTAGTATATTTAAGAGGAATATGAAGTAGTATGTTTAAGAGGAATATGAAGTAGTATATTTAAGAGGAATATGAAGTATTATATTTAAGAGGAATATAAAGTAGTATGTTTAAGAGGAATATGATGTAGTATGTTTAAGAGGAATATGAAGTAGTATGTTTAAGAGGAATATTAAGTAGTATGTTTAAGAGGAATATGAAGTAGTATATTTAAGAGGAATATAAAGTAGTATGTTTAAAAGGAATATGAAGTAGTATATTTAAGAGGAATATGAAGTAGTATGTTTAAGAGGGATATGAAGTAGTATATTTAAGAGGAATATGAAGTAGAATGTTTACGAGGAATATGAAGCAGTATATTTAAGAGGATTATGAAGTAGTATATTTTAAAGGAATATGAAGTAGTATGTTTAAGAGGAATATGAAGTAGTATGTTTAAGAGGAATATGAAGTAGTATGTTTAACAGGAATATGAAGTTGTATGTTTAAGAGGAATATGAAGTAGTATATTAAAGATGAATATGCAGTAGTATATTTAAGAGGAATATGAAGTAGTATGTTTAAGAGGAATATGAAGTAGTATGTTTAAGAGGAATATGAAGAAGTATGTTTAAGAGAAATATGAAGTAGTATGTTTAAGAGGAATATGAAGTAGTATGTTTAAGAGGAATATGAAGTAGTATATTTAAGAGGAATATGAAGTAGTATGTTTAAGATGAATATGAAGTAGTATATTTAAGAGGAATATGAAGTAGTATGTTTAAGAGGAATATGAGGTAATATGTTTAAGAGGAATATAAAGTAGTATATTTAAGAGGAATATGAAGTAGTATGTTTAAGAGGTATATGAAGTAGTATATTTAAGAGGCATATGAAGTACTACATTTAAGAGTAATATGCAGTAGTATATTTAGGAGGAACATGAAGTAGTATGTTTAAGAGGAATATGAAGTATTATTTTCAAGAGGAATATGAAGTAGTATGTTTAAGAGGAATATGAAGTAGTGTGTTCAAGAGGAATATGAAGTAGTATGTTTAAAAGGAATATGAAGTAGTATATTTAAGAGGAATATGAAGTAGTATGTTTAAGAGGAATATGAAGTAGTATTTTTAAGAGGAATATGAAGTAGAATGTTTAAGAGGAATATGAAGCAGTATATTTAAGAGGAATATGAAATAGTATGTTTAAGTGGAATATGAAGTAGTATATTTAAGAGGAATATGAAGTAGTATGTTTAAGAGGAATATGAAGTAGCATGTTTAAGAGGAATATGAAGTAGTATATTTAAGAGGAATATGAAGAAGTATGTCTAAGAGGAATATGAAGTAGTGTGTTTAAGAGGAATATGAAGTAGAATGTTTAAGAGGAATATGAAGTGGTATGTTTAAGAGGAATATGAAGTGGTATATTTAAGAGGAATATGCAGTAGTATATTTAAGAGGAATATGAAGTAGTATATTTAAGAGGAATATGAAGTAGTATGTGTAAGAGGAATATGAAGTAGTATGTTTAAGAGGAATATGAAGTAGTATGTTTAAGAGGAATATGAAATAGTATGTTTAAGAGGAATATGAAGTAGTATATTTAAGAGGAATATGAAGTAGTATGTTTAGGAGGAATATGAAGTAGTTTATTTAAGAGGAATATGAAGTAGTATGTTTAAGAGGGATATGAAGTAATATGTTTAAGAGGAATATGAAGTAGTATGTTTAAGAGGAATATGAAGTAGCATGTTTAAGAGGAATATGAAGTAGTATATTTAAGAGTAATATGAAGTAGTATGTTTAAGAGGAATCTGAAGTAGTATATTTAAGACGAATATGATGTTGTATGTTTAAGAGGAATATGAAGTAGTATGTTTAAGAGGAATAAGAAGTAGTACTTTTAAGAGGAATATGAAGTAGTATATTTAAGAGGAATATGAAGTAGTATATTTAAGAGGAATATGAAGTATTATATTTAAGAGGAGAATGAATTATTATATTTAAGAGGAATATGAAGTAGTATATTTAAGAGGAATATGAAGTAGTATATTTAAGAGGAATATGAATAAGTATGTTTAAGAGGAATATGAAGTAGTATGTTTAAGAGGAATATGAAGTAGTATATTTAAGAGGAATATGAAGTAGTATGTTTAAGAGGAGTATGAAGTAGTATGTTTTAGAGGAATATGAAGTAGTATGTTTAAGAGAAATATGAAGTAGTATATTTAAGAGTAATATGAAGTAGTATGTTTAAGAGGAATCTGAAGTAGTAAATTTAAGACGAATATGATGTTGTATGTTTAAGAGGAATATGAAGTATTATGTTTAAGATGAATATGATGTAGTATGTTTAAGAGGAAGATTAAGTAGTATGTTTAAGAGGAATATATATTTGTATATTTAAGAGGAATATGAAGTAGTATATTTAAGAGGAATATGAAGTAGTATGTTTAAGAGGAATATGAAGTAGTATATTTAAGAGGAATATGAAGTATTATATTTAAGAGGAATATGAAGTATTATATTTAAGAGGAATATGAAGTAGTATATTTAAGAGAAATATGAAGTAGTATATTTAAAAGGAATATGAATAAGTATGTTTAAGAGGAATATGAAGTAGTATGTTTAAGAGGAATATGACGTAGTATGTTTAAGATGAATATGAAGTAGTATGTTTAAGAGGAATAAGAAGTAGTATTTTTAAGAGGAATATGAAGTAGTATATTTAAGAGGAATATGAAGTAGTATATTTAAGAGGAATATGAAGTATTATATTTAAGAGGAATATGAAGTATTATATTTAGGAGGAATATGAAGTAGTATATTTAAGAGGAATATGAAGTAGTATATTTAAGAGGAATATGAAGTAGTATGTTTAAGAGGGATATGAAGTAGTATGTTTAAGAGGTTTATGAAGTAGAATGTTTAAGATGAATATGAAGTAGTATGTTTAAGAGGAATATGAAGTCGTATATTTAAGAGAAATATGCAGTAGTTTATTTAAGAGGAATATGAAGTAGTATGTTTAAGAGGAATATGAAGTAGTATGTTTAAGAGGAATATGAAGTAGTATGTTTAAGAGGAATATGAAGTAGTATGTTTAAGAGGAATATGAAGTAGTATGTTTAAGAGGAATACGAAGTAGTATATTTAAGAGTAATATGAAGTAGTATGTTTAAGAGGAATATGAAGTAGTATGTTTAAGAGGAATATGCAGTAGTATATTTAAGGGGAATATGAAGTAGTATATTTAACAGGAATATGAAGTAGTATGTTTAAGAGGAATATGAAGTTGTATTTTTAAGAGAAATATAAGGTAGTATGTTTAAGAGGAATATGAAGTAGTATGTTTAAGAGGAATATGAAGTAGTATGTTTAAGAGGAATATGAAGTAGCATATTTAGGAGGAATATGAAGTAGTATATATAAAAGGAATATGAAGTAGTATATTTAAGAGGAATATGAAGTAGTTTATTCAAGAGGAATATGAAGTAGTATGTTTAAGAGGAATATGAAGATGTATGTTTAAGAGGAACATGAAGTTGTTTGTTTAAGTGGAATATGAAGTAGTATGTTTAAGAGGAATGTGAAGTAGTACGTTTAAGAGGAATATGAAGTAGTATGTTTAAGAGGAATATGCAGTAGTATATTTAAGAGGAATATGAAGTAGTATATTTAAGAGGAATATGAAGTAGTATAGTTAAGACAAATATGAAGTAGTATGTTTAAGAGGAATATGAAGTAGTATGTTTAAGAGGATATGAAGTATTATATTTAAGAGGAATATGAAGTAGTATATTTAAGAGGAATATGAAGTATTATGTTTAAGAGGAATATGAAGTAGTATATTTAAGAGGAATATGAAGTAGTATATTTAAGATGAATATGAAGTAGTATATTTAAGAGGAATATGAAGTAGTATATTTAAGAGGAATATGAAGTAGTATGTTTAAGAGGAATATGAAGTAGTATGTTTAAGAGGAATATGAAGTAGTATGTTTAAGAGGAATATGAAGTAGTATGTTTAAGAGGAATATGAAGTAGTATGTTTAAGAGGAATATGAAGTAGTTTGTTTAAGAGTAATATGAAGTAGTATATTTAAGAGGAATATGAAGTAGTATGTTTAAGAGGAATATGAAGTAGTATGTTTAAGAGGATATGAAGTATTATATTTAAGAGGAACATAAAGTAGTATATTTAAGAGGAATATGAAGTAGTATGTTTAAGAGGAAGATGAAGTAGTATTTTAAAGAGGAATATGAAGTAGTATGTTTAAGAGGAATGTGAAGTAGTATGTTTAAGAGGAATATGAAGTAGAATGTTTAAGAGGAATATGAAGCAGTATATTCAAAAGGAATATGAAGTAGTATATTTAAGAGGAATATGAAATAGTATGTTTAAGAGGAATATGAAGTAGAATGTTTAAGAGGAATATGAAGTACTATATTTAAGAGGAATATGAAGTAGTATATTTAAGAGGAATCTGAAGTAGTATGTTTAAGAGGAATATGAAGTAATATGCTTAAGAGAAATATAAAGTAGTATGTTTAAGAGGAATATGAAGTAGTATGTTTAGGAGGAATATGAAGTAGTATATTTAAGAGGAATATGAAGTAGTATATTTAAGAGGAATATGAAGTAGTATGTTTAAGAGGTATATGAAGTAGTATATTTAAGAGGAATATGAAGACGTATGCTTAAGAGGAACCTGACGTAGTATATTTAAGACGAATATGATGTTGTATGTTTAAGAGGAATATGAAGTAGTATATTTAAGAGGAATATGAAGTAGTATATTTAAGAGGAATATGAAGAATTATATTTAAGACAAATATGAAGTAGTATATTTAAGAGGAATATGAGGTAGTATATTTAAGAGGAATATGAAGTAGTATATTTAAGAGGAATATGAAGTATTATGTTTAAGAGGAATATGAAGTAGTATATTTAAGAGGAATATGAAGTAGTATATTTAAGAGGAATATGAAGTAGTATATTTAAGAGGAATATGCAGTAGTATATTTAAGAGGAATATGAAGTAGTATATTTAAGAGGAATATGAAGTAGAATATTTAAGACAAATATGAAGTAGTATATTTAAGAGGAATATGAAGTAGTATATTTAAGAGGAATATGAAGTAGTATATTTAAGAGGAATATGAAGTATTATGTTTAAGATAAATATAAAGTAGTATATTTAAGAGGAATAGGAAGTAGTATATTTAAGAGGAATATGAAGTAGTATATTTAAGAGGAATATGAAGTAGTATATTTAAGAGGAATATGAAGTAGTATGTTTAAGAGGAATATGAAGTAGTATGTTTAAGAGGAATATGAAGTAGTATGTTTAAGAGGAATATGAAGTAGTATGTTTAAGAGGAATATGAAGTAGTATGTTTAAGAGGAATATGAAGTAGTTTGTTTAAGAGTAATATGAAGTAGTATAATTAAAAGGAATATGAAGTAATATGTTTAAGAGGAATATGAAGTAGTATGTTTAAGAGGATATGAAGTATTATATTTAAGAGGAATATAAAGTAGTATATTTAAGAGGAATATGAAGTAGTATGTTTAAGAGGAATATGAAGTAGTATTTTAAAGAGGAATATGAAGTAGTATGTTTAAGAGGAATATGAAGTAGTATGTTTAAGAGGAATATGAAGTAGAATGTTTAAGAGGAATATGAAGCAGTATATTCAAGAGGAATATGAAGTAGTATATTTAAGAGGAATATGAAATAGTATGTTTAAGAGGAATATGAAGTAGAATGTTTAAGAGGAATATGAAGTAGTATATTTAAGAGGAATATGAAGTAGTATATTTAAGAGGAATCTGAAGTAGTATGTTTAAGAGGATGATGAAGTAATATGTTTAAGAGGAATATAAAGTAGTATGTTTATGAGGAATATGAAGTAGTATGTTTAGGAGGAATATGAAGTAGTATATTTAAGAGGAATATGAAGTAGTATATTTAAGAGGAATATGAAGTAGTATGTTTAAGATGAATATGAAGTAGTATATTCAAGAGGAATCTGAAGTAGTATGTTTAAGAGGAATATGAAGTAATATGTTTAAGAGGAATATAAAGTAGTATGTTTAAGAGGAATATGAAGTAGTATGTTAAAGAGGTATATGAAGTAGTGTATTTAAGAGGAATATGAAGTAGTATGCTTAAGAGGAACCTGAAGTAGTATATTTAAGACGAATATGATGTTGTATGTTTAAGAGGAATATGAAGTAGTATGTTTAAGAGGAATAAGTAGTAGTACTTTTAAGAGGAATATGAAGTAGTATATTTAAGAGGAATATGAAGTAGTATTTTTAAGAGGACTATGAAGAATTATATTTAAGAGGAGAATGAAGTATTATATTTAAGAGGAATATGAAGTAGTATATTTAAGAGGAATATGAAGTAGTATATTTAAGAGGAATATGAAGTAGTATGTTTAAGAGGAATCTGAAGTAGTATATTTAAGACGAATATGATGTTGTATGTTTAAGAGGAATATGAAGTAGTATGTTTATGTTAAGAGGAATAAGAAGTAGTACTTTTAAGAGGAATATGAAGTAGTATATTGGAGAGGAATATGAAGTAGTTTATTTAAGAGGAATATGAAGTATTATATTTAAGAGGAGAATGAAGTATTATATTTAAGAGGAATATGAAGTAGTATATTTAAGAGGAATATGAAGTAGTATATTTAAGAGGAATATGAATAAGTATGTTTAAGAGGAATATGAAGTATTATGTTTAAGAGGTTTATGAAGTAGTATGTTTAAGATGAATATGAAGTAGTATGTTTAAGATGAATATGAAGTAGTATATTTAAGAGGAATATGAAGTAGTATGTTTAAGAGGAATATGAAGTAGTATGTTTAAGAGGAATATGAAGTAGTATGTTTAAGGGGAATATGAAGTAGTATGTTTAAGAGGAATATGAAGTAGTATGTTTAAGAGGAATACGAAGTAGTATATTTAAGAGTAATATGAAGTAGTATGTTTAAGAGGAATATGAAGTAGTATGTTTAAGAGGAATATGCAGTAGTATATTTAAGGAGAATATGAAGTAGTATATTTAAGAGGAATATGAAGTAGTGTGTTTAAAAGGAATATGAAGTTGTATTTTTAAGAGAAATATAAGGTAGTATGTTTAAGAGGAATATGAAGTAGTATGTTTAAGAGGAATATGAAGTAGTATGTTTAAGAGGAATATGAAGTAGTTTATTTAAGAGGAATATGAAGTAGTATGTTTAAGAGGAATATGAAGATGTATGTTTAAGAGGAACATGAAGTTGTTTGTTTAAGTGGAATATGAAGTAGTATGTTTAAGAGGAATGTGAAGTAGTACGTTTAAGAGGAATATGAAGTAGTATGTTTAAGAGGAATATGCAGTATTATATTTAAGAGGAATATGAAGTAGTATATTTAAGAGGAATATGAAGTAGTATATTTAAGACAAATATGAAGTAGTATATTTAAGAGGAATATGAAGTAGTATATTTAAGAGGAATATGAAGTAGTATATTTAAGAGGAATATGAAGTATTATGTTTAAGAGGAATATGAAGTAGTATATTTAAGAGGAATATGAAGTAGTATATTTAAGATGAATATGAAGTAGTATATTTAAGAGGAATATGAAGTAGTATATTTAAGAGGAATATGAAGTAGTATGTTTAAGAGGAATATGAAGTAGTATGTTTAAGAGGAATATGAAGTAGTATGTTTAAGAGGAATATGAAGTAGTATGTTTAAGAGGAATATGAAGTAGTATGTTTAAGAGGAATATGAAGTAGTTTGTTTAAGAGTAATATGAAGTAGTATATTTAAGAGGAATATGAAGTAGTATGTTTAAGAGGAATATGAAGTAGTATGTTTAAGAGGATATGAAGTATTATATTTAAGAGGAATATAAAGTAGTATATTTAAGAGGAATATGAAGTAGTATGTTTAAGAGGAAGATGAAGTAGTATTTTAAAGAGGAATATGAAGTAGTATGTTTAAGAGGAATATGAAGTAGTATGTTTAAGAGGAATATGAAGTAGAATGTTTAAGAGGAATATGAAGCAGTATATTCAAGAGGAATATGAAGTAGTATATTTAAGAGGAATATGAAATAGTATGTTTAAGAGGAATATGAAGTAGAATGTTTAAGAGGAATATGAAGTAGTATATTTAAGAGGAATATGAAGTAGTATATTTAAGAGGAATCTGAAGTAGTATGTTTTAGAGGAATATGAAGTAATATGCTTAAGAGGAATATAAAGTAGTATGTTTAAGAGGAATATGAAGTAGTATGTTTAGGAGGAATATGAAGTAGTATATTTAAGAGGAATATTAAGTAGTATATTTAAGAGGAATATGAAGTAGTATGTTTAAGATGAATATGAAGTAGTATATTTAAGAGGAATCTGAAGTAGTATGTTTAAGAGGAATATGAAGTAACATGTTTAAGAGGAATATAAAGTAGTATGTTTAAGAGGAATATGAAGTAGTATGTTTAAGAGGTATATGAAGTAGTATATTTAAGAGGAATATGAAGTAGTATGCTTAAGAGGAACCTGAAGTAGTATATTTAAGACGAATATGATGTTGTATGTTTAAGAGGAATATGAAGTAGTATGTTTAAGAGGAATAAGAAGTAGTACTTTTAAGAGGAATATGAAGTAGTATATTTAAGAGGAATATGAAGTAGTATATTTAAGAGGAATATGAAGAATTATATTTAAGACAAATATGAAGTAGTATATTTAAGAGGAATATGAAGTAGTATATTTAAGAGGAATATGAAGTAGTATATTTAAGAGGAATATGAAGTATTATGTTTAAGAGGAATATGAAGTAGTATATTTAAGAGGAATATGAAGTAGTATATTTAAGAGGAATATGAAGTAGTATATTTAAGAGGAATATGCAGTAGTATATTTAAGAGGAATATGAAGTAGTATATTTAAGAGGAATATGAAGTAGTATATTTAAGACAAATATGAAGTAGTATATTTAAGAGGAATATGAAGTAGTATATTTAAGAGGAATATGAAGTAGTATATTTAAGAGGAATATGAAGTATTATGTTTAAGAGGAATATGAAGTAGTATATTTAAGAGGAATATGAAATAGTATATTTAAGAGGAATATGAAGTAGTATATTTAGGAGGAATATGAAGTAGTATATTTAAGAGGAATATGAAGTAGTATGTTTAAGAGGAATATGAAGTAGTATGTTTAAGAGGAATATGAAGTAGTATGTTTATGAGGAATATGAAGTAGTATGTTTAAGAGGAATATGAAGTAGTATGTTTAAGAGGAATATGAAGTAGTTTGTTTAAGAGTAATATGAAGTAGTATATTTAAGAGGAATATGAAGTAGTATGTTTAAGAGGAATATGAAGTAGTATGTTTAAGAGGATATGAAGTATTATATTTAAGAGGAATATAAAGTAGTATATTTAAGAGGAATATGAAGTAGTATGTTTAAGAGGAATATGAAGTAGTATTTTAAAGAGGAATATGAAGTAGTATGTTTAAGAGGAATATGAAGTAGTATGTTTAAGAGGAATATTAAGTAGAATGTTTAAGAGGAATATGAAGCAGTATATTCAAGAGGAATATGAAGTAGTATATTTAAGAGGAATATGAAATAGTATGTTTAAGAGGAATATGAAGTAGAATGTTTAAGAGGAATATGAAGTACTATATTTAAGAGGAATATGAAGTAGTATATTTAAGAGGAATCTGAAGTAGTATGTTTAAGAGGAATATGAAGTAATATGTTTAAGAGGAATATAAAGTAGTATGTTTATGAGGAATATGAAGTAGTATGTTTAGGAGGAATAAGAAGTAGTATATTTAAGAGGAATATGAAGTAGTATATTTAAGAGGAATATGAAGTAGTATATTTAAGAGGAATATGAAGTAGTATGTTTAAGATGAATATGAAGTAGTATATTTAAGAGGAATCTGAAGTAGTATGTTTAAGAGGAATATGAAGTAATATGTTTAAGAGGAATATAAAGTAGTATGTTTAAGAGGAATATGAAGTAGTATGTTTAAGAGGTATATGAAGTAGTATATTTAAGAGATATATGAAGTAGTATGCTTAAGAGGAACCTGAAGTAGTATATTTAAGACGAATATGATGTTGTATGTTTAAGAGGAATATGAAGTAGTATGTTTAAGAGGAATAAGAAGTAGTACTTTTAAGAGGAATATGAAGTAGTATATTTAAGAGGAATATGAAGTAGTATATTTAAGAGGAATATGAAGAATTATATTTAAGACAAATATGAAGTAGTATATTTAAGAGGAACATGAAGTAGTATATTTAAGAGGAATATGAAGTAGTATATTTAAGAGGAATATGAAGTATTATGTTTAAGAGGAATATGAAGTAGTATATTTAAGAGGAATATGAAGTAGTATATTTAAGAGGAATATGAAGTTGTATATTTAAGAGGAATATGCAGTAGTATATTTAAGAGGAATATGAAGTAGTATATTTAAGAGGAATATGAAGTAGTATATTTAAGACAAATATGAAGCAGTATATTTAAGAGGAATATGAAGTAGTATATTTAAGAGGAATATGAAGTAGTATATTTAAGAGGAATATGAAGTATTATGTTTAAGAGGAATATGAAGTAGTATATTTAAGAGGAATATGAAGTAGTATATTTAAGAGGAATATGAAGTAGTATATTTAAGAGGAATATGAAGTAGTATATTTAAGAGGAATATGAAGTAGTATGTTTAAGAGGAATATGAAGTAGTATGTTTAAGAGGAATATGAAGTAGTATGTTTAAGAAGAATATGAAGTAGTATGTTTAAGAGGAATATGAAGTAGTATGTTTAAGAGGAATATGAAGTAGTTTGTTTAAGAGTAATATGAAGTAGTATATTTAAGAGGAATATGAAGTAGTATGTTTAAGAGGAATATGAAGTAGTATGTTTAAGAGGATATGAAGTATTATATTTAAGAGGAATATAAAGTAGTATATTTAAGAGGAATATGAAGTAGTATGTTTAAGAGGAATATGAAGTAGTATTTTAAAGAGGAATATGAAGTAGTATGTTTAAGAGGAATATGAAGTAGTATGTTTAAGAGGAATATGAAGTAGAATGTTTAAGAGGAATATGAAGCAGTATATTTAAGAGGAATATGAAGTAGTATGTTTAAGAGGAATATGAAGTAGTATTTTAAAGAGGAATATGAAGTAGTATGTTTAAGAGGAATATGAAGTAGTATGTTTAAGAGGAATATTAAGTAGAATGTTTAAGAGGAATATGAAGCAGTATATTCAAGAGGAATATGAAGTAGTATATTTAAGAGGAATATGAAATAGTATGTTTAAGAGGAATATGAAGTAGAATGTTTAAGAGGAATATGAAGTAGTATATTTAAGAGAAGTAGTATATTTAAGAGGAATCTGAAGTAGTATGTTTAAGAGGAATATGAAGTAATATGTTTAAGAGGAATATAAAGTAGTATGTTTATGAGGAATATGAAGTAGTATGTTTAGGAGGAATATGAAGTAGTATATTTAAGAGGAATATGAAGTAGTATATTTAAGAGGAATATGAAGTAGTATATTTAAGAGGAATATGAAGTAGTATGTTTAAGATGAATATGAAGTAGTATATTTAAGAGGAATCTGAAGTAGTATGTTTAAGAGGAATATGAAGTAATATGTTTAAGAGGAATATAAAGTAGTATGTTTAAGAGGAATATGAAGTAGTATGTTTAAGAGGTATATGAAGTAGTATATTTAAGAGATATATGAAGTAGTATGCTTAAGAGGAACCTGAAGTAGTATATTTAAGACGAATATGATGTTGTATTTTTAAGAGGAATATGAAGTAGTATGTTTAAGAGGAATAAGAAGTAGTACTTTTAAGAGGAATATGAAGTAGTATATTTAAGAGGAATATGAAGTAGTATATTTAAGAGGAATATGAAGAATTATATTTAAGACAAATATGAAGTAGTATATTTAAGAGGAACATGAAGTAGTATATTTAAGAGGAATATGAAGTAGTATATTTAAGACGAATATGAAGTTCTATGTTTAAGAGGAATATGAAGTAGTATATTTAAGAGGAATATGAAGTAGTATATTTAAGAGGAATATGAAGTAGTATATTTAAGAGGAATATGCAGTAGTATATTTAAGAGGAATATGAAGTAGTATATTTAAGAGGAATATGAAGTAGTATATTTAAGACAAATATGAAGTAGTATATTTAAAAGGAATATGAAGTAGTATATTTAAGAGGAATATGAAGTAGTATATTTAAGAGGAATATGAAGTATTATGTTTAAGAGGAATATGAAGTAGTATATTTAAGAGGAATATGAAGTAGTATATTTAAGAGGAATATGAAGTAGTATATTTAAGAGGAATATGAAGTAGTATATTTAAGAGGAATATGAAGTAGTATGTTTAAGAGGAATATGAAGTAGTATGTTTAAGAGGAATATGAAGTAGTATGTTTAAGAAGAATATGAAGTAGTATGTTTAAGAGGAATATGAAGTAGTATGTTTAAGAGGAATATGAAGTAGTTTGTTTAAGAGTAATATGAAGTAGTATATTTAAGAGGAATATGAAGTAGTATGTTTAAGAGGAATATGAAGTAGTATGTTTAAGAGGATATGAAGTATTATATTTAAGAGGAATATAAAGTAGTATATTTAAGAGGAATATGAAGTAGTATGTTTAAGAGGAATATGAAGTAGTATTTCAAAGAGGAATATGAAGTAGTATGTTTAAGAGGAATATGAAGTAGTATGTTTAAGAGGAATATGAAGTAGAATGTTTAAGAGGAATATGAAGCAGTATATTCAAGAGGAATATGAAGTAGTATATTTAAGAGGAATATGAAATAGTATGTTTAAGAGGAATATGAAGTAGAATGTTTAAGAGGAATATGAAGTAGTATATTTAAGAGGAATATGAAGTAGTATATTTAAGAGGAATCTGAAGTAGTATGTTTAAGAGCAATATGAAGTAATATGTTTAAGAGGAATATAAAGTAGTATGTTTATGAGGAATATGAAGTAGTATGTTTAGGAGGAATTTGAAGTAGTATATTTAAGAGGAATATGAAGTAGTATATTTAAGAGGAATATGAAGTAGTATGTTTAAGATGAATATGAAGTAGTATGTTTAAGAGGAATATGAAGTAGTATGTTTAAGAGGTATATGAAGTAGTATATTTAAGAGGAATATGAAGTAGTATGCTTAAGAGGAACCTGAAGTAGTATATTTAAGACGAATATGATGTTGTATGTTTAAGAGGAATATGAAGTAGTATGTTTAAGAGGAATAAGAAGTAGTACTTTTAAGAGGAATATGAAGTAGTATATTTAAGAGGAATATGAAGTAGTACTTTTAAGAGGACTATGAAGAATTATATTTAAGAGGAGAATGAAGTATTATATTTAAGAGGAACATGAAGTAGTATATTTAAGAGGAATATGAAGTAGTGTATTTAAGAGGAATATGAAGTAGTATGTTTAAGAGGAATCTGAAGTAGTATATTTAAGACGAATATGATGTTGTATGTTTAAGAGGAATATGAAGTAGTATGTTTATGTTAAGAGGAATAAGAAGTAGTACTTTTAAGAGGAATATGAAGTAGTATATTTAAGAGGAATATGAAGTAGTATATTTATGAGGAATATGAAGTATTATATTTAAGAGGAGAATGAAGTATTATATTTAAGAGGAATATGAAGTAGTATATTTAAGAGGAATATGAAGTAGTATATTTAAGAGGAATATGAATAAGTATGTTTAAGAGGAATATGAAGTAGTATGTTAAAGAGGTTTAGGAAGTAGTATGTTTAAGATGAATATGAAGAAGTATGTTTAAGACGAATATGAAGTAGTATAGTTAAGAGGAATATGAAGTAGTATGTTTAAGAGGAATATGAAGTAGTATGTTTTAGAGGAATATGAAGTAGTATGTTTAAGAGGAATATGAAGTAGTATATTTAAGAGTAATATGAAGTAGTATGTTTAAGAGGAATCTGAAGTAGTATATTTACTACGAATATGATGTTGTTTGTTTAAGAGGAATATGAAGTATTATGTTTAAGATGAATATGAAGAAGAATGTTTAAGAGGAATATTAAGTAGTATGTATAAGAGGAATATATATTAGTATATTTAAGAGGAATATGAAGTAGTATATTTAAGAGGAATATGAAGTAGTATGTTTAAGAGGAATATGAAGTAGTATATTTAAGAGGAATATGAAGTATTATATTTAAGAGGAATATGAAGTATTATATTTAAGAGGAATATGAAGTAGTATATTTAAGAGGAATATGAACTAGTATATTTAAGAGGAATATGAATAAGTATGTTTAAGAGGAATATGAAGTAGTATGTTTAAGAGGAATATGAAGTAGTATGTTTAAGATGAATATGAAGTAGTATGTTTAAGAGGAATAAGAAGTAGTATTTTTAAGAGGAATATGAAGTAGTATATTTAAGAGGAATATGAAGTAGTATATTTAAGAGGAATATGAAGTATTATATTTAAGAGGAATATGAAGTATTATATTTAAGAGGAATATGAAGTAGTATATTTAAGAGGAATATGAAGTCGTATATTTAAGAGGAATATGAAGTAGTATGTTTAAGAGGAATATGAAGTAGTATGTTTAAGAGGTTATTGAAGCAGTATGTTTAAGATGAATATGAAGTAGTATGTTTAAGAGGAATATGCAGTCATATATTTAAGAGGAATATGCAGTAGTTTATTTAAGAGGAATATGAAGTAGTATGTATAAGAGGAATATGAAGTAGTATGTTTAAGAGGAATATGAAGTAGTATGTTTAAGAGGAATATGAAGTAGTATGTTTAAGAGGAATATGAAGTAGTATGTTTAAGAGGAATACGAAGTAATATATTTAAGAGGAATATGAAGTAGTATGTTTAAGAGGAATATGAAGTAGTATGTTTAAGAGGAATATGCAGTAGTATATTTAAGAGGAATATGAAGTTGTATATTTAAGAGGAATATGAAGTAGTATGTTTAAGGGGAATATGAAGTAGCATATTTAAGAGGAATATGAAGTAGTATATATAAGAGGAATATGAAGTAATATATTTAAGAGGAATATGAAGTAGTATGTTTAAGAGGAATATGAAGTAGCATGTTTAAGAGGAATATGAAGTAGTATGTTTAAGAGGAATATGAAGTAGTATGTTTAAGAGGAATATGAAGTAGTATGTTAAAGAGGAATATGAAGTAGTATGTTTAAGAGGAATATGAAGTAGTATGTTTAAGAGGAATATGAAGTAGAATGTTTAAGAGGAATATGAAGCAGTATATTCAAGAGGAATTTGAAGTAGTATATTTAAGAGGAATATGAAATAGTATGTTTAAGAGGAATATGAAGTAGAATGTTTAAGAGGAATATGAAGTAGTATATTTAAGAGGAATATGAAGTAGTATATTTAAGAGGAATCTGAAGTAGTATGTTTAAGAGGAATATGAAGTAATATGTTTAAGAGGAATATAAAGTAGTATGTTTAAGAGGAATATGAAGTAGTATGTTTAAGAGGAATATTAAGTAGTATATTCAAGAGGAATATGAAATAGTATGTTTAAGATGAATATGAAGTAGTATATTTAAGAGGAATCTGAAGTAGTATGTTTAAGAGGAATATGAAGTAATATGCTTGAGAGGAATATAAAGTAGTATGTTTAAGAGGAATATGAAGTAGTATGTTTAAGAGGTATATGAAGTAGTATATTTAAGAAGAATATGAAGTAGTACATTTAAGAGTAATATGCAGTAGTATATTTAAGAGGAATATGAAGTAGTATGTTTAAGAGGAATATGAAGTAGTATGTTTAAGAGGAATATGAAGTTGTATATTTAAGAAGAATATGAAGTAGTATGTTTAAGATGAATATGAAGTAGTTTGTTTAGGAGGAATATGAAGTAGTATATTTAAGAGGAATATGAAGTTGTATATTTAAGAGGAATATGAAGTAGTATGTTTAAGGGGAATATGAAGTAGCATATTTAAGAGGAATATGAAGTAGTATATATAAGAGGAATATGAAGTAATATATTTAAGAGGTAGTGTATTTAAGAGGAATATGAAGTAGTATGTTTAAGAGGAATATGAATTAATATGTTTAAGAGGAATATAAAGTAGTATGTTTAAGAGGAATATGAAGTAGTATGTTTAAGAGGAATATGAAGTAGTATGTTTAACAGGAATATGAAGTAGTATGTTTAAGAGGAATATGAAGTAGAATGTTTAAGAGGAATATGAAGCAGTATATTCAAGAGGAATTTGAAGTAGTATATTTAAGAGGAATATGAAATAGTATGTTTAAGAGGAATATGAAGTAGAATGTTTAAGAGGAATATGAAGTAGTATATTTAAGAGGAATATGAAGTAGTATATTTAAGAGGAATCTGAAGTAGTATGTTTAAGAGGAATATGAAGTAATATGTTTAAGAGGAATATAAAGTAGTATGTTTAAGAGGAATATGAAGTAGTATGTTTAAGAGGAATATTAAGTAGTATATTCAAGAGGAATATGAAATAGTATGTTTAAGATGAATATGAAGTAGTATATTTAAGAGGAATCTGAAGTAGTATGTTTAAGAGGAATATGAAGTAATATGCTTAAGAGGAATATAGAGTAGTATGTTTAAGAGGAATATGAAGTAGTATGTTTAAGAGGTATATGAAGTAGTATATTTAAGAAGAATATGAAGTAGTACATTTAAGAGTAATATGCAGTAGTATATTTAAGAGGAATATGAAGTAGTATGTTTAAGAGGAATATGAAGTAGTATGTTTAAGAGGAATATGAAGTTGTATATTTAAGAAGAATATGAAGTAGTATGTTTAAGATGAATATGAAGTAGTTTGTTTAGGAGGAATATGAAGTAGTATGGTTAAGAGCAATATGAAGTAGTATGTTTAAAAGGAATATGAAGTAGTATATTTAAGAGGAAAATGAAGTAGTTGTTTAAGAGGATTATGAAGTAGTATATTTAAGAGGAATATGAAGTAGAATGTTTAAGAGGAATATGAAGCAGTATATTCAAGAGGAATATGAAGTAGTATATTTAAGAGGAATATGAAATAGTATGTTTAAGATGAATATGAAGTAGTATATTTAAGAGAAATCTGAAGTAGTATGTTTAAGAGGAATATGAAGTAATATGTTTAAGAAGAATATAAAGTAGTATGTTTAAGAGGAATATGAAGTAGTATGTTTAGGAAGAATATGAAGTAGTATATTTAAGAGGAATATGAAGTAGTATATTTAAGAGGAATATGAAGTAGTATGTTTAAGATGAATATGAAGTAGTATGTTTAAGAGGAATATGAAGTAGTATGGTTAAGAGGAATATGAAGTAGTATGTTTAAAAGGAATATGAAGTAGTATATTTAAGAGGAATATGAAGTAGTATGTTTAAGAGGAATATGAAGTACTATATTTAAGAGGAATATGAAGTAGAATGTTTAAGAGGAATATGAAGCAGTATATTCAAGAGGAATATGAAGTAGTATATTTAAGAGGAATATGAAATAGTATGTTTAAGAGGAATATGAAGTAGAATGTTTAAGAGGAATATGAAGTAGTATATTTAAGAGGAATATGAAGTAGTATGTTTAAGAGGAATATGAAGTAGTATGTTTAAGAGGAATATGAAGTAGTATGTTTAAGAGGAATATGAAGTGGTATGTTTAAGAGGAATATGAAGTAGTATATTTAAGAGGAATATGCAGTAGTATATTTAAGAGGAATATGAAGTAGTATATTTAAGAGGAATATGAAGTAGTATGTGTAAGAGGAATATGAAATAATATGTTTAAGAGAAATATAAAGTAGTATGTTTAAGAGGAATATGAAGTAGTATGTTTAAGAGGTATATGAAGTAGTATATTTAAGAGGAATATGAAGTAGAACATTTAAGAGTAATATGCAGTAGTATATTTAAGAAGAATATGAAGTAGTATGTTTAAGGGGAATATGAAGTAGTGTGTTTTAGAGGAATATGAAGTAGTATGCTTAAGAGGAATATGAAGTAGTATATTTAAGAGGAATATGAGGTAGTATGTTTAAGAGGAATATGAAGTAGTATATATAAGATGAATATGATGTAGTATGTTTAAGAGGAATATGAAGTATTATGTTTAAGATGAATATGAAGTAGTATGTTTAAGAGGAATATTAAGTAGTATGCTTAAGAGGAATATATATTAGTATATTTTAGAGGAATATGAAGTAGTATGTTTAAGAAGAATATGAGGTATTATGTTGAAGAGGAATATGAAGTAGTATGTTTAAGAGGAATATGAAGTAGTATATTTAAGAGGAATACGAAGTAGTATATTTAAGAGGAATATGAAGTAGTATGTTTAAGAGGAATATGAAGTAGTATATTTAAGAGGAATATGAAGTATTATATTTAAGAGGAATATGAAGTATTATATTTAAGAGTAATATGAAGTAGTATATTTAAGAGGAATTTGAAGTAGTATATTTAAGAGGAATATGAAGTAGTATGTTTACGAGGAATATGAAGTAGTATGTTTAAGAGGAATATGAAGTAGTATGTTTAAGATGAATATGAAGTAGTATGTTTAAGAGGAATATTAAGTTGTATACTTAAAAGGAATATGAAGTAGTATATTTAAGAGGAATATGAAGTAGTATGTTTAAGAGGAATATGAAGAAGTATGTATAAGAGGAATATGAAGTAGTATATTTAAGAGGAATATGAAGTAGTACATTTAAGAGTAATATACAGTTGTATATTCAAGAGGAATATGAAGTAGTATGTTTAAGAGAAATATGAAGTAGTAAGTTTAAAAGGAATATGAAGTAGTATATTTAAGAGGAATATGAAGAAGTATGCTTAAGAGGAATATGAAGTAGTATATTTAAGAGGAATATGAAGTAGAATGTTTAAGAAGAATATGAAGCAGTATATTCAAGAGGAATATGAAGTAGTATATTTAAGAGGAATATGAAATAGTATGTTTAAGAGGAATATGAAGTAGAATGTTCAAGAGGAATATGAAGTAGTATATTTAAGAGGAATATGAAGTAGTATGTTTAAGAGGATTATGAAGCAGTATGTTTAAGAGGTATATGAAGTAGTATGTTTAAGAGGAATATGAAGTGTTATGTTTAAGAGGAATATGAAGTAGTATATTTAAGAGGAATATGCAGTAGTATATTTAAGAGGAATATGAAGTAGTATATTTAAGAGGAATATGAAGTAGTATGTTTAAGAGGAATATGAAGTAGTATGTTTAAGAGGAATATGAAGTAGTATGTTTAAGAGGAATATATATTAGTATATTTTAGAGGAATATGAAGTAGTATGTTTAAGAAGAATATGAGGTATTATGTTGAAGAGGAATATGAAGTAGTATGTTTAAGAGGAATATGAAGTAGTATATTTAAGAGGAATACGAAGTAGTATATTTAAGAGGAATATGAAGTAGTATGTTTAAGAGGAATAAGAAGTAGTATATTTAAGAGGAATATGAAGTATTATATTTAAGAGGAATATGAAGTATTATATTTAAGAGGAATATGAAGTAGTATATTTAAGAGGAATTTGAAGTAGTATATTTAAGAGGAATATGAAGTAGTATGTTTAAGAGGAATATGAAGTAGTATGTTTAAGAGGAATATGAAGTAGTATGTTTAAGAGGTATATGAAGTAGTATGTTTAAGAGGAATATGAAGTGGTATGTTTAAGAGGAATATGAAGTAGTATATTTAAGAGGAATATGCAGTAGTATATTTAAGAGGAATATGAAGTAGTATATTTAAGAGGAATATGAAGTAGTATGTTTAAGAGGAATATGAAGTTGTATGTTTAAGAGGAATATGAAGTAGTATGTTTAAGAGGAATATGAAATAGTGTGTTTAAGAGGAATATGAAGTAGAATTTTTAAGAGGAATATGAAGTAGTATGTTTAAGAGGAATATGAAGTAGTGTATTTAAGAGGAATATGAAGTAGTATGTTTAAGAGGAATATGAATTAATATGTTTAAGAGGAATATAAAGTAGTATGTTTAAGAGGAATATGAAGTAGTATGTTTAAGAGGTATATGAAGTATTATATTTAAGAGGAATATGAAGTAGTACATTTAAGAGTAATATGCAGTAGTATATTTAAGAGGAATATGAAGTAGTATGTTTAAGAGGAATATGAAGTAGTATATTTAGGAGGAATATGAAGTATTATGTTTAAGAGGAATATGAAGTAGTATGTTTTAGAGGAATATGAAGTAGTATGTTTAAGAGAAATATGAAGTAGTATATTTAAGAGGAATATGAAGTAGTATGTTTAAGAGGAATATGAAGTAGTATATATAAGATGAATATGATGTTGTATGTTTAAGAGGAATATGAAGTATTATGTTTAAGATGAATATGAAGTAGTATGTTTAAGAGGAATATTAAGTAGTATGTTTAAGAGAAATATATATTAGTATATTTTAGAGGAATATGAAGTAGTATGTTTAAGAGGAATATGAGGTATTATGTTTAAGAGGAATATGAAGTAGTATGTTTAAGAGGAATAAGAAGTAGTATGTTTAAGAGGAATATGAAGTAGTATATTTAAGAGGAATACGAAGTAGTATATTTAAGAGGAATATAAAGTAGTATGTTTAAGAGGAAAATGAAGTAGTATATTTAAGAGGAATATGAAGTATTATATTTAAGAGGAATATGAAGTATTATATTTAAGAGGAATATGAAGTAGTATATTTAAGAGGAATATGAAGTAGTATATTTAAGAGGAATATGAAGTAGTATGTTTAAGAGGAATATGAAGTAGTATGTTTAAGAGGAATATGAAGTAGTATGTTTAAGATGAATATGAAGTATTATGTTTAAGAGGAATATGAAGTCGTATATTTAAGAGAAATATGCAGTAGTTTATTTAAGAGGAATATGAAGTAGTATGTTTAAGAGGAATATGAAGTAGTATGTTTAAGAGGAATATGAAGTAGTATGTTTAAGAAGAACATGAAGTAGTATGTTTAAGAGGAATATGAAGTATTATATTTAAGAGGAATATGAAGTAGTATGTTTAAGAGGAATATGAAGTAGTATGTTTAAGAAGAATATGCAGTAGTATATTTAAGAGGAATATGAAGTAGTATATTTAAGAGGAATATGAAGTAGTGTGTTTCAGAGGAATATTAAGTTGAATTTTTAAGAGGAATATGAAGTAGTATGTTTAAGAGGAATATGAAGTAGTATGTTAAAGAGGAATATGAAGTAGTATGTTTAAGAGAAATATGAAGTAGTATATTTAAGAGGAATATGAAGTAGTATATTTAAGAGGAATATGAAGTAGTATATTTAAGAGGAATATGAAGTAGTTTATTTAAGAGGAATATGGAGTAGTATGTTAAGAGGAATATGAAGTAGTATATTTAAGAGTAATATGCAGTAGTATATTTAAGAGGAATATGAAGTAGTATGTTTAAGAGGAATATGAACTAGTATGTTTAAGAGGAATATGAAGTAGTATGTTTAACAAGAATATGAAGTAGTATATTTAAGAGGAATATGAAGTAGTACTTTTAAGAGGAATATGAAGTAGTATATTTAAGAGGAATATGAAGTATTATGTTAAAGAGGAATATGAAGTAGTATGT
The DNA here is from genome assembly GCA_958298945.1 of Atherix ibis. Classification (NCBI taxonomy): domain Eukaryota; kingdom Metazoa; phylum Arthropoda; class Insecta; order Diptera; family Athericidae; genus Atherix; species Atherix ibis. Next base: position 593,203 of record CATQJD010000064.1, on the reverse strand, counting down.
TTAAGAGTAATATGAAGTAGTATATTTAAGAGGAATATGAAGTAGTATGTTGCAGAGGAATATGAACTATTATATTTAAGAGGAATATGAAGTAGTATGTTAAAGAGGAATATGAAGTAGTATGTTTAAGAGGAATATGAAGTAGTTTGCTTACGAGTTATATGAAGTAGTATATTTAAGAGGAATATGAAGTAGAATGTTTAAGAGGAATATGAAGTAGTATGTTTAAGAGGAATATGAAGTAATATGTTTAAGAGGAATATAAAGTAGTATGTTTAAGGGGAATATGAAGTAGTATGTTTAAGAGGTATAGGAAGTAGTATATTTAAGAGGAATATGAAGTAGTACATTTAAGAGTAATATGCAGTAGTATATTTAAGAGGAATATGAAGTAGTATGTTTAAGAGGAATATGAAGTAGTATGTTTAAGAGGAATATGAAATAGTATGTTTAACAGGAATATGAAGTAGTATATTTAAGAGGAATATAAAGTAGTATTTTTAAGAGGAATATGAAGTAGTATATTTAAGAGGAATATGTAGTATTATGTTAAAGAGGAATATGAAGTAGTATTTTTAAGAGTAATATGAAGTAGTATCTTTAAGAGGAATATGAAGTAGTATGTTGCAGAGGAATATGAATTATTATATTTAAGAGGAATATGAAGTAGTATGTTAAAGAGGAATATGAAGTAGTATGTTTAAGAGGAATATGAAGTAGTTTGCTTACGAGTTATATGAAGTAGTATATTTAAGAGGAATATGAAGTAGAATGTTTAAGAGGAATATGAAGTAGTATGTTTAAGAGGAATATGAAGTATTATATTTAAGAGGAATATAAAGTTGTATATTTAAGAGGAATATGAAGTAGTATGTTTAAAAGGAATATGAAGTAGTATGTTTAAGAGGAATATGAAGTAGTATGTTTAAGTGGAATATGAAGTAGTATGATTAAGAGGAATATGAAGTAGTAGGTTTAACAGGAATATGAAGTAGTATATTTAAGAGGAATATGAAGTAGTATTTTTAAGAGGAATATGAAGTAGTATATTTAAGAGGAATATGAAGTAGTATGTTTAAGAGGAATATGAAGTAGTATGTTTAAGAGGAATATGAAGTAGTATGTTTAACAGGAATATGAAGTAGTATATTTAAGAGGAATATGAAGTAGTATTTTTAAGAGGAATATGAAGTAGTATATTTAAGAGGAATATGAAGTAGCATGTTTAAGAGGAATATGAAGCAGTATATTTAAGAGGAATATGAAGTAGTATGTTTAAGAGGAATATGAAGTAGTATATTTAAGAGGAATATGAAATAGTATGTTTAAGAGGAATATGAAGTAGTATGTTTAAGAGAAATATGAAGTAGTATATTTAAGAGGAATATGAAGTAGTATGTTTAAGAGGAATATGAAGTAGTACGTTAAAGAGGAATATGAAGTAGTATGTTTAAGAGGAATATGAAGTGGTATGTTTAAGAGGAATATGAAGTAGTATATTTAAGAGGAATACGAAGTAGTATGTTTAAGAGGAATATGAAGTAGTATGTTTAAGAGGAATATGAATTATTATTTTTAAGAGGAATATGAAGTAGTATGTTAAAGAGGAATATGAAGTAGTATGTTTGAGAGGAATATGAAGTAGTTTGTTTAAAAGTTATATGAAGAAGAATATGAAGTAGTATGTTTAAGAGGAATATGAAGTAGTATGTTTAACAGGAATATGAAGTAGTATATTTAAGAGGAATATGAAGTAGTATGTTTAAGAGGAATATGAAATAGTATGTTTAAGACGAATATGAAGTAGTATGTTTAAGAGGAATATAAAGTAGTATATTTAAGAGGAATATGAAGTAGTATGTTTAAGAGGAATATGAAGTAGTATGTTTAAGAGGAATATGAAGTAGTATGTTTAGCAGGAATATGAAGTAGTATGTTTAAGAGGAATATGAAGTAGTATATTTAAGAGGAATATGCAGTAGTATATTTAAGAGGAATATGAAGTAGTATATTTAAGAGGAATATGAAGTAATATGTTTAAGAGGAATATGAAGTAGTATGTTTAAGAGGAATATGAAGTAGTATGTTTAAGAGGAATATGAAGTAGTATGTTTAAGAGGAATATGAAGTAGTATATTCAAGAGGAATATGAAGTAGTATGTTTAAGATGAATATGAAGTAATATATTTAAGAGGAATATGAAGTAGTATATTTAAGAGGAATATGAAGTAGTATGTTTAATAGGAATATGAAGTAGTATGTTTAAGAGGAATATGAAGTAGTATGTTTAAGAGGAATATGAAGTAGTATGTTTAAGAGGAATATGAAGTATTATATTTAAGAGGAATATGAAGTAGTATGTTAAAGAGAAATATGAAGTAGTATGTTTAAGAGGAATATGAAGTAGTTTGTTTAAGAGTTATATGAAGTAGTATATTTAAGAGGAATATGAAGTAGTATGTTTAAGAGGAATATGAAGTGGTATGTTTAAGAGGAATATGAAGTAGTATATTTAAGAGGAATACGAAGTAGTATGTTTAAGAGGAATATGAAGTAGTATGTTTAAGAGGAATATGAATTATTATTTTTAAGAGGAATATGAAGTAGTATGTTAAAGAGGAATATGAAGTAGTATGTTTGAGAGGAATATGAAGTAGTTTGTTTAAAAGTTATATGAAGAAGAATATGAAGTAGTATGTTTAAGAGGAATATGAAGTAGTATGTTTAACAGGAATATGAAGTAGTATATTTAAGAGGAATATGAAGTAGTATGTTTAAGAGGAATATGAAATAGTATGTTTAAGACGAATATGAAGTAGTATGTTTAAGAGGAATATAAAGTAGTATATTTAAGAGGAATATGAAGTAGTATGTTTAAGAGGAATATGAAGTAGTATGTTTAAGAGGAATATGAAGTAGTATGTTTAGCAGGAATATGAAGTAGTATGTTTAAGAGGAATATGAAGTAGTATATTTAAGAGGAATATGCAGTAGTATATTTAAGAGGAATATGAAGTAGTATATTTAAGAGGAATATGAAGTAATATGTTTAAGAGGAATATGAAGTAGTATGTTTAAGAGGAATATGAAGTAGTATGTTTAAGAGGAATATGAAGTAGTATGTTTAAGAGGAATATGAAGTAGTATATTCAAGAGGAATATGAAGTAGTATGTTTAAGATGAATATGAAGTAATATATTTAAGAGGAATATGAAGTAGTATATTTAAGAGGAATATGAAGTAGTATGTTTAATAGGAATATGAAGTAGTATGTTTAAGAGGAATATGAAGTAGTATGTTTAAGAGGAATATGAAGTAGTATGTTTAAGAGGAATATGAAGTATTATATTTAAGAGGAATATGAAGTAGTATGTTAAAGAGAAATATGAAGTAGTATGTTTAAGAGGAATATGAAGTAGTTTGTTTAAGAGTTATATGAAGTAGTATATTTAAGAGGAATATGAAGTAGTATGTTTAAGAGGAATATGAAGTAGTATGTTTAAGAGGAATATGAAGTATTATATTTAAGATGAATATAAAGTAGTATATTTAAGAGGAATATGAAGTAGTATGTTAAAGAGGAATATGAAGTAGTATGTTTTAGAGGAATATGAAGTAGTATGTTTAAGAGGGATATGAAGTAGTATGTTTAAGAGGAATATGAAGTAGCATGTTTAAGAGGAATATGAAGTATTATAACTAAGAGGAATATAAAGTAGTATATTTAAGAGGAATATGAAGTAGTATGTTAAAGAGGAATATGAAGTAGTATGTTTAAGAGGAATATGAAGTAGTTTGTTTAAGAGTTATATAAAGTAGTATATTTAAGAGGAATATGCAGTAGTATGTTTAAAAGGAATATGAAGTAGTATATTTAAGAGGAACATGAAGTAGTATGTTTAAGAGGAATATGAAATAGTATGTTTAAGACGAATATGAAGTAGTATGTTTAAGAGGAATATGAAGTAGTATATTTAAGAGGAATATGAAGTAGTATGTTTAAGAGGAATATGAAGTAGTATGTTTAAGAGGAATATGAAGTACTATGTTTAACAGCAATATGAAGTAGTATGTTTAAGAGGAATATGAAGTAGTATATTTAAGAGGAATATGCAGAAGTATATTTAAGAGGAATATGAAGTAGTATATTTAAGAGGAATATGAAGTAATATGTTTAAGAGGAATATGAAGTAGTATGTTTAAGAGGAATATGAAGTAGTATGTTTAAGAGGAATATGAAATAATATGTTTAAGAGGAATGTGAAGTAGTATGCTTAAGAGGATTATGAAGTAGTATGTTTAAGAGGAATATGATGTAGTATGTTTAACAGGAATATGAAGTAGTATGTTTAAGAGGAATATGAAGTAGTATATTGAAGAGGAATATGCAGTGGTATATTTAAGAGGAATATGAAGTAGTATATTTAAGAGGAATATGAAGTAACATGTTTACGAGGAATATGAAGTAGTATGTTTAAGAGGAATATGAAGTAGTATGTTTAAGAGGAATATGAAGTAGTATGTTTAAGAGGAATATGAAGTAGTATATTTAAGAGGAATATGAAGTATTATGTTTAAGATGAATATGAAGTAGTATATTTAAGAGCAATATGAAGTAGTATGTTCAAGAGGAATATGAAGTAATATGTTTAAGAGGTATATAAAGTAGTATGTTTAAGAGGAATATGAAGTAGTATGTTTAAGAGGTATATGAAGTAGTATATTTAAGAGGAATATGAAGTAGTACATTCAAGAGTAATATGCAGTAGTATATTTAAGAGGAATATGAAGAAGTATGTTTAAGAGGAATATGAAGTAGTATATTTAAGAGGAATATGAAGTAGTATGTTTAAGAGGAATATGAAGTAGTATGTTTAAGAAGAATATGAAGTAGTATGTTTAACAGGAATATGAAGTAGTATATTTAAGAGGTAAATGAAGTAGTATTTTTAAATGGAATATGAAGTAGCATATTTAAGAGGAATATGAAGTAGCATGTTTAAGAGGAATATGAAGCAGTATATTTAATAGGAATATGAAGTAGTATGTTTAAGAGGAATATGAAGTAGTATATTTAGGAGGAATATGACGTAGTATGTTTAAGAGGAATATGAAGTAGTATATTTAAGAGGAATATGAAGTAGTATGTTTAAGAGGAATATGAAGTAGTATGTTAAAGAGGAATATGAAGTAGTATGTTTAAGAGGAATATGAAGTAGTATGTTTAAGAGGAATATGAAGTAGTATATTTATGAGGAATACGAAGTAGTATGTTTAAGAGGAATATGAAGTAGTATGTTAAAGAGGAATATGAAGTAGTATGTTTAAGAGGAATATGATGTAGTATGTTTAAGAGGAATATGAAGTAGTATATTTATGAGGAATACGAAGTAGTATGTTTAAGAGGAATATGAAGTAGTATGTTTAAGAGGAATATGAAGTAGTACATTTAAGAGTAACATGCAGTAGTATATTTAAGAGGAATATGAAGTAGTATGTTTAAGAGGAATATAAAGTAGTATGTTTAAGAGGAATATGAAGTAGTGTGTTTAACAGGAATATGAAGTAGTATATTTAAGAGGAATATGAAGTAGTATTTTTAAGGGGAATATGAAGTAGTATATTTAAGAGGAATATGAAGTATTATGTTAAAGAGGAATATGAAGTAGTATGTTTAAGAGTAATATGAAGTAGTATGTTTAAGAGGAATATGAAGTAGTATGTTGAAGAGGAATATGAATTATTATATTTAAGAGGAATATGAAGTAGTATGTTAAAGAGGAATATGAAGTAGTATGTTTAAGAGGAATATGAAGCAGTTTGCTTACGAGTTATATGAAGTAGTATATTTAAGAGGAATATGAAGTAGAATGTTTAAGAGGAATATGAAGTAGTATGTTTAAGAGGAATATGAAGTATTATATTTAAGAGGAATATAAAGTAGTATATTTAAGATGAATATGAAGCAGTATGTTTAAAAGGAATATGAAGTAGTATGTTTAAGAGGAATATGAAGTAGTATGTTTAAGTGGAATATGAAGTAGTATGATTAAGAGGAATATGAAGTAGTAGGTTTAACAGGAATATGAAGTAGTATATTTAAGAGGAATATGAAGTAGTATTTTTAAGAGGAATATGAAGTGGTATATTTAAGAGGAATATGAAGTAGTATGTTTAAGAGGAATGTGAAATAGTATGTTTAAGAGGAATATGAAGTAGTATGTTTAACAGGAATATGAAGTAGTATATTTAAGAGGAATATGAAGTAGTATTTTTAAGAGGAATATGAAGTAGTATATTTAAGGGGAATATGAAGTAGCATGTTTAAGAGGAATATGAAGCAGTATATTTAAGAGGAATATGAAGTAGTATGTTTAAGAGGAATATGAAGTAGTATATTTAAGAGGAATATGAAATAGTATGTGTAAGAGGAATATGAAGTAGTATGTTTAAGAGGAATATGTAGTAGTATATTTAAGAGGAATATGAAGTAGTATGTTTAAGAGGAATATGAAGTAGTACGTTAAAGAGGAATATGAAGTAGTATGTTTAAGAGGAATATGAAGTGGTATGTTTAAGAGGAATATGAAGTAGTATATTTAAGAGGAATACGAAGTAGTATGTTTAAGAGGAATATGAAGTAGTATGTTTAAGAGGAATATGAAGTATTATTTTTAAGAGGATAATGAAGTAGTATGTTAAAGAGGAATATGAAGTAGTATGTTTAAGAGGAATATGAAGTAGTTTGTTTAAAAGTTATATGAAGAAGTATATTTAAGAAGAATATGAAGTAGTATGTTTAAGAGGAATATGAAGTAGTATGTTTAAGAGGAATATGAACTATTATATTTAAGAGGAATATAAAGTAGTATATTTAAGAGGAATATGAAGTAGTATGTTAAAGAGGAATATGAAGTAGTATGTTTTAGAGGCATATGAAGGAGTATGTTTAAGAGGGATATGAAGTAGTATGTTTAAGAGGAATATGAAGTAGCATGTTTAAGAGGAATATGAAGTATTATATTTAAGAGGAATATAAAGTAGTATATTTAAGAGGAATATGAAGTAGTATGTTAAAGAGGAATATGAATTAGTATGTTTAAGAGGAATATGAAGTAGTTTGTTTAAGAGTTAAATGAAGTAGTATATTTAAGAGGAATATGCAGTAGTATGTTTAAAAGGAATATGAAGTAGTATATTTAAGTGGAATATGAAGTAGTATGTTTAAGAGGAATATGAAATAGTATGTTTAAGACGAATATGAAGTAGTATGTTTAGGAGGAATATGAAGTAGTATATTTAAGAGGAATATGAAGTAGTATGTTTAAGAGGAATATGAAGTAGTATGTTTAAGAGGAATATGAAGTAGTATGTTTAGCAGGAATATGAAGTAGTATGTTTAAAAGGAATATGAAGTAGTATATTTAAGAGGAATATGCAGTAGTATATTTAAGAGGAATATGAAGTAGTATGTTTAAGAGGAATATGAAGTAGTATGTTTAAGAGGAATATGAAGTAGTATGTTTAAGAGGAATATGAAGCAGTATGTTTAAGAGGAATATGAAGTATTATATTTAAGAGGAATATGAAGTAGTATGTTAAAGAGAAATATGAAGTAGTATGTTTAAGAGGAATATGAAGTAGTTTGTTTAAGAGTTATATGAAGTAGTATATTTAAGAGGAATATGAAGTAGTATGTTTAAGAGGAATATGAAGTAGTATGTTTAAGAGGAATATGAAGTATTATATTTAAGATGAATATAAAGTAGTATATTTAAGAGGAACATAAAGTAGTATGTAAAAGAGGAATATGAAGTAGTATGTTTTAGAGGAATATGAAGTAGTATGTTTAAGAGGGATATGAAGTAGTATGTTTAAGAGGAATATGAAGTAGCATGTTTAAGAGGAATATGAAGTAGTATGTTTTAGAGGAATATGAAGTAGTATGTTTAAGAGGGATATGAAGTAGTATGTTTAAGAGGAATATGAAGTAGCATGTTTAAGAGGAATATGAAGTATTATATTTAAGTGGAATATAAAGTAGTATATTTAAGAGGAATATGAAGTAGTATGTTAAAGAGGAATATGAAGTAGTATGTTTAAGAGGAATATGAAGTAGTTTGTTTAAGAGTTATATGAAGTAGTATATTTAAGAGGAATATGCAGTAGTATGTTTAAAATGAATATGAAGTAGTATATTTAAGAGGAATATGAAGTAGTATGTTTAAGAGGAATATGAAATAGTATATTTAAGACGAATATGAAGTAGTATGTTTAAGAGGAATATGAAGTAGTATATTTAAGAGGAATATGAAGTAGTATGTTTAAGAGGAATATGAAGTAGTATGTTTAAGAGGAATATGAAGTAGTATGTTTAACAGCAATATGAAGTAGTATGTTTAAGAGGAATATGAAGTAGTATATTTAAGGTGAATATGCAGTAGTATATTTAAGAGGAATATGAAATAGTATACTTAAGAGGAATATGAAGTAATATGTTTAAGAGGAATATGAAGTAGAATGTTTAAGAAGAATATGAAGTAGTATGTTTAAGAGGAATATGAAGTAGTATGTTTAAGAGGAATATGAAGTAGTATATTCAAGAGGAATATGAAGTAGTATGTTTAAGATGAAGATGAAGTAGTATATTTAAGAGGAATATGAAGTAGTATATTTAAAAGGAATATGAAGTAGTATGTTTAAGAGGAATATGAAGTAGTATGTTTAAGAGGAATATGAAATAGTATGTTTAAGAGGAATATGAAGTTGTACATTTAAGAGGAATATGAAGAAGTATATTTAAGAGGAATATGAAGTAGTATATTTAAGAGGAATATGAAGTAGTATGTTTAAGAGGAATATGAAGTAGTATATTTAAGAGGAATATGAAGTAGTATGTTTAAGAGGATTATGAAGTAGTATGTTTAAGAGGAATATGATGTAGTATGTTTAACAGGAATATGAAGTAGTATGTTTAAGAGGAATATGAAGTAGTATATTTAAGAGGAATATGCAGTGGTATATTTAAGAGGAATATGAAGTAGTATATTTAAGAGGAATATGAAGTAATATGTTTAAGAGGAATATGAAGTAGTATGTTTAAGAGGAATATGAAGTAGTATGTTTAAGAGGAATATGAAGTAGTATGTTTAAGAGGAATATGAAATAGTATATTTAAGAGGAATATGAAGTAGTATGTTTAAGATGAATATGAAGTAGTATATTTAAGAGCAATATGAAGTAGTATGTTCAAGAGGAATATGAAGTAATATGTTTAAGAGATAATAAAGTAGTATGTTTAAGAGGAATATGAAGTAGTATGTTTAAGAGGTATATGAAGTAGTATATTTAAGACGAATATGAAGTAGTACATTTAAGAGGAATATGAAGTAGTATGTTTAAGAGGAATATGAAGTAGTATGTTAAAGAGGAATATGAAGTAGTATGTTTAAGAGGAATATGAAGTAGTATGTTTAAGAGGAATATGAAGTAGTATATTTAAGAGGAATATGAAGTAGTATGTTAAAGAGGAATATGAAGTAGTATGTTTTAGAGGCATATGAAGGAGTATGTTTAAGAGGGATATGAAGTAGTATGTTTAAGAGGAATATGAAGTAGCATGTTTAAGAGGAATATGAAGTATTATATTTAAGAGGAATATGAAGTAGTATGTTAAAGAGAAATATGAAGTAGTATGTTTAAGAGGAATATGAAGTAGTTTGCTTAAGAGTTATATGAAGTAGTATATTTAAGAGGAATATGAAGTAGTATGTTTAAGAGGAATATGAAGTAGTATATTTAAGAGGAATATGCAGTAGTATATTAAAGAGGAATATGAAGTTGTATGTTTAAGAGGAATATGAAGTAGTATGTTTAAGAGGAATATGAAGTAGTATGTTTAAGAGGAATATGAAGCAGTATGTTTAAGAGGAATATGAAGTATTATATTTAAGAGGAATATGAAGTAGTATATTTAAGAGGAATATGCAGTGGTATATTTAAGAGGAATATGAAGTAGTATATTTAAGAGGAATATGAAGTAATATGTTTAAGAGGAATATGAAGTAGTATGTTTAAGAGGAATATGAAGTAGTATGTTTAAGAGGAATATGAAGTAGTATGTTTAAGAGGAATATGAAGTAGTATATTTAAGAGGAATATGAAGTAGTATGTTTAAGATGAATATGAAGTAGTATATTTAAGAGCAATATGAAGTAGTATGTTCAAGAGGAATATGAAGTAATATGTTTAAGAGGTAATAAAGTAGTATGTTTAAGAGGAATATGAAGTAGTATGTTTAAGAGGTATATGAAGTAGTATATTTAAGACGAATATGAAGTAGTACATTTAAGAGGAATATGAAGTAGTATGTTTAAGAGGAATATGAAGTAGTATGTTAAAGAGGAATATGAAGTAGTATGTTTAAGAGGAATATGAAGTAGTATGTTTAAGAGGAATATGAAGTAGTATATTTAAGAGGAATATGAAGTAGTATGTTAAAGAGGAATATGAAGTAGTATGTTTTAGAGGCATATGAAGGAGTATGTTTAAGAGGGATATGAAGTAGTATGTTTAAGAGGAATATGAAGTAGCATGTTTAAGAGGAATATGAAGTATTATATTTAAGAGGAATATGAAGTAGTATGTTAAAGAGAAATATGAAGTAGTATGTTTAAGAGGAATATGAAGTAGTTTGTTTAAGAGTTATATGAAGTAGTATATTTAAGAGGAATATGAAGTAGTATGTTTAAGAGGAATATGAAGTAGTATATTTAAGAGGAATATGAAGTAGTATGTTAAAGAGGAATATGAAGTAGTATGTTTTAGAGGCATATGAAGGAGTATGTTTAAGTAGGATATGAAGTAGTATGTTTAAGAGGAATATGAAGTAGCATGTTTAAGAGGAATATGAAGTATTATATTTAAGAGGAATATGAAGTAGTATGTTAAAGAGAAATATGAAGTAGTATGTTTAAGAGGAATATGAAGTAGTTTGTTTAAGAGTTATATGAAGTAGTATATTTAAGAGGAATATGAAGTAGTATGTTTAAGAGGAATATGAAGTAGTATATTTAAGAGGAATATGCAGTAGTATATTTAAGAGGAATATGAAGTAGTATGTTTAAGAGAAATATGAAGTAGTATGTTTAAGAGGAATATGAAGTAGTATGTTTAAGAGGAATATGAAGTAGTATATTCAAGAGGAATATGAAGTAGTATGTTTAAGATGAAGATGAAGTAGTATATTTAAGAGGAATATGAAGTAGTATATTTAAGAGGAATATGAAGTAGTATGTTTAAGAGGAATATGAAGTAGTATGTTTAAGAGGAATATGAAGTAGTATGTTTAAGAGGAATATGAAATAGTATGTTAAAGAGGAATATGAAGTTGTACATTTAAGAGGAATATGAAGAAGTATATTTAAGAGGAATATGAAGTAGTATATTTAAGAGGAATATGAAGTAGTATGTTTAAGAGGAATATGAAGTAGTATATTTAAGAGGAATATGAAGTACTATGTTTAAGAGGATTATGAAGTAGTATGTTTAAGAGGAATATGATGTAGTATGTTTAACAGGAATATGAAGTAGTATGTTTAAGAGGAATATGAAGTAGTATATTTAAGAGGAATATGCAGTGGTATATTTAAGAGGAATATGAAGTAGTATATTTAAGAGGAATATGAAGTAATATGTTTAAGAGGAATATGAAGTAGTATGTTTAAGAGGAATATGAAGTAGTATGTTTAAGAGGAATATGAAGTAGTATGTTTAAGAGGAATATGAAGTAGTATATTTAAGAGGAATATGAAGTAGTATGTTTAAGATTAATATGAAGTAGTATATTTAAGAGCAATATGAAGTAGTATGTTCAAGAGGAATATGAAGTAATATGTTTAAGAGGTAATAAAGTAGTATGTTTAAGAGGAATATGAAGTAGTATGTTTAAGAGGTATATGAAGTAGTATATTTAAGACGAATATGAAGTAGTACATTTAAGAGTAATATGCAGTATTATATTTAAGAGGAATATGAAGTAGTATGTTTAAGAGGAATATGAAGTAGTATATTTAAGAGGAATATGAAGTAGTATGTTTAAGAGGAATATGAAGTAGTATGTTTAAGAAGAATATGAAGTAGTATGTTTAACAGGAATATTAAGTAGTATATTTAAGAGGAAAATGAAGTAGTATTTTTAAATGGAATATGAAGTAGCATATTTAAGAAGAATATGAAGTAGCATGTTTAAGAGGAATATGAAGCAGTATATTTAAAAGGAATACGAAGTAGTATGTTTAAGAGGAATATGAAGTAGTATATTTAGGAGGAATATAACGTAGTATGTTTAAGAGGAATATGAAGTAGTATATTTAAGAGGAATATGAAGTAGTATGTTTAAGAGGAATATGAAGTAGTATGTTAAAGAGGAATATGAAGTAGTATGTTTAAGAGGAATATGAAGTAGTATGTTTAAGAGGAATATGAAGTAGTATATTTAAGAGGAATATGAAGTAGTATGTAAAAGAGGAATATGAAGTAGTATGTTTTAGAGGCATATGAAGGAGTATGTTTAAGAGGGATATGAAGTAGTATGTTTAAGAGGAATATGAAGTAGCATGTTTAAGAGGAATATGAAGTATTATATTTAAGAGGAATATAAAGTAGTATATTTAAGAGGAATATGAAGTAGTATGTTAAAGAGGAATATGAATTAGTATGTTTAAGAGGAATATGAAGTAGTTTGTTTAAGAGTTAAATGAAGTAGTATATTTAAGAGGAATATGCAGTAGTATGTTTAAAAGGAATATGAAGTAGTATATTTAAGAGGAATATGAGGTAGTATGTTTAAGAGGAATATGAAATAGTATGTTTAAGACGAATATGAAGTAGTATGTTTAAGAGGAATATGAAGTAGTATATTTAAGAGGAATATGAAGTAGTATGTTTAAGAGGAATATGAAGTAGTATGTTTAAGAGGAATATGAAGTAGTATGTTTAGCAGGAATATGAAGTAGTATGTTTAAGAGGAATATGAAGTAGTATATTTAAGAGGAATATGCAGTAGTATATTTAAGAGGAATATGAAGTAGTATGTTTAAGAGGAATATGAAGTAATATGTTTAAGAGGAATATGAAGTAGTATGTTTAAGAGGAATATGAAGCAGTATGTTTAAGAGGAATATGAAGTATTATATTTAAGAGGAATATGAAGTAGTATGTTAAAGAGAAATATGAAGTAGTATGTTTAAGAGGAATATGAAGTAGTTTGTTTAAGAGTTATATGAAGTAGTATATTTAAGAGGAATATGAAGTAGTATGTTTAAGAGGAATATGAAGTAGTATGTTTAAGAGGAATATGAAGTATTATATTTAAGATGAATATAAAGTAGTATATTTAAGAGGAACATGAAGTAGTATGTAAAAGAGAATATGAAGTAGTATGTTTTAGAGGAATATGAAGTAGTATGTTTAAGAGGGATATGAAGTAGTATGTTTAAGAGGAATATGAAGTAGCATGTTTAAGAGGAATATGAAGTATTATATTTAAGAGGAATATAAAGTAGTATATTTAAGAGGAATATGAAGTAGTATGTTAAAGAGGAATATGAAGTAGTATGTTTAAGAGGAATATGAAGTAGTTTGTTTAAGAGTTATATGAAGTAGTATATTTAAGAGGAATATGCAGTAGTATGTTTAAAATGAATATGAAGTAGTATATTTAAGAGGAATATGAAGTAGTATGTTTAAGAGGAATATGAAATAGTATGTTTAAGACGAATATGAAGTAGTATGTTTAAGAGGAATATGAAGTAGTATATTTAAGAGGAATATGAAGTAGTATGTTTAGCAGGAATATGAAGTAGTATGTTTAAGAGGAATATGAAGTAGTATATTTAAGAGGAATATGCAGTAGTATATTTAAGAGGAATATGAAGTAGTATGTTTAAGAGGAATATGAAGTAATATGTTTAAGAGGAATATGAAGTAGTATGTTTAAGAGGAATATGAAGCAGTATGTTTAAGAGGAATATGAAGTATTATATTTAAGAGGAATATGAAGTAGTATGTTAAAGAGAAATATGAAGTAGTATGTTTAAGAGGAATATGAAGTAGTTTGTTTAAGAGTTATATGAAGTAGTATATTTAAGAGGAATATGAAGTAGTATGTTTAAGAGGAATATGAAGTAGTATGTTTAAGAGGAATATGAAGTATTATATTTAAGATGAATATAAAGTAGTATATTTAAGAGGAACATGAAGTAGTATGTAAAAGAGAATATGAAGTAGTATGTTTTAGAGGAATATGAAGTAGTATGTTTAAGAGGGATATGAAGTAGTATGTTTAAGAGGAATATGAAGTAGCATGTTTAAGAGGAATATGAAGTATTATATTTAAGAGGAATATAAACTAGTATATTTAAGAGGAATATGAAGTAGTATGTTAAAGAGGAATATGAAGTAGTATGTTTAAGAGGAATATGAAGTAGTTTGTTTAAGAGTTATATGAAGTAGTATATTTAAGAGGAATATGCAGTAGTATGTTTAAAATGAATATGAAGTAGTATATTTAAGAGGAATATGAAGTAGTATGTTTAAGAGGAATATGAAATAGTATGTTTAAGCCGAATATGAAGTAGTATGTTTAAGAGGAATATGAAGTAGTATATTTAAGAGGAATATGAAGTAGTATGTTTAAGAGGAATATGAAGTAGTATGTTTAAGAGGAATATGAAGTAGTATGTTTAACAGCAATATGAAGTAGTATGTTTAAGAGGAATATGAAGTAGTATGTTTAAGAGGAATATGAAGTAGTATATTCAAGAGGAATATGAAGTAGTATGTTTAAGATGAAGATGAAGTAGTATATTTAAGAGGAATATGAAGTAGTATATTTAAGAGGAATATGAAATAGTATGTTTAAGAGGAATATGAAGTAGTATGTTTAAGAGGAATATGAAGTAGCATGTTTAAGAGGAATATGAAATAGTATGTTTAAGAGGAATATGAAGTAGTATATTTAAGAGGAATATGAAGTAGTATGTTTAAGAGGATTATGAAGTAGTATGTTTAAGAGGAATATGATGTAGTATGTTTAACAGGAATATGAAGTAGTATGTTTAAGAGGAATATGAAGTAGTATATTTAAGAGGAATATGCAGTGGTATATTTAAGAGGAATATGAAGTAGTATATTTAAGAGGAATATGAAGTAATATGTTTAAGAGGAATATGAAGTAGTATGTTTAAGAGGAATATGAAGTAGTATGTTTAAGAGGAATATGAAGTAGTATGTTTAAGAGGAATATGAAGTAGTATATTTAAGAGGAATATGAAGTAGTATGTTTAAGATGAATATGAAGTAGTATATTTAAGAGCAATATGAAGTAGTATGTTCAAGAGGAATATGAAGTAATATGTTTAAGATGTATATAAAGTAGTATGTTTAAGAGGAATATGAAGTAGTATGTTTAAGAGGTATATGAAGTAGTATATTTAAGACGAATATGAAGTAGTACATTTAAGAGTAATATGCAGTAGTATATTTAAGAGGAATATGAAGTAGTATGTTTAAGAGGAATATGAAGTAGTATATTTAAGAGGAATATGAAGTAGTATGTTTAAGAGGAATATGAAGTAGTATGTTTAAGAGGAATATGAAGTAGTATGTTTAAGAGGAAGATGAAGTAGTATGTTTAAGAGGAATATGAAATAGTATGTTTAAGAGGAATATGAAGTTGTACATTTAAGAGGAATATGAAGAAGTATATTTAAGAGGAATATGAAGTAGTACATTTAAGAGGAATATGAAGTAGTATGTTGAAGAGGAATATGAAGTAGTATATTTAAGAGGAATATGAAGTAGTATGTTTAAGAGGATTATGAAGTAGTATGTTTAAGAGGAATATGATGTAGTATGTTTAACAGGAATATGAAGTAGTATGTTTAAGAGGAATATGAAGTAGTATATTTAAGAGGAATATGCAGTGGTATATTTAAGAGGAATATGAAGTAGTATATTTAAGAGGAATATGAAGTAATATGTTTAAGAGGAATATGAAGTAGTATGTTTAAGAGGAATATGAAGTAGTATGTTTAAGAGGAATATGAAGTAGTATGTTTAAGAGGAATATGAAGTAGTATATTTAAGAGGAATATGAAGTAGTATGTTTAAGATGAATATGAAGTAGTATATTTAAGAGCAATATGAAGTAGTATGTTCAAGAGGAATATGAAGTAATATATTTAAGATGTATATAAAGTAGTATGTTTAAGAGGAATATGAAGTAGTATGTTTAAGAGGTATATGAAGTAGTATATTTAAGACGAATATGAAGTAGTACATTTAAGAGTAATATGCAGTAGTATATTTAAGAGGAATATGAAGTAGTATGTTTAAGAGGAATATGAAGTAGTATATTTAAGAGGAATATGAAGTAGTATGTTTAAGAGGAATTGGAAGTAGTATGTTTAAGAATAATATGAAGTAGTATGTTTAACAGGAATATGAAGTAGTATATTTAAGAGGAAAATGAAGTAGTATTTTTAAATGGAATATGAAGTAGCATATTTAAGGGGAATATGAAGTAGTATATTTAAGAGGAATATGAAGTAGTATGTTTAAGATGAATATGAAGTAGTATATTTAAGAGCAATATGAAGTAGTATGTTCAAGAGGAATATGAAGTAATATGTTTAAGATGTATATAAAGTAGTATGTTTAAGAGGAATATGAAGTAGCATGTTTAAGAGGAATATGAAGCAGTATATTTAAAAGGAATATGAAGTAGTATGTTTAAGAGGAATACGAGATAGTATATTTAGGAGGAATATGACGTAGTATGTTTAAGAGGAATATGAAGTAGTATATTTAAGAGGAATATGAAGTAGTATGTTTAAGAGGAATATGAAGTAGTATGTTAAAGAGGAATATGAAGTAGTATATTTATGAGGAATACGAAGTAGTATGTTTAAGAGAAATATGAAGTAGTATGTTTAAGAGGAATATGAAGTAATATATTTAAGAGGAATATGAAGTAGTATGTTAAAGAGGAATATGAAGTAGTATGTTTAAGAGGAATATGAAGTAGTTTGTTTAAGAGTTATATGAAGTAGTATATTTAAGAGGAATACGAAGTAGTATGTTTAAGAGGAATATGAAGTAGTATGTTTAAGAGGAATATGAAGTATTATATTTAAGAGGAATATAAACTAGTATATTTAAGAGGAATATGAAGTAGTATGTTTAAGAGGAATATGAAGTAGTATGTTAAAGAGGAATATGAAGTAGTATGTTTTAGAGGAATATGAAGTAGTATGTTTAAGATAAATATGAAGTAGTATGTTTAAGAGGAATATGAAGTAGTATGTTTAAGTAGAATATACAGTAGTATGTTTAAGAGGAATATGAAGTAGTATATTTAAGAGGAATATGAAGTAGTATATTTAAGAGGAATATAAAGTAGTTTGTTTGAAAGGATTATGAAGTAGTATATTTAAGAGGAATATGAAGTAGTATGTTTAAGAGGAATATGAAATAGTATGTTTAAGAGGAATATGAAGTAGTATGTTTAAGAGGAATATGAAGTAGTATATTTAAGAGGAATATGAAGTAGTATGTTTAAGAGGAATATGAAGTAGTATGTTTAAGAGGAATATGAAGTAGTATGTTTAACAGGAATATGAAGTGGTATGTTTAAGAGAAATATGAAGTAGTATATTTAAGAGAAATATGCAGTAGTATATTTAAGAGGAATATGAAGTAGTATATATAAGAGGAATATAAAGTAATATGTTTAAGAGGAATATGAATTAGTATGTTTAAGAGGAATATGAAGTAGTATGTTTAAGAGGAATATGAAGTAGTATGTTTAAAAGGACTATGAAGTAGTATATTTAAGAGGAATATGAAGTAGTATGTTTAAGATGAATATGAAGTAGTATATTTAAGAGGATATGAAGTAGTATATTTAAGAAGAATATGAAGTAGTATGTTTAAGAGGAATATGAAGTAGTATGTTTAAGAGGAATATGAAGTAGTATGTTTAAGAGGAATATGAAATAGTATGTTGGAGAGGAATATGAAGTGGTATATTTAAGAGGAATATGAAGTAGTATGTTTAAGATGAATATGAAGTAGTATATTTAAGAGGATATGAAGTAGTATGTTTAAGAGGAATATGAAAAAGTATGTTGAAGAGGAATATGAAGTAGTATATTTAAGAGGAATATGAAGTAGTATGTTTAAGGGGAATATGAAGTGGTATGTTTAAGAGAAATATGATGTAGTATGTTTAACAGGAATATGAAGTAGTATGTTTAAGAGGAATATGAAGTAGTATATTTAAGAGGAATATGCAGTAGTATATTTTAGAGGAATATGAAGTAGTATATTTAAGAGGAATATGAAGTAATATGTTTAGGAGGAATATGAAGTAGTATGTTTAAGAGGAATATGAAGTAGTATGTTTAAGAGGAATATGAAGAAGTATGTTTAAGAGGAATATGAAGTAGTATATTTAAGAGGAATATAAAGTAGTATGTTTAAGATGAATATGAAGTAGTATATTTAAGAGCAATATGAAGTAGTATGTTTAAGAAGAATATGAAGTAATATGTTTAAGAGGTATATAAAGTAGTATGTTTAAGAGGAATATGAAGTAGTATGTTTAAGAGGTATATGAAGTAGTATATTTAAGAGGAATATGAAGTAGTACATTTAAGAGTAATATGCAGTAGTATATTTAAGAGGAATATGAAGTAGTATGTTTAAGAGGAATATGGAGTAGTATATTTAAGAGGAATATGAAGTAGTATGTTTAAGAGGAATATGAAGTAGTATGTTTAAGAAGAATATGAAGTAGTATGTTTAACAGGAATATGTAGTAGTATATTTAAGAGGAATATGAAGTAGTATTTTTAAATGGAATATGAAGTAGCATATTTAAGAGGAATTTGAAGTAGCATGTTTAAGAGGAATATGAAGCAGTATATTTAAAAGGAATATGAAGTAGTATGTTTAAGAGAAATATGAAGTAGTATATTTAGGAGGAATATGACGTAGTATGTTTAAGAGGAATATGAAGTAGTATATTTAAGAGGAATATGAAGTAGTTTATTTAAGAGGAATATGAAGTAGTATGTTAAAGAGGAATATGAAGTAGTATGCTTAAGAGGAATATGAAGTAGTATGTTTAAGAGGAATATGAAGTAGTATATTTATGAGGAATACGAAGTAATATAATTAAGAGGAATATGAAGTAGTATGTTTAAGAGCAATATGAAGTATTATATTTAAGAGGAATATGAAGTAGTATGTTAAAGAGAAATATGAAGTAGTATGTTTAAGAGGAATATGAAGTAGTTTGTTTAAGAGTTATATGAAGTATTATATTTAAGAGGAATACGAAGTAGTATGTTTAAGAGGAATATGAAGTAGTATGTTTAAGAGGAATATGAAGTATTATATTTAAGAGGAATATAAAGTAGTATATTTAAGAGGAATATGAAGTAGTATGTTTAAGAGGAATATGAAGTAGTATGTTAAAGAGGAATATGAAGTAGTATGTTTTAAAAGAATATGAAGTAGTATGTTTAAGAGAAATATGAAGTAGTATGTTTAAGAGGAATATGAAGTAGTTTGTTTAAGTGGGATATCCAGTAGTATGTTGAAGAGGAATATGAAGTAGTATATTTAAGAGGAATATGAAGTAGTATATTTAAGAGGAATATGAAGTAGTATGTTTAAAAGGATTATGAAGCAGTATATTTAAGAGGAATATGAAGTAGTATATTTAAGAGGAATATGAAGTAGTATGTTTAAGATGAATATGAAGTAGTATATTTAAGAGGATATGAAGTAGTATGTTTAAGAGGAATATGAAAAAGTATGTTGAAGAGGAATATGAAGTAGTATATTTAAGAGGAATATGAAGTAGTATGTTTAAGAGGAATATGAAGTGGTATGTTTAAGAGAAATATGATGTAGTATGTTTAACAGGAATATGAAGTAGTATGTTTAAGAGGAATATGAAGTAGTATATTTAAGAGGAATATGCAGTAGTATATTTTAGAGGAATATGAAGTAGTATATTTAAGAGGAATATGAAGTAATATGTTTAGGAGGAATATGAAGTAGTATGTTTAAGAGGAATATGAAGTAGTATGTTTAAGAGGAATATGAAGTAGTATGTTTAAGAGGAATATGAAGTAGTATATTTAAGAGGAATATGAAGTAGTATGTTTAAGATGAATATGAAGTAGTATATTTAAGAGCAATATGAAGTAGTATGTTTAAGAAGAATATGAAGTAATATGTTTAAGAGGTATATAAAGTAGTATGTTTAAGAGGAATATGAAGTAGTATGTTTAAGAGGTATATGAAGTAGTATATTTAAGAGGAATATGAAGTAGTACATTTAAGAGTAATATGCAGTAGTATATTTAAGTGGAATATGAAATAGTATGTTTAAGAGGAATATGAAGTAGTATGTTTAAGAGGAATATGAAATAGTATGTTGGAGAGGAATATGAAGTGGTATATTTAAGAGGAATATGAAGTAGTATGTTTAAGATGAATATGAAGTAGTATATTTAAGAGGATATGAAGTAGTATGTTTAAGAGGAATATGAAAAAGTATGTTGAAGAGGAATATGAAGTAGTATATTTAAGAGGAATATGAAGTAGTATGTTTAAGAGGAATATGAAGTGGTATGTTTAAGAGAAATATGATGTAGTATGTTTAACAGGAATATGAAGTAGTATGTTTAAGAGGAATATGAAGTAGTATATTTAAGAGGAATATGCAGTAGTATATTTTAGAGGAATATGAAGTAGTATATTTAAGAGGAATATGAAGTAATATGTTTAGGAGGAATATGAAGTAGTATGTTTAAGAGGAATATGAAGTAGTATGTTTAAGAGGAATATGAAGTAGTATGTTTAAGAGGAATATGAAGTAGTATATTTAAGAGGAATATGAAGTAGTATGTTTAAGATGAATATGAAGTAGTATATTTAAGAGCAATATGAAGTAGTATGTTTAAGAAGAATATGAAGTAATATGTTTAAGAGGTATATAAAGTAGTATGTTTAAGAGGAATATGAAGTAGTATGTTTAAGAGGTATATGAAGTAGTATATTTAAGAGGAATATGAAGTAGTACATTTAAGAGTAATATGCAGTAGTATATTTAAGAGGAATATGAAGTAGTATGTTTAAGAGGAATATGGAGTAGTATATTTAAGAGGAATATGAAGTAGTATGTTTAAGAGGAATATGAAGTAGTATGTTTAAGAAGAATATGAAGTAGTATGTTTAACAGGAATATGTAGTAGTATATTTAAGAGGAATATGAAGTAGTATTTTTAAATGGAATATGAAGTAGCATATTTAAGAGGAATTTGAAGTAGCATGTTTAAGAGGAATATGAAGCAGTATATTTAAAAGGAATATGAAGTAGTATGTTTAAGAGAAATATGAAGTAGTATATTTAGGAGGAATATGACGTAGTATGTTTAAGAGGAATATGAAGTAGTATATTTAAGAGGAATATGAAGTAGTTTATTTAAGAGGAATATGAAGTAGTATGTTAAAGAGGAATATGAAGTAGTATGCTTAAGAGGAATATGAAGTAGTATGTTTAAGAGGAATATGAAGTAGTATATTTATGAGGAATACGAAGTAATATGTTTAAGAGGAATATGAAGTAGTATGTTTAAGAGCAATATGAAGTATTATATTTAAGAGGAATATGAAGTAGTATGTTAAAGAGAAATATGAAGTAGTATGTTTAAGAGGAATATGAAGTAGTTTGTTTAAGAGTTATATGAAGTATTATATTTAAGAGGAATACGAAGTAGTATGTTTAAGAGGAATATGAAGTAGTATGTTTAAGAGGAATATGAAGTATTATATTTAAGAGGAATATAAAGTAGTATATTTAAGAGGAATATGAAGTAGTATGTTTAAGAGGAATATGAAGTAGTATGTTAAAGAGGAATATGAAGTAGTATGTTTTAAAAGAATATGAAGTAGTATGTTTAAGAGAAATATGAAGTAGTATGTTTAAGAGGAATATGAAGTAGTTTGTTTAAGTGGGATATTCAGTAGTATGTTGAAGAGGAATATGAAGTAGTATATTTAAGAGGAATATGAAGTAGTATATTTAAGAGGAATATGAAGTAGTATGTTTAAAAGGATTATGAAGCAGTATATTTAAGAGGAATATGAAGTAGTATATTTAAGTGGAATATGAAATAGTATGTTTAAGAGGAATATGAAGTAGTATGTTTAAGAGGAATATGATGTAGTATATTTAAGAGGAATATGAAGTAGTATGTTTAAGAGGAATATGAAGTAGTATGTTTAAGAGGAATATGAAGTAGTATGTTTAACAGGAATATGAAGTGGTATGTTTAAGAGGAATATTAAGTAGTATATTTAAGAGGAATATGCAATAGTATATTTAAGAGGAATATGAAGTAGTATATATAAGAGGAATATGAAGTTATATGTTTAAGAGGAATAAGAAGTAGTATGTTTAAGAGGAATATGAAGTAGTATGTTTAAGATGAATATGAAGTAGTATATTTAAGAGGATATGAAGTAGTATATTTAAGAAGAATATGAAGTAGTATGTTTAAGAGGAATATGAAGTAGTATGTTTAAGAGGAATATGAAGAAGTATGTTTAAGAGGAATATGAAATAGTATGTTGGAGAGGAATATGAAGTAGTATATTTAAGTGGAATATACAGTAGTATGTTTAAGAGGAATATGAAGTAGTATATTTAAGAGGAATATGAAGTAGTATATTTAAGAGGAATATGAAGTAGTATGTTTAAAAGGATTATGAAGTAGTATATTTAAGAGGAATATGAAGTAGTATGTTTAAGAGGAATGTGAAATAGTATGTTTAAGAGGAATATGAAGTAGTATGTTTAAGAGGAATATGAAGTAGTATATTTAAGAGGAATATGAAGTAGTATGTTTAAGAGGAATATGAAGTAGTATGTTTAAGAGGAATATGAAGTAGTATGTTTAACAGGAATATGAAGTGGTATGTTTAAGAGGAATATGAAGTAGTATATTTAAGAGGAATATGCAGTAGTATATTTAAGAGGAATATGAAGTAGTATATATAAGAGGAATATAAAGTTATATGTTTAAGAGGAATATGAGGTAGTATGTTTAAGAGGAATATGAAGTAGTATGTTTAAGAGGAATATGAAGTAGTATGTTTAAAAGGACTATGAAGTAGTATATTTAAGAGGAATATGAAGTAGTATGTTTAAGATGAATATGAAGTAGTATATTTAAGAAGATATGAAGTAGTATATTTAAGAAGAATATGAAGTAGTATGTTTAAGAGGAATATGAAGTAGTATGTTTAAGAGGAATATGAAGTAGTATGTTTAAGAGGAATATGAAATAGTATGTTGGAGAGGAATATGAAGTAGTATATTTAAGAGGAATATGAAGTAGTATGTTTAAGATGAATATGAAGTAGTATATTTAAGAGGATATGAAGTAGTATGTTTAAGAGGAATATGAAATAGTATGTTGAAGAGGAATATGAAGTGGTATATTTAAGAGGAATATGAAGTAGTATGCTTAAGAGGAATATGAAGTGGTATGTTTAAGAGAAATATGATGTAGTATGTTTAACAGGAATATGAAGTAGTATATTTAAGAGGAATATGAAGTAGTATATTTAGAGGAATATGCAGTAGTATATTTTAGAGGAATATGAAGTAGTATATTTAAGAGGAATATGAAGTAATATGTTTAAGAGGAATATGAAGTAGTATGTTTAAGAGGAATATGAAGTAGTATGTTTAAGAGGAATATGAAGTATTATTTTTAAGAGGAATATGAAGTAGTATATTTAAGAGGAATATGAAGTAGTATGTTTAAGATGAATATGAAGTAGTATATTTAAGAGCAATATGAAGTAGTATGTTTAAGAAGAATATGAAGTAATATGTTTAAGAGGTATATAAAGTAGTATGTTTAAGAGGAATATGAAGTAGTATGTTTAAGAGGTATATGAAGTAGTATATTTAAGAGGAATATGAAGTAGTACATTTAAGAGTAATATGCAGTAGTATATTTAAGAGGAATATGAAGTAGTATGTTTAAGAGGAATATGAAGTAGTATATTTAAGAGGAATATGAAGTAGTATGTTTAAGAGGAATATGAAGTAGTATGTTTAAGAAGAATATGAAGTAGTATGTTTAACAGGAATATGAAGTAGTATATTTAAGAGGAATATGAAGTAGTATTTTTAAATGGAATATGAAGTAGCATATTTAAGAGGAATTTGAAGTAGCATGTTTAAGAGGAATATGAAGCAGTATATTTAAAAGGAATATGAAGTAGTATGTTTAAGAGGAATATGAAGTAGTATATTTAGGAGGAATATGACGTAGTATGTTTAAGAGGAATATGAAGTAGTATATTTAAGAGGAATATGAAGTAGTATGTTTAAGAGGAATATGAAGTAGTATGTTAAAAGGAATATGAAGTAGTATGTTTAAGAGGAATATGAAGTAGTATGTTTAAGAGGAATATGAAGTAGTATATTTATGAGGAATACGAAGTAATATGTTTAAGAGGAATATGAAGTAGTATGTTTAAGAGGAATATGAAGTATTATATTTAAGAGGAATATGAAGTAGTATGTTAAAGAGAAATATGAAGTAGTATGTTTAAGAGGAATATGAAGTAGTTTGTTTAAGAGTTATATGAAGTATTATATTTAAGAGGAATACGAAGTAGTATGTTTAAGAGGAATATGAAGTAGTATGTTTAAGAGGAATATGAAGTATTATATTTAGGAGGAATATAAAGTAGTATATTTAGGAGGAATATGAAGTAGTATGTTTAAGAGGAATATGAAGTAGTATGTTAAAGAGGAATATGAAGTAGTATGTTTTAGAGTAATATGAAGTAGTATGTTTAAGAGAAATATGAAGTAGTATGTTTAAGAGGAATATGATGTAGTTTGTTTAAGTGGAATATGCAGTAGTATGTTGAAGAGGAATATGAAGTAGTATGTTTAAAAGGAATATGAAGTAGTATATTTAAGAGGAATATGAAGTAGTATGTTTAAAAGGATTATGAAGCAGTATATTTAAGAGGAATATGAAGTAGTATATTTAAGTGGAATATGAAATAGTATGTTTAAGAGAAATATGAAGTAGTATGTTTAAGAGGAATATGAAGTAGTATATTTAAGAGGAATATGAAGTAGTATGTTTAAGAGGAATATGAAGTAGTATGTTTAAGAGGAATATGAAGTAGTATGTTTAACAGGAATATGAAGTAGTATGTTTAAGAGGAATATTAAGTAGCATATTTAAGAGGAATATGCAGTAGTATATTTAAGAGGAATATGAAGTAGTATATATAAGAGGAATATGAAGTTATATGTTTAAGAGGAATATGAAGTAGTATGTTTAAGAGGAATATGAAGTAGTATGTTTAAGAGGAATATGAAGTAGTATGTTTAAAAGGACTATGAAGTAGTATATTTAAGAGGAATATGAAGTAGTATGTTTAAGATGAATATGAAGTAGTATATTTAAGAGGAATATGAAGTAGTATATTTAAGAAGAATATGAAGTAGTATGTTTAAGAGGAATATGAAGTAGTATGTTTAAGAGGAATATGAAGTAGTATGTTTAAGAGGAATATGAAATAGTATGTTGAAGAGGAATATGAAGTAGTATATTTAAGGGGAATATGAAATAGTATGTTTAAGAGGAATATGAAGTAGTATATTTAAAAGGATAATGAAGTAGTATATTTAAGAGGAATATGAAGTAGTATGTTTAAGAGGAATATGAAGTAGTATGTTTAAGAGGAATATGAAGTAGTATGTTTAAGAGGAATATGAAGTAGTATATTTAAGAGGACTATGAAGTAGTATGTTTAAGATGAATATGAAGTAGTATATTTAAGAGCAATATGAAGTAGTATGTTTAAGAGGAATATGAAGTAATATGTTTAAGAGGTATATAAAGTAGTATGTTTAAGAGGAATATGAAGTAGTATGTTTAAGAGGTATATGAAGTAGTATATTTAAGAGGAATAAGAAGTAGTACATTTAAGAGTAATATGCAGTAGTATATTTAAGAGGAATATGAAGTAGTATGTTTAAGAGGAATATGAAGTAGTTTATTTAAGAGGAATATGAAGTAGTATGTTTAAGAGGAATATGAAGTAGTATGTTTAAGAAGAATATGAAGTAGTATGTTTAACAGGAATATGAAGTAGTATATTTAAGAGGAATATGAAGTAGTATTTTTAAATGGAATATGAAGTAGCATATTTAAGAGGAATTTGAAGTAGCATGTTTAAGAGGAATATGAAGCAGTATATTTAAAAGGAATATGAAGTAGTATGTTTAAGAGGAATATGAAGTAGTATATTTAGGAGGAATATGACGTAGTATGTTTAAGAGGAATATGAAGTAGTATATTTAAGAGGAATATGAAGTAGTATGTTTAAGAGGAATATGAAGTAGTATGTTAAAGAGGAATATGAAGTAGTATGTTTAAGAGGAATATGAAGTAGTATGTTTAGGAGGAATATGAAGTAGTATATTTATGAGGAATACGAAGTAATATGTTTAAGAGGAATATGAAGTAGTATGTTTAAGAGGAATATGAAGTATTATATTTAAGAGGAATATGAAATAGTATGTTAAAGAGGAATATGAAGTAGTATGTTTAAGAGGAATATGAAGTAGTTTGTGTAAGAGTTATATGAAGTATTATATTTAAGAGGAATACGAAGTAGTATGTTTAAGAGGAATATGAAGTAGTATGTTTAAGAGGAATATGAAGTAATATGTTTAAGAGGAATATGAAGTAGTATATTTAAGAGGAATATGAAGTAGTATGTTTAAGAGGAATATGAAGTAGTATTTTTAAGAGGAATATGAAGTAGTATATTTAAGAGGAATATGAAGTAGTATGTTTAAGATGAATATGAAGTAGTATATTTAAGAGCAATATGAAGTAGTATGTTTAAGAAGAATATGAAGTAGTATGTTTAACAGGAATATGAAGTAGTATATTTAAGAGGAATATGAAGTAGTATTTTTAAATGGAATATGAAGTAGCATATTTAAGAGAAATTTGAAGTAGTATATTTAAGAGGAATATAAAGTAGTATATTTAAGAGGAATATTAAGCAGTATGCTTAAGAGGAATATGAAGTAGTATGTTAAGGAGGAATATGAAGTAGTATGTTTTAGAGTAATATGAAGTAGTATGTTTAAGAGAAATATGAAGTAGTATGTTTAAGAGGAATATGATGTAGTTTGTTTAAGTGGAATATGCAGTAGTATGTTGAAGAGGAATATGAAGTAGTATGTTTAAAAGGAATATGAAGTAGTATATTTAAGAGGAATATGAAGTAGTATGTTTAAAAGGATTATTAAAGCAGTATATTTAAGAGGAATATGAAGTAGTATATTTAAGAGGAATATGAAATAGTATGTTTAAGAGGAATATGAAGTAGTATGTTTAAGAGGAATATGAAGTAGTATATTTAAGAGGAATATGAAGTAGTATGCTTAAGAGGAATATGAAGTAGTATGTTAAGAGGAATACGAAGTAGTATGTTTAACAGGAATATGAAGTGGTATGTTTAAGAGGAATATTAAGTAGCATATTTAAGAGGAATATGCAGTAGTATATTTAAGAGGAATATGAAGTAGTATATATAAGAGGAATATGAAGTTATATGTTTAAGAGGAATATGAAGTAGTATGTTTAAGAGGAATATGAAGTAGTATGTTTAAGAGGAATATGAAGTAGTATGTTTAAAAGGACTATGAAGTAGTATATTTAAGAGGAATATGAAGTAGTATGTTTAAGATGAATATGAAGTATTATATTTAAGAGGAATATGAAGTAGTATATTTAAGAAGAATATGAAGTAGTATGTTTAAGAGGAATATGAAGTAGTATGCTTAAGAGGAATATGAAGTAGTATGTTTAAGAGGAATATGAAATAGTATGTTGAAGAGGAATATGAAGTAGTATATTTAAGGGGAATATGAAATAGTATGTTTAAGAGGAATATGAAGTAGTATTTTTAAAACGATAATGAAGTAGTATATTTAAGAGGAATATGAAGTAGTATGTTTAAGAGGAATATGAAGTAGTATGTTTAAGAGGAATATGAAGTAGTATGTTTAAGAGGAATATGAAGTAGTATATTTAAGAGGACTATGAAGTAGTATGTTTAAGATGAATATGAAGTAGTATATTTAAGAGCAATATGAAGTAGTATGTTTAAGAGGAATATGAAGTAATATGTTTAAGAGGTATATAAAGTAGTATGTTTAAGAGGAATATGAAGTAGTATGTTTAAGAGGTATATGAAGTAGTATATTTAAGAGGAATAAGAAGTAGTACATTTAAGAGTAATATGCAGTAGTATATTTAAGAGGAATATGAAGTAGTATGTTTAAGAGGAATATGAAGTAGTATATTTAAGAGGAATATGAAGTAGTATGTTTAACAGGAATATGAAGTAGTATATTTAAGAGAAATATGAAGTAGTATTTTTAAATGGAATATGAAGTAGCATATTTAAGAGGAATTTGAAGTAGCATGTTTAAGAGGAATATGAAGCAGTATATTTAAAAGGAATATGAAGTAGTATGTTTAAGAGGAATATGAAGTAGTATATTTAGGAGGAATATGTCGTAGTATGTTTAAGAGGACTATGAAGTAGTATATTTAAGAGGAATATGAAGTAGTATGTTTAAGAGGAATATGAAGTAGTATGTTAAAGAGGAATATGAAGTAGTATGTTTAAGAGGAATATGAAGTAGTATGTTTAGGAGGAATATGAAGTAGTATATTTATGAGGAATACGAAGTAATATGCTTAAGAGGAATATGAAGTAGTATGTTTAAGAGGAATATGAAATAGTATGTTAAAGAGGAATATGAAGTAGTATGTTTAAGAGGAATATGAAGTAGTTTGTGTAAGAGTTATATGAAGTATTATATTTAAGAGGAATACGAAGTAGTATGTTTAAGAGGAATATGAAGTAGTATGTTTAAGAGGAATATGAAGTATTATATTTAAGAGGAATATAAAGTAGTATATTTAAGAGGAATATGAAGTAGTATGTTTTAGAGGAATATGAAGTAGTATGTTTAAGAGAAATATGAAGTAGTATGTTTAAGAGGAATATGAAGTAGATTGCTTAAGTGGAATATGCAGTAGTATGTTGAAGAGGAATATGAAGTAGTATATTTAAAAGGAATATGAAGTAGTATATTTAAGAGGAATATGAAGTAGTATGTTTAAAAGTATTATAAAGCAGTATATTTAAGAGGAATATGAAGTAGTATATTTAAGAGGAATATGAAATAGTATGTTTAAGAGGAATATGAAGTAGTATGTTTAAGAGGAATATAAAGTAGTATGTTTAACAGGAATATGAAGTGGTATGTTTAAGAGGAATATTAAGTAGTATATTTAAGAGGAATATTAAGTAGTATATTTAAGAGGAATATGTAGTAGTATATTTAAGAGGAATATGAAGTAGTATATATAAGAGGAATATGAAGTTATATGTTTAAGAGGAATATGAAGTATTATGTTTAAGAGGAATATGAAGTAGTATGTTTAAGAGGAATATGAAGTAGTATGTTTAAAAGGACTATGAAGTAGTATATTTAAGAGGAATATGAAGTAGTATGTTTAAGATGAATATGAAGTAGTATATTTAAGAGGAATATGAAGTAGTATATTTAAGAAGAATATGAAGTAGCATGTTTAAGAGGAATATGAAGTAGTATGTTTAAGAGGAATATGAAGTAGTATGTTTAAGAGGAATATGAAATAGTACGTTGAAGAGGAATATGAAGTAGTATATTAAAGAGGAATATGAAATAGTAAGTTTAAGAGGAATATGAAGTAGTATATTTAAAAGGATAATGAAGTAGTATATTTAAGAGGAATATGAAGTAGTATGTTTAAGAGGAATATGAAGTAGTATATTTAAGAGGAATATGAAGTAGAATGTTTAAGAGGAATAAGAAGCAGTATGTTTAAGAGTAATATGAAGTAGTATGTTTAAGTGGAATATGAAGTAGTATATTTAAGAGGAATATGCAGTAGTATATTTAAGAGGAATATAAAGTAGTATATTTAAGAGGAATATTAAGCAGTATGCTTAAGAGGAATATGAAGTAGTATGTTAAGGAGGAATATGAAGTAGTATGTTTAAGAGGAATATAAAGTAGTATGTTTAAGAGCAACATGAAGTAGTATATTTAAAAGGAATATGAAGTAGTATGTTTAAGAGGAATAAGAAGTAGTATGTTTAAGAGGAATATGAAGTAGTATATTTAAGAGGAATATGAAGTAGTACATATAAGAGGAATATGCAGTAGTATATTTAAGAGGAATATGAAGTAGTATGTTTAAGAGGAATATGAAGTAGTATGTTTAAGAGGAATATGAAGAAGTATGTTTAAGAGGAATATGAAGTAGTATGTTTAAGAGGAACTTGAAGAAGTATGTTTAAGAGGAATATGAAGTTGTATATGTTTGAGGAATATGCAGTAGTATATTTAAGAGGAATATGAAATAATATTTTTAAGAGCAATATAAAGTAGTATATTTAAGAGGAATATGAAGTAGTATGTTTAATAGGAATATGAAGTAGTATGTTTAAGAGGAATATGAAGTAGTATGTTTAAGAGGACCATGAAATAGTATGTTTAAGAGAAATATGAAATAGTATATTTAAGAGGAATATGCAGTTGTATATTTAAGAGGAATATAAAGTAGTATATTTAAGAGGAATATGAAGTAGTATGTTTAAGAGGAATAAGAATTAGTATATTTAAGAGGAATATGAAGTAGTATGTTTAAGAGGAATATGAAGTAGTATATTAAAGAGGAATATGAAGTAGTATGTTTAAGAGGATAAAGAAGTAGTATGCTTGAGAGGAATATGAAGTAGTATGTTTAAGAGGAACAAGCAGTAGTATATTTGAGAGGAATAGGAAGTAGTATATTTAAGAGGAATATGAAGTAGTATGTTTAAGAGGAATATGAAGTAGTATGTTTAAGAGGAATATGAAGTAGTACGTTTAAGAGGAATATGAAGTAGTATGTTTAAGAGGAATATGAAGTAGTATATTTAAGAGGAATATAGAGTAGTACATTTAAGAGGAATATGCACTAGTATATTTAAGAGGAATATGAAGTAGTATGTTTAAGAGGAATCTGAAGTAGTTTATTTAAGAGGAATATGAAGTAGTATGTTTAAGATGGGTATGAAGTAGTATGTTTAAGAGGAATATGAAGTAGTATGTTTAAGAGGGATATGAAGTAGTATGTTTAAGAGGAATATGAAGTAGTATGTTTAAGAGGAATATTAAGTAGTATGTTTAAGAAGAATATGAAGTAGTATGTTTAAGAGGAATATGAAGTAGTATGTTTACGAGGAATATGAAGTAGTATGTTTAAGAGGATAAAGAAGTAGTATGCTTGAGAGGAATATGAAGTAGTATGTTTAAGAGGAACAAGCAGTAGTATATTTGAGAGGAATAGGAAGTAGTATATTTAAGAGGAATATGAAGTAGTATGTTTAAGAGGAATATGAAGTAGTATGTTTAAGAGGAATATGAAGTAGTACGTTTAAGAGGAATATGAAGTAGTATGTTTAAGAGGAATATGAAGTAGTATATTTAAGAGGAATATAGAGTAGTACATTTAAGAGGAATATGCATTAGTATATTTAAGAGGAATATGAAGTAGTATGTTTAAGAGGAATCTGAAGTAGTTTATTTAAGAGGAATATGAAGTAGTATGTTTAAGATGGGTATGAAGTAGTATGTTTAAGAGGAATATGAAGTAGTATGTTTAAGAGGGATATGAAGTAGTATGTTTAAGAGGAATATGAAGTAGTATGTTTAAGAGGAATATTAAGTAGTATGTTTAAGAAGAATATGAAGTAGTATGTTTAAGAGGAATATGAAGTAGTATGTTTACGAGGAATATGAAGTAGTATGTTTAAGAAGAATATTAAGTAGTATATTTAAGAGGAATATGAAGTAGTATGTTTAAGAGGAATATGAAGTAGTATGTTTACGAGGAATATGAAGTAGTATGTTTAAGAGGAATATGAAGTATTATGTTTAAGAGGAATATGAAGTAGTATGTTTAAGAGGAATATAAAGTAGTATATTTAAGAGGAATATGAAGTAGTATATTTAAGAGGAACATGAACTAGTATGTTTAAGAGGAATATGACGTTGTATATTTAAGAGGAATTACGAAGTAGTATGTTTAAGAGGAATATGAAGTAGTATGTTTAAGAGGAATATGAAGTAGTATGTTTAAGAGGAATATGAAGTAATATGTTTAAGAGGAATATGAAATAGTATGTTTAAGGGGAACATGAAGTAGTATATTTAAGAGGAATATGCAGTAGTATATTTAAGAGGAAAATGAAGTAGTATATTTAAGAGGAATATGAAGTGGTATGTTTAAGAAGAATATGAAGTAGTATGTTTAAGAGGAATATGAAATAGTATGTTTAAGAGGAATATGAAGTTGTATGTTTAAGAGGAATATAAAGTAGTATGTTTAAGAGTAATATGTAGTAGTATGTTTAAGAGGAATATGAAGTAGTATGTTTAAGAGGAATATGCAGTAGTATATTTCAGAGGAATATGAAGTAGTATATTTAAGAGGAACATGAACTAGTATGTTTAAGGGGAATATGCAGTAGTATGTTTAATAGGAATATGAATTAGTATGTTTATGAGCAACATGAAGTAGTATGTTTAAGAGGAATATGAAGTAGTATGTTTAAGAGGAATATGAAGTAGGATCTTTAAGAGGAATGTGAAGTAGTATTTTTAAGAGGAATATGAAGTAGTACATTTAAGAGGAATATGCAGTAGTATATTTAAGAGGAATATGAAGTAGTATGTTTGAGAGGAATCTGAAGTAGTATATTTAAGAGGAATATGAAGTAGTATGTTTAAGATTAATATGAAGTAGTATGTTTAAGAGGAATATGAAGTATTATGTTTAAGAGGAATATCAAGTAGTATGTTTAAGTGGAATATGCAGTAGTATATTTAAGAGGAATATGATGTAGTATATTTAAGAGGAATATGAAGTAGTATGTTTAAGAAGAATAGGAAGTAGTATATTTAGGAGGAATATGAAGTAGTATGTTTAAGAGGAATATGAAGTA
Organism: Atherix ibis; assembly: GCA_958298945.1. Taxonomy (NCBI): domain Eukaryota; kingdom Metazoa; phylum Arthropoda; class Insecta; order Diptera; family Athericidae; genus Atherix; species Atherix ibis. The sequence goes on along the minus strand of CATQJD010000064.1, from coordinate 559,948 downwards.
GTATGTTTTAGAGGAATATGAAGTAGTATATTTAAGAGGAATATGAAGTAGTATGTTTAAGAGGAATATGAAGCATAATGTTTAAGAGGAATATGAAGCAGTATATTTAAGAGGAACATGAAGTACTATGTTTAAGAGGAATATGCAGTAGTATATTTAAGAGGAATATGAAGTAGTATATTTAAGAGAATTATGAAGTGGTATGTTTATGAGGAATGTGAAGGAGTATGTTTAAGAGGAATATGAAGTAGTGTGTTTAAGAGGAATATGAAGTAGTATATTTTAGAGGAATATGAAATAGTATGTTTAAGGGGAATATGAAGTAGTATGTTTAAGAGGAATATGAAGTAGTATGTTTAAGAGGAATATGAAGTAATATATTTAAGAGGAATATGAAGTAGTATGTTTAAGAGGAATATGAAGTAGTATGTTTAAGAGGAATATGCAGTAGTATATTTAAGAGGAATATGAAGCAGTATGTTCAAAAAGAATATGAAGTAGTATGTTTAAGAGGAATATGAAGTATTATGTTTAAGAGGAATATGAAGTAGTATGTTTAAGAGGAATATGAAGTAGTATGTTTAAGAGGAATATGAAGTAGTATGTTTAAGTGGAATATGCAGTAGTATATTTAAGAGGAATATGATGTAGTATATTTAAGAGGAATATGAAGTAGTATGTTTAAGAAGAATAGGAAGTAGTATGTTTAAGAGGAATATGAAGTAATATGTTTAAGAGGAATATGAAGTAGCATATTTAAGAGGAAAATGAAGTAGTATATTTAAGAGGAATATGAAGTAGTATATTTAAGAGGAATATGAAGTAGTATATTTAAGACTAATATGAAGTAGTATATTTAAGAGGAACATAAAGTAGTATGTTTAAGAGGAATATAAAGCAGTATATTTAAGAGGAATATGAAGTAGTATATTTAAGAAGAATATGAAGTAGTATATTTGAGAGGAATATGCAGTAGTATATTTAAGAGGAATATGAAGTAGTATATTTAAGAGGAATATTAAGTAGTATGTTTAAGAGGAATATGAAGTAGTATGTTTACGAGGAATATGAAGTAGTATGTTTAAGAGGAACATAAAGTAGTATATTTAAGAGAAATATGTAGTAGTATGTTTAAGAGGAATATGAAGTAGTATGTTTAAGAGGAATATGAAGAAGTATGTTTAAGTGGAATATGCAGTAGTATATTTAAGAGGAATATGAAGTAGTATGTTTAAGAAGAATTGGAAGTAGTATGTTTAAGAGGAATATGAAGTAATATGTTTAAGAGGAATATGAAGTAGCATATTTAAGAGGAAAATGAAGTAGTATATTTAAGAGGAATATGAAGTAGTATATTTAAGAGGAATATGAAGTAGTATATTTAAGACTAATATGAAGTAGTATATTTAAGAGGAACATAAAGTAGTATGTTTAAGAGGAATATAAAGCAGTATATTTAAGAGGAATATGAGGTAGTATATTTAAGAAGAATATGAAGTAGTATATTTAAGAGGAATATGAAGTAGTATGTTTAAGAGGAATATGAAGTAGTATATTTAAGAGGAAATTGAAGTAGTATATTTAAGAGGAATATGCAGTAGTATATTTAAGAGGAATATGAAGTAGTATATTTAAGAGGAATATTAAGTAGTATGTTTAAGAGGAATATGAAGTAGTATGTTTAAGAGGAATATGAAGTAGTATGTTTAAGAGGAACATAAAGTAGTATGTTTAAGAGAAATATGTAGTAGTATGTTTAAGAGGAATATGAAGTAGTATGTTTAAGAGGAATATGAAGTAGTATGTTTAATAGGAATATGAAGGAGTATGTTTAAGAGTAACATGAAGTAGTATGCTTAAGAAGAATATGAAGTAGTATGTTTAAGAGGAATAAGAAGTAGTATGTTTAAGAGGAATATGAAGTAGTATATTTAAGAGGAATATGAAGTAGTACATTTAAGAGGAATATGCAGTAGTATATTTAAGAGGAATATGAAGTAGTATGTTTAAGAGGAATCTGAAGTAGTATATTTAAGATGAATATGAAGTAGTATGTTGCAGATGAATATGAAGTAGTATGTTTAAGACGAATATGAAATATTATGTTTCAGAGGAATATGTATTAGTATGTTTAAGAAGAATATGCAGTAGTATATTTAAGAGGAATATGATGTAGTATATTTAAGAGGAATATGAAGTAGTATGTTTAAGAAGAATAGGAAGTAGTATGTTTAAAAGGAATATGAAGTAGTATGTTTAAGAGGAATATGAAGTAGTATGTTTTAGAGGAATATGAAGTAGTATATTTAAGAGGAATATGAAGTAGTATGTTTAAGAGGAATATAAAGTAGTATATTTAAGAGGAATATGAAGTAGTACATTTAAAAGGAATATGAAGTGGTATATTTAAGAGAGAATATGAAGTAGTATGTTTCAGAAGAATATGAAGTAGTATATTTAAGAGGAATATGAAGTAGTATGTTTAAGAGGAATATGCAGTAGTATATTTCAGAGGAATATGAAGAAGTACATTTAAGAGGAATATGCAGTAGTATATTTAAGAGGAATATGAAGTAGTATGTTTAAGAGGAATCTGAAGTAGTATATTTACGAGGAATATGAAGTACTATGTTTAAGATCAACATGAAGTAGTATGTTTAAGAGGAATATGAAGTAGTATATTTAAGAGGAATATGAAGTAGTATATTTAAGAGGAATATGAAGTAGTATGTTTAAGAGGAATATGAAGTAGTATATTTAATAGGAAATTGAAGTAGTATATTTAAAAGGAATATGCAGTAGTATATTTAAGAGGAATATGAAGTAGTATATTTAAGAGGAATATGAAGTAGTATGTTTAAGAGGAATATGAAGTAGTATGTTTAAGAGGAATATGAAGTAGTATGTTTAAGAGGAATATAAAGTAGTGTGTTTAAGAGGAATATGTAGTAGTATGTTTAAGAGGAATATGAAGTAGTATGTTTAAGAGGAATATGAAGTAGTATATTTCAGAGGAATATGAAGTAGTATGTTTAAGAGGAATATGAAGTAGTATGTTTAATAGGAATATGAAGGAGTATGTTTAAGAGGAACATGAAGTAGTATGTTTAAAAGGAATATGAAGTAGTATGTTTAAGAGGAATATGAAGTAGTATGTTTAAGAGGATTATGAAGTAGTATATTCAAGAGGAATATGAAGTAGTACATTTAAGAGGAATATGCAGTAGTATATTTAAGAGGAATATGAAGTAGTATGTTTAAGAGGAATCTGAAGTAGTATATTTAAGAGGAATATGAAGTAGTATGTTTAAGAGGAATATGAAGTAGTATAATTAAGAGGAAATTGAAGTAGTATGTTTAAGAGAAATATGAAGTAGTATATTTAAGAGGAAATTGAAGTAGTATATTTAGGAGGAATATGCAGTAGTATATTTAAGAGGAATATGAAGTAGTATATTTAAGAGGAATATAAAGTAATATGTTTAAGAGGAATATGAAGTAGTATGTTTAAGAGGAATATGAAGTAGTATGTTTAAGAGGAATATAAAGTAGTATGTTTAAGAGGAATATGTAGTAGTATGTTTAAGAGGAATATGAAGTAGTATGTTTAAGAGGAATATGCAGTAGTATATTTCAGAGGAATATGAAGTAGTATATTTAAGAGGAATATGAAGTAGTATGTTTAAGACGAATATGAAGTAGTATGTTTAATATGAATATGAAGGAGTTTGTTTAAGTGGAACATGAAGTAGTATGTTTAAGAGGAATATGAAGTAGTATGTCTAAGAGGAATATGAAGTAGTATGTTTAAGAGGAATATGAAGTAGTATATTTAAGAGGAATATGAAGTAGTACATTTAAGAGGAATATGAAGTAGCATATTTAAGAGGAATATGAAGTGGTATGTTTAATAGGAATATGAATTAGTATGTTTAAGAGGAATATGAAGCAGTATATTTAAGAGGAATATGAAGTAGTATATTTAAGAGGAATATGAAGTAGTATGTTAAAGAGGAATATGAAGTTGTATATTTAAGAGGAAATTGAAGTAGTATTTTTAAGAGGAATATGCAGTAGTATATTTAAGAGGAATATGAAGTAGTATATTTAAGAGGAATATGAAGTAGTATGTTTAAGAGGAATATGAAGTAGTATGTTTAAGAGGAATATGAAGTAGTATGTTTAAGAGATTAAAGAAGTAGTATGCTTAAGAGGAATATGAAGTAGTATGTTTAAGAGGAACATGCAGTAGTATATTTGAGAGGAATATGAAGTAGTATATTTAAGAGGAATATGAAGTAGTATGTTTAAGAGGAATATGAAGTAGTATGTTTAAGAGGAATATAAAGTAGTGTGTTTAAGAGGAATATGTAGTAGTATGTTTAAGAGGAATATGAAGTAGTATGTTTAAGAGGAATATGAAGTAGTATATTTCAGAGGAATATGAAGTAGTATATTTAAGAGGAATATGAAGTAGTATGTTTAAGAGGAATATGAAGTAGTATGTTTAATAGGAATATGAAGGAGTATGTTTAAGAGGAACATGAAGTAGTATGTTTAAAAGGAATATGAAGTAGTATGTTTAAGAGGAATATGAAGTAGTATGTTTAAGAGGATTATGAAGTAGTATATTCAAGAGGAATATGAAGTAGTACATTTAAGAGGAATATGCAGTAGTATATTTAAGAGGAATATGAAGTAGTATGTTTAAGAGGAATCTGAAGTAGTATATTTAAGAGGAATATGAAGTAGTATGTTTAAGAGGAATATGAAGTAGTATAATTAAGAGGAAATTGAAGTAGTATGTTTAAGAGAAATATGAAGTAGTATATTTAAGAGGAAATTGAAGTAGTATATTTAGGAGGAATATGCAGTAGTATATTTAAGAGGAATATGAAGTAGTATATTTAAGAGGAATATAAAGTAATATGTTTAAGAGGAATATAAAGTAGTATGTTTAAGAGGAATATGAAGTAGTATGTTTAAGAGGAATATAAAGTAGTATGTTTAAGAGGAATTTGTAGTAGTATGTTTAAGAGGAATATTAAGTAGTATGTTTAAGAGGAATATGCAGTAGTATATTTCAGAGGAATATGAAGTAGTATATTTAAGAGGAATATGAAGTAGTATGTTTAAGACGAATATGAAGTAGTATGTTTAATATGAATATGAAGGAGTTTGTTTAAGTGGAACATGAAGTAGTATGTTTAAGAGGAATATGAAGTAGTATGTCTAAGAGGAATATGAAGTAGTATGTTTAAGAGGAATATGAAGTAGTATATTTAAGAGGAATATGAAGTAGTACATTTAAGAGGAATATGAAGTAGCATATTTAAGAGGAATATGAAGTGGTATGTTTAATAGGAATATGAAGTAGTATGTTTAAGAGGAATATGAAGCAGTATATTTAAGAGGAATATGAAGTAGTATATTTAAGAGGAATATGAAGTAGTATGTTAAAGAGGAATATGAAGTTGTATATTTAAGAGGAAATTGAAGTAGTATTTTTAAGAGGAATATGCAGTAGTATATTTAAGAGGAATATGAAGTAGTATATTTAAGAGGAATATGAAGTAGTATGTTTAAGAGGAATATGAAGTAGTATGTTTAAGAGGAATATGAAGTAGTATGTTTAAGAGATTAAAAAAGTAGTATGCTTAAGAGGAATATGAAGTAGTACGTTTAAGAGGAACATGCAGTAGTATATTTGAGAGGAATATGAAGTAGTATATTTAAGAGGAATATGAAGTAGTATGTTTAAGAGGAATATAAAGTAGTATGTTTAAGAGGAATATGAAGTAGTACGTTTAAGAGGAATATGAAGTAGTATGTTTAAGAGGAATATGAAGTAGTATATTTAAGAGGAATATAGAGTAGTACATTTAAGAGGAATATGCAGTAGTATATTTAAGAGGAATATGAAGTAGTATGTTTAAGAGGAATCTGAAGTAGTTTATTTAAGAGGAATATGAAGTAGTATGTTTAAGATGGGTATGAAGTAGTATGTTTAAGAGGAATATGAAATAGTATGTTTAAGAGGAATATGAAGTAGTATGTTTAAGAGGAATATGAAGTAGTATGTTTAAGAGGAATATGAAGTAGTATGTTTAAGAAGAATTTGAAGTAGTATGTTTAAGAGGAATATGAAGTTGTATATTTAAGAGGAATATGAAGTAGTATGTTTAAGAGGAATATGAAGTAGTATGTTTAAGAAGAATATTAAGTAGTATATTTAAGAGGAATATGAAGTAGTATGTTTAAGAGGAATATGAAGTAGTATGTTTACGAGGAATATGAAGTAGTATGTTTAAGAGGAATATGAAGTATTATGCTTAAGAAGAATATGAAGTAGTATGTTTAAGAGGAATATAAAGTAGTATATTTAAGAGGAATATGAAGTAGTATATTTAAGAGGAATATGAACTAGTATGTTTAAGAGGAATATGACGTAGTATATTTTAGAGGAAATATGAAGTAGTATGTTTAAGAGGAATATGAAGTAGTATGTTTAAGAGGAATATGAAGTAGTATGTTTAAGAGGAATATGAAGTAATATGTTTAAGAGGAATATGAAATATTATATTTAAGGGGAACATGAAGTAGTATATTTAAAAGGAATATGCAGTAGTATATTTAAGAGGAAAATGAAGTAGTATATTTAAGAGGAATATGAAGTGGTATATTTAAGAGGAATATGAAGTAGTATATTTAAGAGGAATATTAAGTAGTATGTTTAAGAGGAATATGAAGTAGTATGTTTAAGAGGAATATGAAGTAGTATGTTTAAGAGGAACATAAAGTAGTATGTTTAAGAGAAATATGTAGTAGTATGTTTAAGAGGAATATGAAGTAGTATGTTTAAGAGGAATATGTAGTAGTATGTTTAATAGGAATATGAAGGAGTATGTTTAAGAGGAACATGAAGTAGTATGTTTAAGAAGAATATGAAGTAGTATGTTTAAGAGGAATAAGAAGTAGTATGTTTAACAGGAATATGAAGTAGTATATTTAAGAGGAATATGAAGTAGTACATTTAAGAGGAATATGAAGTAGTATATTTAAGAGGAATATGAAGTAGTATGTTTAAGAGGAATATGAAGTAGTATATTTAAGAGGAAATTGAAGTAGTATATTTAAGAGGAATATGCAGTAGTATATTTAAGAGGAATATGAAGTAGTATATTTAAGAGGAATATGAAGTAGTATGTTTAAGAGGAATATGAAGTAGTATGTTTAAGAGGAATATGAAGTAGTATGTTTAAGAGGAATATAAAGTAGTATGTTTAAGAGGAATATGTAGTAGTGTGTTTAAGAGGAATATGAAGTAGTATGTTTAAGAGGATAAAGAAGTAGTATGCTTAAGAGGAATATGAAGTAGTATGTTTAAGAGGAACATGCAGTAGTATATTTGAGAGGAATATGAAGTAGTATATTTAAGAGGAATATGAAGTAGTATGTTTAAGAGGAATATGAAGTAGTATGTTTAAGAGGAATATGAAGTAGTACGTTTAAGAGGAATATGAAGTAGTATGTTTAAGAGGAATATGAAGTAGTATATTTAAGAGGAATATAGAGTAGTACATTTAAGAGGAATATGCAGTAGTATATTTAAGAGGAATATGAAGTAGTATGTTTAAGAGGAATCTGAAGTAGTTTATTTAAGAGGAATATGAAGTAGTATGTTTAAGATGGGTATGAAGTAGTATGTTTAAGAGGAATATGAAATAGTATGTTTAAGAGGAATATGAAGTAGTATGTTTAAGAGGAATATGAAGTAGTATGTTTAAGAGGAATATGAAGTAGTATGTTTAAGAAGAATATGAAGTAGTATGTTTAAGAGGAATATGAAGTTGTATATTTAAGAGGAATATGAAGTAGTATGTTTAAGAGGAATATGAAGTAGTATGTTTAAGAAGAATATTAAGTAGTATATTTAAGAGGAATATGAAGTAGTATGTTTAAGAGGAATATGAAGTAGTATGTTTACGAGGAATATGAAGTAGTATGTTTAAGAGGAATATGAAGTATTATGTTTAAGAAGAATATGAAGTAGTATGTTTAAGAGGAATATAAAGTAGTATATTTAAGAGGAATATGAAGTAGTATATTTAAGAGGAATATGAAGTAGTATGTTTAAGAGGAATATGAAGTAGTATGTTTACGAGGAATATGAAGTAGTATGTTTCAGAGGAATATGAAGTATTATGCTTAAGAAGAATATGAAGTAGTATGTTTAAGAGGAATATAAAGTAGTATATTTAAGAGGAATATGAAGTAGTATATTTAAGAGGAATATGAAATAGTATGTTTAAGAGGAATATGAAGTAGTATGTTTAAGAGGAATATGAAGTAGTATGTTTAAGAGGAATATGAAGTAGTATGTTTAAGAAGAATATGAAGTAGTATGTTTAAGAGGAATATGAAGTTGTATATTTAAGAGGAATATGAAGTAGTATGTTTAAGAGGAATATGAAGTAGTATGTTTAAGAAGAATATTAAGTAGTATATTTAAGAGGAATATGAAGTAGTATGTTTAAGAGGAATATGAAGTAGTATGTTTACGAGGAATATGAAGTAGTATGTTTAAGAGGAATATGAAGTATTATGTTTAAGAAGAATATGAAGTAGTATGTTTAAGAGGAATATAAAGTAGTATATTTAAGAGGAATATGAAGTAGTATATTTAAGAGGAATATGAAGTAGTATGTTTAAGAGGAATATGAAGTAGTATGTTTACGAGGAATATGAAGTAGTATGTTTAAGAGGAATATGAAGTAGTATATTTAAGAGGAAAATGAAGTAGTATATTTAAGAGGAATATGAAGTGGTATATTTAAGAGGAATATGAAGTAGTATATTTAAGAGGAATATTAAGTAGTATGTTTAAGAGGAATATGAAGTAGTATGTTTAAGAGGAATATGAAGTAGTATGTTTAAGAGGAACATAAAGTAGTATGTTTAAGAGAAATATGTAGTAGTATGTTTAAGAGGAATATGAAGTAGTATGTTTAAGAGGAATATGTAGTAGTATGTTTAATAGGAATATGAAGGAGTATGTTTAAGAGGAACATGAAGTAGTATGTTTAAGAAGAATATGAAGTAGTATGTTTAAGAGGAATAAGAAGTAGTATGTTTAACAGGAATATGAAGTAGTATATTTAAGAGGAATATGAAGTAGTACATTTAAGAGGAATATGAAGTAGTATATTTAAGAGGAATATGAAGTAGTATGTTTAAGAGGAATATGAAGTAGTATATTTAAGAGGAAATTGAAGTAGTATATTTAAGAGGAATATGCAGTAGTATATTTAAGAGGAATATGAAGTAGTATATTTAAGAGGAATATGAAGTAGTATGTTTAAGAGGAATATGAAGTAGTATGTTTAAGAGGAATATGAAGTAGTATGTTTAAGAGGAATATAAAGTAGTATGTTTAAGAGGAATATGTAGTAGTATGTTTAAGAGGAATATGAAGTAGTATGTTTAAGAGGATAAAGAAGTAGTATGCTTAAGAGGAATATGAAGTAGTATGTTTAAGAGGAACATGCAGTAGTATATTTGAGAGGAATATGAAGTAGTATATTTAAGAGGAATATGAAGTAGTATGTTTAAGAGGAATATGAAGTAGTATGTTTAAGAGGAATATGAAGTAGTACGTTTAAGAGGAATATGAAGTAGTATGTTTAAGAGGAATATGAAGTAGTATATTTAAGAGGAATATAGAGTAGTACATTTAAGAGGAATATGCAGTAGTATATTTAAGAGGAATATGAAGTAGTATGTTTAAGAGGAATCTGAAGTAGTTTATTTAAGAGGAATATGAAGTAGTATGTTTAAGATGGGTATGAAGTAGTATGTTTAAGAGGAATATGAAATAGTATGTTTAAGAGGAATATGAAGTAGTATGTTTAAGAGGAATATGAAGTAGTATGTTTAAGAGGAATATGAAGTAGTATGTTTAAGAAGAATATGAAGTAGTATGTGTAAGAGGAATATGAAGTTGTATATTTAAGAGGAATATGAAGTAGTATGTTTAAGAGGAATATGAAGTAGTATGTTTAAGAAGAATATTAAGTAGTATATTTAAGAGGAATATGAAGTAGTATGTTTAAGAGGAATATGAAGTAGTATGTTTACGAGGAATATGAAGTAGTATGTTTAAGAGGAATATGAAGTATTATGTTTAAGAAGAATATGAAGTAGTATGTTTAAGAGGAATATAAAGTAGTATATTTAAGAGGAATATGAAGTAGTATATTTAAGAGGAATATTAACTAGTATGTTTAAGAGGAATATGACGTAGTAAATTTAAGAGGAATTATGAAGTAGTATGTTTAAGAGGAATATGAAGTAGTATGTTTAAGAGGAATATGAAGTAGTATGTTTAAGAGAAATATGAAGTAATATGTTTAAGAGGAATATGAAATAGTATGTTGAAGGGGAACATGAAGTAGTATATTTAAGAGGAATATGCAGTAGTATATTTAAGAAGAAAATGAAGTAGTATATTTAAGAGGAATATGAAGTGGTATATTTAAGAGGAATATGAAGTAGTATATTTAAGAGGAATATTAAGTAGTATGTTTAAGAGGAATATGAAGTAGTATGTTTAAGAGGAATATGAAGTAGTATGTTTAAGAGGAACATAAAGTAGTATGTTTAAGAGAAATATGTAGTAGTATGTTTAAGAGGAATATGAAGTAGTATGTTTAAGAGGAATATGTAGTAGTATGTTTAATAGGAATATGAAGGAGTATGTTTAAGAGGAACATAAAGTAGTATGTTTAAGAAGAATATGAAGTAGTATGTTTAAGAGCAATAAGAAGTAGTATGTTTAACAGGAATATGAAGTAGTATATTTAAGAGAAATATGAAATAGTACATTTAAGAGGAATTTCCAGTAGTATATTTAAGAGGAATATGAAGTAGTATGTTTAAGAGGAATCTGAAGTAGTATATTTAAGATGAATATGATGTAGTATGTTTAAGATGAATATGAAGTAGTATGTTTAAGACGAATATGAAATATTATGTTTAAGAGGAATATGTAGTAGTATGTTTAAGAGGAATATGCAGTAGTATATTTAAGAGGAATATGATGTTGTATATTTAAGAGGAATATGAAGTAGTATGTTTAAGAAGAATAGGAAGTAGTATATTTAAAAGGAATATGAAGTAGTATGTTTAAGAGGAATATGAAGTAGTATGTTTTAAAGGAATATGAAGTAGTATATTTAAGAGGAATATGAAGTAGTATGATTAAGAGGAATATGAAGTAGTATATTTAAGAGGAATATGAAGTAGTACATTTAAAAGGAATATGAAGTGGTATATTTAAGAGAGAATATGAAGTAGTATGTTTAAGAAGAATATGAAGTAGTATATTTAAGAGGAATATGAAGTAGTATGTTTAAGAGGAATATGCAGTAGTATATTTCAGAGGAATATGAAGTAGTATATTTAAGAGCAATATGAAGTAGTATGTTTAAGAGGAATATGAAGTAGTATGTTTAATAGGAATATGAAGGAGTATGTTTAAGAGGAACGTGAAGTAGTATGTTTAAGAGGAATATGAAGTAGTATGTTTAAGAGGAATATTAAGTAGTATGTTTAAGAGGAATATGAAGTATTATATTTAAGAGGAATATGAAGTAGTACATTTAAGAGGAATATGCAGTAGTATATTTAAGAGGAATATGAAGTAGTATGTTTAAGAGGAATCTGAAGTAGTATATTTACGAGGAATATGAAGTAGTATGTTTAAGATCAACATGAAGTAGTATGTTTAAGAGGAATATGAAGTAGTATATTTAAGACTAACATGAAGTAGTAAATTTAAGAGGAATATAAAATAGTATGTTTAAGAGGAATATAAAGCAGTATATTTAAGAGGAATATGAAGTAGTATATTTAAGAGGAATATAAAGTAGTATATTTAAGAGGAATATGAAGAAGTATGTTTAAGAGGAATATGAAGTAGTATATTTAAGAGGAAATTGAAGTAGTATATTTAAGAGGAATATGCAGTAGTATATTTAAGAGGAATATGAAGTAGTATATTTAAGAGGAATATGAAGTAGTATGTTTAAGAGGAATATGTAGTACTATGTTTAAGAGGAATATGAAGTAGTATGTTTAAGAGGAATATGAAGTAGTATATTTTAGAGGAATATGAAGTAGTATATTTAAGAGGAATATGAAGTAGTATGTTTAAGAGGAATATGAAGTAGTATGTTTAATAGGAATATGAAGGAGTATGTTTAAGAGAAACATGAAGTAGTATGTTTAAAAGGAATATGAAGTAGTATGTTTAAGAGGAATATGAAGTAGTATGTTTAAGAGGATTATGAAGTAGTATATTTAAGAGGAATATGAAGTAGTACATTTAAGAGGAATATGCAGTAGTATATTTAAGAGGAATATGAAGTAGTATGTTTAAGAGGAATTTGAAGTAGTATATTTAAGAGGAATATGAAGTAGTATGTTTAAGAGGAATATGAAGTAGTATAATTAAGAGGAAATTGAAGTAGTATGTTTAAAAGGAATATGAAATAGTATATTTAAGAGGAAATTGAAGTAGTATATTTAGGAGGAATATGCAGTAGTATATTTAAGAGGAATATGAAGTAGTATATTTAAGAGGAATATAAAGTAGTATGTTTAAGAGGAATATGAAGTAGTATGTTTAAGAGAAATATGAAGTAGTATGTTTAAGAGGAATATAAAGTAGTATTGTTAAGAGGAATATGTAGTAGTATGTTTAAGAGGAATATGAAGTAGTATGTTTAAGAGAAATATGCAGTAGTATATTTCAGAGGAATATGAAGTAGTATATTTAAGAGGAATATGAAGTAGTATGTTTAAGACGAATATGAAGTAGTATGTGTAAGAGGAATATGAAGTAGTATGTTTAAGAGGAATATGAAGTAGTATATTTAAGAGGAATATGAAGTAGTATATTTAAGAGGAATATGAAGTAGTATGTTTAAGAGGAATATGAAGTAGTATATTTAAGAGGAAATTGAAGTAGTATATTTAAGAGGAATATGCAGTAGTATATTTAAGAGGAATATGAAGTAGTATATTTAAGAGGAATATGAAGTAGTATGTTTAAGAGGAATATGAAGTAGTATGTTTAAGAGGAATATGAAGTAGTATGTTTAAGAGAAATATAAAGTAGTATGTTTAAGAGGAATATGTAGTAGTATGTTTAAGAGGAATATGAAGTAGTATGTTTAAGAGGAATATGAAGTAGTATATTTCAGAGGAATATGAAGTAGTATATTTAAGAGGAATATGAAGTAGTATGTTTAAGAGGAATATGAAGTAGTATGTTTAATAGGAATATGTTTAAGAGGAACATGAAGTAGTATGTTTAAAAGGAATATGAAGTAGTATGTTTAAGAGGAATATGAAGTATTATGTTTAAGAGGAATATGAAGTAGTATATTTAAGAGGAATGTGAAGTAGTACATTTAAGAGGAATATACAGTAGTATATTTAAGAGGAATATGAAGTAGTATCTTAAAGAGGAATCTGAAGTAGTATATTTAAGAGGAATATGAAGTAGTATGTTTAAGAGGAATATGAAGTAGTATAATTAAGAGGAAATTGAAGTAGTATGTTTAAGAGGAATATGAAGTAGTATATTTAAGACGAAATTGAAGTAGTATATTTAGGAGGAATATGCAGTAGTATATTTAAGAGGAATATGAAGTAGTATATTCAAGAGGAATATAAAGTAGTATGTTTAAGAGGAATATGAAATAGTATGTTTAAGAGGAATATGAAGTAGTATGTTTAAGAGGAATATAAAGTAGTATGTTTAAGAGGAATATGTAGTAGTATGTTTAAGAGGAATATGAAGTAGTATGTTTAAGAGGAATATGCAGTAGTATATTTCAGAGGAATATGAAGTAGTATATTTAAGAGGAATATGAAGTAGTATGTTTAAGACGAATATGAAGTAGTATGTTTAATATGAATATGAAGGAGTATGTTTAAGAGGAACATGAAGTAGTATGTTTAAGACGAATATGAAGTAGTATGTCTAAGAGGAATATGAAGTAGTATGTTTAAGAGGAATATGAAGTAGTATATTTAAGAGGAATATGAAGTAGTACATTTCAGAGGAATATGAAGTAGCATATTTAAGAGGAATATGAAGTGGTATGTTTAAGAGGAATATGAAGTAGTATGTTTAAGAGGAATATAAAGTAGTATATTTAAGAGGAATATGAAGTAGTACATTTAAGAGGAATATGCAGTAGTATATTTAAGAGGAATATGAAGTAGTATGTTTAAGAGGAATCTGAAGTAGTATATTTAAGAGGAATATGAAGTAGTATGTTTAAGATGAATATGAAGTAGTATGTTTAAGAGGAATATGAAGTATTATGTTTAAGAGGAATATGAAGTAGTATGTTTAAGAGGAATATGCATTAGTATATTTAAGAGGAATATGATGTAGTATATTTAAGAGGAATATGAAGTAGTATGTTTAAGAAGAATAGGAAGTAGTATATTTAAAAGGAATATGAAGTAGTATGTTTAAGAGGAATATGAAGTAGTATGTTTTAGAGGAATATGAAGTAGTATATTTAAGAGGAATATGAAGTAGTATGTTTAAGAGGAATATGAAGAAGTATATTTAAGAGGAATATGAAGTAGTATATTTAAAAGGAATATGAAGTGGTATATTTAAGAGAAATATGAAGTAGTATGTTTAAGAGGAATATGAAGTAGTATATTTAAGAGGAATATGAAGTAGTATGTTTAAGAGGAATATGCAGTAGTATATTTCAGAGGAATATGAAGTAGTATATTTAAGAGGAATATAAAGTAGTATGTTTAAGAGGAATATGAAGTAGTATGTTTAATAGGAATATGAAGGAGTATGTTTAAGAGGAACATGAAGTAGTATGTTTAAGAGGAATATGAAGTAGTATGTTTAAGAGGAATATGAAGTAGTATGTTTTAGAGGAATATGCAGTAGTATATTTCAGAGGAATATGAAGTAGTATATTTAAGAGGAATATAAAGTAGTATGTTTAAGAGGAATATGAAGTAGTATGTTTAATAGGAATATGAAGGAGTATGTTTAAGAGGAACATGAAGTAGTATGTTTAAGAGGAATATGAAGTAGTATGTTTAAGAGGAATATGAAGTAGTATGTTTAAGAGGAATATGAAGTAGTATATTTAAGAGGAATATGAAGTAGTATGTTTAAGATGAATATGAAGTAGTATGTTTAAGAGGAATATGAAGTATTATGTTTAAGAGGAGTATGAAGTAGTATGTTTAAGTGGAATATGCAGTAGTATATTTAAGAGGAATATGATGTAGTATATTTAAGAGGAATATGAAGTAGTATGTTTAAGAATAATAGGAAGTAGTATATTTAAAAGGAATATGAAGTAGTATATTTAAGAGGAATATGAAGTAGTATGTTTTAGAGGAATATGAAGTAGTATATTTAAGAGGAATATGAAGTAGTATGTTTAAGAGGAATATGAAATAGTATATTTAAGAGGAATATGAAGTAGTATATTTAAAAGGAATATGAAGTGGTATATTTAAGAGGAATATGAAGTAGTATGTTTAAGAGGAATATGAAGTAGTATATTTAAGAGGAATATGAAGTAGTATGTTTAAGAGGAATATGAAGTAGCATGTTTAAGAGGAACATGAAGTAGTATATTTAAGAGGAATATGCAGTAGTATATTTAAGAGGAATATGAAGTAGCATATTTAAGAGGAATATGAAGTGGTATGTTTAAGAGGAATATGAAGTAGTATGTTTAAGAGGAATATGAAATAGTATGTTTAAAATGAATATGAAGTAGTATGTTTAAAATGAATATGAAGTAGTATGTTTAAGAAGAACATGAAGTAGTATGTTTAAGAGGAATATGAAGTAGTATGTTTAAGAGGAATATGAAGTAGTATGTTTAAGAGGAATATGAAGTAGTATGCTTAAGAGGAATATGAAGTAGTATATTTAAGAGGAATATGCAGTAGTATGTTTAAGAGGAATATGAAGTAGTATGTTTAAGAGGAATATGAAGTAGTATTTTTAAGAGGAATATGAAGTAGTATGTTTAAGAGGAATGTGAAGTAGTATATTTAAGAGGAATATAAAGTGGTATGTTTATGAGGAATGTGAAGTAGTATGTTTAAGAGGAACATGAAGTAGTGTGTTTAAGAGGAATATGAAGTAGTATATTTTAGAGGAATATGAAATAGTATGCTTAAGAGGAATATGAAGTAGTATATTTAAAAGGAATATGAAGTGGTATATTTAAAAGGAATATGAAGTAGTATGTTTAAGAGGTATATGAAGTAGTATATTTAAGAGGAATATGAAGTATAATGTTTACGAGGAATATGAAGCAGTATATTTAAGAGGAACATGAAGTAGTATGTTTAAGAGGAATATGCAGTAGTATATTTAAGAGGAATATGAAGTAGTATGTTTTAGAGGAATATGAAGTAGTATATTTAAGAGGAATATGAAGTAGTATGTTTAAGAGGAATATGAAATAGTATATATTTAAGAGGAATATGAAGTAGTATATTTAAAAGGAATATGAAGTGGTATATTTAAGAGGAATATGAAGTAGTATGTTTAAGAGGAATATGAAGTAGTATATTTAAGAGGAAAATGAAGTAGTATGTTTAAGAGGAATATGAAGTAGCATGTTTAAGAGGAACATGAAGTAGTATATTTAAGAGATATATGCAGTAGTATATTTAAGAGGAATACGAAGTAGCATATTTAAGAGGAATATGAAGTAGTATGTTTAAGAGGAATATGAAGTATTATGTTTAAGAGAAGTATGAAGTATGTTTAAGTAGAATATGCAGTAGTATATTTAAGAGGAATATGATGTAGTATATTTAAGAGGAATATGAAGTAGTATGTTTAAGAATAATAGGAAGTAGTATATTTAAAAGGAATATGAAGTAGTATATTTAAGAGGAATATGAAGTAGTATGTTTTAGAGGAATATGAAGTAGTATATTTAAGAGAAATATGAAGTAGTATGTTTAAGAGGAATATGAAATAGTATATTTAAGAGGAATATGAAGTAGTATATTTAAAAGGAATATGAAGTGGTATATTTAAGAGGAATATGAAGTAGTATGTTTAAGAGGAATATGAAGTAGTATATTTAAGAGGAATATGAAGTAGCATATTTAAGAGGAATATGAAGTGGTATGTTTAAGAGGAATATGAAGTAGTATGTTTAAGAGGAATATGAAATAGTATGTTTAAGAGGAATATGAAGTAGTATTTTTAAGAGGAATATGAAGTAGTATGTTTAAGAGGAATGTGAAGTAGTATATTTAAGAGGAATATAAAGTGGTATGTTTATGAGGAATGTGAAGTAGTATGTTTAAGAGGAACATGAAGTAGTATGTTTAAGAGGAATATGAAGTAGTATATTTTAGAGGAATATGAAATAGTATGCTTAAGAGGAATATGAAGTAGTATATTTAAAAGGAATATGAAGTGGTATATTTAAAAGGAATATGAAGTAGTATGTTTAAGAGGAATATGAAGTAGTATATTTAAGAGGAATATGAAGTATAATGTTTAAGAGGAATATGAAGCAGTATATTTAAGAGGAACATGAAGTAGTATGTTTAAGAGGAATATGCAGTAGTATATTTAAGAGGAATATCAAGTAGTATATTTAAGAGTATTATGAAGTGGTATGTTTATGAGGAATGTGAAGTAGTATGTTTAAGAGGAATATGAAGTAGTGTGTTTAAGAGGAATATGAAGTAGTATATTTTAGAGGAATATGAAATAGTATGTTTAAGAGGAATATGAAGTAGTATGTTTAAGAGGAATATGAAGTAGTATGTTTAAGAGGAATATGAAATAATATATTTAAGAGGAATATGAAGTAGTATGTTTAAGAGGAATATAAAGTAGTATGTTTAAGAGGAATACGAAGTAGTATGTTTAAGAGGAATATGAAGAAGTATGTTTAAGAGAAATATGAAGTTTTATAGTTAAAAGGAATATGAAGTAGTATGTTTAAGAGGAATACGAAGTAGATTTTTTAAGAGGAATATGAAGTAGTATGTTTAAGAGGAATATGCAGTAGTATATTTAAGAGGAATTTGAAGCAGTATGTTCAAAAAGAATATGAAGTAGTATGTTTAAGAGCAATATGAAGTATTATGTTTAAGAGGAATATGAAGTAGTATGCTTAAGAGGAATATGAAGTAGTATGTTTAAGAGGAATATGAAGTAGTATGTTTAAGTGGAATATGCAGTAGTATATTTAAGAGGAATACGATGTAGTATATTTAAGAGGAATATGAAGTAGTATGTTCAAGAAGAATAGGAAGTAGTATGTTTAAGAGGAATATGAAGGAATATTTTTAAGAGGAATATGAAGTAGTATATTTAAGAGGAAAATGAAGTAGTTTTTTTAAGAGGAATATGAAGTAGTATATTTAAGAGGAATATGAAGTAGTATATTTAAGACTAATATGAAGTAGTATATTTAAGAGGAATATAAAGTAGTATGTTTAAGAGGAATATAAAGCAGTATATTTAAGAGGAATATGAAGTAGTATATTTAAGAGGAATATGAAGTAGTATATTTAAGAGGAATATGAAGTAGTATGTTTAAGAGGAATATGAAGTAGTATATTTTAGAGGAAATTGAAGTAGTATATTTAAGAGGAATATGCAGTAGTATATTTAAGAGGAATATGAAGTAGTATATTTAAGAGGAATATTAAGTAGTATGTTTAAGAGGAATATGAAGTAGTATGTTTAAGAGGAATATGAAGTAGTATGTTTAAGAGGAACATGAAGTAGTATGTTTAAGAGGAATATGAAGTAGTATGTGTAAGAGGAATATGAAGTAGTATGTTTAAGAGGAATATGAAGTAGTATATTTAAGATGAATATGAAGTAGTACATTTAAGAGGAATATGCAGTAGTATATTTAAGAGGAATATGAAGTAGTATGTTTAAGAGAAATCTAAAGTAGTATATTTAAGAGGAATATGAAGTCGTATGTTTAAGATGAATATGAAGAAGTATGTTTAAGAGGAATATGAAATATTATGCTTAATAGGAATATGAAGTAGTATGTTTAAGAGGAATATGAAGTAGTATGTTTAAGAGGAATATGAAGTAGTATATTTAAGAGGAATATGAAGTAGTACATTTAAGAGGAATATACAGTAGTATATTTAAGAGAAATATGAAGTAGTATGTTTAAAATGAATATGAAGTAGTATGTTTAAGAGGAATATGAAGTATTATGTTTAAGAGGAATATGAAGTAGTATGTTTAAGTGGAATATGCAGAAGTATATTTAAGAGGAATATGATGTAGTATATTTAAGAGGAATATGAAGTAGTATGTCTAAGAAGAATAGGAAGTAGTATATTTAAAAGGAATATGAAGTAGTATGTTTAAGAGAAATATGAAGTAGTATGTTTTAGAGGAATATGAAGTAGTTTATTTAAGAGGAATATGAAGTAGTATGTTTAAGAGGAATATGAAATAGTATATTTAAGAGGAATATGAAGTAGTATATTTAAAAGGAATATGAAGTGGTATATTTAAGAGGAATATGAAGTAGTATGTTTAAGAGGAATATGAAGTAGTATATTTAAGAGGACTATGAAGTAGTATGTTTAAGAGGAATATGAAGTAGCATGTTTAAGAGGAACATGAATTAGTATATTTAAGAGGAATATGCAGTAGTATATTTAAGAGGAATATGAAGTAGCATATTTAAGAGGAATATGATGTGGTATGTTTAAGAGGAATATGAAGTAGTATGTTTAAGAGGAATATGAAGTAGTATGTTTAAGAGGAATATGAAGTAGTATGTTTAAGATGAATATGAAGTAGTATGTTTAAGAGGAACATGAAGTAGTATGTTTAAGAGGAATATGAAGTAGTCTGTTTAAGAGGAATATGAAGTAGTATGTTTAAGAGGAATATGAAGTAGTATGTTTAAGAGGAATATGAAGTAGTATATTTAAGAGGCATATGAAGTAGTATGTTTAAGAGGAATATGAAGTAGTATGTTTAGGAGGAATATGAAGTAGTATGTTTAAGAGGAATATGAAGTAGTATGTTTAAGAGGAATGTGAAGTAGTATATTTAAGAGGAATATGAAGTGGTATGTTTATGAGGAATGTGAAGTAGTATGTTTAAGAGGAATATGAAGTAGTGTGTTTAAGAGGAATATGAAGTAGTATATTTTAGAGGAATATGAAATAGTATGTTTAAGAGGAATATGAAGTAGTATATTTAAAAGGAATATGAAGTGGTATATTTAAAAGGAATATGAAGTAGTATGTTTAAGAGGAATATGAAGAAGTATATTTAAGAGGAATATGAAGTATAATGTTTAAGAGGAATATGAAGCTGTATATTTAAGAGGAACATGAAGTAGTATGTTTAAGAGGAATATGAAGTAGTATGTTTAATAGGAATATGAAGGAGTATGTTTAAGAGGAACATGAAGTAGTATGTTTAAGAGGAATATGAAGTAGTATGTTTAAGAGGAATATGAAGTAGTATGTTTAAGAGGAATATGAAGTAGTATATTTAAGAGGAATATGAAGTAGTATGTTTAAGATGAAAATGAAGTAGTATGTTTAAGAGGAATATGAAGTATTATGTTTTAGAGGAATATAAAGTAGTATATTTAAGAGGAATATGAAGTAGTATTTTTAAGAGGAATATGAAGTAGTATATTTAAGAGGAATATGAAGTAGTATATTTAAAAGGAATATGAAGTGGTATATTTAAGAGGAATATGAAGTAGTATGTTTAAGAGGAATATGAAGTAGTATATTTAAGAGGAATATGAAGTAGTATGTTTAAGAGGAATATGCAGTAGTATATTTCAGAGGAATATGAAGTAGTATATTTTAGAGGAATATGAAGTAGTACGTTTAAGAGGAATATGAAGTAGTATGTTTAATAGGAATATGAAGGAGTATGTTTAAGAGGAACATGAAGTAGTATGTTTAAGAGGAATATGAAGTAGTATATTTAAGAGGAATATGAAGTAGTATATTTAAGAGGAATATGAAGTAGTATATTTAAGAGGAATATGAAGTAGTATGTTTAAGAGGAATATGAAGTAGTATAATTTAGAGGAAATTGAAGTAGTATATTTAAGAGGAATATGCAGTAGTATATTTAAGAGGAATATGAAGTAGTATATTTAAGAGGAATATTAAGTAGTATGTTTAAGAGGAATATGAAGTAGTATGTTTAAGAGGAATATGAAGTAGTATGTTTAAGAGGAACATGAAGTAGTATGTTTAAGAGGAATATGAAGTAGTATGTGTAAGAGGAATATGAAGTAGTATGTTTAAGAGGAATATGAAGTAGTATATTTAAGATGAATATGAAGTAGTACATTTAAGAGGAATATGCAGTAGTATATTTACGAGGAATATGAAGTAGTATGTTTAAGAGAATTCTAAAGTAGTATATTTAAGAGGAATATGAAGTCGTATGTTTAAGATGAATATGAAGAAGTATGTTTAAGAGGAATATGAAATATTATGCTTAATAGGAATATGAAGTAGTATGTTTAAGAGGAATATGAAGTAGTATGTTTAAGAGGAATATGAAGTAGTATATTTAAGAGGAATATGAAGTAGTACATTTAAGAGGAATATACAGTAGTATATTTAAGAGGAATATGAAGTAGTATGTTTAAAATGAATATGAAGTAGTATGTTTAAGAGGAATATGAAGTATTATGTTTAAGAGGAATATGAAGTAGTATGTTTAAGTGGAATATGCAGAAGTATATTTAAGAGGAATATGATGTAGTATATTTAAGAGGAATATGAAGTAGTATGTCTAAGAAGAATAGGAAGTAGTATATTTAAAAGGAATATGAAGTAGTATGTTTAAGAGAAATATGAAGTAGTATGTTTTAGAGGAATATGAAGTAGTTTATTTAAGAGGAATATGAAGTAGTATGTTTAAGAGGAATATGAAATAGTATATTTAAGAGGAATATGAAGTAGTATATTTAAAAGGAATATGAAGCGGTATATTTAAGAGGAATATGAAGTAGTATGTTTAAGAGGAATATGAAGTAGTATATTTTAGAGGACTATGAAGTAGTATGTTTAAGAGGAATATGAAGTAGCATGTTTAAGAGGAACATGAATTAGTATATTTAAGAGGAATATGCAGTAGTATATTTAAGAGGAATATGAAGTAGCATATTTAAGAGGAATATGATGTGGTATGTTTAAGAGGAATATGAAGTAGTATGTTTAAGAGGAATATGAAGTAGTATGTTTAAGAGGAATATGAAGTAGTATGTTTAAGATGAATATGAAGTAGTATGTTTAAGAGGAACATGAAGTAGTATGTTTAAGAGGAATATGAAGTAGTCTGTTTAAGAGGAATATGAAGTAGTATGTTTAAGAGGAATATGAAGTAGTATGTTTAAGAGGAATATGAAGTAGTATACTTAAGAGGCATATGAAGTAGTATGTTTAAGAGGAATATGAAGTAGTATGTTTAAGAGGAATATGAAGTAGTATGTTTAAGAGGAATATGAAGTAGTATGTTTAAGAGGAATGTGAAGTAGTATATTTAAGAGGAATATGAAGTGGTATGTTTATGAGGAATGTGAAGTAGTATGTTTAAGAGGAATATGAAGTAGTGTGTTTAAGAGGAATATGAAGTAGTATATTTTAGAGGAATATGAAATAGTATGTTTAAGAGGAATATGAAGTAGTATATTTAAAAGGAATATGAAGTGGTATATTTAAAAGGAATATGAAGTAGTATGTTTAAGAGGAATATGAAGAAGTATATTTAAGAGGAATATGAAGTATAATGTTTAAGGGGAATATGAAGCAGTATATTTAAGAGGAACATGAAGTAGTATGTTTAAGAGGAATATGAAGTAGTATGTTTAATAGGAATATGAAGGAGTATGTTTAAGAGGAACATGAAGTAGTATGTTTAAGAGGAATATGAAGTAGTATGTTTAAGAGGAATATGAAGTAGTATGTTTAAGAGGAATATGAAGTAGTATATTTAAGAGGAATATGAAGTAGTATGTTTAAGATGAAAATGAAGTAGTATGTTTAAGAGGAATATGAAGTATTATGTTTTAGAGGAATATAAAGTAGTATATTTAAGAGGAATATGAAGTAGTATTTTTAAGAGGAATATGAAGTAGTATATTTAAGAGGAATATGAAGTAGTATATTTAAAAGGAATATGAAGTGGTATATTTAAGAGGAATATGAAGTAGTATGTTTAAGAGGAATATGAAGTAGTATATTTAAGAGGAATATGAAGTAGTATGTTTAAGAGGAATATGCAGTAGTATATTTCAGAGGAATATGAAGTAGTATATTTTAGAGGAATATGAAGTAGTACGTTTAAGAGGAATATGAAGTAGTATGTTTAATAGGAATATGAAGGAGTATGTTTAAGAGGAACATGAAGTAGTATGTTTAAGAGGAATATGAAGTAGTATGTTTAAGAAGAATATGAAGTAGTATGTTTAAGAGGAATATAAAGTAGTATATTTAAGAGGAATATGAAGTAGTACATTTAAGAGGAATATGCAGTAGTATGTTTAAGAGGAATATGAAGTAGTATGTTTAAGAGGAATCTGAAGTAGTATATTTAAGAGGAATATGAAGTAGTATGTTTAAGATGAATATGAAGTATTATGTTTTAGAGGAATATGAAGTATTATGTTTAAGAGGAATATGAAGTAGTATGTTTAAGTGGAATATGCAGTAGTATATTTAAGAGGAATATGATGTAGTATATTTAAGAGGAATATGAAGAAGTATGTTTAAGAAGAATAGGAAGTAGTATATTTAAAAGGAATATGAAGTAGTATATTTAAGAGGAATATGAAGTAGTATGTTTTAGAGAAATATGAAGTAGTATATTTAAGAGGAATATGAAGTAGTATGTTTAAGAGGAATATGTAATAGTATATTTAAGAGGAATATGAAGTAGTATATTTAAAAGGAATATGAAGTGGTATATTTAAGAGGAATATGAAGTAGTATGTTTACGAGGAATACGAAGTAGTATATTTAAGAGGAATATGAAGTAGTATGTTTAAGAGGAATATGAAGTAGCATGTTTAAGAGGAACATGAAGTAGTATATTTAAGAGGAATATGCAGTAGTATATTTAAGAGGAATATGAAGTAGCATATTTAAGAGGAATATGAAGTGGTATGTTTAAGAGGAATATGAAGTAGTATGTTTAAGAGGAATATGAAGTAGTATGTTTAAAATGAATATGAAGTAGTATGTTTAAGATGAATATGAAGTAGTATGTTGAAGAGGAACATGAAGTAGTATGTTTAAGAGGAATATGAAGTAGTATGTTTAAGAGGAATATGAAGTAGTATGTTTAAGAGGAATATGAAGTAGTATGTTTAAGAGGAATATGAAGTAGTATATTTAAGAGGAATATGAAGTAGTATGTTTAAGAGGAATATGAAGTAGTATGTTTAAGAGGAATATGAAGTAGAGTGTTTAAGAGGAAAATGAAGTAGTATATTTTAGAGGAATATGAAATAGTATGTTTAAGAGGAATATGAAGTAGTATATTTAAAAGGAATATGAAGTGGTATATTTAAAAGGAATATGAAGTAGTATGTTTAAGAGGAATAAGAAGTAGTATATTTAAGAGGAATATGAAGTATAATGTTTAAGAGGAATATGAAGCAGTATATTTAAGAGGAACATGAAGTAGTATGTTTAAGAGGAATATGCAGTAGTATATTTAAGAGGAATATGAAGTAGTACATTTAAGAGGAATATGCAGTAGTATATTTAAGAGGAATATGAAGTATTATATTTAAGAGGAATATTAAGTAGTATGTTTAAGAGGAATATGAAGTAGTATGTTTAAGAGGAATATGAAGTAGTATGTTTAAGAGGAATATAAAGTAGTATGTTTAAGGGGAATATGAAGTAGTGTGTTTAAGAGGAAAATGAAGTAGTATATTTTAGAGGAATATGAAATAGTATGTTTAAGAGGAATATGAAGTAGTATATTTAAAAGGAATATGAAGTGGTATATTTAAAAGGAATATGAAGTAGTATGTTTAAGAGGAATAAGAAGTAGTATATTTAAGAGGAATATGAAGTATAATGTTTAAGAGGAATATGAAGCAGTATATTTAAGAGGAACATGAAGTAGTATGTTTAAGAGGAATATGCAGTAGTATATTTAAGAGGAATATGAAGTAGTACATTTAAGAGGAATATGCAGTAGTATATTTAAGAGGAATATGAAGTATTATATTTAAGAGGAATATTAAGTAGTATGTTTAAGAGGAATATGAAGTAGTATGTTTAAGAGGAATATGAAGTAGTATGTTTAAGAGGAATATAAAGTAGTATGTTTAAGGGGAATATGTAGTAGTATGTTTAAGAGGAATATGAAATATTATGTGTAAGAGGAATATGAAGCAGTATATTTAAGAGGAATATGAAGTAGTGTGTTTAAGAGGAATATGAAGTAGTATATTTCAGAGGAATATGAAATAGTATGTTTAAGAGGAATATGAAGTAGTATGTTTAAGAGGAATATGAAGTAGTATGTTTAAAAGGAATATGAAGTAATATATTTAAGAGGAATATGAAGTAGTATGTTTAAGAGGAATATGAAGTAGTATGTTTAAGAGGAATACGAAGTAGTATGTTTAAGAGGAATATGAAGTAGTATGTTTAAGAGAAAATTGAAGTTTTATATTTAAAAGGAATATGAAGTAGTATGTTTAAGAGGAATACGAAGTAGATTATTTAAGAGGAATATGAAGTAGTATATTTAAGAGGAATATGCAGTAGTATATTTAAGAGGAATATGAAGCAGTATGTTCAAAAAGAATATGAAGTAGTATGTTTAAGAGCAATATGAAGTATTATGCTAAAGAGGAATATGAAGTAGTATGTTTAAGAGGAATATGAAGTAGTATGTTCAAGAGGAATATGAAGTAGTATGTTTAAGTGGAATATGCAGTAGTATATTTAAGAGGAATATGATGTTGTATATTTAAGAGGAATGTGAAGTAGTATGTTTAAGAGGAATAGGAAGTAGTATGTTTAAGAGGAATATGAAGTAATATTTTTAAGAGGAATATAAAGTAGTATGTTTAAGGGGAATATGTAGTAGTATGTTTAAGAGGAATATGAAGTAGTATATTTAGGAGGAATATGAAGTAGTATATTTAAGACTAATATGAAGTAGTATATTTAAGAGGAATATAAAGTTGTATGTTTAAGAGGAATATAAAGCAGTATATTTTAGAGGAATATGAAGTAGTATATTTAAGAGAAATATGAAGTAGTATATTTAAGAGGAATATGAAGTAGTATGTTTAAGAGGAATATAAAGTAGTATGTTTAAGGGGAATATGTAGTAGTATGTTTAAGAGGAATATGAAATATTATGTGTAAGAGGAATATGAAGTAGTATGTTTAAGAGGAATATGCAGTAGTATATTTAAGAGAAATATGATGTAGTATATTTAAGAGGAATATGAAGTAGTATGTTTAAGAAGAATAGGAAGTAGTATATTTAAAAGGAATGTGAAGTAGTATGTTTAAGAGGAATATGAAGTAGTATGTTTTAGAGGAATATGAAGTAGTATATTTAAGAGGAATATGAAGTAGTATGTTTAAGAGGAATATGAAGTAGCATATTTAAGAGGAATATGAAGTAGTATATTTAAAAGGAATATGAAGTGGTATATTTAAGAGAGAATATGAAGTAGTATGTTTAAGACGAATATGAAGTAGTATATTTAAGAGGAATATGAAGTGGTGTGTTCACGAGGAATATGCAGTAGTATATTTCAGAGGAATATGAAGTAGTATATTTAAGAGGAATATGTAGTAGTATGTTTAAGATGAATATGAAATAGTATGTTTAATAGGAATATGAAGAAGTATGTTTAAGAGGAACATGAAGTAGTATGTTTAAGAGGAATATGAAGTAGTATGTTTAAGAGGAATATGAAGTAGTATGTTTAAGAGGAATATGAAGTAGTATATTTAAGAGGAATATGAAGTAGTACATTTAAGAAGAATATGCAGTAGTATATTTAAGAGGAATATGAAGTAGTATGTTTAAGAGGAATCTGAAGTAGTATATTTAAGAGGAATATGAAGTAGTATGTTTAAGATGAATATGAAGTAGTATGTTTAAGAGGAATATGAA
This sequence comes from Atherix ibis, assembly GCA_958298945.1. Taxonomy (NCBI): domain Eukaryota; kingdom Metazoa; phylum Arthropoda; class Insecta; order Diptera; family Athericidae; genus Atherix; species Atherix ibis. The sequence continues at coordinate 532,707 of CATQJD010000064.1, read as the reverse complement.
GTAGTATATTTAAGAGGAATATGAAGTAGTATATTTTAGAGGAATATGAAGTAGTATGTTTAAGAGGAATATGAAGTAGTACATTTAAGAGGAAATTGAAGTAGTATATTTAAGAGGCATATGCAGTAGTATATTTAAGAGGAATATGAAGTAGTATATTCAAGAGGAATATTAAGTAGTATGTTTAAGTGGAATATGAAGTAGTATGTTTAAGAGGAATATGAAGTAGTATGTTTAAGAGGAATATAAAGTAGTATGTTTAAGAGGAATATGTAGTAGTATGTTTAAGACGAATATGAAGTAGTATATTTAAGAGGAATATGAAGTAGTATATTTCAGAGGAATATGAAGTAGTATATTTAAGAGGAATATGAAGTAATATGTTTAAGAGGATAATGAAGTAGTATGTTTAATAGGAATATGAAGGAGTATGTTTAAGAGGAACATGAAGTAGTATGTTTAAGAGGAATATGAAGTAGTATGTTTAAGAGGAATATGAAGTAGTATGTTTAAGAGGAATATGAAGCAGTATATTTAAGAGGAATATGAAGTAGTACATTTAAGAGGAATATGCAGTAGTATATTTAAGAGGAATATGAAGTATTATGTTTAAGAGGAATCTGAAGTAGTATATATAAGAGGAATATGAAGTAGTATGTTTAAGAGGAATATGAAGTAGTATATTTAAGAGGAAATTGAAGTAGTATGTTTAAGAGGAATATGAAGTAGTATATTTAAGAGGAAATTGAAGTAGTATATTTAAGAGGAATATGCAGTAGTATATTAAAGAGGAATATGAAGTAGTATATTAAAGAGGAATATTAAGTAGTATGTTTAAGAGGAATATGAAGTAGTATGTTTAAGAGGAATATGAAGTAGTATGTTTAAGAGGAATATAAAGTAGTATGTTTAAGAGAAATATGTAGTAGTATGTTTAAGAGGAATATGAAGTAGTACGTTTAAGAGGAATATGCAGTAGTATATTTCAGAGGAATATGAAGTAGTATATTTAAGAGGAATATGAAGTAGTATGTTTAAGAAGAATATGAAGTAGTATGTTTAATAGGAATATGAAGGAGTATGTTTAAGAGGAACATGAAGTAGTATGTTTAGGAGGAATATGAAGTAGTATGTTTAAGAGGAATATGAAGTAGTATGTTTAAGAGGAATATGAAGTAGTATATTTAAGAGGAATATGAAGTAGTACATTTAAGAGGAATATGCAGTAGTATATTTAAGAGGAATATGAAGTAGTATGTTTAAGAGGAATCTGAAGTAGTATATTTAAGAGGAATATGAAGTAGTATGTTTAAGATGGATATGAAGTAGTTTGTTTAAGAGGAATATGAAGTATTATGTTTAAGAGGAATATGAAGTAGTATGTTTAAGAGGAATATGAAGTGGTATGTTTAAGAAGAATAGGAAGTAGTATATTTAAAAGGAATATGAAGTAGTATGTTTAAGAGGAATATGAAGTAGTGTTTTAGAGGAATATGAAGTAGTATATTTAAGAGGAATATGAAGTAGTATGTTTAAGTGGGATATGAAATAGTATATTTAAGAGGAATATGAAGTAGTATATTTAAAAGGAATATGAAGTGGTATATTTAAGAGGAATATGAAGTAGTATGTTTAAGAGGAATACGAAGTAGTATATTTAAGAGGAATATGAAGTAGTATGTTTAAGAGGAATATGAAGTAGCATGCTTAAGAGGAACATGAAGTAGTATATTTAAGAAGAATATGGAGTAGTATATTTAAGAGGAATATGAAGTAGCATATTTAAGAAGAATATGAAGTGGTATGTTTAAGAGGAATATGAAGTAGTATGTTTAAGAGGAATATGAAGTAGTATGTTTAAAAGGAATATGAAGTAGTATGTTTAAGATGAATATGAAGTAGTATGTTTAAGAGGAACATGAAGTAGTATGTTTAAGAGGAATATGAAGTAGTATGTTTAAGAGGAATATGAAGTAGTATGTTTAAGAGGAATATGAAGTAGAATGTTTAAGAGGAATATGAAGTAGTATGTTTAAGAGGAATATGAAGTAGTATATTTAAGAGGAATATGAAGTAGTATGTTTAAGAGGAATATGAAGTAGTATGTTTAAGAGGAATATGAAGTAGTATGTTTAAGAGGAATATGAAGTAGTGTGTTTAAGAGGAATGTGAAGTAGTATATTTAAGAGGAATATGAAGAAGTATGTTTAAGAGGAATATGCAGTACTATATTTAAGAGGAATATGAAGTAGTATATTTAAGAGGAATATGAATTAGTATGTTTAAGAGGAATATGAAGTAGTATGTTTAAGAGGAATATGAAGTAGTATTATTAAGAGGAATATAAAGTAGTGTATTTAAGAGGAATATGAAGTAGTAAGTTTAAGAGGAATATGAAATAGTATGTTTAAGAGGAATATGAAGTAGTATATTTAAGAGGAATATTAAGTAGTATATTTCAGAGGAATATGAAGTAGTATATTTAAGAGGAAAATGAAGTAGTATGTTTAAGAGGAATATGAAGTAGTATGTTTAATAGGAATATGAAGGAGTATGTTTAAGAGGAACATGAAGTAGTATGTTTAAGGAGAATAAGAAGTAGTATGTTTAAGAGGAATATGAAGTAGTATGTTGAAGAGGAATATGACGTAGTATATTTAAGACGAATATGAAGGAGTATGTTTAAGAGGAACATGAAGTATTATGTTTAAGAGGAATATGAAGTAGTATGCTTAAGAGGAATATGAAGTAGTATGTTTAAGAGGAATATGAAGTAGTATATTTAAGAGGAATATGAAGTAGTACATTTAAGAGAAATATGCAGTATTATATTTAAGAGGAATATGAAGTAGTATGTTTAAAATGAATCTGAAGAAGTATATTTAAGAGGAATATGAAGTAGTATGTTTAAGATGAATATGAAGTAGTATGTTTAAGAGGAATATGAAGTATTATGTTTAAGAGGAATATGAAGAAGTATGTTTAAGTGGAATATGCAGTAGTATATTTAAGAGGAATAAGATGTAGTATATTTAAGAGGAATATGAAGTAGTACGTTTAAGAAGAATAGGAAGTAGTATATTTAAAAGGAATATGAAGTAGTATATTTAAGAGGAATATGAAGTAGTATGTTTTAGAGGAATATGCAGTAGTATATTTAAGAGGAATATGAAGTAGTATGTTTAAGAGGAATATGAAGTAGTATATTTAAGAGGAATATGAAGTAGTATATTTAAAAGGAATATGAAGTAGTATGTTTAAGATGGATATGAAGTAGTTTGTTTAAGAGGAATATGAAGTATTATGTTTAAGAGGAATATGAAGTAGTATGTTTAAGAGGAATATGCAGTAGTATATTTAAGAGGAATATAATGTAGTATATTTAAGAGGAATATGAAGTAGTATGTTTAAGAGGAATATGAAGTAGTATGTTTAAGAGGAATATGAAGTAGTATGTTTAAGAGGAATGTGAAGGAGGAATATGAAGTGGTATGTTTATGAGGAATGTGAAGTAATATGTTTAAGAGGAATATGAAGTAGTGTGTTTAAAATGAATATGAAGTAGTATGTTTAAGATGAATATGAAGTAGTATGTTTAAGAGGAACATGAAGTAGTATGTTTAAGAGGAATATGAAGTAGTCTGTTTAAGAGGAATATGAAGTAGTATTTTTAAGAGTAATATGAAGTAGTATGTTTAAGAGGAATATGAAGTAGTATATTTAAGAGGAATATGAAGTAGTATGTTTAAGAGGAATATGAAGTAGTATGTTTAAGAGGAATATGAAGTAGTATGTTTAAGAGGAATATGAAGTAGTATGTTTAAGAGGAATATGAAGGAGGAATATGAAGTGGTATGTTTATGAGGAATGTGAAGTAGTATGTTTAAGAGGAATATGAAGTAGTGTGTTTAAGGAGAATATGAAGTAGTATATTTTAGAGGAATATGAAATACTATGTTTAAGAGGAATATGAAGTAGTATATTTAAAAGGAATATGAAGTGGTATATTTAAAAGGAATATGAAGTAGTATGTTTAAGAGGAATAAGAAGTAATATATTTAAGAGGAATATGAAGTATAATGTTTAAGAGGAATATGAAGCAGTATATTTAAGAGGAACATGAAGTAGTATGTTTAAGAGGAATATGCAGTAGTATATTTAAGAGGAATATGAAGTAGTATATTTAAGAGAATTATGAAGTGGTATGTTTATGAGGAATGTGAAGTAGTATGTTTAAGAGGAATATGAAGTAGTGTGTTTAAGAGGAATATGAAGTAGTATATTTTAGAGGAATATGAAATAGTATGTTTAAGAGGAATATGAAGTAGTATAGTTAAGAGGAATATGAAGTAGTATGTTTAAAAGGAATATGAAGTAATATATTTAAGAGGAATATGAAGTAGTATGTTTAAGAGGAATATGAAGTAGTATGTTTAAGAGGAATACGAAGTAGTATGTTTAAGAGGAATATGAAGTAGTATGTTTAAGAGAAATATGAAGTTTTATATTTAAAAGTAATATGAAGTAGTATGTTTAAGAGGAATACGAAGTAGATTATTTAAGAGGAATATGAAGTAGTATGTTTAAGAGGAATATGCAATAGTATATTTAAGAGGAATATGAAGCAGTATGTTCAAAAAGAATATGAAGTAGTATGTTTTTAGAGCAATATGAAGTATTATGCTCAAGAGGAATATGAAGTAGTATGTTTAAGAGGAATATGAAGTAGTATGTTTAAGAGGAATATGAAGTAGTAGGTTTAAGTGGAATATGCAGTAGTATATTTAAGACTAATATGAAGTAGTATATTTAAGAGGAATATAAAGTAGTATGTTTAAGAGGAACATAAAGCAGTATATTTAAGAGGAATATGAAGTAGTATGCTTAAGAGGAATATAAAGTAGTATGTTTAAGGGGAATATGTAGTAGTATGTTTAAGAGGAATATGAAGTAGTATGTTTAAGGGGAATATGTAGTAGTATGTTTAAGAGGAATATGAAGTAGTATATTTAAGAGGAATATGAAGTAGTATATTTAAGACTAATATGAAGTAGTATATTTAAGAGGAATATAAAGTAGTATGTTTAAGAGGAACATAAAGCAGTATATTTAAGAGGAATATGAAGTAGTATGCTTAAGAGGAATATAAAGTAGTATGTTTAAGGGGAATATGTAGTAGTATGTTTAAGAGGAATATGAATTATTGTGTTTAATAGGAATATGAAAAAGTATGTTTAAGAGGAACATGAAGTAGTATGTTTAAGAGGAATGTGAAGTAGTATGTTTAAGAGGAATATGAAGTAGTATGTTTAAGAGGAATATGAAGTAGTATATTTAAGAGGAATATGAAGTAGTACATTTAAGAGGAATATGCAGTAGTATATTTAAGAGGAATATGAAGTAGTATGTTTAAGAGAAATCTGAAGTAGTATATAAGAGGAATATGAAGTAGTATGTTTAAGATGAATATGAAGTAGTATGTTTAAGAGGAATATGAAATATTATGTTTAAGAGGAATATGAAGTAGTATGTTTAAGAGGAATATGCAGTAGTATATTTAAGAGGAATATGATGTAGTATATTTAAGAGGAATATGAAGTAGTATGTTTAAGAGAAATATGAAGTAGTATGTTTAATAGGAATATGAAGGAGTATGTTTAAGAGGAACATGGAGTAGTATGTTTAAGAGGAATATGAAGTAGTATGTTTAAGAGGAATATGAAGGAGTATGTTTAAGAGGAATATGAAGTAGTATATTAAAGAGGAATATGAAGTAGTACATTTAAGAGGAATATGCAGTAGTATATTTAAGAGGAATATGAAGTAGTATGTTTAAGAGGAATCTGAAGTAGTATATTTAAGAGGAATATGAAGTAGTATGTTTAAGATGAATATGAAGTAGTATGTTTAAGAGGAATATGAAGTAGTATATTTAAGACTAATATGAAGTAGTATATTTAAGAGGAATATAAAGTAGTATGTTTAAGAGGAATATAAAGTAGTATATTTAAGAGGAATATGAAGTAGTATATTTAAGAGGAATATGAAGTAGTATATTTTAGAGGAATATGAAGTAGTATGTTTAAGAGGAATATGAAGTAGTATGTTTAAGAGGAACATGGAGTAGTATGTTTAAGAGGAATATGAAGTAGTATGTTTAAGAGGAATATGAAGTAGTATGTTTAAGAGGAATATGAAGTAGTATATTTAAGAGGAATATGAAGTAGTACATTTAAGAGGAATATGCAGTAGTATATTTAAGAGGAATATGAAGTAGTATGTTTTAGAGGAATCTGAAGTAGTATATTTAAGAGGAATATGAAGTAGTATGTTTAAGATGAATATGAAGTAGTATGTTTAAGAGGAATATGAAGTAGTATGTTTAAGAGGAATATGAAGTAGTATGTTTAAGAGGAATATAAAGTAGTATGTTTAAGAGAAATATGTAGTAGTATGTTTAAGAGGAATATGAAGTAGTATGTTTAAGAGGAATATGAAGTAGTATATTTCAGAGGAATATGAAGTAGTATATTTAAGAGGAATATGAAGTAGTATGTTTAAGAGGAATATGAAGTAGTATGTTTAATAGGAATATGAAGGAGTATGTTTAAGAGGAACATGAAGTAGTATGTTTAAGAGGAATATGAAGTAGTATGTTTAAGAGGAATATGAAGTAGTATGTTTAAGAGGAATATGAAGTAGTATATTTGAGAGGAATATGAAGTAGTACATTTAAGAGGAATATGCAGTAGTATATTTAAGAGGAATATGAAGTAGTATGTTTAAGAGGAATCTGAAGTAGTATATTTAAGAGGAATATGAAGTAGTATGTTTAAGAGGAATATGAAGTAGTATATTTAAGAAGAAATTGAAGTAGTATGTTTAAGAGGAATATGAAGTAGTATATTTAAGAGGAAATTGAAGTAGTATATTTAAGAGGAATATGCAGTAGTATATTAAAGAGGAATATGAAGTAGTATATTTAAGAGGAATATTAAGTAGTATGTTTAAGAGGAATATGAAGTAGTATGTTTAAGAGGAATATGAAGTAGTATGTTTAAGAGGAATATAAAGTAGTATGTTTAAGAGGAATATGTAGTAGTATGTTTAAGAGGAATATGAAGTAGTATGTTTAGGAGGAATATGCAGTAGTATATTTCAGAGGAATATGAAGTAGTATATTTAAGAGGAATATGAAGTAGTATGTTTAATAGGAATATGAAGGAGTATGTTTAAGAGGAACATGAAGTAGTATGTTTAAGAGGAATATGAAGTAGTATGTTTAAGAGGAATATGAAGTAGTATGTTTAAGAGGAATATGAAGTAGTATATTTAAGAGGAATATGAAGTAGTACATTTAAGAGGAATATGCAGTAGTATATTTAAGAGGAATATGAAGTAGTATGTTTAAGAGGAATCTGAAGTAGTATATTTAAGAGGAATATGAAGTAGTATGTTTAAGATGAATATGAAGTAGTATGTTTAAGAGGAATATGAAGTATTATGTTTAAGAGGAATATGAAGAAGTATGTTTAAGTGGAATATGCAGTAGTATATTTAAGAGGAATATGATGTAGTATATTTAAGAGGAATATGAAGTAGTATGTTTAAGAAGAATAGGAAGTAGTATATTTAAAAGGAATATGAAGTAGTATGTTTAAGAGGAATATCAAGTAGTGTTTTAGAGGAATATGAAGTAGTATATTTAAGAGGAATATGAAGTAGTTTGTTTAAGAGGAATATGAAATAGTATATTTAAGAGGAATATGAAGAAGTATATTTAAAAGGAATATGAAGTGGTATATTTAAGAGGAATATGAAGTAGTATGTTTAAGAGGAATACGAAGTAGTATATTTAAGAGGAATATGAAGTAGTATGTTTAAGAGGAATATGAAGTAACATGTTTAAGAGGAACATGAAGTAGTATATTTAAGAGGAATATGGAGTAGTATATTTAAGAGGAATATGAAGTAGCATATTTAAGAGGAATATGAAGTGGTATGTTTAAGAGGAATATGAAGTAGTAAGTTTAAGAGGAATATGAAGTAGTATGTTTGAAAGGAATATGAAGTAGCATGTTTAAGATTAATATGAAGTAGTATGTTTAAGAGGAACATGAAGTAGTATGTTTAAGAGGAATATGAAGTATTATGTTTAAGAGGAATATGAAGTAGTATGCTTAAGAGGAATATGAAGTAGTATGTTTAAGAGGAATATGAAGTAGTATGTTTAAGAGGAATATGAAGTAGTATATTTAAGAGGAATATGAAGTAGTATGTTTAAGAGGAATATGAAGTAGTATGTTTAAGATGAATATGAAGTAGTATGTTTAAGAGGAATATGAAGTAGTGTGTTTAAGAGGAATGTGAAGTAGTGTATTTAAGAGGAATATGAAGAAGTATGTTTAAGAGGAATATGCAGTACTATATTTAAGAGGAATATGAAGTAGTATATTTAAGAGGAATATGAAGTAGTATGTTTAAGAGGAATATGAAGTAGTATGTTTAAGAGGAATATGAAGTAGTATTATTAAGAGGAATATAAAGTAGTGTATTTAAGAGGAATATGAAGTAGTAAGTTTAAGAGGAATATGAAATAGTATGTTTAAGAGGAATATGAAGTATTATATTTAAGAGGAATATTAAGTAGTATATTTCAGAGGAATATGAAGTAGTATATTTAAGAGGAAAATGAAGTAGTATGTTAAGAGGAATATGAAGTAGTATGTTTAATAGGAATATGAAGTAGTATGTTTAAGAGGAATATGAAGTAGTATGTTTAAGAGGAATATGAAGTAGTATATCTAAGAGGAATATGAAGTAGTACATTTAAGAGGAATATGCAGTATTATATTTAAAAGGAATATGAGGTAGTATATTTAAGAGGAATATGAAGTAGTATGTTTTAGAGGAATATGAAGTAGTATATTTAAGAGGAATATGAAGTAGTATATTTAAAAGGAATATGAAGTGGTATATTTAAGAGGAATATGAAGTAGTATGTTTAAGAGGAATATGAAGTAGTATATTTAAGAGGAATATGAAGTAGTATATTTAAGAGGAATATGAAGTAGCATGTGTAAGAGGAACATGAAGTAGTATATTTAAGAGGAATATGCAGTAGTATATTTAAGAGGAATATGAAGTAGCATATTTAAGAGGAATATGAAGTGGTATGTTTAAAAGGGGTATGAAGTAGTATGTTTAAGATGAATATGAAGTAGTATGTTTAAGAGCAACATGAAGTAGTATGTTTAAGAGGAATATGAAGTAGTATGTTTAAGAGGAATATGAAGTAGTATGTTTAAGAGGAATATGAAGTAGTATGTTTAAGAGGATTATGCAGTAGTATATTTAAGAGGAATATGAAGTAGTATGTTTAAGAGGAATATGAAGTAGTATGTTTAATAGGAATATGAAGTAGTATGCTTAAGAGGAATATGAAGAAGAATGTTTAAGAGGAATGTGAAGTAGTATATTTAAGAGGAATATGAAGTAGTATGTTTAAGAGGAATATGCAGTACTATATTTAAGAGGAATATGAAGTAGTATATTTAAGAAGAATATGCAGTAGTATATTTAAGAGGAATATGAAGTAGTATGCTTTAGAGGAATATGAAGTAGTATGTTTAAGAGGAATATGAAGTAGTATGTTTAAGAGTAATGTGAAGTAGTATGTTTAAGAGGAATATGAAGTAGTATGTTTAAAAGGAATATGAAGTTGTATGTTTAAGATGAATATGAAGTAGTATGTTTAAGAGGAACATGAAGTAGTATGTTTAAGAGGAATATGAAGTAGTATGTTTAAGAGGAATATAAAGTAGTTTGTTTAAGAGAAATATAAAGTAGTATGTTTAAGAGGAATATCAAGTAGTATGTTTAAGAGGAATATGAAGTAGTATATTTAAGAGAAATATGAAGTAGTATGTTTAAGAGGAATATTAAGTAGTATGTTTTAGAGAAATATGAAATAGTATGTTTAAGAGGAATATGAAGTAGTATGTTTAAGAGGAATATGAAGTAGTATGTTTAAGAGGAATATGGAGTAGCGTGATTAAGAAAAATATGAAATAGTATGTTAAAGAGGAATATGAAGTAGTATGTTGAAGAGGAATATGAAGTTTTATGTTTAAGAAGAATATGAAGTAGTATGTTTAAGAGGAATATAAAGTAGTATATTTAAGAGGAATATGAAGTAGTATATTTAAGAGGAATATGAAGTTGTAAGGTTAAGAGGAATATGACGTTGTATATTTAAGAGGAATTATGAAGTAGTATGTTTAAGAGGAATATGACGTAGTATGTTTAAGAGGAATATGAAGTAGTATGTTTAAGAAGAATATGAAGTAGTATGTTTAAGGGGAATATGAAGTAGTATATTTATGAGGAATATGAAGTAGTATATTTAAGAGAATTATGAAGTGGTATGTGTAAGAGGAATATGAAGTAGTATGTTTAAGAGGAATATGAAGTAGTGTGTTTAAGAGGGATATGAAGTAGTATGTTTAAGATGAATGGGTAGTAGTATGTTTAAGAGGAATATGAAGTAGTATGTTTAAGTAGAATTTGAAGCAGTATGTTTAAGAGGAATATGAAGTAGTATGTTTAAGAGGAAGATGCAGTAGTATATTTAAGAGGAATATGAAGTAGTATACTTAAGAGGAATATGAAGTAATATGTTTATGAGGAATGTGAAGTTGTATGTTTAAGAGGAATATGAAGTAGTGTGTTTAAGAGGGACATGAAGTAGTATATTTAAGAGGAATATTAAGTAGTATGTTTAAGAGGAATATGAAGTAGTATGTTTAAGAGGAATATGAAGTAGTATGCTTAAGAGGAATATGAAGTAGTATGTTTTAGAGGAATACGAAGTAGTATGTTTAAGAGGAATATGAAGTAGTTTGTTTAAGAGAAATATGAAGTAGTATTTTTAAAAGGAATTTGAAGTAGTATGTTTAAGAGGAATACGAAGTAGTTTATTTAAAAAGAATATGAAGTAGTATGTTTAAGAGGAATATTAAGTAGTATATTTAAGAGAATTATGAAGTGGTATGTGTAAGAGGAATGTGAAGTAGTATGTTTAAGAGGAATATGAAGTAATATGTTTATGAGGAATGTGAAGTAGTATGTTTAAGAGGAATATGAAGTAGTGTGTTTAAGAGGGACATGAAGTAGTATATTTAAGAGGAATATGAAGTAGTATGTTTAAGAGGAATATGAAGTAGTATGTTTAAGAGGAATATGAAGTAGTATGCTTAAGAGGAATATGAAGTAGTATGTTTTAGAGGAATACGAAGGAGTATGTTTAAGAGGAATATGAAGTAGTTTGTTTAAGAGAAATATGAAGTAGTATTTTTAAAAGGAATATGAAGTAGTATGTTTAAGAGGAATACGAAGTTGTTTATTTAAGAAGAATATGAAGTAGTATGTTTAAGAGGAATATTAAGTAGTATATTAAAGCGAAATATGAACTAGTATGTTTAAGAGGAATATGAAGTAGTATGTTTAGGAGGAATATGAAGTAGTATGTTTAAGAGGAATATTAAGTAGTACGTTTAAGAGGAATATGAAGTAGTATATTTAAGAGGAATATGAAGTAGTTTGTTTAAGAGGAATATAAAGTAGTATGTTTAAGAGGAATATCAAGTAGTATGTTTAAGAGGAATATGAAGTAGTATATTTAAGAGAAATATGAAGTAGTATGTTTAAGAGAAATATGAAGTAGTATGTTTAAGAGAAATATGAAGTAGTATGTTTAAGAGGAATATGAAGTAGTATGTTTAAGAGGAATATGAAGTAGTATGTTTAAGAGGAATATGAAGTAGCGTGTTTAAGAAAAATATGAAATAGTATGTTAAAGAGTAATATGAAGTAGTATGTTGAAGAGGAATATGAAGTATTATGTTTAAGAAGAATATGAAGTAGTATGTTTAAGAGGAATATAAAGTAGTATATTTAAGAGGAATATGAAGTAGTATATTTAAGAGGAATATGAAGTTGTATGTTTAAGAGGAATATGACGTTGTATATTTAAGAGGAATGATGAAGTAGTATGTTTAAGAGGAATATGAAGTAGTATGTTTAAGAGGAATATGAAGTAGTTTGTTTAAGAGGAATATGAAGTAGTATGTTTAAGAGGAATATGAAGTAGTATATTTATGAGGAATATGAAGTAGTATATTGAAGAGAATTATGAAGTGGTATGTTTAAGAGGAATATGAAGTAGTGTGTTTAAGAGGAATGTGAAGTAGTATGTTTAAGAGGAATGTGCAGTAGTATATTTAAGAGGAATATGAAGTACTATATTTAAGAGGAATATGAAGTAGTATATTTAAGAGGAATATGAAGTATTATGTTTATGAGGAATGTGAAGTAGTATGTTTAAGAGGAATATGAAGTAGTGTGTTTAAGAGGGATATGAAGTAGTATATTTAAGAGGAATATGAAGTAGTATGTTTAAGAGGAATATGAAGTAGTATGTTTAAGAGGAATATGAAGTAATATGCTTAAGAGGAATATGAAGTAGTATGTTTAAGAGAAATACGAAGTAGTATGTTTAAGAGGAATATGAAGTAGTATGTTTAAGAGGAATATGAAGTAGTTTATTTAAAAGGAATATGAAGTAGTATGTTTAAGAGGAATACGAAGTAGTTTATTTAAGAGGAATATGAAGTAGTATGTTTAAGAGGAATATGAAATAGTATGTTTAAGAGGAATATGAAGTAGTATGTTTAAGAGGAATATGAAGTTGTATATTTAAGAGGAATATGAAGTAGTATAGTTAAGAGGAATATGAAGTAGTATGTTTAAGAGGAATATGAAGAAGTATATTTAAGAGGAATATGAAGTAGTATGTTTAAGAAGAATATGAAGTAGTATATTTAAGAGGAATATGAAGTAGTATGTTTAAGAGGAATATGAAGTAGTATGTTTAAGAGGAATATGAAGTAGTATGTTTAAGAGGAATATTAAGAACTATGTTTAAGAGGAATATGAAGTAGTATGTTTAAGAGGAATATGAAGTAGTATATTTAAGAGAAATATAAAGTAGTATGTTTAAGAGGAATATTAAGTAGTATGTTTAAGAAAAATATGAACTAGTATGTTTAAGAGGAATATGAAGTAGTATGTTTAAGAGGAATATGAAGTAGTATGTTTAAGAGGAATATGAAGAAGCGTGTTTAAGAAAAATATGAAGTAGTATGTTAAAGAGGAATATAAAGTAGTATGTCTAAGAGGAATATGAAGTATTATGTTTAAGAGGAATATGATGTAGTATATTTAAGAGGAATATGAAGTAGTATGTTTAAAAAGAATAGGAAGTAGTATGTTTAAGAGGAATATGAAGTAATATGTTTAAGAGGAATATGAAGTAGTATATTTAAGAGGAATATGAAGTAGTATAATAAAGAGGAATATGAAGTACTATATTTAAGAGGAATTACAAGTAGTATATTTAAGAATAATATGAAGTAGTATATTTAAGAGGATTATGAAGTAGTATGTTTAAGAGGAATATGAAGCAGTATATTTAAGAGTAATATGAAGTAGTTTGTTTAAGAGGAATATGAAGTAGTATATTTAAGAGGAATATGAATTAGTAAGTTTAAGAGGAATATGAAGTAGTATGTTTAAGAGGAATATGCAGTAGTATTTTTAAGAGAAATATGAAGTAGTATGTTTAAGAAGAATATGAAGTAGTATGTTTAAGAGGAATATGAAGCAATATATTTAAGAGGCATATGAAGTAGTATGTTTAAGAGGAATATGGAATAGTACGTGGGCTACTATATATATTTCTGGCCTAATAATGAAAATGCGAATATTTATCAACGAAAAAGGTTTTATTGTTTTTCAAAATATTCTCCATCAAGATTTATACACTTTTGCATGCGCTCAAACCAATTTTCGAAGCACTTTTTCCACTCCGATTGAGACACCTCCAAAACATGGTTTTTGAATGCTTCAACAGCATCTTCTGGCGACGAAAATTAAAAAGAAGTCATTGGGTGCCAAGTCAGGGCTGTACGGAGGATGACCCATCAATTCGACGTTTTGTCCGGTCAAAAAGGCGCTGGTTTGAGCCGATGTGTGAGAGCTCGCATTGTCATGGTGCACAATGATTCGACTTCTCTTGTTCGTTTTTCGAATTTCTCCGAAGACTTCAGGCAAACAAATGGTGGTGTACCACTCAGAATTGACCGTCCTACGTTGCACAAGCGGAACAGTCGCCACATGACCAGTTTTGCCAAAGAAACAAGCGACCATTTGCTTCGAAGTGCTTCTTCCACGAACAACTTTCGTTGGATTTGACTCGTCTTGGAAGACCCACACGGTCGATTGCTGTTTTGTTTCGGGCTCATACGCATAGATCCATGATTCGTCACCTGTGACGATCTTATAAACGTCTTTTGAAGCACCGCGATCGTATTTTTTCAGCATTTCTTTACACCAATCCACACGAGCCTTTTTTTGAGCGATTGTCAAATTGTGCGGGATCCAACGAGAACAAACCTTTTTTACGGCCAGGTGTTCATGCAATATCGAATGTATGCTGGTGGGAGAAATGCCTAGGCATGCCTCTATCTCACGGTATGTCACATGACGGTCTTGCATTATCAGTTCACGTACGGCATCGATGTTTTCTGGAACAACGGCTGTTTTTGGACGACCTTCACGGAATTCGTCTTTGAGCGAGCGTCGGCCACGATTGAATTCGTTGTACCAGTTTTTCACAGTGCTATAGGATGGTGCTTCATAGCCATACAAAGATTTAAGTTCATCGATGCACTCTTGTCGTGATAATCCACGTCGAAAGTTGTGAAAAATGATCGCACGAAAATGTTCACGAGTTAATTCCATTTTTTTGCCAAATTGATTTTTTCAAGTCACTGTAAACAACACAAATGATAGTCGTACGTCAAAACGTTCTGAGTACGTTTATGCTAAAAAATGTCAAACTTTCCAATGGAAATGTCAGATCGCACCTGGCAACACTTAGTGTTGCCTAGGCCAGAAATATATATAGTAGCCTACGTATGTTTAATTTGAATATGAAGTAGTTTGTTTAAGAGGAATATGAAGTAATATGTTTAGGAGGAATATGAAGTAGTATATTTAAGAGGAATATGAAGTAGTTTGTTTAAGAGGAATATGAAGTAGTATATTTAAGAGGAATATGAAGTAGTATGTTTAAGAGGAATATGAAGTAGTATATTTAAGAGGAATATGAAGTAGTTTGTTTAAGAGGAATATGAAGTAGTATATTTAAGAGGAATATGAAGTAGTATGTTTAAGAGGAATATGAAGTATTATTTTTAAGAGGAATATGCAGTAGTATATTTAAGAGAAATATGAAGTAGTATGTTTAAGAAGAATATGAAGTAGTATGTTTAAGAAGAATATGAAGTAATATATTTAAGAGGCATATGTCGTAGTAGGTTTAAGAGGAATATGAAGTAGTATATTTAAGAGGAATATAAAGTAGTATATTTAATTTGAATATGAAGTACTATATTTAAGAGGAATATGAAGTAGTTTGTTAAAGAGGAATATGAAGTAGTATATTTAAGAGGAATATGAAGTAGTAAGTTTAAGAGGAATATGAAGCAGTATATTTAAGAGGAATATGAAGTAGTTTGTTTAAGAGGAATATGAAGTAGTATATTTAAGAGGAATATGAAGTAGTAAGTTTAAGAGGAATATGAAGTAGTATGTTTAAGAGGAATATGCAGTAGTATTTTTAAGAGAAATATGAAGTAGTATGCTTAAGAAGAATATGAAGTAGTATGTTTAAGAGGAATATGAAGTTGTATGTTTAAGAGGAATATGAAGTATTATGTTTAAGAGGAATATGAAGTAGTATATTTAAGAGGAATATGAAGTAGTATGTATAAGAGGAATATGAAGTAGTATATTTAAGAGAAATATAAAGTAGTATATTTAATTTGAATATGAAGTAGTATGTTTAAGAGGAATATGAAGTAATATGTTTAAGAGGAATATGAAGTAGTATATTTAAGAGCAATATGAAGTAGTATGTTTAAGAGGAATATGCAGTAGTATATTTAAGAGGAATATGAAGTAGTATATTTAAGAGGAATATGAAGTTGTATGCTTAAGAGGAATATGAAGTATTATGTTCAAGAGGAATATGTAGTATTATGTTTAAGAGGAATATGAAGTAGTATGTTTAAGAGGAATATGAAATATTATGTTTAAGAGGAATATGAAGTAGTATATTTAAGAGGAATATGAAGTAATATGTATAAGAGGAATATGAAGTAGTATATTTAAGAGGAATATGCAGTAGTATATTTAAAAGGAATATGAAGTAGCATATTTAAGAGGAATATGAAGTGGTATGCTTAAGAGGAATATGAAGTAGTATGTTTAAGAGGAATATGAAGTAGTATGTTTAAAAGGAATATGAAGTAGTATGTTTAAGATGAATATGAAGTAGTATGTTTAAGAGGAACATGAAGTAGTATGTTTAAGAGGAATATGAAGTAGTATGTTTAAGAGGAATATGAAGTAGTATGTTTAAGAGGAATATGAAGTAGTATGTTTAAGAGGATTATGAAGTAGTATATTTAAGAGGAATATGAAGTAGTATGTTTAAGAGGAATATGAAGTAGTATGTTTAAGAGGAATATGAAGTAATATGTTTAAGAGGAATATGAAGCAGTATGTTTAAGAGGAATATGAAGTAGTATTATTAAGAGGAATATGAAGTAGTATATTTAAGAGGAATATGAATTAGTATGTTTAAGAGGAATATGAAGTAGTATGTTTAAGAGGAATATGAAGTAGTATATTTAAGAGGAATATGAAATAGTTTGTTTAAGAGGAATATGAAGTAGTATGTTTAAGAGGAATCTGAATTAGTATGTTTAAGATGAATATGAAGTAGTATATTTAAGAGAAATATGAAGTAGTATGTTTACGAGGAATATTAAGTAGTATGTTTAAGAGAAATATGAAGTAGTATGTTTAAGAGGAATATGAAGTAGTATGTTTAAGAGGAATATGAAGTAGTATGTTTAAGAGGAATATGAAGTAGCGTGTTTAAGAAAAATATGAAGTAGTATGTTAAAGAGGAATATGAAGTAGTATGTTAAAGAGGAATATGAAGTATTATGTTTAAGAAGAATATGAAGTAGTATGTTTAAGAGGAATATAAAGTAGTATATTTAAGAGGAATATGAAGTAGTATATTTAAGAGGAATATGAAGTTGTATGTTTAAGAGGAATATGACGTTGTATATTTAAGAGGAATTATGAAGTAGTATGTTTAAGAGGAATATGAAGTAGTATGTTTAAGAGGAATATGAAGTAGTATGTTTAAGAGGAATATGAAGTAGTATGTTTAAGAGGAATATGAAGTAGTATATTTATGAGGAATATGAAGTAGTTTATTTAAGAGAATTATAAGGTGGTATGTTTAAGAGGAATATGAAGTAGTATGTTTAAGAGGAATGTGAAGTAGTATGTTTAAGAGGAATGTGCAGTAGTATATTTAAGAGAAATATGAAGTACTATATTTAAGAGGAATATGAAGTAGTATATTTAAGAGGAATATGAAGTATTATGTTTATGAGGAATGTGAAGTAGTATGGTTAAGAGGAATATGAAGTAGTGTGTTTAAGAGGGATATGAAGTAGTATATTTAAGAGGAATATGAAGTAGTATGTTTAAGAGGAATATGAAGTAGTATGTTTAAGAGGAATATGAAGTAATATGCTTAAGAGGAATATGAAGAAGTATGTTTAAGAGAAATACGAAGTAGTATGTTTAAGAGGAATATGAAGTAGTATGTTTAAGAGAAATATGAAGTAGTTTATTTAAAAGGAATATGAAGTAGTATGTTTAAGAGGAATACGAAGTAGTTTATTTAAGAGGAATATGAAGTAGTATGTTTAAGAGGAATATGAAATAGTATGTTTAAGAGGAATATGAAGTAGTATGTTTAAGAGGAATATGAAGTTGTATATTTAAGAGGAATATGAAGTAGTATAGTTAAGAGGAATATGAAGTAGTATGTTTAAGAGGAATATGAAGAAGTATATTTAAGAGGAATATGAAGTAGTATGTTTAAGAAGAATATGAAGTAGTATATTTAAGAGGAATATGAAGTAGTATGTTTAAGAGGAATATGAAGTAGTATGTTTAAGAGGAATATGAAGTAGTATGTTTAAGAGGAATATTAAGAACTATGTTTAAGATGAATATGAAGTAGTATGTTTAAGAGGAATATGAAGTAGTATATTTAAGAGAAATATAAAGTAGTATGTTTAAGAGGAATATTAAGTAGTATGTTTAAGAAAAATATGAACTAGAATGTTTAAGAGGAATATGAAGTAGTATGTTTAAGAGGAATATGAAGTAGTATGTTTAAGAGGAATATGAAGTAGCGTGTTTAAGAAAAATATGAAGTAGTATGTTAAAGAGGAATATAAAGTAGTATGTCTAAGAGGAATATGAAGTATTATGTTTAAGAGGAATATGATGTAGTATATTTAAGAGGAATATGAAGTAGTATGTTTAAAAAGAATAGGAAGTAGTATGTTTAAGAGGAATATGAAGTAATATGTTTAAGAGGAATATAAAGTAGTATATTTAAGAGGAATATGAAGTAGTATATTAAAGAGGAATATGAAGTACTATATTTAAGAGGAATTACAAGTAGTATATTTAAGACTAATATGAAGTAGTATATTTAAGAGGATTATGAAGTAGTATGTTTAAGAGGAATATGAAGCAGTATATTTAAGAGTAATATGAAGTAGTTTGTTTAATAGGAATTTGAAGTAGTATATTTAAGAGGAATATGAATTAGTAAGTTTAAGAGGAATATGAAGTAGTATGTTTAAGAGGAATATGCAGTAGTATTTTTAAGAGAAATATGAAGTAGTATGTTTAAGAAGAATATGAAGTAGTATGTTTAAGAGGAATATGAAGTAGTATGTTTAAGAGGAATATGAAGTAGTATGTGTAAGAGGAATATGAAGTAGTATATTTAAGAGGAATATAAAGTAGTATATTTAATTTGAATATGAAGTAGTATGTTTAAGAGGAATATGAAGTAATATGTTTAAGAGTAATATGAAGTAGTATATTTAAGAGAAATATGCAGTAGTTTGTTTAAGAGAAATATGAAGTAGTATATTTAAGAGGAATATGAAGTAGTATGTTTAAGAGGAATATGAAATAGTATGTTTAAGAGGAATATGCAGTAGTATATTTAAGAGGAATATGAAGTAGTATATTTAAGAGGAATATGAAGTAATATTTTAATGAGGAATGTGAAGTAGTATTTTTAAGCGGAATATGAAGTAGTGTGTCTAAGAGGGATATGAAGTAGTATATTTAAGAAGAATATGAAGTAGTATGTTTAAGAAGAATATGAAGCAGTATGTTTAAGAGGAATACGAAGTAGTATGCTTAAGAGGAATATGAAGTAGTATGTTTAAGAGGAATACGAAGTAGTATGTTTAAGAGGAATATGAAGAAGTATGTTTAAGAGGAATATGAAGTAGTATGTTTAAGAGGAATATGAGGTAGTATATTTAAGAGGAATATGAAGTAGTATAGTTAAGAGGAATATGAAGTAGTATGTTTAAGAGGAATATGAAGTAGTATATTTAAGAGGAATATGAAGTAGTATGTTTAAGAGGAATATGAAGTAGTATATTTAAGAGGAATATGAAGTAGTATGTTTAAGAAGAATATGAAGTAGTATGTTTAAGAGGAATATGAAGTAGTATGTTTAAGAGGAATATTAAGAAGTGTGTTTAAGAGGAATATAAAGTAGTATGTTTAAGAGGAATATGAAGTAGTATATTTAAGAGAAATATGAAGTAGTATGTTTAAGAGGAATATTAAGTAGTATGTTTAAGAGAAATATGAACTAGTATGTTTAAGAGGAATATGAAGTAGTATGTTTAAGAGGAATATGAAGTAGTATGTTTAAGAGGAATATGAAGTAGCGTGTTTAAGAAAAATATGAAGTAGTATGTTAAAGAGGAATATGAAGTAGTATGTCTAAGAGGAATATGAAATATTGTGTTTAAGAATAATATGAAGTAGTATGTTTAAGACGAATATAAAGTAGTATATTTAAGAGGAATATGATGTAGTATATTTAAAAGGAATATGCAGTTGTATGTTTAAGAGGAATATGACGTTGTATATATAAGAGGGATTATGAAGTAGTATGTTTAAGAGGAATATGAAGTAGTATGTTTAAGATGAATATGAAGTAGTATGTTTAAGAGGAATATGAAGTAGTATGTTTCAGAGGAATATAAAGTAGTATATTTAAGAGGAATATGAAGTAGTATAGTTAAGAGGAATATGAAGTAGTATGTTTAAGAGGAATATGAAGTAGTATATTTAAGAGGTATATGAAGTAGTATGTTTAAGAGGAATATGAAGTAGTATATTTAAGAGCAATATGAAGTAGTATGTTTAAGAGGAATATGAAGTAGTATGTTTAAGAGGAATATGAAGTAGTACGTTTAAGAGGAATATGAAGAAGTATGTTTAAGAGGAATATGAAGTAGTATGTTTAAGAGGAATATGAAGTAGTATATTTATGAGGAATATGAAGTGTTATATTTAAGAGAATTATGAAGTGGTATGTTTAAGAGAATATGAAGTAGTATGTTTAAGAGGAATATGAAGTAGTATGCTTAAGAGGAATATGAAGAAGTATGTTTAAGATGAATGGGAAGTAGTATGTTTAAGAGGAATATGAAGTAGTATGTTTAAGTAGAATATGAAGTAGTATGTTTAAGAGGAATATGGAGTAGTATGTTTAAGAGGAATATGCAGTAGTATATTTAAGAGGAATATGAGGTAGTATATTTAAGAGGAATATGAAGTAATATGTTTATGAGGAATGTGAAGTAGTATGTTTAAGAGGAATATGAAGTAGTGTGTTTAAGAGGAATATGAAGTAGTATATTTAAGAGGAATACGAAGTAGTATGTTTAAGAGGAATATGAAGTAGTATGTTAAGGATGAATATGAAGTAGTATGTTTAAGAGGAATATGAAGTTATATATTTAAGAGGAATATAAAGTAGTATATTTAATTTGAATATGAAGTAGTATGTTTAAGAGGAATATGAAGTAATATGTTTAAGAGTAATATGAAGTAGTATATTTAAGAGAAATATGCAGTAGTTTGTTTAAGAGAAATATGAAGTAGTATATTTAAGAGGAATATGAAGTAGTATGTTTAAGAGGAATATGAAATAGTATGTTTAAGAGGAATATGCAGTAGTATATTTAAGAGGAATATGAAGTAGTATATTTAAGAGGAATATGAAGTAATATTTTAATGAGGAATGTGAAGTAGTATTTTTAAGCGGAATATGAAGTAGTGTGTTTAAGAGGGATATGAAGTAGTATATTTAAGAAGAATATGAAGTAGTATGTTTAAGAAGAATATGAAGCAGTATGTTTAAGAGGAATACGAAGTAGTATGCTTAAGAGGAATATGAAGTAGTATGTTTAAGAGGAATACGAAGTAGTATGTTTAAGAGGAATATGAAGTAGTATGTTTAAGAGGAATACGAAGTAGTTTATTTAAGAGGAATATGAAGTAGTATGTTTAAGAGGAATATGAAGAAGTATGTTTAAGAGGAATATGAAGTAGTATGTTTAAGAGGAATATGAAGTAGTATATTTAAGAGGAATATGAAGTAGTATAGTTAAGAGGAATATGAAGTAGTATATTTAAGAGGAATATGAAGTAGTATATTTAAGAGGAATATGAAGTAGTATGTTTAAGAGGAATATGAAGTAGTATATTTAAGAGGAATATGAAGTAGTATGTTTAAGAAGAATATGAAGTAGTATGTTTAAGAGGAATATGAAGTAGTATGTTTAAGAGGAATATTAAGAAGTATGTTTAAGAGGAATATGAAGTAGTATGTTTAAGAGGAATATGAAGTAGTATATTTAAGAGAAATATGAAGTAGTATGTCTAAGAGGAATATGAAGTATTGTGTTTAAGAATAATATGAAGTAGTATGTTTAAGACGAATATAAAGTAGTATATTTAAGAGGAATATGATGTAGTATATTTAAAAGGAATATGCAGTTGTATGTTTAAGAGGAATATGACGTTGTATATATAAGAGGGATTATGAAGTAGTATGTTTAAGAGGAATATGAAGTAGTATGTTTAAGAGGAATATGAAGTAGTATGTTTAAGAGGAATATGAAGTAGTATGTTTCAGAGGAATATAAAGTAGTATATTTAAGAGGAATATGAAGTAGTATAGTTAAGAGGAATATGAAGTAGTATGTTTAAGAGGAATATGAAGTAGTATATTTAAGAGGTATATGAAGTAGTATGTTTAAGAGGAATATGAAGTAGTATATTTAAGAGGAATATGAAGTAGTATGTTTAAGAGGAATATGAAGTAGTATGTTTAAGAGGAATATGAAGTAGTATGTTTAAGAGGAATATGAAGAAGTATGTTTAAGAGGAATATGAAGTAGTATGTTTAAGAGGAATATGAAGTAGTATATTTATGAGGAATATGAAGTGTTATATTTAAGAGAATTATGAAGTGGTATGTTTAAGAGAATATGAAGTAGTATGTTTAAGAGGAATATGAAGTAGTATGTTTAAGATGAATGGGAAGTAGTATGTTTAAGAGGAATATGAAGTAGTATGTTTAAGTAGAATAAGAAGTAGTATGTTTAAGAGGAATATGGAGTAGTATATTTAAGAGAAATATGAAGTAGTATGTCTAAGAGGAATATGAAGTAGTATGTTTAAGAGGAATATGAAGTAGTATATTTAAGAGGTATATGAAGTAGTATGTTTAAGAGGAATATGAAGTAGTATATTTAAGAGGAATATGAAGTAGTATGTTTAAGAGGAATATGAAGTAGTATGTTTAAGAGGAATATGAAGTAGTATGTTTAAGAGGAATATGAAGAAGTATGTTTAAGAGGAATATGAAGTAGTATGTTTAAGAGGAATATGAAGTAGTATATTTATGAGGAATATGAAGTGTTATATTTAAGAGAATTATGAAGTGGTATGTTTAAGAGAATATGAAGTAGTATGTTTAAGAGGAATATGAAGTAGTATGTTTAAGACGAATATAAAGTAGTATATTTAAGAGGAATATGATGTAGTATATTTAAAAGGAATATGCAGTTGTATGTTTAAGAGGAATATGACGTTGTATATATAAGAGGGATTATGAAGTAGTATGTTTAAGAGGAATATGAAGTAGTATGTTTAAGAGGAATATGAAGTAGTATGTTTAAGAGGAATATGAAGTAGTATGTTTCAGAGGAATATAAAGTAGTATATTTAAGAGGAATATGAAGTAGTATAGTTAAGAGGAATATGAAGTAGTATGTTTAAGAGGAATATGAAGTAGTATATTTAAGAGGTATATGAAGTAGTATGTTTAAGAGGAATATGAAGTAGTATATTTAAGAGCAATATGAAGTAGTATGTTTAAGAGGAATATGAAGTAGTATGTTTAAGAGGAATATGAAGTAGTATGTTTAAGAGGAATATGAAGAAGTATGTTTAAGAGGAATATGAAGTAGTATGTTTAAGAGGAATATGAAGTAGTATATTTATGAGGAATATGAAGTGTTATATTTAAGAGAATTATGAAGTGGTATGTTTAAGAGAATATGAAGTAGTATGTTTAAGAGGAATATGAAGTAGTATGCTTAAGAGGAATATGAAGAAGTATGTTTAAGATGAATGGGAAGTAGTATGTTTAAGAGGAATATGAAGTAGTATGTTTAAGTAGAATATGAAGTAGTATGTTTAAGAGGAATATGGAGTAGTATGTTTAAGAGGAATATGCAGTAGTATATTTAAGAGGAATATGAGGTAGTATATTTAAGAGGAATATGAAGTTATATGTTTATGAGGAATGTGAAGTAGTATGTTTAAGAGGAATATGAAGTAGTGTGTTTAAGAGGAATATGAAGTAGTATATTTAAGAGGAATACGAAGTAGTATGTTTAAGAGGAATATGAAGTAGTATGTTAAGCATGAATATGAAGTAGTATGTTTAAGAGGAATATGAAGTTATATATTTAAGAGGAATATGAAGTAGTATGTTTAAGAGGAATATGAAGTAGTATGTTTAAGAGGAATACGAAGTAGTATGTTTAAGAGGAATATGAAGTAGTATGTTTCAGAGAAATATGAAGTAGTATATTTAAAAGGAATATGAAGTAGTATGTTTAAGAGGAATACGAAGTAGTTTATTAAAGAGGAATATGAAGTAGTATGTTTAAGAGGAATATAAAGTAGTATGTTTAAGAGAAATATTAAGTAGTATGTTTAAGAGGAATATGAAGTAGTATATTTAAGAGGAATATGAAGTAGTATATATAAGACGAATATGAAGAAGTCTGTTTAAGAGGAATATGAAGTAGTATATTTAAGAGGAATATGAAGTAGTATGTTTAAGAGGAATATGAAGTAGTATATTTAAGAGGAATATGAAGTAGTATGTTTAAGAAAAATATGAAGTAGTATGTTAAAGAGGAATATAAAGTAGTATGTCTAAGAGGAATATGAAGTATTATGTTTAAGAGGAATATGATGTAGTATATTTAAGAGGAATATGAAGTAGTATGTTTAAAAAGAATAGGAAGTAGTATGTTTAAGAGGAATGTGAAGTAGTATTTTAAAGAGGAATATGAAGTAGTGTGTTTAAGAGGGATATGAAGTAGTATATTTAAGAGGAATATGAAGTAGTATGTTTAAGAGGAATATGAAGTAGTATATTTAAGAGGAGTATGAAGTAGTTTGTTTAAGAGGAATATGAAATAGTATGTGTAAGAGGAATATGAAGTAGTATATTTAAGAGGAATATAAAGTAGTATATTTAATTTGAATATGAAGTAGTATGTTTAAGAGGAATATGAAGTAGTAGTATATTTAAGAGAAATATGCAGTAGTTTGTTTAAGAGAAATATGAAGTAGTATATTTAAGAGGAATATGAAGTAGTATGTTTTAGAGGAATATGAAGTAGTATGTTTAAGACGAATATAAAGTAGTATATTTAAGAGGAATATGATGTAGTATATTTAAAAGGAATATGCAGTTGTATGTTTAAGAGGAATATGACGTTGTATATATAAGAGGGATTATGAAGTAGTATGTTTAAGAGGAATATGAAGCAGTATGTTTAAGAGGAATATGAAGTAGTATGTTTAAGAGGAATATGAAGTAGTATGTTTCAGAGGAATATAAAGTAGTATATTTAAGAGGAATATGAAGTAGTATATTTAAGAGGTATATGAAGTAGTATGTTTAAGAGGAATATGAAGTAGTATATTTAAGAGCAATATGAAGTAGTATGTTTAAGAGGAATATGAAGTAGTATGTTTAAGAGGAATATGAAGTAGTATGTTTAAGAGGAATATGAAGAAGTATGTTTAAGAGGAATATGAAGTAGTATGTTTAAGAGGAATATGAAGTAGTATATTTATGAGGAATATGAAGTGTTATATTTAAGAGAATTATGAAGTGGTATGTTTAAGAGAATATGAAGTAGTATGTTTAAGAGGAATATGAAGTAGTATGCTTAAGAGGAATATGAAGAAGTATGTTTAAGATGAATGGGAAGTAGTATGTTTAAGAGGAATATGAAGTAGTATGTTTAAGTAGAATATGAAGTAGTATGTTTAAGAGGAATATGGAGTAGTATGTTTAGGAGGAATATGCAGTAGTATATTTAAGAGGAATATGAGGTAGTATATTTAAGAGGAATATGAAGTAATATGTTTATGAGGAATGTGAAGTAGTATGTTTAAGAGGAATATGAAGTAGTGTGTTTAAGAGGAATATGAAGTAGTATATTTAAGAGGAATACGAAGTAGTATGTTTAAGAGGAATATGAAGTAGTATGTTAAGGATGAATATGAAGTAGTATGTTTAAGAGGAATATGAAGTTATATATTTAAGAGGAATATGAAGTAGTATGTTTAAGAGGAATATGAAGTAGTATGTTTAAGAGGAATACGAAGTAGTATGTTTAAGAGGAATATGAAGTAGTATGTTTCAGAGAAATATGAAGTAGTATATTTAAAAGGAATATGAAGTAGTATGTTTAAGAGGAATACGAAGTAGTTTATTAAAGAGGAATATGAAGTAGTATGTTTAAGAGGAATATAAAGTAGTATGTTTAAGAGAAATATTAAGTAGTATGTTTAAGAGGAATATGAAGTAGTATATTTAAGAGGAATATGAAGTAGTATATATAAGACGAATATGAAGTAGTCTGTTTAAGAGGAATATGAAGTAGTATATTTAAGAGGAATATGAAGTAGTATGTTTAAGAGGAATATGAAGTAGTATATTTAAGAGGAATATGAAGTAGTATGTTCACGAGGAATATGAAGTATTATGTTTAAGAGGTATATGAAGTAGTATGTTTAAGAGGAATATGAAGTAGTATGTTTAAGAGGAATATGAAGTAGTATGTTTAAGAGGAATATGAAGTAGTATGTTTAAGTGGAATATGCAGTAGTATATTTAAGAGGAATATGATGTAGTATATATAAGAGGTATGTTTAAAAAGAATAGGAAGTATTATGTTTAAGAGGAATATGAAGTAATATGTTTAAGAGGAATATGAAGTAGTATATTGAAGAGGAATATGAAGTACTGTATTTAAGAGGAATTAGAAGTAGTATATTTAAGACTAATATGAAGTCGCATATTTAAGAGAATTATGAATTAGTATGTTTAAGAGGAATATGAAGTAGTATGTTTAAGAGGAATATGAAGTAGTATGTTTAAGAGGAATATGAAGTAGTATGTTTAAGTGGAATATGCAGTAGTATATTTAAGAGGAATATGATGTAGTATATATGAAGTAGTATGTTTAAAAAGAATAGGAAGTATTATGTTTAAGAGGAATATGAAGTAATATGTTTAAGAGGAATATGAAGTAGTATATTTAAGAGGAATATGAAGTACTGTATTTAAGAGGAATTAGAAGTAGTATATTTAAGACTAATATGAAGTCGCATATTTAAGAGGAATATGAATTAGTATGTTTCAGAGGAATATGAAGCAGTATATTTAAGAGGAATATGAAGTAGTTTGTTTAAGAGGAATATGAAGTAGTATATTTAAGAGGAATATGAAGTAGTAAGTTTAAGAGGAATATGATGTAGTATGTTTAAGATGAATGGGAAGTAGTATGTTTAAGAGGAATATGAAGTTGTATGTTTAAGTAGAATATGAAGTAGTATGTTTAAGAGGAATATGAAGTAGTATGTTTAAGAGGAATATGATGTAGTATATTTAAGATGAATGGGAAGTAGTATGTTTAAGAGGAATATGAAGTTGTATGTTTAAGTAGAATATGAAGTAGTATGTTTAAGAGGAATATGAAGTAGTATGTTTAAGAGGAATATGATGTAGTATATTTAAGAGGAATATGAAGTAGTATGTTTAAGAGGAATATGAAGTAGTGTGTTTAAGAGGAATATGAAATAGTATATTTAAGGGGAATATGAAGTAGTATGTTTAAGAGGAATATGAAGTAGTATGTTTAAGAGGAATATGAAGTAGTATGTTTAAGAGGAATATGAAGTAATATATTGAAGAGGAATATGAAGTAGTATGCTTAAGAGGAATATGAAGTAGTATGTTTAAGAGGAATACGAAGTAGTATGTTTAAGAGGAATATGAAGTAGTATGTTTCAGAGAAATATGAAGTAGTATATTTAAAAGGAATATGAAGTAGTATGTTTAAGAGGAATACGAAGTAGTTTATTAAAGAGGAATATGAAGTAGTATGTTTAAGAGGAATATAAAGTAGTATGTTTAAGAAAAATATTAAGTAGTATGTTTAAGAGGAATATGAAGTAGTATATTTAAGAGGAATATGAAGTAGTATATATAAGACGAATATGAAGTAGTCTGTTTAAGAGGAATATGAAGTAGTATATTTAAGAGGAATATGAAGTAGTATGTTTAAGAGGAATATGAAGTAGTATATTTAAGAGGAATATGAAGTAGTATGTTCAAGAGGAATATGAAGTATTATGTTTAAGAGGTATATGAAGTAGTATGTTTAAGAGGAATATGAAGTAGTATGTTTAAGAGGAATATGAAGTAGTATGTTTAAGAGGAATATGAAGTAGTATGTTTAAGTGGAATATGCAGTAGTATATTTAAGAGGAATATGATGTAGTATATATAAGAGGTATGTTTAAAAAGAATAGGAAGTATTATGTTTAAGAGGAATATGAAGTAATATGTTTAAGAGGAATATAAAGTAGTATATTGAAGAGGAATATGAAGTACTGTATTTAAGAGGAATTAGATGTAGTATATTTAAGACTAATATGAAGTCGCATATTTAAGAGAATTATAAATTAGTATGTTTAAGAGGAATATGAAGTAGTATGTTTAAGAGGAATATGAAGTAGTATGTTTAAGAGGAATATGAAGTAGTATGTTTAAGTGGAATATGCAGTAGTATATTTAAGAGGAATATGATGTAGTATATATGAAGTAGTATGTTTAAAAAGAATAGGAAGTATTATGTTTAAGAGGAATATGAAGTAATATGTTTAAGAGGAATATGAAGTAGTATATTTAAGAGGAATATGAAGTACTGTATTTAAGAGGAATTAGAAGTAGTATATTTAAGACTAATATGAAGTCGCATATTTAAGAGGATTATGAATTAGTATGTTTAAGAGGAATATGAAGCAGTATATTTAAGAGGAATATGAAGTAGTTTGTTTAAGAGGAATATGAAGTAGTATATTTAAGAGGAATATGAAGTAGTAAGTTTAAGAGGAATATGACGTAGTATGTTTAAGATGAATGGGAAGTAGTATGTTTAAGAGGAATATGAAGTTGTATGTTTAAGTAGAATATGAAGTAGTATGTTTAAGAGGAATATGAAGTAGTGTGTTTAAAAGGAATATGATGTAGTATATTTAAGAGGAATATGAAGTAGTATATTTAAGAGGAATATGAAGTAATATGTTTATGAGGAATGTGAAGTAGTATGTTTAAGAGAAATATGAAGTAGTGTGTTTAAGAGGAATATGAAATAGTATATTTAAGGGGAATATGAAGTAGTATGTTTAAGAGGAATATGAAGTAGTATGTTTAAGAGGAATATGAAGTAGTATGTTTAAGAGGAATATGAAGTAATATATTGAAGAGGAATATGAAGTAGTATGCTTAAGAGGAATATGAAGTAGTATGTTTAAGAGGAATACGAAGTAGTATGTTTAAGAGGAATATGAAGTAGTATGTTTAAGAGAAATATAAAGTAGTATATTTAAAAGGAATATGAAGTAGTATGTTTAAGAGGAATACGAAGTAGTTTATTAAAGAGGAATATAAAGTAGTATGTTTAAGAGGAATATGAAGTAGTATGTTTAAGAGAAATATGAAGTAGTATGTTTAAGAGGAATATGAAGTAGTATATTTAAGAGGAATATGAAGTAGCATATTTAAGAGGAATATGAAGTAGTATGTTTAAGAGGAATATGAAGTAGTATATTTAAGAGGAATATGAAGTAGTATGTTTAAGAGGAATATGAAGTAGTATATTTAAGAGGAATATGAAATAGCATGTTCAAGAGGAATATGAAGTAGTATGTTTAAGAGGAATATGAAGTAGTATGTTTAAGAGGAATATGAAGTAGTATGTTTAAGAGGAATATGAAGTAGTATGTTTAAGCGGAATATGAAGTAGCATATTTAAGAGGAATATGAAGTATTATGTTTAAGAGGAATATGAAGTAGTATGTTTAAGAGGAATATGAAGTAGTATGTTTAAGTGGAATATGCAGTAGTATATTTAAGAGGAATATGAAGTAGTATGTTACAGAGGAATATGAAGTAGTATGTTTAAGAGGAATATGAAATAGCATATTTAAGAGGAATATGAAGTAGTATGCTTAAGAGGAATATGAAGTATTATGTTTAAGAGGAATATGAAGTAGTATGTCTAAGAGGAATATGAAGTAGTATGTTTAAGAGGAATATGAAATAGTATGTTTAAGAGTAATATGAAGTAGTATGTTTAAGAGGAATATGATGTAGTATGTTAAAGAGGAATATGAAGTAGTATATTTAAGAGGAATATGAAGTAGTATGTTTAAGAGGAATATGAAGTTGTATGTTTAAGAGGTATATGAAGTAGTATGTTTAAGAGGAATATGATGTAGTATGTTTAAGAGGAATAAGAAGTATTATGTTTAAGAGGAATATAAAGTTGTATATTTAAGTGGAATATGAAGTAGTATGTTTAAGAGGAATATGAAGTAATATGTTTAAGAGGAATATGAAGTAGTATATTTAAGAGGGATATGAAGTAGTTTGTTTAAGAGGAATATGAAGTAGTATATTTAAGAGCAATATGAAGTAGTAAGTTTAAGAGGAATATGAAGTAGTACGTTTAAGATGAATATGCGGTAGTATATTTAAGAGAAATATGAAGTAGTATGTTTAAGAAGAATATGAAGTAGTATGTTTAAGAGGAATATGAAGTAATATATTTAAGAGGCATATGAAGTAGTATGTTTAAGAGGAATATGAAGTAGTATGTTTAAGAGGAATATGAAGTAGTATATTTATGAGGAATATGAAGTAGTATGTTTAAGAGGAATATGAGGTAGTATATTTAACAGGAATATGAAGTAGCATATTTAAGAGGAATATGAAATAGTATGTTTAAGAGGAATATGAAGTAGTATGTTTAAGCGGAATATGAAGTAGCATATTTAAGAGGAATATGAAGTATTATGTTTAAGAGGAATATGAAGTAGTATGTTTAAGAGGAATATGAAGTAGTATGTTTAAGAGGAATATGCAGTAGTATATTTAAGAGGAATATGAAGTAGTATGTTACAGAGGAATATGAAGTAGTATGTTTAGGAGGAATATGAAGTAGCATATTTAAGAGGAATATGAAGTAGTATGTTTAAGAGGAATATGAAGTATTATGTTTAAGAGGAATATGAAGTAGTATGTTTAAGAGGAATATGAAGTAATATGTTTAAGGGGAATATGAAGTAGTATATTTAAGAGGGATATGAAGTAGTTTGTTTAAGAGGAAAATGAAGTAGTATAGTTAAGAGGAATATGAAATTATATGTTTAAGAAGAATATGAAGTAGTATTGTATGTTTAAAAGGAGTATGAAGTACTATGTTTAAGAGGAATATGAAGTAGTATGTTTAAGAGGAATATGAAGTAGTCTATTTAACAGGAATATGAAGTAGTATATTTAAGAGGAATATGAAGTAGTATGTTTAACAGGAATATGAAGTAGTATGTTTAAGCGGAATATGAAGTAGCATATTTAAGAGGAATATGAAGTATTATGTTTAAGAGGAATATGAAGTAGTATGTTTAAGAGGAATATGAAGTAGTATGTTTAAGAGGAATATGCAGTAGTATATTTAAGAGGAATATGAAGTAGTATGTTACAGAGGAATATGAAGTAGTATGTTTAAGAGGAATATGAGGTAGCATATTTAAGAGGAATATGAAGTATTATGCTTAAGAGGAATATGAAGTATTATGTTTAAGAGGAATATGAAGTAGTATGTCTAACAGGTATATGAAGTAGTATGTTTAAGAGGAATATGAAGTAGTATGTTTAAGAGTAATATGAAGTAGTATGTTTAAGAGGAATATGATGTAGGATGTTTAAGAGGAATATGAAGTAGTATATTTAAGAGGAATATGAAGTAGTATGTTTAAGAGGAATATGAAGTTGTATGTTTAAGAGGTATCTGAAGTAGTATGTTTAAGAGGAATATGATGTAGTATGTTTAAGAGGAATATGAAGTATTATGTTTAAGAGGAATATAAAGTAGTATGTCTAACAGGAATATAAAGTAGTATGTTTAAGAGGAATATGAAGTAGTATGTTTAAGACTAATATGAAGTAGTATGTTTAAGAGGAATATGATGTAGGATGTTTAAGAGGAATGTGAAGTAGTATGTTTAAGAGGAATATGAAGTAATATGTTTAAGAGGAATATGAAGTAGTATATTTAAGAGGGAAATGAAGTAGTTTGTTTAAGAGGAATATGAAGTAGTATATTTAAGAGCAATATAAAGTAGTAAGTTTAAGAGGAATATGAAGTAGTACGTTTAAAAGGAATATGCAGTAGTATATTTAAGAGAAATATGAAGTAGTATGTTTAAGAAGAATATAAAGTAGTATGTTTAAGAGGAATATGAAGTAGTATATTTAAGAGGAATATGAAGTAGTATATTTAAGAGGAATATGAAGTAGTTTGTTTAAGAGGAATATGAAGTAGTATGTTTAAGCGGAATATGAAGTAGCATATTTAAGAGAAATATGAAGTATTATGTTTAAGAGGAATATGAAGTAGTATGTTTAAGAGGAATATGAAGTAGTATGTTTAAGAGGAATATGATGTAGGATGTTTAAGAGGAATATGAAGTAGTATATTTAAGAGGAATATGAAGTAGTATATTTAAGAGCAATATAAAGTAGTAAGTTTAAGAGGAATATGAAGTTGTACGTTTAAGAGGAATATGCAGTAGTATATTTAAGAGAAATATGAAGTAGTATGTTTAAGAAGAATATAAAGTAGTATGTTTAAGAGGAATATGAAGTAGTATGTTTAAGAGGAATATGAAGTAGTATATTTAAGAGGAATATGAAGTAGTTTGTTTAAGAGGAATATGAAGTAGTATGTTTAAGCGGAATATGAAGTAGTATATTTAAGAGGAATATGAAGTAGTATGTTTAAGAGGAATATGAAGTAGTATGTTTAAGCGAAATATGAAGTAGCATATTTAAGAGGAATATGAAGTATTATGTTTAAGAGGAATATAAAGTAGTATGTCTAACAGGAATATGAAGTAGTATGTTTAAGAGGAATATGAAGTAGTATGTTTAAGACTAATATGAAGTAGTATGTTTAAGAGGAATATGATGTAGGATGTTTAAGAGGAATATAAAGTAGTATGTTTAAGAGGAATATGAAGTAGTATGTTTAAGACTAATATGAAGTAGTATGTTTAAGAGGAATATGATGTAGGATGTTTAAGAGGAATGTGAAGTAGTATGTTTAAGAGGAATATGAAGTAATATGTTTAAGAGGAATATGAAGTAGTATATTTAAGAGGGAAATGAAGTAGTTTGTTTAAGAGGAATATGAAGTAGTATATTTAAGAGCAATATAAAGTAGTAAGTTTAAGAGGAATATGAAGTAGTACGTTTAAAAGGAATATGCAGTAGTATATTTAAGAGAAATATGAAGTAGTATGTTTAAGAAGAATATAAAGTAGTATGTTTAAGGGGAATATGAAGTAGTATATTTAAGAGGAATATGAACTAGTATATTTAAGAGGAATATGAAGTAGTTTGTTTAAGAGGAATATGAAGTAGTATGTTTAAGCGGAATATGAAGTAGCATATTTAAGAGAAATATGAAGTATTATGTTTAAGAGGAATATGAAGTAGTATGTTTAAGAGGAATATGAAGTAGTATGTTTAAGAGGAATATGATGTAGGATGTTTAAGAGGAATATGAAGTAGTATATTTAAGAGGAATATGAAGTAGTATATTTAAGAGCAATATAAAGTAGTAAGTTTAAGAGGAATATGAAGTTGTACGTTTAAGAGGAATATGCAGTAGTATATTTAAGAGAAATATGAAGTAGTATGTTTAAGAAGAATATAAAGTAGTATGTTTAAGAGGAATATGAAGTAGTATGTTTAAGAGGAATATGAAGTAGTATATTTAAGAGGAATATGAAGTAGTTTGTTTAAGAGGAATATGAAGTAGTATGTTTAAGCGGAATATGAAGTAGTATATTTAAGAGGAATATGAAGTAGTATGTTTAAGAGGAATATGAAGTAGTATGTTTAAGCGAAATATGAAGTAGCATATTTAAGAGGAATATGAAGTATTATGTTTAAGAGGAATATAAAGTAGTATGTCTAACAGGAATATGAAGTAGTATGTTTAAGAGGAATATGAAGTAGTATGTTTAAGACTAATATGAAGTAGTATGTTTAAGAGGAATATGATGTAGGATGTTTAAGAGGAATGTGAAGTAGTATGTTTAAGAGGAATATGAAGTAATATGTTTAAGAGGAATATGAAGTAGTATATTTAAGAGGGAAATGAAGTAGTTTGTTTAAGAGGAATATGAAGTAGTATATTTAAGAGCAATATAAAGTAGTAAGTTTAAGAGGAATATGAAGTAGTACGTTTAAGAGGAATATGCAGTAGTATATTTAAGAGAAATATGAAGTAGTATGTTTAAGAAGAATATAAAGTAGTATGTTTAAGAGGAATATGAAGTAGTATGTTTAAGAGGAATATGAAGTAATATGTTTAAGGGGAATATGAAGTAGTATATTTAAGAGGGATATGAAGTAGTTTGTTTAAGAGGAAAATGAAGTAGTATAGTTAAGAGGAATATGAAATTATATGTTTAAGAGGAATATGAAGTAGTATTGTATGTTTAAAAGGAGTATGAAGTACTATGTTTAAGAGGAATATGAAGTAGTATGTTTAAGAGGAATATGAAGTAGTATATTTAACAGGAATATGAAGTAGTATATTTAAGAGGAATATGAAGTAGTATGTTTAACAGGAATATGAAGTAGTATGTTTAAGCGGAATATGAAGTAGCATATTTAAGAGGAATATGAAGTATTATGTTTAAGAGGAATATGAAGTAGTATGTTTAAGAGGAATATGAAGTAGTATGTTTAAGAGGAATATGCAGTAGTATATTTAAGAGGAATATGAAGTAGTATGTTACAGAGGAATATGAAGTAGTATGTTTAAGAGGAATATGAGGTAGCATATTTAAGAGGAATATGAAGTATTATGCTTAA
Source organism: Atherix ibis (assembly GCA_958298945.1). NCBI lineage: Eukaryota > Metazoa > Arthropoda > Insecta > Diptera > Athericidae > Atherix > Atherix ibis. The sequence goes on along the minus strand of CATQJD010000064.1, from coordinate 497,819 downwards.
GAGGAATATGAAGTATTATGTTTAAGAGGAATATGAAGTAGTATGTCTAACAGGAATATGAAGTAGTATGTTTAAGAGGAATATGAAGTAGTATGTTTAAGAGTAATATGAAGTAGTATGTTTAAGAGGAATATGATGTAGGATGTTTAAGAGGAATATGAAGTAGTATATTTAAGAGGAATATGAAGTAGTATGTTTAAGAGGAATATGAAGTTGTATGTTTAAGAGGTATCTGAAGTAGTATGTTTAAGAGGAATATGCAGTAGTATATTTAAGAGAAATATGAAGTAGTATGTTTAAGAAGAATATAAAGTAGTATGTTTAAGAGGAATATGAAGTAGTATGTTTAAGAGGAATATGAAGTAGTATATTTAAGAGGAATATGAAGTAGTTTGTTTAAGAGGAATATGAAGTAGTATGTTTAAGCGGAATATGAAGTAGCATATTTAAGAGAAATATGAAGTATTATGTTTAAGAGGAATATGAAGTAGTATGTTTAAGAGGAATATGAAGTAGTATGTTTAAGAGGAATATGAAGTAATATATTTAAGAGGCACATGAAGTAGTATGTTTAAGAGGAATATGAAATAGTATGTTTAAGAGGAATATGAAGTAGTATGTTTAACAGGAATATTAAGTAGTATATTTAAGAGAAATATGAAGTAGTATGTTTAAGAGGAATATGAAGTAGTATGTTTAAACGAAATATGAAGTAGCATATTTAAGAGAAATATGAAGTATTATATTTAAGAGGAATATGAAGTAGTATGTTTAACATGAATATGAAGTAGTATATTTAAGAGGAATATGAAGTAGTATGTGTAAGAGGAATATGAAGTAGTATGTTTAAGCGGAATATGAAGTAGCATATTTAAGAGATATATGAAGTATTATGTTTAAGAGGAATATGAAGTAGTATGTTTAAGAGGAATATGAAGTAGTATGTTTAAAAGGAATATGAAGTAGTATTGTATGTTTAAGAGGATTATGAAGTATTATGTTGAAGAGGAATATGAAGTAGTATGTTTAAGAGGAATATGAAGTAGTATGTTTAACAGGAATATGAAGTAGTATAACTAAGAGGAATATGAAGTAGTATGTTTAAGAGGAATATGAAGTAGTATGTTTAAGCGAAATATGAAGTAGCATATTTAAGAGAAATATGAAGTATTATATTTAAGAGGAATATGAAGTAGTATGTTTAACAGGAATATATAGTAGTATATTTAAGAGGAATATGAAGTAGTATGCTTAAGAGGAATATGAAGTTGTATGTTTAAGCGGAATATGAAGTAGTATGTTTAAGAGGAATATGAAGTAGTATGTTTAAGAGGAATATGAAGTAATATATTTAAGAGGCACATGAAGTAGTATGTTTAAGAGGAATATGAAATAGTATGCTTAAGAGGAATATGATGTAGTATGTCTAACAGGAATATGAAGTAGTATGTTTAAGAGGAATATGAAGTAGTATGTTTAAGAGTAATATGAAGTAGTATGTTTAAGAGGAATATGATGTAGGATGTTTAAGAGGAATATGAAGTAGTATATTTAAGAGGAATATGAAGTAGTATGTTTAAGAGGAATATGAAGTTGTATGTTTAAGAGGTATCTGAAGTAGTATGTTTAAGAGGAATATGATGTAGTATGTTTAAGAGGAATATGAAGTATTATGTTTAAGAGGAATATAAAGTAGTATGTCTAACAGGAATATGAAGTAGTATGTTTAAGAGGAATATGAAGTAGTATGTTTAAGACTAATATGAAGTAGTATGTTTAAGAGGAATATGATGTAGGATGTTTAAGAGGAATGTGAAGTAGTATGTTTAAGAGGAATATGAAGTAGTATATTTAAGAGCAATATAAAGTAGTAAGTTTAAGAGGAACATGAAGTAGTACGTTTAAGAGGAATATGCAGTAGTATATTTAAGAGAAATATGAAGCAGTATGTTTAAGAAGAATATAAAGTAGTATGTTTAAGAGGAATATGAAGTAGTATGTTTAAGAGGAATATGAAGTAGTATATTTAAGAGGAATATGAAGTAGTTTGTTTAAGAGGAATATGAAGTAGTATGTTTAAGCGGAATATGAAGTAGCATATTTAAGAGAAATATGAAGTATTATGTTTAAGAGGAATATGAAGTAGTATGTTTAAGAGGAATATGAAGTAGTATGTTTAAGAGGAATATGAAGTAATATATTTAAGAGGCACATGAAGTAGTATGTTTAAGAGGAATATGAAATAGTATGTTTAAGAGGAATATGAAGTAGTATGTTTAACAGGAATATGAAGTAGTATGTTTAAACGAAATATGAAGTAGCATATTTAAGAGAAATATGAAGTATTATATTTAAGAGGAATATGAAGTAGTATGTTTAACATGAATATGAAGTAGTATATTTAAGAGGAATATGAAGTAGTATGTGTAAGAGGAATATGAAGTAGTATGTTTAAGCGGAATATGAAGTAGCATATTTAAGAGATATATGAAGTATTATGTTTAAGAGGAATATGAAGTAGTATGTTTAAGAGGAATATGAAGTAGTATGTTTAAAAGGAATATGAAGTAGTATTGTATGTTTAAGAGGATTATGAAGTATTATGTTGAAGAGGAATATGAAGTAGTATGTTTAAGAGGAATATGAAGTAGTATGTTTAACAGGAATATGAAGTAGTATAACTAAGAGGAATATGAAGTAGTATGTTTAAGAGGAATATGAAGTAGTATGTTTAAGCGAAATATGAAGTAGCATATTTAAGAGAAATATGAAGTATTATATTTAAGAGGAATATGAAGTAGTATGTTTAACAGGAATATATAGTAGTATATTTAAGAGGAATATGAAGTAGTATGCTTAAGAGGAATATGAAGTTGTATGTTTAAGCGGAATATGAAGTAGTATGTTTAAGAGGAATATGAAGTAGTATGTTTAAGAGGAATATGAAGTAATATATTTAAGAGGCACATGAAGTAGTATGTTTAAGAGGAATATGAAATAGTATGCTTAAGAGGAATATGATGTAGTATGTTTAACAGGAATATGAAGTAGTACATTTAAGAGGAATATGAAGTAGTATGTTTAAGAGAAATATGAAGTAGTATGTTTAAGCGAAATATGAAGTAGCATATTTAAGAGAAATATGAAGTATTATATTTAAGAGGAATATGAAGTAGTATGTTTAACAGGAATATGAAGTAGTATATTTAAGAGGAATATGAAGTAGTATGTTTAAGAGGAATATGAAGTAGTATATTTAAGCGGAATATGAAGTAGCATATTTAAGAGAAATATGAAGTATTATGTTTAAGAGGAATATGAAGTAGTATGTTTAAGAGGAATATGAAGTAGTATGTTTAAAAGGAATATGAAGTAGTATTGTATGTTTAAGAGGAATATGAAGTATTATGTTGAAGAGGAATATGAAGTAGTATGTTTAAGAGGAATATGAAGTAGTATGTTTAACAGGAATATGAAGTAGTATATTTAAGAGGAATATGAAGTAGTATGTTTAAGAGGAATATGAAGTAGTATGTTTAAGCGAAATATGAAGTAGCATATTTAAGAGAAATATGAAGTATTATATTTAAGAGAAATATGAGGTAGTATGTTTAACAGGAATATATAGTAGTATATTTAAGAGGAATATGAAGTAGTATTTTTAAGAGGAATATGAAGTTGTATGTTTAAGCGGAATATGAAGTAGTATGTTTAAGAGGAATATGAAGTATTATGTTTAAGAGGAATATGAAGTAGTATGTTTAAGAGGAATATGAAGTAGTATGTTTAAGAGGAATATGAAGTAGTATATTTAAGAGGAATATGAAGTAGTATGTTTAAGAGGAATATGAAGTAGTATGTTTAAGCGGAATATGAAGTAGCATATTTAAGAGAAATATGAAGTATTATATTTAAGAGGAATATGAAGTAGTATGTTTAACAGGAATATGAAGTAGTATATTTAAAAGGAATATGAAGTAGTATGTTTAAGAGGAATATGAAGTTGTATGTTTAAGAGGTATATGAAGTAGTATGTTTAAGAGGAATATGATATAGTATGTTTAAGACGAATATGAAGTATTATGTTTAAGAGGAATATAAAGTTGTATATTTAAGTGGAATACAAAGTAGTATATTTAAGAGGAATATGAAGTAATATGTTTAAGAGGAATATGAAGTAGTATATTTAAGAGGAATATGAAGTAGTTTGTTTAAGAGGAATATGAAGTAGTATATTTAAGAGGAATATGAAGTAGTAAGTTTAAGAGGAATATGCAGTAGTATATTTAAGAGGAATATGAAGTACTATATTTAAGAGGAATATGAAGTAATATGCTTAAGAGGAATATGAAGTAGTATGTTTAAGATGAATGGGAAGTAGTATGTTTAAGAGGAATATGAAGTTGTATGTTTAAGTAGAATATGAAGTAGTATGTTTAAGAGGAATATGAAGTAGTATGTTTAAGAGGAATATGCGGTAGTATATTTAAGAGCAATATGAAGTAGTATATTTAAGAGGAATATGAAGTAATATGTTTATGAGGAATGTGAAGTAGTATGTTTAAGAGAAATATGAAGTAGTGTGTTTAAGAGGAATATGAAGTAGTATATTTAAGGGGAATATGAAGTAGTATGTTTATGAGGAATATGAAGTAGTATGTTTAAGAGGAATATGAAGTAGTATGTTTAAGAGGAATATGAAGTAATATATTTAAGAGGAATATGAAGTAGTATGTTTAAGAGGAATATGAAGTAGTATGTTTAAGAGGAATACGAAGAAGTATGTTTAAGAGGAATATGAAGTAGTATGTTTAAGAGGAATATGAAGTAATATGTTTAAGATGAATATGAAGTAGTATGTTTAAGAGGAATATGAAGTAGTATGTTTAAGAGGAATATGAAGTAGAATGTTTAAGAGGAATATGAAGTAGTATGTTTAAAAGGAATATGAAGTAGTATGTTTAAGAGTAATATGAAGTAGTATGTTTAAGAGGAATATGAAGTAATATGTTTAAGAGGAATATGAAGTAGTATATTTAAGAGGAATATGAAGTAGTATATTTAAGAGGAATATGAAGTACTATATTTAAGAGGAATTAGAAGTAGTATATTTAAGACTAATATGAAGTAGTATATTTAAGAGGATTATGAAGTAGTATGTTTAAGAGGAATATGAAGCAGTATATTTAAGAGGAATATGAATTAGTTTGCTTAAGAGGAATATGAAGTTGTATGTTTAAGAGGAATATGAAGTAGTAAGTTTAAGAGGAATATGAAGTAGTATGTTTAAGAGGAATATGCAATAGTATTTTTAAGAGAAATATGAAGTAGTATGTTTAAGAAAAATATGAAGTAGTATGTTTAAGAGGAATATGAAGTTATATATTTAAGAGGCATATGAAGTAGTATGTTTAAGAGGAATATGGAATAGTATGTTTAAGAGAAATATGAAGTAGTATGTTTAAGAGGAATATGCAGTAGTATATTTAAGAGGAATATGAAGTAGTATGTTTAAGAGGAATATGAAGTAGTATATTTAAGAGGAATATGAAGTAGTATGTTTAAGAGGAATATGAAGTAGTATGTTTAAGCGAAATATGAAGTAGCGTATTTAAGAGAAATATGAAGTATTATATTTAAGAGGAATATGAAGTATGTTTAACAGGAATATGAAGTAGTATATTTAAGAGGAATATGAAGTAGTATGTTTAAGAGGAATATGAAGTAGTATGTTTAAGCGGAATATGAAGTAGCATATTTAAGAGAAATATGAAGTATTATGTTTAAGAGGAATATCAAGTATTATGTTTAAGAGGAAAATGAAGTAGTATGTTTACGCGGAATATGAAGTAGCATATTTAAGAGAAATATGAAGTATTATGTTTAAGAGGAATATGAAGTAGTATGTTTAACAGGAATATGAAGTAGTATATTTAAGAGGAATATGAACTAGTGTGTTTAAGAGGAATATGAAGTTGTATGTTTAAGAGGTATATGAAGTAGTATGTTTAAGAGGAATATGATGTAGTATGTTTAAGAAGAATATGAAGTAGTATGTTTAAGAGGAATATGAAGTAATATATTTAAGAGGCATATGAAGTAGTATGTTTAAGAGGAATATGGAATAGTATGTTTAAGAGGAATATGAAGTAGTATGTGTAAGAGGAATATGAAGTATTATGTTTAAGAGGAATATGAAGTAGTATGTTTAAGAGGAATATGAAGTAGTATGTTTAAGAGGAATATGCAGTTGTATATTTAAGAGGAATATGAAGTAGTATGTTACAGAGGAATATGAAGTAGTATGGTTAAGAGGAATATGAGGTAGCATATTTAAGAGGAATATGAAGTAGTATGTTTAAGAGGATTGTGATGTAGTATGTTTAAGAGGAATATGAAGTATTATGTTTAAGAGGAATATTAAGTTGCATATTTAAGTGGAATATGAAGTAGTATGTTTAAGAGAAATATGAAGTAGTATGTTTAAGAGGAATATGAAGTAGTATGTTTAAGCGGAATATGAAGTAGCATATTTAAGAGGAATATGAAGTATTATGTTTAAGAGGAATATGAAGTAGTTTGTTTAAGAGGAATATGAAGTAGTATGTTTAAGAGGAATATGCAGTAGTATATTTAAGAGGAATATGAAGTAGTATGTTACAGAGGAATATGAAGTAGTATGTTTAGGAGGAATATGAAGTATCATATTTAAGAGGAATATGAAGTAGTATGTTTAAGAGGAATATGAAGTATTATGTTTAAGAGGAATATGAAGTAGTATGTTTAAGAGGAATATGAAGTAGTATGTTTAAGAGGAATATGAAGTAGTATGTTTAAGAGTAATATGAAGTAGCATGTTTAAGAGGAATATGATGTAGTATGTTTAAGAGGAATATGAAGTAGTATATTTCAGAGGAATATGAAGTAGTATGTTTAAGAGGAATATGAAGTTGTATGTTTAAGAGGTATATGAAGTAGTATGTTTAAGAGGAATGTGATGTAGTATGTTTAAGAGGAATATGAAGTATTATGTTTAAGAGGAATATAAAGTTGTATATTAAGTGGAATATGAAGTAGTGTGTTTAAGAGGAATATGAAGTTATATGTTTAAGAGGAATATGAAGTGGTATATTTAAGAGGGATATGAGGTAGTTTGTTTAAGAGGAAAATGAAGTAGGATAGTTAAGAGGAATATGAAATTGTATGTTTAAGAGGAATATGAAGCAGTATGTTTAAGAGGAATATGAAGTAGTATATTTAACAGGAATATGAAGTAGTATATTTAAGAGGAATATGAAGTAGTATGTTTAAGAGGAATATGAAGTAGTATGTTTAAGCGGAATATGAAGTAGCATATTTAAGAGGAATATGAAGTATTATGTTTAAGAGGAATATGAAGTAGTATGTTTAAGAGGAATATGAAGTAGTATGTTTAAGAGGAATATACAGTAGTATATTTAAGAGGAATATGAAGTAGTATGTTATAGAGGAATATGAAGTAGTATGTTTAAGAGGAATATGAAATAGCATATTTAAGAGGAATATGAAGTAGTATGCTTAAGAGGAATATGAAGTTGTATGTTTAAGAGGTATATGAAGTAGTATGTTTAAGAGGAATATGATGCAGTATGTTTAAGAGGAATATGAAGTATTATGTTTAAGAGGAATATAAAGTTGTATATTTAGGTAGAATATGAAGTAGTATGTTTAAGAGGAATATGAAGTAATATGCTTAAGAGGAATATGAAGTAGTATATTTAAGAGGGATATGAAGTAGTTTGTTTAAGAGGAATATGAAGTAGTATATTTAAGAGCAATATGAAGTAGTAAGTTTAAGAGGAATATGAAGTAGTACGTTTAAGAGGAATATGCAGTAGTATATTTAAGAGAAATATGTAGTAGTATGTTTAAGAAGAATATGAAGTAGTATGTTTAAGAGGAATATGAAGTAGTATGTCTAAGAGGAATATGAAATAGTATGTTTAAGAGGAATATGAAATAGTATGTTTAAGAGTAATATGAAGTAGTATGTTTAAGAGGAATATGATGTAGTATGTGTAAGAGGAATAAGAAGTAGTATATTTAAGAGGAATATGAAGTAGTATGTTTAAGAGGAATATGAAGTTGTATGTTTAAGAGGTATATGAAGTAGTATGTTTAAGAGGAATATGATGTAGTATGTTTAAGAGGAATATGAAGTATTATGTTTAAGAGGAATATAAAGTTGTATATTTAAGTGGAATATGAAGTAGTATGTTTAAGAGGAATATGAAGTAATATGTTTAAGAGGAATATGAAGTAGTATATTGAAGAGGGATATGAAGTAGTTTGTTTAAGAGGAATATGAAGTAGTATATTTAAGAGCAATATGAAGTAGTAAGTTTAAGAGGAATATGAAGTAGTACGTTTAAGAGGAATATGCAGTAGTATATTTAAGAGAAGTATGAAGTAGTATGTTTAAGAAGAATATGAAGTAGTATGTTTAAGAGGAATATGAAGTAATATATTTAAGAGGCATATCAAGTAGTATGTTTAAGAGGAATATGAAGTAGTATGTTTAAGAGGAATATGAAGTAGTATATTTAAGAAGAATATGAAGTAGTATGTTTAAGAGGAATATGAGGTAGTATATTTAACAGGAATATGAAGTAGTATATTTAAGAGGAATATGAAGTAGTATGTTTAAGAGGAATATGAAGTAGTATGTTTAAGCGGAATATGAAGTAGCATATTAAGAGGAATATGAAGTATTATGTTTAAGAGGAATATGAAGTAGTATGTTTAAGAGGAATATGAAGTAGTATGTTTAAGAGGAATATGCAGTAGTATATTTAAGAGGAATATGAAGTAGTATGTTACAGAGGAATATGAAGTAGTATGTTTAGGAGGAATATGAAGTAGCATATTTAAGAGGAATATGAAGTAGTATGTTTAAGAGGAATATGAAGTATTATGTTTAAGAGGAATATGAAGTAGTATGTTTAAGAGTAATATGAAGTAGTATGTTTAAGAGGAATATGAAGTAGTATCTTTAAGAGTAATATGAAGTAGTATGTTTAAGAAGAATATGATTTCGTATGTTTAAGAGGAATATGAAGTAGTATATTTAAGAGGAATATGAAGTAGTATGTTTAAGAGGAATATGAAGTTGTATGTTTAAGAGGTATATGAAGTAGTATGTTTAAGAGGAATGTGATGTAGTATGTTTAAGAGAAATATGAAGTTTTATGCTTAAGAGGAATATTAAGTTGTATATTTAAGTGGAATATGAAGTAGTATGTTTAAGAGGAATATGAAGTAATATGTTTAAGAGGAATATGAAGTAGTATATTTAAGAGGGATATGAAGTAGTTTGTTTAAGACGAAAATGAAGTAGTATAGTTAAGAGGAATATGAAATTATATGTTTAAGAGGAATATGAAGTAGTATTGTATGTTTAAAAGGAGTATGAAGTAGTATGTTTAAGAGGAATATGAAGTAGTATGTTTAAGAGGAATATGAAGTAGTATATTTAACAGGAATATGAAGTAGTATATTTAAGAGGAATATGAAGTAGTATGTTTAAGAGGAATATGAAGTAGTATGTTTAAGAGGAATATGAAGTAGCATATTTAAGAGGAATATGAAGTATTATGTTTAAGAGGAATATGAAGTAGTATGTTTAAGAGGAATATGAAGTAGTATGTTTAAGAGGAATATGCAGTAGTATATTTAAGAGGAATATGAAGTAGTATGTTACAGAGGAATATGAAGTAGTATGGTTAAGAGGAATATGAGGTAGCATATTTAAGAGGAATATGAAGTAGTATGCTTAAGAGGAATATGAAGTATTATGTTTAAGAGGAATATGAAGTAGTATGTCTAACAGGAATATGAAGTAGTATGTTTAAGAGTAATATGAAGTAGTATGTTTAAGAGGAATATGATGTAGTATGTTTAAGAGGAATATGAAGTAGTATATTTAAGAGGAATATGAAGTAGTATGTTTAAGAGGAATATGAAGTTGTATGTTTAAGAGGTATCTGAAGTAGTATGTTTAAGAGGAATATTATGTAGTATGTTTAAGACGAATATGAAGTATTATGTTTAAGAGGAATATAAAGTTGTATATTTAAGTGGAATGTGAAGTAGTATGTTTAAGAGGAATATGAAGTAATATGTTTAAGAGGAATATGAAGTAGTATATTTAAGAGGGATATGTAGTAGTTTGTTTAAGAGGAATATGAAGTAGTATATTTAAGAGCAATATGAAGTAGTAAGTTTAAGAGGAATATGCAGTAGTATATTTAAGAGGAATATGAAGTAGTATGTTACAGAGGAATATGAAGTACTATGGTTAAGAGGAATATGAGGTAGCATATTTAAGAGGAATATGAAGTAGTATGCTTAAGAGGAATATGAAGTATTATGTTTAAGAGGAATATGAAGTAGTATGTCTAACAGGAATATGAAGTTGTACGTTTAAGAGGTATATGAAGTAGTATGTTTAAGAGGATTGTGATGTAGTATGTTTAAGAGGAATATGAAGTATTATGTTTAAGAGGAATATTAAGTTGCATATTTTAGTGGAATATGAAGTAGTATGTTTAAGAGAAATATGAAGTAGTATGTTTAAGAGGAATATGAAGTAGTATGTTTAAGCGGAATATGAAGTAGCATATTTAAGAGGAATATGAAGTATTATGTTTAAGAGGAATATGAAGTAGTTTGTTTAAGAGGAATATGAAGTAGTATGTTTAAGAGGAATATGCAGTAGTATATTTAAGAGGAATATGAAGTAGTATGTTACAGAGGAATATGAAGTAGTATGTTTAGGAGGAATATGAAGTATCATATTTAAGAGGAATATGAAGTAGTATGTTTAAGAGGAATATGAAGTATTATGTTTAAGAGGAATATGAAGTAGTATGTTTAAGAGGAATATGAAGTAGTATGTTTAAGAGGAATATGAAGTAGTATGTTTAAGAGTAATATGAAGTAGCATGTTTAAGAGGAATATGATGTAGTATGTTTAAGAGGAATATGAAGTAGTATATTTCAGAGGAATATGAAGTAGTATGTTTAAGAGGAATATGAAGTTGTATGTTTAAGAGGTATATGAAGTAGTATGTTTAAGAGGAATGTGATGTAGTATGTTTAAGAGGAATATGAAGTATTATGTTTAAGAGGAATATAAAGTTGTATATTAAGTGGAATATGAAGTAGTGTGTTTAAGAGGAATATGAAGTTATATGTTTAAGAGGAATATGAAGTGGTATATTTAAGAGGGATATGAGGTAGTTTGTTTAAGAGGAAAATGAAGTAGGATAGTTAAGAGGAATATGAAATTGTATGTTTAAGAGGAATATGAAGCAGTATGTTTAAGAGGAATATGAAGTAGTATATTTAACAGGAATATGAAGTAGTATATTTAAGAGGAATATGAAGTAGTATGTTTAAGAGGAATATGAAGTAGTATGTTTAAGCGGAATATGAAGTAGCATATTTAAGAGGAATATGAAGTATTATGTTTAAGAGGAATATGAAGTAGTATGTTTAAGAGGAATATGAAGTAGTATGTTTAAGAGGAATATACAGTAGTATATTTAAGAGGAATATGAAGTAGTATGTTACAGAGGAATATGAAGTAGTATGTTTAAGAGGAATATGAAATAGCATATTTAAGAGGAATATGAAGTAGTATGCTTAAGAAGAATATGAAGTTGTATGTTTAAGAGGTATATGAAGTAGTATGTTTAAGAGGAATATGATGCAGTATGTTTAAGAGGAATATGAAGTATTATGTTTAAGAGGAATATAAAGTTGTATATTTAAGTAGAATATGAAGTAGTATGTTTAAGAGGAATATGAAGTAATATGCTTAAGAGGAATATGAAGTAGTATATTTAAGAGGGATATGAAGTAGTTTGTTTAAGAGGAATATGAAGTAGTATATTTAAGAGCAATATGAAGTAGTAAGTTTAAGAGGAATATGAAGTAGTACGTTTAAGAGGAATATGCAGTAGTATATTTAAGAGAAATATGTAGTAGTATGTTTAAGAAGAATATGAAGTAGTATGTTTAAGAGGAATATGAAGTAGTATGTCTAAGAGGAATATGAAATAGTATGTTTAAGAGGAATATGAAATAGTATGTTTAAGAGTAATATGAAGTAGTATGTTTAAGAGGAATATGATGTAGTATGTTTAAGAGGAATATGAAGTAGTATATTTAAGAGGAATATGAAGTAGTATGTTTAAGAGGAATATGAAGTTGTATGTTTAAGAGGTATATGAAGTAGTATGTTTAAGAGGAATATGATGTAGTATGTTTAAGAGGAATATGAAGTATTATGTTTAAGAGGAATATAAAGTTGTATATTTAAGTGGAATATGAAGTAGTATGTTTAAGAGGAATATGAAGTAATATGTTTAAGAGGAATATGAAGTAGTATATTGAAGAGGGATATGAAGTAGTTTGTTTAAGAGGAATATGAAGTAGTATATTTAAGAGCAATATGAAGTAGTAAGTTTAAGAGGAATATGAAGTAGTACGTTTAAGAGGAATATGCAGTAGTATATTTAAGAGAAGTATGAAGTAGTATGTTTAAGAAGAATATGAAGTAGTATGTTTAAGAGGAATATGAAGTAATATATTTAAGAGGCATATCAAGTAGTATGTTTAAGAGGAATATGCAGTAGTATATTTAAGAGAAATATGAAGTAGTATGTTTAAGAAGAATATGAAGTAGTATGTTTAAGAGGAATATGAAGTAATATATTTAAGAGGCATATGAAGTAGTATGTTTAAGAGGAATATGAAGTAGTATATTTAAGAGGAATATGAAGTAGTATGTTTAAGAGGAATATGAAGTAGTATTGTATGTTTAAGAGGAGTATGAAGTATTATGTTTAAGAGGAATATGAAGTAGTATGTTTAAGAGGAATATGAAGTAGTATGTTTAACAGGAATATGAAGTAGTATATTTAAGAGGAATATGAAGTAGTTTGTTTAAGAGGAATATGAAGTAGCATGTTTAAGCGGAATATGAAGTAGCATATTTAAGAGAAATATGAAGTATTATGTTTAAGAGGAATATGAAGTAGTATGTTTAACAGGAATATGAAGTAGTATGTTTAAGAGGAATATGAAGTAATATATTAAGGAGGCACATGAAGTAGTATGTTTAAGAGGAATATGAAATAGTATGTTTAAGAGGAATATGAAGTAGTATGTTTAACAGGAATATGAAGTAGTATATTTAAGAGGAATATGAAGTAGTATGTTTAAGAGGAATATGAAGTAGTATGTTTAAGAGGAATATGAAGTAGTATATTTAACAGGAATATGAAGTAGTATATTTAAGAGGAATATGAAGTAGTATGTTTAAGAGGAATATGAAGTAGTATGTTTAAGAGGAATATGAAGTAGCATATTTAAAAGGAATATGAAGTATTATGTTTAAGAGGAATATGAAGTAGTATGTTTAAGAGGAATATGAAGTAGTATGTTTAAGAGGAATATGCAGTAGTATATTTAAGAGGAATATGAAGTAGTATGTTACAGAGGAATATGAAGTGGTATGGTTAAGAGGAATATGAGGTAACATATTTAAGAGGAATATGAAGTAGTATGCTTAAGAGGAATATGAAGTATTATGTTTAAGAGGAATATGAAGTAGTATGTCTAACAGGAATATGAAGTAGTATGTTTAAGAGTAATATGAGGTAGTATGTTTAAGAGGAATATGATGTAGTATGTTTAAGAGGAATATGAAGTAGTATATTTAAGAGGAATATGAAGTAGTATGTTTAAGAGGAATATGAAGTTGTATGTTTAAGAGGTATCTGAAGTAGTATGTTTAAGAGGAATATTATGTAGTATGTTTAAGAGGAATATGAAGTATTATGTTTAAGAGGAATATAAAGTTGTATATTTAAGTGGAATGTGAAGTAGTATGTTTAAGAGGAATATGAAGTAATATGTTTAAGAGGAATATGAAGTAGTATATTTAAGAGGGATATGAAGTAGTTTGTTTAAGAGGAATATCAAGTAGTATATTTAAGAGCAATATGAAGTAGTAAGTTTAAGAGGAATATGAAGTAGTACGTTTAAGAGGAATATGCAGTAGTATATTTAAGAGAAATATGAAGTAGTATGTTTAAGAAGAATATGAAGTAGTATGTTTAAGAGGAATATGAAGTAATATATTTAAGAGGCATATGAAGTAGTATGTTTAAGAGGAATATGAAGTAGTATATTTAAGAGGAATATGAAGTAGTATGTTTAAGAGGAATATGAAGTAGTATTGTATGTTTAAGAGGAGTATGAAGTATTATGTTTAAGAGGAATATGAAGTAGTATGTTTAAGAGGAATATGAAGTAGTATGTTTAACAGGAATATGAAGTAGTATATTTAAGAGGAATATGAAGTAGTTTGTTTAAGAGGAATATGAAGTAGCATGTTTAAGCGGAATATGAAGTAGCATATTTAAGAGAAATATGAAGTATTATGTTTAAGAGGAATATGAAGTAGTATGTTTAAGAGGAATATGAAGTAGTATGTTTAAGAGGAATATGAAGTAATATATTTAAGAGGCACATGAAGTAGTATGTTTAAGAGGAATATGAAATAGTATGTTTAAGAGGAATATGAAGTAGTATGTTTAACAGGAATATGAAGTAGTATATTTAAGAGGAATATGAAGTAGTATGTTTAAGAGGAATATGAAGTAGTATGTTTAAGCGAAGTATGAAGTAGCATATTTAAGAGAAATATGAAGTATTATATTTAAGAGGAATATGAAGTAGAATGTTTAACAGGAATATGAAGTAGTATATTTAAGAGGAATATGAAGTAGTATGTGTAAGAGGAATATGATGTAGTATGTTTAAGTGGAATATGAAGTAGCATATATAAGAGAAATATGAAGTATTATGTTTAAGAGGAATATGAAGTAGTATGTTTAAGAGGAATATGAAGTAGTTTGTTTAAAAGGAATATGAAGTAGTATTGTATGGTTAAGAGGATTATCAAGTATTATGTTGAAGAGGAATATGAAGTAGTATGTTTAAGAGGAATATGAAGTAGTATGTTTAACAGGAATATGCAGTAGTATATTTAAGAGGAATATGAAGTACTATGTTTAAGAGGAATATGAAGTAGTATGTTTAAGCGAAATATGAAGTAGCATATTTAAGAGAAATATGAAGTATTATATTTAAGAGGAATATGAAGTAGTATGTTTAACAGGAATATATAGTAGTATATTTAAGAGGAATATGAAGTAGTATGTTTAAGAGGAATATGAAGTTATATGTTTAAGCGGAATATGAAGTAGTATGTTTAAGAGGAATATGAAGTAGTATGTTTAAGAGGAATATGAAGTAATATATTTAAGAGGCACATGAAGTAGTATGTTTAAGAGGAATATAAAATAGTATGTTTAAGAGGAATATGAAGTAGTATGTTTAACAGGAATATGAAGTAGTATATTTAAGAGGAATATGATGTAGTATGTTTAAGAGGAATATGAAGTAGTATGTTTAAGCGAAATATGAAGTAGCATATTTAAGAGAAATATGAAGTATTATATTTAAGAGTAATATGAAGTAGTATGTTTAACAGGAATATGAAGTAGTATATTTAAGAGGAATATGAAGTAGTATGTTTAAAAAGAATATGAAGTAGTATGTTTAAGCGGAATATGAAGTAGCATATTAAGAGGAATATGAAGTGTTATGTTTAAGAGGAATATGAAGTAGTATGTTTAAGAGGAATATGAAGTAGTATGTTTAAGAGGAATATGCAGTAGTATATTTAAGAGGAATATGAAGTAGTATGTTACAGAGGAATATGAAGTAGTATGTTTAGGAGGAATATGAAGTAGCATATTTAAGAGGAATATGAAGTAGTATGTTTAAGAGGAATATGAAGTATTATGTTTAAGAGGAATATGAAGTAGTATGTTTAAGAGTAATATGAAGTAGTATGTTTAAGAGGAATATGAAGTAGTATCTTTAAGAGTAATATGAAGTAGTATGTTTAAGAAGAATATGATTTCGTATGTTTAAGAGGAATATGAAGTAGTATATTTAAGAGGAATATGAAGTAGTATGTTTAAGAGGAATATGAAGTTGTATGTTTAAGAGGTATATGAAGTAGTATGTTTAAGAGGAATGTGATGTAGTATGTTTAAGAGAAATATGAAGTTTTATGCTTAAGAGGAATATTAAGTTGTATATTTAAGTGGAATATGAAGTAGTATGTTTAAGAGGAATATGAAGTAATATGTTTAAGAGGAATATGAAGTAGTATATTTAAGAGGGATATGAAGTAGTTTGTTTAAGAGGAAAATTAAGTAGTATAGTTAAGAGGAATATGAAATTATATGTTTAAGAGGAATATGAAGTAGTATTGTTTGTTTAAAAGGAGTATGAAGTAGTATGTTTAAGAGGAATATGAAGTAGTATGTTTAAGAGGAATATGAAGTAGTATATTTAACAGGAATATGAAGTAGTATATTTAAGAGGAATATGAAGTATTATGTTGAAGAGGAATATGAAGTAGTATGTTTAAGAGGAATATGAAGTAGTATGTTTAACAGGAATATGAAGTAGTATATTTAAGAGGAATATGAAGTAGTATGTTTAAGAGGAATATGAAGTAGTATGTTTAAGCGAAATATGAAATAGCATATTTAAGAGAAATATGAAGTATTTATTTAAGAGGAATATGAAGTAGTATGTTTAACAGGAATATATAGTAGTATATTTAAGAGGAATATGAAGTAGTATGTTTAAGAGGAATATGAAGTTGTATGTTTAAGCGGAATATTAAGTAGTATGTTTAAGAGGAATATGAAGTATTATGTTTAAGAGGAATATGAAGAGGTATGTTTAAGAGGAATATGAAGTAGTATGTTTAAGAGGAATATGAAGTAGTATGTTTAAGAGGAATATGAAGTAGTATGTTTAAGCGGAATATGAAGTAGCATATTTAAGAGAAATATGAAGTATTATGTTTAAGAGGAATATGAAGTAGTATATTTAACAGGAATATGAAGTAGTATATTTAAGAGGAATATGAAGTAGTATGTTTAAGAGGAATATGAAGTTGTATGTTTAAGAGGTATATGAAGTAGTATGTTTAAGAGGAATATGATGTAGTATGTTTAAGAGGAATATGAAGTATTATGTTTAAGAGGAATATAAAGTTGTATATTTAAGTGGAATATAAAGTAGTATGTTTAAGAGGAATATGAAGTTATATGTTTAAGAGGAATATGAAGTAGTATATTTAAGAGGAGTATGAAGTAGTTTGTTTAAGAGGAATATGAAGTAGTATATTTAAGAGGAATATGAAGTAGTAAGTTTAAGAGGAATATGCAGTAGTATATTTAAGAGGAATATGAAGTACTATATTTAAGAGGAATATGAAGTAGTATACTTAAGAGGAATATGAAGTAGTATGTTTAGGAGCAATATGCAGTAGTATATTTAAGAGCAATATGAAGTAGTATATTTAAGAGGAATATGAAGTAATATGTTTATGAGGAATGTGAAGTAGTATGTTTAAGAGGAATATGAAGTAGTGTGTTTAAGAGGAATATGAAGTAGTATATTTAAGGGGAATATGAAGTAGTATGTTTAAGAGGAATATGAAGTAGTATGTTTAAGAGGAATATGAAGTAGTATGTTTAAGAGGAATATGAAGTAATATATTTAAGAGGAATATGAAGTAGTATGTTTAAGAGGAATATGAAGTAGTATGTTTAAGAGGAATACGAAGTAGTATGTTTAAGAGGAATATGAAGTAGTATGTTTAAGAGGAATATGAAGTAATATGTTTAAGATGAATATAAAGTAGTATGTTTAAGAGGAATATGAAGTAGTATGTTTAAGAGGAATATGAAGTAGAATGTTTAAGAGGAATATGAAGTAGTATGTTTAAAAGGAATATGAAGTAGTATGTTTAAGAGTAATATGAAGTAGTATGTTTAAGAGGAATATGAAGTAATATGTTTAAGAGGAATATGAAGTAGTATATTTAAGAGTAATATGAAGTAGTATATTTAAGAGGAATATGAAGTACTATATTTAAAAGGAATTAGAATTAGTATATTTAAGACTTATATGAAGTAGTATATTTAAGAGGATTATGAAGTAGTATGTTTAAGAGGAATATGAAGCAGTATATTTAAGAGGAATATGAAGTAGTTTGTTTAAGAGGAATATGAAATAGTATGTTTAAGAGGAATATGAAGTAGTAAGTTTAAGAGGAATATGAAGTAGTATGTTTAAGAGGAATATGCAGTAGTATTTTTAAGAGAAATATGAAGTAGTATGTTTAAGAAGAATATGAAGTAGTATGTTTAAGAGGAATATGAAGTTATATATTTAGGAGGCATATGAAGTAGTATGTTTAAGAGGAATATGGAATAGTATGTTTAAGATGAATATGAAGTAGTATGTTTAAGAGGAATATGCAGTAGTATATTTAAGAGGAATATGAAATAGTATGTTTAAGAGGAATATGAAGTAGTATATTTAAGAGGAATATGAAGTAGTATGTTTAAGAGGAATATGAAGTAGTATGTTTAAGCGAAATATGAAGTAGCATATTTAAGAGAAATATGAAGTATTATATTTAAGATGAATATGAAGTAGTATGTTTAACAGGAATATGAAGTAGTATATTTAAGAGGAATATGAAGTACTATGTTTAAGAGGAATATGAAGTAGTATGTTTAAGCGGAATATGAAGTAGCATATTTAAGAGAAATATGAAGTATTATGTTTAAAAGGAATATGAAGTAGTATGTTTAAGAGGAATATGAAGTAGTATGTTTAAAAGGAATATGAAGTAGTATTGTATGTTTAAGAGGAATATGAAGTAATATGTTGAAGAGGAATATGCAGTAGTATGTTTAAGAGGAATATGAAGTAGTATGTTTAACAGGAATATGAAGTAGTATATTTAAGAGGAATATGAAGTAGTATGTTTAAGAGGAATATGAAGTAGTATGTTTAAGCGAAATATGAAGTAGCATATTTAAGAGAAATATGAAGTATTATATTTAAGAGGAATATGAAGTAGTATGTTTAACAGGAATATATAGTAGTATGTTTAAGAGGAATATAAAATAGTATGTTTAAGAGGAATATGAAGTAGTATGTTTAAGAGGAATATGAAGTAGTATATTTAAGAGGAATATGAAGTAGTATGTTTAAGAGGAATATGAAGTAGTATGTTTAAGCGAAATATGAAGTAGCATATTTAAGAGAAATATGAAGTATTATATTTAAGAAAAATATGAAGTAGTATGTTTAACAGGTATATGAAGTAGTATATTTAAGAGAAATATGAAGTAGTATGTTTAAGAGGAAAATGAAGTAGTATGTTTAAGCGGAATATGAAGTAGCATATTTAAGAGAAATAGGAAGTATTATGTTTAAGAGGAATATGAAGTAGTATGTTTAAGAGGAATATGAAGTAGTATGTTTAAAAGGAATATGAAGTAGTATTGTATGTTTAAGAGGAATATGAATTATTATGTTGAAGAGGAATATGAAGTAGTATGTTTAAGAGGAATATGAAGTAGTATGTTTAACAGGAATATGAAGTAGTATATTAAAGAGGAATATGAAGTAGTATGTTTAAGAGGAATATGAAGTAGTATGTTTAAGCGAAATATGAAGTAGCATATTTAAGAGAAATATGAAGTATTTATTTAAGAGGAATATGAAGTAGTATGTTTAACAGGAATATATAGTAGTATATTTAAGAGGAATATGAAGTAGTATATTTAAGAGGAATATGAAGTAGTATGTTTAAGAGGAATATGAAGTTGTATGTTTAAGAGGAATATGAAGTAGTATGTTAAAGAGGAATATAAAGTAATATGTTTAAGAGGAATATGAAGTAGTATGTTTAAGAGGAATATGAAGTAGTATTTTCAAGAGGAATATGAAGTAGTATGTTTAAGAGGAATATGAAGTAGTATGTTTAAGACGAACATGAAATAGTATATTTAAGAGGAATATGAAGTAGTATGTTTCAGAGAAATATGAAGTAGTATGTATAAGAGGAATATGAAGTAGTATGTTTAAGAGGAATATGAAGTAGTATGTTTAAGAGGAATATGAAGTAGTATATTTAAGAGGAATATGATGTAGTATGTTTAAGAGGAATATGAAGTATTATGTTTAAGAGGAATATAAAGTTGTATATTTAAGTGGAATATAAAGTAGTATGTTTAAGAGGAATATGAAGTAATATGTTTAAGAGGAATATGAAGTAGTATATTTAAGAGGAATATGAAGTAGTTTGTTTAAGAGGAATATGAAGTAGTATATTTAAGAGGAATATGAAGTGGTAAGTTTAAGAGGAATATGCAGTAGTATATTTAAGAGGAATATGAAGTACTATATTTAAGAGGAATATGAAGTAGTATGCTTAAGAGGAATATGAAGTAGTATGTTTAAGATGAATGGGAAGTAGTATGTTTAAGAGGAATATGAAGTTGTATGTTTAAGTAGAATATGAAGTAGTATGTTTAAGAGGAATATGAAGTAGTATGTTTAAGAGGAATATGCAGTAGTATATTTAAGAGCAATATGAAGTAGTATATTTAAGAGGAATATGAAGTAATATGTTTATGAGGAATGTGAAGTAGTATGTTTAAGAGCAATATGAAGTAGTGTGTTTAAGAGGAATATGAAGTAGTATATTTAAGGGGAATATGAATCAGTATGTTTAAGAGGAATATGAAGTAGTATGTTTAAGAGGAATATGAAGTAGTATGTTTAATAGGAATATGAAGTAATATATTTAAGAGGAATATGAAGTAGTATGTTTAAGAGGAATATAAAGTAGTATGTTTAAGAGGAATACGAAGTAGTATGTTTAAGAGGAATATGAAGTAGTATGTTTAAGAGGAATATGAAGTAATATGTTTAAGATGAATATAAATTAGTATGTTTAAGAGGAATATGAAGTAGTATGTTTAAGAGGAATATGAAGTAGAATGTTTAAGAGGAATATGAAGTAGTATGTTTAAAAGGAATATGAAGTAGTATGTTTAAGAGTAATATGAAGTACTATATTTAAGAGGAATTAGAAGTAGTATATTTAAGACTAATATGAAGTAGTATATTTAAGAGGATTATGAAGTAGTATGTTTAAGAGGAATATGAAGCAGTATATATAAGAGGAATATGAAGTAGTTTGTTTAAGAGGAATATGAAATAGTATGTTTAAGAGGAATATGAAGTAGTAAGTTTAAGAGGAATATGAAGTAGTATGTTTAAGAGGAATATGCAGTAGTATTTTTAAGAGAAATATGAAGTAGTATGTTTAAGAAGAATATGAAGTAGTATGTTTAAGAGGAATATGAAGTTATATATTTAAGAGGCATATGAAGTAGTATGTTTAAAAGGAATATGGAATAGTATGTTTAAGAGGAATATGAAGTAGTATGTTTAAGAGGAATATGCAGTAGTATATTTAAGAGGAATATGAAGTAGTATGTTTAAGAGGAATATGAAGTAGTATATTTAAGAGGAATATGAAGTAGTATGTTTAAGAGGAATATGAAGTAGTATGTTTAAGCGAAATATGAAGTAGCATATTTAAGACAAATATGAAGTATTATATTTAAGAGGAATATGAAGTAGTATGTTTAACAGGAATATGAAGTAGTATATTTAAGAGGAATATGAAGTACTATGTTTAAGAGGAATATGAAGTAGTATGTTTAAGCGGAATATGAAGTAGCATATTTAAGAGAAATATGAAGTATTATGTTTAAGAGGAATATGAAGTAGTATGTTTAAGAGGAATATGAAGTAGTATGGTTAAAAGGAAAATGAAGTAGTATTGTATGTTTAAGAGGAATATGAAGTAATATGTTGAAGAGGAATATGCAGTTGTATGTTTAAGAGGAATATGAAGTAGTATGTTTAACAGGAATATGAAGTAGTATATTTAAGAGGAATATGAAGTAGTATGTTTAAGAGAAATATGAAGTAGTATGTTTAAGCGAAATATGAAGTAGCATATTTAAGAGAAATATGAAGTATTATATTTAAGAGGAATATGAAGTAGTATGTTTAACAGGAATATATAGTAGTATATTTAAGAGGAACATGAAGTAGTATGTTTAAGAGGAATATGAAGTAGTATGTTTAAGAGGAATATGAAGTAGTATATTTAAGAGGAATATGAAGTAGTATGTTTAAGAGGAATATGAAGTAGTATGTTTAAGCGGAATATGAAGTAGCATATTTAAGGGAAATATGAAGTATTATGTTTAAGAGGAATATGAAGTAGTATGTTTAACAGGAATATGACGTAGTATATTTAAGAGGAATATGAAGTAGTATGTTTAAGAGGAATATGAAGTTGTATGTTTAAGAGGTATACGAAGTAGTATGTTTAAGAGGAATATGATGTAGTATGTTTAAGAGGAATATGAAGTATTATGTTTAAGAGGAATATAAAGTTGTATATTTAAGTGGAATATAAAGTAGTATGTTTAAGAGGAATATGAAGTAATATGTTTAAGAGGAATATGAAGTAGTATATTTAAGAGGAATATGAAGTAGTTTGTTTAAGAGGAATATGAAGTAGTATATTTAAGAGGAATATGAAGTAGTAAGTTTAAGAGGAATATGCAGTAGTATATTTAAGAGGAATATGAAATACTGTATTTAAGAGGAATATGAAGTAGTATGCTTAAGAGGAATATGAAGTAGTATGTTTAAGATGAATGGGAAGTAGTATGTTTAAGAGGAATATGAAGTTGTATGTTTAAGTAGAATATGAAGTAGTATGTTTAAGAGGAATATGAAGTAGTATGTTTAAGAGGAATATGCAGTAGTATATTTAAGAGCAATATGAAGTAGTATATTTAAGAGGAATATGAAGTAATATGGTTATGAGGAATGTGAAGTAGTATGTTTAAGAGGAATATGAAGTAGTGTGTTTAAGAGGAATATGAAGTAGTATATTTAAGGGGAATATGAAGTAGTATGTTTAAGAGGAATATGAAGTAGTATGTTTAAGAGGAATATAAAGAAGTATGTTTAAGAGGAATATGAAGTAATATATTTAAGAGGAATATGAAGTAGTATGTTTAAGAGGAATATGAAGTAGTATGTTTAAGAGGAATACGAAGTAGTATGTTTAAGAGGAATATGAAGTAGTATGTTTAAGAGGAATATGAAGTAGTATGTTTAAAAGGAATATGAAGTAGTATGTTTAAGAGGAATATGAAGTAGTATGTTTAAGAGGAATATGAAGTAATATGTTTAAGAGGAATATGAAGTAGTATATTTAAGAGGAATATGAAGTAGTATATTTAAGAGGAATATGAAGTACTATATTTAAGAGGAATTAGAAGTAGTATATTTAAGACTAATATGAAGTAGTATATTTAAGAGGATTATGAAGTAGTATGTTTAAGAGGAATATGAAGCAGTATATTTAAGAGGAATATGAAGTAGTTTGTTTAAGAGGAATATGAAGTAGTATGTTTAAGAGGAATATGAAATAGTAAGTTTAAGAGGAATATGAAGTAGTATGTTTAAGAGGAATATGCAGTAGTATTTTTAAGAGAAATATGAAGTAGTATGTTTAAGAAGAATATGAAGTAGTATGTTTAAGAGGAATATGAAGTTATATATTTAAGAGGCAAACGAAGTAGCATGTTTAAGAGGAATATGGAATAGTATGTTTAAGAGGAATATGAAGTAGTATGTTTAAGAGGAATATGCAGTAGTATATTTAAGAGGAATATGAAGTAGTATGTTTAAGAGGAATATGCAGTAGTATATTTAAGAGAAATATGAAGTTGTATGTTTAAGAAGAATATGAAGTAGTATGTTTAAGAGGAATATGAAGTAATATATTTAAGAGGCATATGAAGTAGTATGTTTAAGAAGAATATGAAGTAGTATGTTTAAGAGGAATATGAAGTTATATTATTTAAGAGGCATACGAAGTAGTATGTTTAAGAGGAATATGGAATAGTATGTTTAAGAGGAATATGAAGTAGTATGTTTAAGAGCAATATGCAGTAGTATATTTAAGAGGAATATGAAGTAGTATGTTTAAGAGGAATATGCAGTAGTATATTTAAGAGGAATATGAAGTAGTATGTTTAAGAGGAAAATGAAGTAGTATAGTTAAGAGGAATATGAAATTGTATGTTGAAGAGGAATATGAAGTAGTATTGTATGTTTAAAAGGAGTATGAAGTAGTATGTTTAACAGAGAATATAAAGTAGTATGTTTAAGAGGTATATGAAGTAGTATATTTAACAGGAATATGAAGTAGTATATTTAAGAGGAATATGAAGTAGTATGTTTAAGAGGAATATGAAGTATTATGTTTAAGAGTAATATGAAGTAGTATGTTTAAGAGGAATATGAAGTAGTATGTTTAAGAGGAATATGCAGTAGTATATTTAAGAGGAATATGAAGTAGTATGTTACAGAGGAATATGAAGTAGTATGTTTAAGAGCAATATGAAGCAGCATATTTAAGAGTAATATGAAGTAGTATGTTTAAGAGGAATATGAAGTATTATGTTTAAGAGGAATATGAAGTAGTATGTTTAAGAGGAATATGAAGTAGTATGTTTAAGAGGAATATGAAGTAGTATGTTTAAGAGTAATATGAAGTAGTATGTTTAAGAGGAACATGATGTAGTATGTTTAAGAGGAATATGAAGTATTATGTTTAAGAGGAATATGAAGTAGTATGTTTAAGAGGAATATGAAGTAGTATGTTTAAGAGGAATATGCAGTAGTATATTTAAGAGGAATATGAAGTAGTATGTTACAGAGGAATATGAAGTAGTATTTTTAAGAGCAATATGAAGTAGCATATTTAAGAGTAATATGAAGTAGTATGTTTAAGAGGAATATGAAGTATTATGTTTAAGAGGAATATGAAGTAGTATTTTTAAGAGGAATATGAAGTAGTATGTTTAAGAGGAATATGACGTAGTATATTTAAGAGTAATATGAAGTAGTATGTTTAAGAGGAATATGATGTAGTATGTTTAAGAGGAATATGAAGTAGTATATTTAAGAGGAATATGAAGTAGTATGTTTAAGAGGAATATGAAGTTGTATGTTTAAGAGGTATATGAAGTAGTATGTTTAAGGGGAATATGATGTAGTATGTGTAAGAGGAATATGAAGTATTATGTTTAAGAGGAATATAAAGTTGTATATTTAAGTGGAATATGAAGTAGTATGTTTAAGAGGAATATGAAGTAATATGTTTAAGTGGAATATGAAGTAGTATATTTAAGAGGAATATGAAGTAGTTTGCTTAAGAGGAATATGAATTAGTATATTTAAGAGGAATATGAAGTAGTAAGTTTAAGAGGAATATGAAGTAGTACGTTTAAGAGGAATATGCAGTAGTATATTTAAGAGAAATATGAAGTAGTATGTTTAAGAAGAATATGAAGTAGTATGTTTAAGAGGAATATGAAGTAATATATTTAAGAGGCATATGAAGTAGTATGTTTAAGAGGAATATGAAGTAGTATGTTTAAGAAGAATATGAAGTAGTATATTTAAGAGGAATATGAAGTAGTATGTTTAAGAGGAATATGAAGTAGTATATTTAAGGGGAATATGAAGTAGTATGTTTAAGAGGAATATGAAGTAGTATTGTTTGTTTAAGAGGAATATGAAGTATAATGTTTAAGAGGAATATGAAGTAGTATGTTTAAGAGGAATATGAAGTAGTATGTTTAACAGAAATATGAAGTAATATATTTAAGAGGAATATAAAGTAGTATGTTTAAGAGGAATATGAAGTTGTATGTTTAAGCGGAATATGAAGTAGCATATTTAAGAGCAATATGAAGTATTATGTTTAAGAGGAATATGAAGTAGTATGTTTAAGAGGAATATGAAGTAGTATGTTTAAGAGGAATATGCAGTTACAGAGGAATATGAAGTAGTATGTTTAAGAGGAATATGAAGTCGAATATTTAAGAGGAATATGAAGTAGTATGTTTAAAAGGAATATGAAGTATTATGTTTAAGAGGAATATGAAGTAGTATGTTTAAGAGGAATATGAAGTAGTATGTTTCAGAGGAATATGAAGTAGTATGTTTAAGAGTAATATGAAGTAGTATGTTTAAGAAGAATATGATGCAGTATGTTTTAGAGGAATATGAAGTAGTATATTTAAGAGAAATATGAAGTAGTATGTTTAAGACGAATATGAAGTAGTATTGTACATTTAAGAGGAATATGAAGTTGTATATTTAAGAGGAATATGAAGTAGTATATTTAAGAGGAATATATACCACTTCATATTCCTCTTTTACATACTACTTGATATTCCTCTAATATTCCTCTTATACATACTACTTGAAATTCCTCTAATATTCCTCTTAAACATACTACTTCATATTCCTCTTAAACATACTACTTGATATTCCTCTAAAATTCCTCTTATACATACTACTTGATATTCCTCTAATATTCCTCTTAAACACACTATTCATATTCCTCTAAAACATACTACTTCATATTCGTCATAAACATAGTACTTCATATACCCCTTAAACATACTACTTCATATTCCTCTTAAATATACTACTTTATATTCCTCTTAAACATACTACTTAATATTCCTCTTAAATAAACTACTTCATATCCCTCTTAAACATACTACTTCATATTCCTCTTAAACATACTACTTCATATTCCTCTTAGACATAATACTTCATATTCTTCTTAAACATACTACTTCATATTCCTCTTAAACATACTACTTCATATTCCTCCTAAACATACTACTTCATATTCCTCTTAAACATACTACTTCATATTCCTCTTAAACATACTACTTCATATTCCTCTTAAACATACTACTTCATATTCCTCTTAAACATACTGATTCATATTCTTCTTAAGCATACTACTTCATATTCCTCTTAAATATTCTACTTCATACTCCTCTTAAACATACTACTTCATATTCCTCTTAAATATACTACTTCATATTCCTCTTGAAAATATTACTTTATATTCCTCTTAAAAAACTACTTCATATTCCTCTTAAACATACTACTACATATTCCTCTTAAACATACTACTTCATATTCCTCTTAAACATACTACTTAATATATCTCTTAAACATACTACTTCATATTCCTCTTAAACGTACTACTTCATATTACTCTTAAACATACTATTTCATATTCCTCTTAAATCTACTCATCATATTCCTCTTAAACATACTACTTCATATTCCTCTTAAATATGCTACTTCATATTCCTCTTAAACATACTTCTTCATATTCCTCTTTAACATACTAATTCATATTCCTCTTAAACATAATACTTCATATTCCTCTTAAACATACTACTTCATATTCCTCTTAAACATACTACTTCATATTCCTCTCAAACATACTACCTGATATTCCTCTTAAACATACTACTTCATATTCCTCTTAAACATACTACTTCATATTCCTCTAAAACATACTACTTCCTATTCCTCTTAAACATACAACTTCATATTCTTCGTAAACATACTACTTCATATTCCTCTTAAACATACTACTTCATATTCCTCTTAAATATACTACTTCATATTCCTTTTAAACATACTACTTCATATTCCTCTTAAACATACTACATCATATTCCTCTTAAATATACTACTTCATATTCCTCTTAAATATACTACTTCATATTCCTCTTAAATATACTACTTCATATTCCTCTTAAACATACTACTTCTTATTTCTCTTAAACATACTACTTCATATTCCTCTTAAACATACTAATTTATATTCCTCTTAAACATACTACTTCATATTCCTCTTAAATATACTACTTCATATTCCTCTTAAACATACTACTTCATATTCCTCTTAAACATACTACTTCATATTCCTCTTAAACATACTACTTCATATTCCTCTTAAACATACTACTTCATATTCCTCTTAAACATACAATTTCATATTCCTCTGAATAATACTACTTCATATTCCTCTTAAACGTATTTCTTCATATTCCTTTTGAATATGCTACTTCATATACATCTTAAATATAATACTTCATATTCCTCTTCAATATACTACTTCATATTCCTCTTAAATATACTACTTCATATTCCTCTAACACATACTGCTTTATATTCCTCTTAAATATACTACTTCATATTTCTCTTAAACAAACTACTTCATATTCCTCTTAAACATACTACTTCATATTCCTCTTAAATATACTACTTCATATTCCTCTTAAACATACTACTTCATATTCCTCTTAAACATACTACTTCATATTCCTCTTAAACATACTACTTCATATTCCTCTTAAACATACTACTTCATATTCCTCTTTAACATACTACTTCATATTCCTCTTAAACATACTACTTCATATTCCTCTTAAATATGCTACTTCATATTCCTCTTAAATATACTACTTCATATTCCTCTTAAACATACTTCTTCATATTCCTCTTAAACATACTACTTCATATTCCTCTTAAATATATTACTTCATATTCCTCTTAAACATACTACTTCATATTCCTCTTAAACATACTACTTCATATTCAACTTAAACATACAACTTCATATTCTTCTTAAACATACTACTTCATATTCCTCTTAAACAAACTTCTTCATATTCCTCTTAAATATACTACTTCATATTCCTCTTAAACATACTACTTCATATTCCTCTTAAACATACTACATCATATTCCTCTTAAACATACTACTTCATATTCCTCTTAAATATACTAATTCATATTCCTCTTTAATATACTACTTCATATTCCTCTTAAACATACTACTTCTTATTCCTCTTAAACATACTACTTCATATTCCTCTTAAACATAGTAATTTATATTCCTCTTAAACATACTACTTCATATTCCTCTTAAATATACTACTTCATATTCCTCTTAAACATACTACTTCATATTCCTCTTAAACATACTACTTCATATTCCTCTTAAACATATTACTTAATATTCCTCTTAAATAAACTACTTCATATTCCTCTTAAACAAACTACTTCATATTCCTCTTAAACATACTACTTCATATTCCTCTTAGACATAATACTTCATATTCCTCTTAAACATACTACTTCATATTCCTCTTAAACATACTACTTCATATTCCTCTTAAACATACTACTTCATATTCCTCTTAAACATACAACTTCATATTCCTCTTAAACATACTACTTCATATTCCTCTTAAACATACTACTTCATATTCCTCTTAAACATACTACTTCATATTCCTCTTAAACATACTATATCATATTCCTCTTAAATATACTACTTCATATTCCTCTTAAATATACTAATTCATATTCCTCTTTAATATACTACTTCATATTCCTCTTAAACATACTACTTCTTATTCCTCTTAAACATACTACTTCATATTCCTCTTAAACATACTAATTTATATTCCTCTTAAACATACTACTTCATAATCCTCTTAAATATACTACTTCATATTCCTCTTAAACATACTACTTCATATTCCTCTTGAACATACTACTTCATATTCCTCTTAAACATACTACTTCATATTCCTCTTAAACATACTACTTCATATTCCTCTTAAACATACTATTTCATATTCCTCTGAATAATACTATTTCATATTCCTCTTAAACGTACTCCTTCATATTCCTCTTAAATATACTACTTCATATTCCTCTTAAATATACTACTTCATATTCCTCTTAAACATACTACTTCTTATTTCTCTTAAACATACTACTTCATATTCCTCTTAAACATACTAATTTATATTCCTCTTAAACATACTACTTCATATTCCTCTTAAATATACTACTTCATATTCCTCTTAAACATACTACTTCATATTCCTCTTAAACATACTACTTCATATTCCTCTTAAACATACTACTTCATATTCCTCTTAAACATACTACTTCATATTCCTCTTAAACATACAATTTCATATTCCTCTGAATAATACTACTTCATATTCCTCTTAAACGTATTTCTTCATATTCCTTTTGAATATGCTACTTCATATACATCTTAAATATAATACTTCATATTCCTCTTCAATATACTACTTCATATTCCTCTTAAATATACTACTTCATATTCCTCTAACACATACTGCTTTATATTCCTCTTAAATATACTACTTCATATTTCTCTTAAACAAACTACTTCATATTCCTCTTAAACATACTACTTCATATTCCTCTTAAATATACTACTTCATATTCCTCTTAAACATACTACTTCATATTCCTCTTAAACATACTACTTCATATTCCTCTTAAACATACTACTTCATATTCCTCTTAAACATACTACTTCATATTCCTCTTTAACATACTACTTCATATTCCTCTTAAACATACTACTTCATATTCCTCTTAAATATGCTACTTCATATTCCTCTTAAATATACTACTTCATATTCCTCTTAAACATACTTCTTCATATTCCTCTTAAACATACTACTTCATATTCCTCTTAAATATATTACTTCATATTCCTCTTAAACATACTACTTCATATTCCTCTTAAACATACTACTTCATATTCAACTTAAACATACAACTTCATATTCTTCTTAAACATACTACTTCATATTCCTCTTAAACAAACTTCTTCATATTCCTCTTAAATATACTACTTCATATTCCTCTTAAACATACTACTTCATATTCCTCTTAAACATACTACATCATATTCCTCTTAAACATACTACTTCATATTCCTCTTAAATATACTAATTCATATTCCTCTTTAATATACTACTTCATATTCCTCTTAAACATACTACTTCTTATTCCTCTTAAACATACTACTTCATATTCCTCTTAAACATAGTAATTTATATTCCTCTTAAACATACTACTTCATATTCCTCTTAAATATACTACTTCATATTCCTCTTAAACATACTACTTCATATTCCTCTTAAACATACTACTTCATATTCCTCTTAAACATATTACTTAATATTCCTCTTAAATAAACTACTTTATATTCCTCTTAAACATACTACTTCATATTCCTCTTAAACATACTACTTCATATTCCTCTTAGACATAATACTTCATATTCCTCTTAAACATACTACTTCATATTCCTCTTAAACATACTACTTCATATTCCTCTTAAACATACTACTTCATATTCCTCTTAAACATACAACTTCATATTCCTCTTAAACATACTACTTCATATTCCTCTTAAACATACTACTTCATATTCCTCTTAAACATACTACTTCATATTCCTCTTAAACATACTATATCATATTCCTCTTAAATATACTACTTCATATTCCTCTTAAATATACTAATTCATATTCCTCTTTAATATACTACTTCATATTCCTCTTAAACATACTACTTCTTATTCCTCTTAAACATACTACTTCATATTCCTCTTAAACATACTAATTTATATTCCTCTTAAACATACTACTTCATATTCCTCTTAAATATACTACTTCATATTCCTCTTAAACATACTACTTCATATTCCTCTTGAACATACTACTTCATATTCCTCTTAAACATACTACTTCATATTCCTCTTAAACATACTACTTCATATTCCTCTTAAACATACTATTTCATATTCCTCTGAATAATACTATTTCATATTCCTCTTAAACGTACTCCTTCATATTCCTTTTGAATATGCTACTTCATATACATCTTAAATATAATACTTCATATTCCTCTTCAATATACTACTTCATATTCCTCTTAAATATACTACTTCATATTCCTCTTAGACATACTGCTTTATATTCCTCTTAAATATACTACTTCATATTCCTCTTAAACAAACAACTTCATATTCCTCTTAAACATACTACTTCATATTCCTCTTAAATATACTACTTCATATTCCTCTTAAACATACTACTTCATATTCCTCTTAAACATACTACTTCATACTCCTCTTAAACATACTACTTCATATTCCTCTTAAACATACTACTTCATATTCCTCTTTAACATACTACTTCATATTCCTCTTAAACATACTACTTCATATTCCTCTTAAATATGCTACTTCATATTCCTCTTAAATATACTACTTCATATTCCTCTTAAACATACTTCTTCATATTCCTCTTAAACGTACTACTTCATATTCCTCTTAAATATACTACTTCATATTCCTCTTAAACATACTACTTCATATTCATCTTAAACATACTACTTCATATTCCTCTTAAACATACAACTTCATATTCTTCTTAAACATACTACTTCATATTCCTCTTAAACATACTACTTCATATTCCTCTTAAATATACTACTTTATATTCCTCTTAAACATACTACTTCATATTCCTCTTAAACATACTACATCATATTCCTCTTAAATATACTACTTCATATTCCTCTTAAATATACTAATTCATATTCCTCTTTAATATACTACTTCATATTCCTCTTAAACATACTACTTCTTATTCCTCTTAAACATACTAGTTCATATTCCTCTTAAACATACTAATTTATATTCCTCTTAAACATACTACTTCATATTCCTCTTAAATATACTACTTCATATTCCTCTTAAACATACTACTTCATATTCCTCTTAAACATACTACTTCATATTCCTCTTAAACATATTACTTAATATTCCTCTTAAATAAACTACTTCATATTCCTCTTAAACATGCTACTTCATATTCCTCTTAAACATACTACTTCATATTCCTCTTAGACATAATACTTCATATTCCTCTTAAACATACTCCTTCATATTCCTCTTAAACATACTACTTCATATTCCTCTTAAACATACTACTTCATATTCCTCTCAAACATACTACTTCATATTCCTCTTAAACATACTGATTCATATTCTTCTTAAGCATACTACTTCATATTCCTCTTAAATATTTTACTTCATACTCCTCTTAAACATACTACTTCATATTCCTCTTAAAAATACTACTTCATATTCCTCTTAAAAAACTACTTCATATTCCTCTTAAACATACTACTACATATTCCTCTTAAACATACTACTTCATATTCCTCTTAAACATACTACTTAATATATCTCTTAAACATACTACTTCATATTCCTGTTAAACGTACTACTTCATATTACTCTTAAACATACTAGTTCATATTCCTCTTAAATCTACTCTTCATATTCCTCTTAAACATACTACTTCATATTCCTCTTAAATATACTACTTCATATTCCTCTTAAACATACTACTTCATATTCCTCTTAAACATAATACTTCATATTCCTCTTATACATAATACTTCATATTCCTCTTAAACATACTACTTCATATTCCTCTTAAACATACTACTTCATATTCCTCTTAAAAATACTACTTCATATTCCTCTTAAACATACTACGTCATATTCCTCTTTAACATACTACTTCATATTCCTCTTAAACATACTACTTCATATTCCTCTTAAATATGCTACTTCATATTCCTCTTAAATATACTACTTCATATTCCTCTTGAACATACTTCTTCATATTCCTCTTAAATATACTACTTCATATTCCTCTTAAACATACTACTTCATATTCCTCTTAAACATACTACTTCATATTCCTCTTAAACATACTACTTCATATTCCTCTCAAACATTCTACCTGATATTCCTCTTAAACATACTACTTCATATTCCTCTTAAACATACTACTTCATATTCCTCTTAAACATACTACTTCCTATTCCTCTTAAACATACTACATCATATTCCTCTTAAATATACTACTTCATATACCTCTTAAATATACTACTTCATATTCCTCTTAAATATACTACTTCATATTCCTCTTAAACATACTACTTCTTATTCCTCTTAAACATACTACTTCATATTCCTCTTAAACATACTAATTTATATTCCTCTTAAACATACTACTTCATATTCCTCTTAAATATACTACTTCATATTCCTCTTAAACATACTACTTCATATTCCTCTTAAACATACTACTTCATATTCCTCTTAAACATACTACTTCATATTCCTCTTAAACATACTATTTCATATTCCTCTGAATAATACTACTTCATATTCCTCTTAAACGTACTCCTTCATATTCCTTTTGAATATGCTACTTCATATACATCTTAAATATACTACTTCATATTCCTCTTAAACATACTAATTCATATTCGTCTTAAACATTCTACTTCATATTCCTCTTAAACATACTACTTCATATTCCTCTTAAACATACTACTTCATATTCCTCTTAAACATACTACTTCATATTCCGCTTAAACATACTACTTCATATTCCTCTTAAACATACTACTTCATATTCCTCTTAAGTATACTACTTGATATTCCTCTCATTTTTCTCCTAAACATACTACTTCATATTCCTCTTAAACATACTACTTCATATTCCTCTTAAATATACTACTTCATATTCCTCTTGAACATACTACTTCATATTCCTCTTCAACATAGTACTTCATATTCCTCTTAAACATACTACTTCATATTCTTCTAAAACATACTATTTAATATTCCTCTTAAATAAACTACTTCATATTCCTCTTAAACATACTACTTCATATTCCTCTTAAGCATACTACTTCATATTCCTCTTAAACATAATACTTCATATTCCTCTTAAACATACTACTTCATATTCCTCTTAAACATACTTCTTCATATTCCTCTTAAACATACTACTTCATATTTCTCTTAAACATAATACTTCATATTCCTCTTAAACATACTACTTCATATTCCTCTTAAGCATACTACTTCATATTCCTCTTAAACATAGTACTTCATATTCCTCTTAAATATACTACTTCATATTCCTCTTAAATATACTACTTCATATGCCTCTTAAACATATTACTTCATATTCCTCGTAAACATACTACTTCATATTCCTCTTAAATATACTACTTTATATTCCTCTTAAACATACTACTGCATATTCCTCTTAAACATGCTACTTCATATTCCTCTTAAATATACTAATTCATATTCCCCTTAAATATACTACTTCATATTCCTCTTAAATATACTGCTTCATATTCCTCTTAAATATACTACTTCATATTCCTCTTAAACATACTACTTCATAGTCCTCTTAAACATACTACTTCATATTCCTCTTAAACGTACTACTTCATATTCCTCTTAAACATACTACTTCAAATTCCTCTTAAACATACTACTTCATATTACTCTTAAATATACTACTTCATATTCCTCTTAAACATACTACTTCATATTCCTCTTAAACATACTACTTCATATTCCCCTTAAACATACTGCTTCA
This sequence comes from Atherix ibis, assembly GCA_958298945.1. NCBI lineage: Eukaryota > Metazoa > Arthropoda > Insecta > Diptera > Athericidae > Atherix > Atherix ibis. The sequence goes on along the minus strand of CATQJD010000064.1, from coordinate 462,493 downwards.
TATTCCTCGTAAACATACTACTTCATATTCCTCTAAACATACAACTTCATATTCCTCTTTAACATACTACTTCATATTCCTCATAAACATGCTACTTCATATTCCTCTTAAACATACTACTTCATATTCCTCTTAAACATTTTACTTCATATTCCTCTTAAATATACTACTTCATATTCCCATTAAATATACTACTTTATATTCCTATTAAATATACTACTTCATATTCCTCTTAAATATACTACTTCATATTTCTCTTAAACATACTACTGCATATTCCTCTTAAACATACTACTTCATATGCCTCTTAAACATACTACTTCATATTCCTCTAAAATATACTACTTAATTATCCTCTTAAATATACTACTTCATATTCCTCTTAAACAGACTACTTCATGATCCTCTTAAACATACTACATCATATTCACCTTAAACAGACTACTTCATATTCCTCTTAAACATAATACTTCATATTCCTCTTAAACATACTACTTCATATTCCTCTTAAACAACTACTTCATATTCCTCTTAAACATACTACTTCATATTCCTCTTAAACATACTACTTCATATTCCTCTTAAACATACTACTTCATATTCCTCCTAAAAATACTACTTCATGTTCCTCTTAAACATACTACTTTATATTCCTCTTAAACATACTACTTCATATTTTTCTTAAACATACTACTTCATATTTCTCTTAAATATACTACTTCATAATCCTCTTAAACATACTACTTCATATTCCTCTTAAACATACTACTTCATATTCCTCTTAAACAAACAACTTCATATTCCTCTTAAACATACTACTTCATATTCCTCTTAAACATACTACTTCATATTCCTCTTAAACAAACTACTTCATATTCCTCTTAAATATACTACTTCATATTTCTCTTAAACATACTACTGCATATTCCTCTTAAACATACTACTTCATATGCCTCTTAAACATACTACTTCATATTCCTCTTAAATATACTACTTAATTATCCTCTTAAATATACTACTTCATATTCCTCTTAAACAGACTACTTCATGATCCTCTTAAACATACTACATCATATTCACCTTAAACAGACTACTTCATATTCCTCTTAAACATAATACTTCATATTCCTCTTAAACATACTACTTCATATTCCTCTTAAACAACTACTTCATATTCCTCTTAAACATACTACTTCATATTCCTCTTAAACATACTACTTCATATTCCTCTTAAACATACTACTTCATATTCCTCCTAAAAATACTACTTCATGTTCCTCTTAAACATACTACTTTATATTCCTCTTAAACATACTACTTCATATTTTTCTTAAACATACTACTTCATATTTCTCTTAAATATACTACTTCATAATCCTCTTAAACATACTACTTCATATTCCTCTTAAACATACTACTTCATATTCCTCTTAAACAAACAACTTCATATTCCTCTTAAACATACTACTTCATATTCCTCTTAAACATACTACTTCATATTCCTCTTAAACAAACTACTTCATATTCCTCTTAAATATAATACATCATATTCCTCTTAAATATACTACTTCATATTCCTCTTAAATATACTACTTCATATTCCTCTTAGACATATTGCTTCATATTCCTCTTAAATATACTACTTCATATTCCTCTTAAACAAACTACTTCATATTCCTCTAAAACATACTACTTCATATTCCTCTTAAATATACTACTTCATATTCCTCTTAAACATACTAGTTCATATGCCTCTTAAACATACTACTTCATATTCCTCTTAAAAATACTACTTCATATTCCTCTTAAACATACTACTTCATATTCCTCTTTAAGATACTACTTCATATTCCTCTTAAACATACTACTTCATATTCCTCTTAAACATACTACTTCATATTCCTCTTAAACATACTATTTCATATTCCTCTTAAACATACAACTTCATATTCTTCTTAAACATACTACTTCATATTCCTCTTAAACATACTACTTCATATTCCTCTTAAATATACTACTTCATATTCCTCTTAAACATACTACTTCATATTCCTCTTAAACATACTACATCATATTCCTCTTAAATATACTACTTCATATTCCTCTTCAATATAATACTTCATATTCCTCTTTAATATACTACTTCATATTCCTCTTAAACATACTCTTTCTTATTCCTCTTAAACATACTACTTCATATTCCTCTTAAACATACTAATTTATATTCCTCTTAAACATACTACTTCATATTCCTCTTAAATATACTACTTCATATTCCTCTTAAACATACTACTTCATATTCCTCTTAAACATACTACTTCATATTCCTCTTAAACATACTATTTCATATTCCTCTTAAACATACAACTTCATATTACTTTTAAATATGCTACTTCACATACACCTTAAATATACTACTTCATATTCCTCTTAAACATACTACTTCATATTCGTCTTAAACATACTACTTCATATTCCTCTTAAACATACTACTTCATATTCCTCTTAAATATACTACTTCATATTCCTCTTTAAGATACTACTTCATATTCCTCTTAAATATACTAGTTCATATTCCTCTTAAACATACTACTTCATATTCCTCTTAAACATACTACTTCATATTCCTCTTAAACATACTACTTCATATTTCGCTTAAACATACTACTTCATATTCCTCTTAAACATACTACTTCATATTCCTCTTAAACATACTACTTGATATTCCTCTCATATTCCTCTTAAACATACTACTTCATATTCCTCTTAAACATACTACTTCATATTCCTCTTAAATATACTACTTCATATTCCTCTTGAACATACTACTTCATATTCCTCTTCAACATAGTACTTCATATTCCTTTTAAACATACTACTTCATATTCCTCTTATATATACTACTTTATATTCCTCTTAAACATACTACTTCGACTTCCTCTTAAACTTACTACTTCATATTCTCCTAAAACATACTACTTAATATTCCTCTTAAATAAACTACTTCATATTCCTCTTAAACATACTACTTCATATTGCTCTTAAACATACTACTTCATATTCCTCTTAAACATAATACTTCATATTCCTCTTAAACACACTACTTCATATTCCTTTAAAACATACTACTTCATATTCCTCTTAAACATACTACTTCATATTCCTCTTAAACATACTACTTCATATTCCTCTTAAGCATACTACTTCATATTCCTCTTAAACATACTACTTCATATTCGTCTTAAATATACTACTTCATATTCCTCTTAAATATACTACTTCATATTCCTCTTAAACATATTACTTCATATTCCTCTTAAACATACTACTTCATATTCCTCTTAAATATACTACTTCATATTCCTCTTAAACATACTACTGCATATTCCTCTTAAACATACTACTTCATATTCCTCTTAAATATACTAATTCATATTCCTCTTAAATATACTACTTCATATTCCTCTTAAATATACTGCTTCATGTTCCTCTTAAATATACTACTTCATATTCCTCTTAAACATACTACTTCATAGTCCTCTTAAACATACTACTTCATATTCCTCTTAAACATACTACTTCAAATTCCTCTTAAACATACTACTTCATATTACTCTTAAATATACTACTTCATATTCCTCTTAAACATACTACTTCATATTCCTCTTAAACATACTACTTCATATTCCCCTTAAACATACTACTTTATATTCCTCTTAAATATACTACTTCATATTCCTCTTAAACATACAACTTCATATTCCTCTTTAACATACTACTTCATATTCCTCTTAAACATACTGCTTCATATTCTTCTTAAATATACTACTTCATATTCCTGTTAAATATACAACTTCATATTCCTCTTAAACATACTACTTCATATTCCTCATAAACATACTACTTCATATTGCTCTTAAACATACTACTTCATATTCCTCTTAAACATATTACTTCATATTCCTCTTAAATATACTACTTCATATTCCCCTTAAATATACTACTTTATATTCCTCTTAAATATACTACTTCATATTCCTCTTAAACATACTACTTCATATTTCACTTAAACATACTACTGCATATTCCTCTTAAACATACTACTTCATATTCCTCTTAAACATATTACTTCATTTTCCTCTTAAACATACTACTTCATATTCCTGTTAAATATACTACTTCATATTCCTCTTAAACATGCTACTGCATATTCCTCTTAAACATACTACTTCATATTCCTCTTAAATATACTAATTCATATTCCTCTTAAATATACTACTTCATATTCCTCTTAAATATACTGCTTCATATTCCTCTTAAATATACTACTTCATATTCCTCTTAAACATACTACTTCATAGTCCTCTTAAACATACTTCTTCATATTCCTCTTAAACATACTACTTCATATTCCTCTTAAACATACTACTTCAAATTCCTCTTAAACATACTACTTCATATTACTCTTAATATACTACTTCATATTCCTCTTAAACATACTACTTCATATTCCTCTTAAACATACTACTTCATATTCCCCTTAAACATACTACATCATATTCCTCTTAAATATACTACTTCATATTCCTCTTAAATATACTACTTCATATTTCTGTTAAATATACAACTTCATATTCCTCTTAAACATACTACTTCATATTCCTCATAAACATACTACTTCATATTCCTCTTAAACATACTACTTCATATTCCTCTTAAATATACTACTTCTTATTCCTCTTAAATATACTACTTCATATTCCCCTTAAATATACTACTTTATATTCCTCTTAAATATACTACTTCATATTCCTCTTAAACATACTACTTCATATTTCTCTTAAACATACTACTGCATATTCCTCTTAAACATACTACTTCATATGCCTCTTAAATATACTACTTCATATTCCTCTTAAATACACTACTTCATAATCCTCTTAAATATACTACTTCATATTCCTCTTAAACAGACTACTTCATGTTCCTCTTAAACATACTACATCATATTCACCTTAAACAGACTACTTCATATTCCTCTTAAACATAATACTTCATATTCCTCTTAAATATACTACTTCATATTCCTCTTAAACATAGTACTTCATATTCGTCTTAAACATACTACTTCATATTCCTCTTAAACATACTACTTCATATTCCGCCTAAAAAACTACTTCATGTTCCTCTTAAACATACTACTTTATATTCTTCTTAAACATACTACTTCATATTCCCCTTAAACATACTACTTCATATTCCTCTTAAATATACTACTTCATATTCCTCTTAAACATACAACTTCATATTCCTCTTTAACATACTACTTCATATTCCTCTTAAACATACTGCTTCATATTCCTCTTAAATATACTACTTAATATTCCTGTTAAATATACAACTTCATATTCCTCTTAAACATACTACTTCATATTCCTCATAAACATACTACTTCATATTGCTCTTAAACATATTACTTCATTTTCCTCTTAAACATACTACTTCATATTCCTGTTAAATATACTACTTCATATTCCTCTTACACATGCTACTGCATATTCCTCTTAAACATACTACTTCATATTCCTCTTAATTATACTAATTCATATTCCTCTTAAATATACTACTTCATATTCCTCTTAAATATACTGCTTCATATTCCTCTTAAACATACTACTTCATATTCCTCTTAAGCATACTACTTCATATTCCTCTTAAACATACTACTTCATATTCGTCTTAAATATACTACTTCATATTCCTCTTAAATATACTACTTCATATTCCTCTTAAACATATTACTTCATATTCCTCTTAAACATACTACTTCATATTCCTCTTAAATATACTACTTCATATTCCTCTTAAACATACTACTGCATATTCCTCTTAAACATACTACTTCATATTCCTCTTAAATATACTAATTCATATTCCTCTTAAATATACTACTTCATATTCCTCTTAAATATACTGCTTCATGTTCCTCTTAAATATACTACTTCATATTCCTCTTAAACATACTACTTCATAGTCCTCTTAAACATACTACTTCATATTCCTCTTAAACATACTACTTCAAATTCCTCTTAAACATACTACTTCATATTACTCTTAAATATACTACTTCATATTCCTCTTAAACATACTACTTCATATTCCTCTTAAACATACTACTTCATATTCCCCTTAAACATACTACTTTATATTCCTCTTAAATATACTACTTCATATTCCTCCTAAACATACAACTTCATATTCCTCTTTAACATACTACTTCATATTCCTCTTAAACATACTGCTTCATATTCTTCTTAAATATACTACTTCATATTCCTGTTAAATATACAACTTCATATTCCTCTTAAACATACTACTTCATATTCCTCATAAACATACTACTTCATATTGCTCTTAAACATACTACTTCATATTCCTCTTAAACATATTACTTCATATTCCTCTTAAATATACTACTTCATATTCCCCTTAAATATACTACTTTATATTCCTCTTAAATATACTACTTCATATTCCTCTTAAACATACTACTTCATATTTCACTTAAACATACTACTGCATATTCCTCTTAAACATACTACTTCATATTCCTCTTAAACATATTACTTCATTTTCCTCTTAAACATACTACTTCATATTCCTGTTAAATATACTACTTCATATTCCTCTTAAACATGCTACTGCATATTCCTCTTAAACATACTACTTCATATTCCTCTTAAATATACTAATTCATATTCCTCTTAAATATACTACTTCATATTCCTCTTAAATATACTGCTTCATATTCCTCTTAAATATACTACTTCATATTCCTCTTAAACATACTACTTCTAATAGTCCTCTTAAACATACTACTTCATATTCCTCTTAAACATACTACTTCATATTCCTCTTAAACATACTACTTCAAATTCCTCTTAAACATACTACTTCATATTACTCTTAATATACTACTTCATATTCCTCTTAAACATACTACTTCATATTCCTCTTAAACATACTACTTCATATTCCCCTTAAACATACTACATCATATTCCTCTTAAATACACTACTTCATATTCCTCTTAAATATACTACTTCATATTTCTGTTAAATATACAACTTCATATTCCTCTTAAACATACTACTTCATATTCCTCATAAACATACTACTTCATATTCCTCTTAAACATACTACTTCATATTCCTCTTAAATATACTACTTCATATTCCTCTTAAATATACTACTTCATATTCCCCTTAAATATACTACTTTATATTCCTCTTAAATATACTACTTCATATTCCTCTTAAACATACTACTTCATATTTCTCTTAAACATACTACTGCATATTCCTCTTAAACATACTACTTCATATGCCTCTTAAATATACTACTTCATATTCCTCTTAAATACACTACTTCATAATCCTCTTAAATATACTACTTCATATTCCTCTTAAACAGACTACTTCATGTTCCTCTTAAACATACTACATCATATTCACCTTAAACAGACTACTTCATATTCCTCTTAAACATAATACTTCATATTCCTCTTAAATATACTACTTCATATTCCTCTTAAACATAGTACTTCATATTCGTCTTAAACATACTACTTCATATTCCTCTTAAACATACTACTTCATATTCCGCCTAAAAATACTACTTCATGTTCCTCTTAAACATACTATTTTATATTCTTCTTAAACATACTACTTCATATTCCCCTTAAACATACTACTTCATATTCCTCTTAAATATACTACTTCATATTCCTCTTAAACATACAACTTCATATTCCTCTTTAACATACTACTTCATATTCCTCTTAAACATACTGCTTCATATTCCTCTTAAATATACTACTTAATATTCCTGTTAAATATACAACTTCATATTCCTCTTAAACATACTACTTCATATTCCTCATAAACATACTACTTCATATTGCTCTTAAACATATTACTTCATTTTCCTCTTAAACATACTACTTCATATTCCTGTTAAATATACTACTTCATATTCCTCTTACACATGCTACTGCATATTCCTCTTAAACATACTACTTCATATTCCTCTTAATTATACTAATTCATATTCCTCTTAAATATACTACTTCATATTCCTCTTAAATATACTGCTTCATATTCCTCTTAAATATACTACTTCATATTCCTCTTAAACATACTACTTCATAGTCCTCTTAAACATACTACTTCATATTCCTCTTAAAAATACTACTTCATATTCCTCTTAAACATACTACTTCAAATTCCTCTTAAACATACTACTTCATATTATTCTTAATATACTACTTCATATTCCTCTTAAACATACTACTTCATATTCCTCTTAAACATACTACTTCATATTCCCTTTAAACATACTACATCATATTCCTCTTAAATATACTACTTCATATTCCTCTTAAATATACTACTTCATATTCCTGTTAAATATACAACTTCATATTCCTCTTAAACATACTACTTCATATTCATCATAAACATACTACTTCATATTCCTCTTAAACATACTACTTCATATTCCTCTTAAACATACTACTTCATATTCCTCTTAAATATACAACTTCATATTCCCCTTAAATATACTACTTTATATTCCTCTTAAATATACTACTTCATATTCCTCTTAAACATACTACTTCATATTTCTCTTAAACATACTACTGCATATTCCTCTTAAACATACTACTTCATATGCCTCTTAAATATACTACTTCATATTCCTCTTAAATATACTACTTCATAATCCTCTTAAATATACTACTTCATATTCCTCTTAAACAAACTACTTCATGTTCCTCTTAAACATACTACATCGTATTCACCTTAAACAGACTACTTCATATTCCTCTTAAACATAATACTTCATATTCCTCTTAAATATACTACTTCATATTCCTCTTAAACATAGTACTTCATATTCCTCTTAAACATACTACTTCATATTCCTCTTAAACATACTACTTCATATTCCGCCTAAAAATACTACTTCATGTTCCTCTTAAACATACTACTTTATATTCCTCTTAAACATACTACTTCATATTCTCCTTAAACATACTACTTCATGTTCCTCTTAAACATACTACTTTATATTCCTCTTAAACATACTACTTCATATTCTTCTTAAACATACTACTTCATATTCCTCTTAAACATACTACTTCATATTCCTCTTAAACATACTACTTCATATTCCTCTTAAATATACTACTTCATAAACCTCTTAAACATACTACTTCATATTCCTCTTAAACATACTACTTCATATTCCTTTTCAATATAATACTTCATATTCCTCTTAAATATACTACTTCATATTCCTCTTAAATATACTACTTCATATTCCTCTTAGACATACTGCTTCATATTCCTCTTAAATATACTACTTCATATTCCTCTTAAGCAAACTACTTCATATTCCTCTTAAGCATACTACTTCATATTCCTCTTAAATATACTACTTCATATTCCTCTTAAACATACTACTTCATATTCCTCTTAAATATACTACATCATATTCCTCTTAAACATACTACTTCATATTTCTCTTTAATATACAATTTCATATTCCTGTTAAACATACTACTTAATATTCATCTTAAACATACTACTTTCTATTCCTCTTATATATACTACTTCATAGTCATCTTAAACATACTACTTCATATTCCTTTTAAACATACTACCTCATAATCCTCTTAAAAATACTACTTCATATTCCTCTTAAACATACTACTTTATATTCCTCTTAAACATACTACTTCATATTCTTCTTAAACATACTACTTCATATTCCTCTTAAACATACTACTTCATATTCCTCTTAAACAACCTACTTCATATTCCTCTTAAACATACTACTTCATATTCCTCTTTAACATAATACTTCATATTCCTCTTAAACATACTACTTCATATTCCTCTTAAACATACTACTTCATAATCCTCTTAAATATACTACTTCATATTCCTCTTACACATATTACTTCATATTGCTCTTAAACATACTTCTTCATATTCCTCTTAAACATACTACTTCATATTCCCCTTAAACATACTACTTCATAATCCTCTTAAATATACTACTTCATATTCCTCTTAAACATACTACTTCATGTTCCTCTTAAACATACTACTTTATATTCATCTTAAACAGACTACTTCATATTCCTCTTAAACTTACTACTTCATATTCCTCTTAAACATAGAACTTCATATTCCTCTTAAACATAATACTTCATATTCCTCTTAAACATACTACTTCATATTCCTCTTAAACATACTACTTCATATTCCTCTTAAAAATACTACTTCATATTCCTCTTAAGCATACTACTTTATATTCCTCTTAAACAGACTACTTCATATTCCTCTTAAACTTACTACTTCATATTCCTCTTAAACATAGAACTTCATATTCCTCTTAAACATACTACTTCATATTCCTCTTAAGCAAACTACTTCATATTCCTCTTAAGCATACTACTTCATATTCCTCTTAAATATACTACTTCATATTCCTCTTAAACATACTACTTCATATTCCTCTTAAATATACTACATCATATTCCTCTTAAACATACTACTTCATATTTCTCTTTAATATACAACTTCATATTCCTGTTAAACATACTACTTAATATTCATCTTAAACATACTACTTTCTATTCCTCTTATATATACTACTTCATAGTCATCTTAAACATACTACTTCATATTCCTTTTAAACATACTACCTCATAATCCTCTTAAAAATACTACTTCATATTCCTCTTAAACATACTACTTTATATTCCTCTTAAACATACTACTTCATATTCTTCTTAAACATACTACTTCATATTCCTCTTAAACATACTACTTCATATTCCTCTTAAACAACCTACTTCATATTCCTCTTAAACATACTACTTCATATTCCTCTTTAACATAATACTTCATATTCCTCTTAAACATACTACTTCATATTCCTCTTAAACATACTACTTCATAGTCCTCTTAAATATACTACTTCATATTCCTCTTACACATATTACTTCATATTGCTCTTAAACATACTTCTTCATATTCCTCTTAAACATACTACTTCATATTCCCCTTAAACATACTACTTCATAATCCTCTTAAATATACTACTTCATATTCCTCTTAAACATACTACTTCATGTTCCTCTTAAACATACTACTTTATATTCATCTTAAACAGACTACTTCATATTCCTCTTAAACTTACTACTTCATATTCCTCTTAAACATAGAACTTCATATTCCTCTTAAACATACTACTTCATATTCCTCTTAAACATACTACTTCATATTCCTCTTAAACATACTACTTCATATTCCTCTTAAAAATACTACTTCATATTCCTCTTAAGCATACTACTTTATATTCCTCTTAAACATACTACTTCACATTCTTCTTAAACATACTACTTCATATTCCTCTTAAAAATACTACTTCATATTCCTCTTAAACAAAGAACTTCATATTCCTCTTAAACATACTACTTCATATTCCTCTTAAACATACTACTTCATATTCCTCTTAAACATACTACTTCATATTCCTCTTAAATATACTACTTCATATTCCTCTTACACATATTACTTCATATTGCTCTTAAACATACTTCTTCATATTCCTCTTAAACATACTACTTCATATTCCCCTTAAATATACTACTTTATAATCCTCTTAAATATACTACTTCATATTCCTCTTAAACATACTACTTCATGTTCCTCTTAAACATACTACTTTATATTCATCTTAAACAGACTACTTCATATTCCTTTTAAACTTACTACTTCATATTCCTCTTAAACATAGAACTTCATATTCCTCTTAAACATACTACTTCATATTCCTCTTAAACATACTACTTCATATTCCTCTTAAACATACTACTTAATATTCCTCTTAAAAATACTACTTCATATTCCTCTTAAACATACTACTTTATATTCCTCTTAAACATACTACTTCACATTCTTCTTAAACATACTACTTCATATTCCTCTTAAAAATACTACTTCATATTCCTCTTAAACAAACTACTTCATATTCCTCTTAAAAATACTACTTCATATTCCTCTTAAACATACTACTTCATATTCCTCTCAAACATACTACTTCATATTCCTCTTAAATATAGTTCTTCATATTCCTCTTAAACATACTACTTCATATTCCTCTTAAATATACTACTTCATATTCCTCTTTAACATACTACTTCATATTCCTCTTAAACATTCTATTTCATATTCCTCTTAAATATACTAATTCATATTTCTCTTACACAAACTACTTCATATTCCTCTTAAACATACTACTTCATATTTCTCTTAAACATACTGCTTCATATTCCCCTTAAACATACTACTTCATATTCCTCTTAAACATACTACTTCATATTCCTCTTAAACATACTACTTCATATTCCTCTTAAACATACTACTTCATATTCCTCTTAAACATACTACTTCATATTCCTCTGAAACATACTACTCCATATTCCTCTTAAACATACTACTTCATATTCCTCTTAAATATACTACTTCATATTCCTCTTAAACATACTACTTCATATTCCTCTTACATATACTACTTCATATTTCTCTTAAACATACTACTTCATATTCCTCTTAAACATACTACTTCATGTTCCTCTTAAACATACTACTTCATATTCCTCTTAAACATACTAATTCATATGCCTCTTAAACATACTTTTTCATATTCCTCTTAAATATACTACTTCATATTCCACTTAAATATACTACTTCATATTCCTCTTTAGCATAATACTTCATATTCCTCATAAACATACTACTTCATATTCCTCTTAAACATACTACTTCATATTCCTCTTAAACATACTACTTCATATTCCTCTTAAACATACTACTTCATTTTCCTCTTAAATATACTACTTCATATTCCTCTTAAACATACTACTTCATATTCCTCTTAAACTTACTACTTCATATTCCTCTTAAACATATTACTTTATATTCCTCTTAAACATACTAATTCATATTCCTCTAAAACAAACTACTTCATACTCCTCTTAAATAAAATACTTCATATTCCTCTTAAACATACTACTTCATATTCCTGTGAAACATACTACTTCATATTCCTCTTAAACATACTACTTCAAATTCCTCTTAAATATACTACTTCATATTCCTCTTAAACATACTACTTCATATTCCTCTTAAACATACTTCATCTTATTCCTCTTAAATATGCTACTTCATATTCCTCTTAAATATACTACTTCATATTCCTCTTAAATATACTACTTCATATTCCTCTTAAATATACTACTTCATATTCCTCTTAAACATACCACTTCATATTCATCTTAAACAAACTACTTTAAATTCCTTTTAAACATACTACTTCATATTCCTCTTAAACTTACTACTTCATATTCCTCTTAAACATATTACTTCATATTCCTCTTAAACGTACTACTTCATATTCCTCTTAAACATACTACTTCATATTCCTCTTAAACATACTACTTGATATTCCTCTTAAACATACTAGTTCATATTCTTCTTAAATATACTACTTCATATTCATCTTAAACATACTACTTCATATTCCTCTTAAACATACTACTTCATATTCCTCTTAAACATACTACTTCATATTCCTCTTAAATATACTACTTCATGTTCCTTTTAAACATACTACTTCATATTCCTCTTAAATACACTACTTCATATTCCTCTTAAACATACTACTTCATATTCCTCTTAAATATACTACTTCATATTCCTCTTAAACATACTACTTCATATTCCTCTTAAACATACTACTTCATATTTCTCTTAAACATACTTCTTCATATTCCTCTTAAATATACAACTTCCTATTCCTTTTAAATATACAACTTCATATTCCTCTTAAACATACCACTTCATGTTTCTCTTAAACATACTACCTCATATTCCTCTTAAACATACTACTTCATATTCCTCTTAAACATACTAATTCATATGCCTCTTAAACATACTTCTTCATATTCCTCTTAAATATACTACTTCATATTCCTCTTAAATATACTACTTCATATTCCTCTTAAACATACTACTTCATATTCCTCTTAAACATACTACTTCATATTCGTCTTAAACATACTACTTCATATTCCTCTTAAACATACTACTTCATATTCCTCTTAAACATACTTCATATTCATCTTAAACATACTACTTCATATTCCTCTTAAACATACTATTTCATATTCCTCTTAAACATACTTCTTCATATTCGTCTTAAACACACCACTTCATATTCCTCTTAAACATACTACTTCATATTCGTCTTAAACATACTACTTCATTTTCCTCTTAAATATACTACTTCATATTCCTCTTAAACATACTACTTCATATTCCTCTTAAACATACAACTTCATATTACTCTTAAACATACTACTTCATATTCGTCTTAAACATACTAATTCATATTCCTCTTAAACATACTACTTCATATTCCTCTTAAACATACTACTATATATTCCTCTTAAACATACTACTTCATTTTCCTCTTAAATAAAATACTTCATATTCCTCTTAAACATACTACTTCATATTCCTTTGAAACATACTACTTCATATTCCTCTTAAACATACTACTTCATATTCCTCTTAAACATACTACTTCATATTCCTCTTAAATATACTACTTCATATTCCTCTTAAACATACTTCATCCTATTCCTCTTAAATATGCTACTTCATATTCCTCTTAAATATACTAATTCATATTCCTCTTAAATAAACTACTTCATATTCCTCTTAAACATACTACTTCATATTCCTCTTAAACATACTACTTCATATTCCTTTTAAGCATACTACTTCATATGCTTCTTAAACACACTACTTCATAGTCCTCTTAAACATACTACTTCATATTCCTCTTAAACATACTACTTCATATTGCTCTTAAACATACTACTTCATATTCCTCTTAAATATACTACTTCATATTAATCTTAAACATACAACTTCATATTCCTCTTGAACATACTACTTCATATTCCTCTTAAGAATACTACTTCATATTCCTCTTAAATATACTACTTCATATTCCTCTTAAACATACTACTTCATATTCCTCTTAAATATACTACTTCATATTCCTCTTAAACATAATACTTCATATTCCTCTTAAATATACTACTTCATATTCCTCTTTAACATACTACATCATATTCCTCTTAAACATACTACTTCATATTCCTCTTAAACATACGACTTTATATTCCTCTTAAATATACTACTTCATATTCCTCTTAAACATACAACTTCATATTCATCTTAAACATACTACTTCATATTCTTCTTAAACATATTACTTCATATTCCTCTTAAACATACTACTTCATATTCCTCTTAAATATACTACTTCATATTCCTCTTAAACATACTACTTCATATTCCTCTTTAACATACTACATCAAATTCCTTTGAAATATACTACTTCATATTCCTCTTAAACATATTACTTCATATTCCTCTTAAACATACTACTTCATATTCCTCTTAAACATACAACTTTATATTCCTGTTAAACATACTACCTCAAATTCCTTTTAAATATACTACTTCATATTCCTCTTAAACATACTACTTCATATTCCTCTTAAGCATACTACTTCATATTTCTCTTAAACATACTACTTCCTAATCCTCTTAAATATACTACTTCATATTCCTCTTAAACATACCACTTCATGTTCCTCTTAAACTTACTACCTCATATTCCTCTTATACATACTACTTCATATTGCTCTTAAATATACTACTTCATATTCCTCTTAATAATACTACTTCATATTCCTCTTTTTAACATACTACTTCATATTCATCTTAAACATACTACTTCATATTCCTCTTAAACATACTACTTCATATTTCTCTTAAAAATACTTCATAGTTATCTTAAACATACTACTTCATATTCCTCTTAAACATACTATTTCATATTCCTCTTAAACATACTACTTCATATTCCTCTTAATCATATTACTTCATATTCCTCTTAAACATACTACTTCATATTCCTCTTAAACATACTACTTCATATTCCTCTTAAATATACTACTTCATATTATTCTTAAACATACTACTTCATATTCCTCTTAAGCATACTACTTCATATTCCTCTTAAATATACTACTTCATATTCCTCTTAAACATACTACTTCATTTTCCTCTTAAATATACTACTTCATATTCCTCCTAAACATACCACTTCATATTCCTCTTGAACATACTACTTCATATTCCTCTTAAATGTACTACCTCATATTCCTCTTAAACATACTACTTCATATTCCTCTTAAACATACTACTTCATATTCCTCTTAAGCATACTACTTCATATTTCTCTTAAACATACTACTTCATATGCCTCTTAAACACACTACTTCATATTCCTCTTAAACACACTACTTCATATTCTTCTTAAATTTACTACTTCATATTCATCTCAAACATACTACTTCATATTCCTCTTGAACATACTACTTCATATTCCTCTTAAACATACTACTTCATATTCCTCTTAAATATACCACTTCATATTCCTCTTAAACATACTACTTCATATTCCTCTTAAATATACTACTTCATATTCCTCTTAAACATAATACTTTATATTCCTCTTAAATATACTACTTCATATTTCTCTTTAACATACTACTTCATATTCCTCTTAAACATACTACTTCATATTCCTCTTAAACATACGACTTTATATTCCTATTAAATATGCTACTTCATATTCCTCTTAAACATACAACTTCATATTCATCTTAAACATACTACTTCATATTCTTCTTAAACATACTACTTCATATTCCTCTTAAACATACTACTTCATATTCCTCTTTAACATACTACTTCATATTCCTCTTAAACATACTACTTCATATTCCTCTTAAATATATTACTTCATATTCCTCTTAAACATACTACTTCATATTCCTCTTAAATATACTACTTCATATTCCTCTCAAACATACTACTTCATATTCCTCTTAAACATACTACTTCATATTCCTCTTAAGCATACTACTTCATACTTCTCTTAAACATACTACTTCATATTCCTCTTAAACTTACTACTTTATATTCCTCTTAAATATACTACCTAATATTCCTCTTAAACATGCTACTTCATATTCCTCTTAAACATACTACTTCATATTCCTCTTAAGCATACTACTTCATATTCCTCTTAAACATATTACTTCATATTCCTCTTAAAATACTACTTCATATTCCTCTTAAACATAATACTTCATATTCCTCTTAAATATACTACTTCATATTCCTCTTTAACATACTACTTCATATTCCTCTTAAACATACTACTTAATATTCCTCTTAAACATACAACTTTATATTCCTCTTAAACATACTACTTCATATTCCTCTTAAATATATTACTTCATATTCCTCTTAAACATACTACTTCATATTCCTCTTAAATATACTACTTTATATTCCTCTTAAACATACTACTTCATATTCCTCTTAAGCATACTACTTCATATTCCTCTTAAGCATACTACTTCATATTTCTCTTAAACATACTACTTCATATTCCTCTTAAACATACCACTTCATGTCCCTCTTAAACATGCTACCTCATATCCCTCTTAAACATACTACTTCATATTCCTCTTAAACATATTAATTCATATACCTCTTAAACATACTTCTTCATATTGCTCTTAAATATACTACTTCATATTCCTCTTAAACATACTACTATATATTCCTCTTAAACATACTACTTCATTTTCCTCTTAAATAAAATTCTTCATATTCCTCTTAAACATACTACTTCATATTCCTTTGAAACATACTACTTCATATTCCTCTTAAACATACTACTTCATATTCCTCTTAAACATACTACTTCATATTCCTCTTAAACATACTACTTCATATTCCTCTTAAACATACTTCATCTTATTCCTGTTAAATATGCTACTTCATATTCCTCTTAAATATACTACTTCATATTCCTCTTAAACATACTACTTCATATTCCTCTTAAACAAACTACTTCATATTCCTCTTAAATATACTACTTCATATGCATCTTAAACATACTACTTCATATTCCTCTTAAACATACTACTTCATATTCCCCTTAAACATACTACTTCATATTCCTCTTAAATATACTACTTCATATTCCTCTTAAACATACTACTTCATATTCCTCTTAAACATACTACTTCGTATTCCTCTTATTCATACTACTTCAAATTGCTCTTAAACATACCACTTCATATTCCTCTTAAATATACTACTTCATATTCACCTTAAACATACTACTTCATATTCCTCTTAAACATACTACTTCGTATTCCTCTTAAACATACTAATTCATATTCCTCTTAAATATACTACTTCATATTCCTCTCAAACATACTACTTCATATTCCTCTTAAATATACTACTTCATTTTCCTCTTAATCATACTACTTCATATTCCTCATAAATATACTACTTCATATTCCTCTCAAACATACTACTTCATATTCCTCTTAAATATACTACTTCATATTCCTCTTAAACATACTACTTCATATTCCTCTTAAATATATTACTTCATATTCCTCTTAAACATACTACTTCATATTCCTCTTAAATATACTACTTCATATTCCTCTTAAACATACAACTTCATATTCCTCTTAAACATACTAATTCATATGCCTCTTAAACATACTACTTCATATTCCTCTTAAACATACTACTTCATATTCCTCTTAAACATACTACTATATATTCCTCTTAAACATACTACTTCATTTTCCTCTTAAATAAAATTCTTCATATTCCTCTTAAACATACTACTTCATATTCCTCTTAAACATACTACTTCATATTCCTCTTAAATATACTACTTCATATTCCTCTTAAACATACTACTTCATATTCCTCTTAAGCATACTACTTCGTATTCCTCTTAAACATACTACTTCATATTCCTCTTAAACATACTACTTCATATTCCTCTTAAATATACTACTTCATATTCACCTTAAACATACTACTTCATATTCCTCTTAAACATACTACTTCATATTCCTCTTAAACATACTACTTCATATTCCTCTTAAATATACTACTTCATATTCCTCTCAAACATACTACTTCAAATTCCTCTTAAATATACTACTTCATATTCCTCTTCAACATACTACTTCATATTCCTCTTAAATATACTACTTCATATTCCTCGTAAGCATACTACTTCATATTCCTCTTAAACATACTACTTCATATTCCTCTTAAACATACTACTTCATATTCCTCTTAAACATACTACTTTATATTCCTCTTAAATATACTACTTCATATTCCTCTCAAACATACTACTTCATATTCCTCTTAAATATACTACTTCATATTCCTCTTAAACATACTACTTCATATTCCTCTTAAATATACTACTTCATATTCCTCGTAAACATACTACTTCATATTCCTCTTAAACATACTACTTCATATTCCTCTTAAACATACTACTTCATATTCCTCTTAAACATACTTCATCTTATTCCTGTTAAATATGCTACTTCATATTCCTCTTAAATATACTACTTCATATTCCTCTTAAACATACTACTTCATATTTCTCTTAAACAAACTACTTCATATTCCTCTTAAATATACTACTTCATATGCATCTTAAACATACTACTTCATATTCCTCTTAAACATACTACTTCATATTCCCCTTAAACATACTACTTCATATACCCTCTTAAATATACTACTTCATATTCCTCTTAAACATACTACTTCATATTCCTCTTAAACATACTACTTCGTATTCCTCTTATTCATACTACTTCAAATTCCTCTTAAACATACCACTTCATATTCCTCTTAAATATACTACTTCATATTCACCTTAAACATACTACTTCATATTCCTCTTAAACATACTACTTCATATTCCTCTTAAACATACTAATTCATATTCCTCTTAAATATACTACTTCATATTCCTCTCAAACATACTTCTTCATATTCCTCTTAAATATACTACTTCATTTTCCTCTTAATCATACTACTTCATATTCCTCATAAATATACTACTTCATATTCCTCTCAAACATACTACTTCATATTCCTCTTAAATATACTACTTCATATTCCTCTTAAACATACTACTTCATATTCCTCTTAAATATATAACTTCATATTCCTCTTAAACATACTACTTCATATTCCTCTTAAATATACTACTTCATATCCCTCTTAAACATACAACTTCATATTCCTCTTAAACATACTAATTCATATGCCTCTTAAACATACTACTTCATATTCCTCTTAAACATACTACTTCATATTCCTCTTAAACATACTACTATATATTCCTCTTAAACATACTACTTCATTTTCCTCTTAAATAAAATTCTTCATATTACTCTTAAACATACTACTTCATATTCCTCTTAAACATACTACTTCATATTCCTCTTAAATAGACTACTTCATATTCCTCTTAAACATACTACTTCATATTCCTCTTAAGCATACTACTTCGTATTCCTCTTAAACATACTACTTCATATTCCTCTTAAACATACTACTTCATATTCCTCTTAAATATACTACTTCATATTCACCTTAAACATACTACTTCATATTCCTCTTAAACATACTACTTCATATTCCTCTTAAACATACTACTTCATATTCCTCTTAAATATACTACTTCATATTCCTCTCAAACATACTACTTCATATTCCTCTTAAATATACTACTTCATATTCCTCTTAAAAATACTACTTCATATTCCTCTTAAATATACTACTTCATATTCCTCGTAAGCATACTACTTCATATTCCTCTTAAACATACTACTTCATATTCCTCTTAAGCATAATACTTCATATTTCTCTTAAACATACTACTTCATATTCCTCTTAAACATACCACTTCATGTTCCTCTTATACATACTACCTCATATTCCTCTTAAACATACTACTTCATATTCCGCTTAAACATACTAATTCATATGCCTCTTAAACATACTACTTCATATTCCTCTTAAACATACTACTTCATATTCGTCTTAAACATACTACTTCATATTCCTCTTAAACATACTACTTCATATTCCTCTGAAACATACTTCATATTCATCTTAAACATACTACTTCATATTCCTCTTAAACATACTATTTTATATTCCTCTTAAACATACTACTTCATATTCCTATTAAACATACTACTTCATATTCCTCTTAAACATACTACTTCATATTCCTCTTAAATAAACTACTTCATATTCCTCTTAAACATACTACTTCAAATTCCTCTTAAATATACTACTTCATATTCCTCTTAAACATATTACTTCATATTACTCTTAAACATACATCTTCATATTCCTCTTAAACATACTACTTCATATTCCTCTTAAATATACTACTTCATATTCCTCTTAAACATACTACTTCATATTCCTCTTAAACATACTAATTCATATTCCTCTGAAACATACTACTTCATATTCCTCGTAAACATACTACTATATATTCATCTTAAACATACTACTTCATTTTCCTCTTAAATAAAATACTTCATATTCCTCTTAAACGTACTACTTCATATCCCTCTTAAACATACTACTTCATATTCCTCTTAAACATACTACTTCATATCCCTCTTAAACATACTACTTCATATTCCTCTTAAACATACTACTTCATATTCCTCTTAAACATACTTCATCTTATTCCTCTTAAATATGCTACTTCATATTCCTCTTAAATATACTACTTCATACTCTTCTTAAATATACTACTTCATATTCCTCTTAAACATACTACTTCATATTCCTCTTAAACATACTACTTCATATTCCTTTTAAACATACTACTTCATATGCCTCTTAAACATACTACTTCATATTCCTCTTAAGCGTACTACTTCATATTCCTCTTAAACATACTACTTCATATTCCTCTTAAACATACTACTTCATATTCCTCTTACACATACTACTTCATATTCCTCTTAAACAAACTACTTCATATTCCTCTTAAATATATTACTTCATATTCCTCTTAAACATACTACTTCACATTCCTCTTAAATATACTACTTCATATTCCTCCTAAGCATACTACTTCATATTCGTCTTAAAAATACTGCTTCATATTCTTCTTAAACATACTACTTCATATTCCTCTTAAACATACTACTTCATATTCCTCTTAAACATACAACTTTATATTCCTCTTAAATACACTACTTCATATTCCTCTTAAACATACTACTTCATATTCCTCTTAAACATACTACTTCATCGTCCTCTTAAACATACTACTTCATATTCCTCTTAAATATACTACTTCATATTCCTCTTAAACATACTACTTCTTGTTCCTCTTAAACATACCACTTCATATTCCTCTTAAACATACTACTTCATATTCCTCTTAAACATACTAATTCATATGCCTCTAAAACATACTACTTCATATTCCTCTTAAATATACTACTTCATAATCCTCTTAAATTTACTTCTTCATATTCCTCTTAAACATACTACTTCATATTCCTCTTAAACATACTACTTCATATTCCTCTTAAACATACTACTTCATATTCCTCTTAAACATACTACTTCATAGTCCTCTAAAACATACTTCATATTCATCTTAAACATACTACTTCATATTCCTCTTAAACATACTATTTCATATTCCTCTTAAACATGCTACTTCATATTTCTCTTAAACATACTACTTCATATTCCTCTTAAACATACTACTTCATATTCCTCTTAAATATACTACTTCATATTCCTCTTAAATATACTACTTCATATTCCTCTTAAACATACTACTTCATATTCCTCTTAAACATATAACTTCATATTCCTCTTAAGCATACTACTTCATATTCCTCTTAAACATACTACTTCATATTCCTCTTAAATATACTACTTCATATTCCTCTTAAACATACTACTTCATATTCCTCTTAAACATACTACTTCATATTCCTCTTAAATATACTACTTCATATTATTCTTAAACATACTACTTCATTTTCCTCTTAAATATACTACTTCATATTCCTCTTAAACATACTACTTCATATTCCTCTTAAACATACTACTTCATATTCCTCTTAAACAAACTACTTCATATTCCTCTTAAACATACTACGTCATATTCCTCTTAAACATACTACTTCATATTCCTCTTAAACATACTACTTCATATTCCTCTTAAACATACAACTTTATATTCCTCTTAAATATACTACTTCATATTCCTCTTAAACATACTACTTCATATTCCTCTTAAACATACTACTTCATCGTCCTCTTAAACATACTACTTCATATTCCTCTTAAATATACTACTTCATATTCCTCTTAAACATACTACTTCTTGTTCCTCTTAAACATACCACTTCATATTCCTCTTAAACATACTACTTCATATTCCTCTTAAACATACTAATTCATATGCCTCTAAAACATACTACTTCATATTCCTCTTAAATATACTACTTCATAATCCTCTTAAATATACTTCTTCATATTCCTCTTAAACATACTACTTCATATTCCTCTTTAACATACTACTTCATATTCCTCTTAAACATACTACTGCATATTCCTCTTAAACATACTACTTCATAGTCCTCTTAAACATACTTCATATTCATCTTAAACATACTACTTCATATTCCTCTTAAACATACTATTTCATATTCCTCTTAAACATACTACTTCATATTCCTCTTAAACATACTACTTCATATTCCTCTTAAACATACTACTTCATATTCCTCTTAAATATACTACTTCATATTCCTCTTAAACATACTACTTCATATTCCTCTTAAACATACTACTTCATATTCCTCTTAAACATATAACTTCATATTCCTCTTAAGCATACTACTTCATATTCCTCTTAAACATACTACTTCATATTCCTCTTAAATATACTACTTCATATTCCTCTTAAACATACTACTTCATATTCCTCTTAAACATACTACTTCATATTCCTCTTAAATATACTACTTCATATTATTCTTAAACATACTACTTCATTTTCCTCTTAAATATACTACTTCATATACCTCTTAAACATACTACTTCATATTCCTCTTAAACATACTACTTCATATTCCTCTTAAACAAACTACTTCTTATTCCTCTTAAACATACTACTTCATATTCCTCTTAAACATACATCATATTCATCTTAAACATACTACTTCATATTCCTCTTAAACATACTATTTCATGTTCCTCTTAAACATACTACTTCATATTCCTCATAAACATACTACTTCATATTCCTCTTAAACATACTACTTCATATTCCTCTTAAATATACTACTTCATATTCCTCTTAAACATACTTCTTCATATTCCTCTTAAACATACTACTTCATATTCCTCTTATATATACTACTTCATATTCCTCTTAAACATACTACTTCATTTTCCTCTTAAATATACTACTTCATATTCCTCTTAAACATACTACTTCATATTCCTCTTAAACGTACTACTTCATATTCCTCTTAAACATACTACTTTATATTCCTCTTAAACACACTAAATCATATTCCTCTTAAACATACTACTTCATATTCCTCTTAAACATACTACTATATATTCCTCTTAAACATACCACTTCATTTTCCTCTTAAATAAAATACTTCATATTCCTCTTAAATATACTACTTCATATTCCTCTTAAACATATTACTTCATATTCCTCTTAAACATAATACTTCATGTTTCTCTTAAACGTACTACTCCATATTCCTCTTAAATATACTACTTCATATTCCTCTTAAACATACAACTTCATATTCCTCTTAAACAAAATTCCTCTTAAACATACTGCTTCATATTCCATATTCCTCTTAAACATACTACATCATATTCCTCTTAAATATACAACTTCATATTCATCTTAAACATACTACTTTACATTCCTCCTAAACATATTACTTCATATTCATCTTAAACATACTACTTCATATTCCTCTTAAACATACTACTTCATATTCCTCTTAAATATACTACTTCATATTCCTCTTAAACATACAACTTCATATTCCGCTTAAACATACTACTTCATATTCCTCTTAAACATACTACTTCATATTCCTCTTAAACATACTACTTCATATTCCTCTTAAATATACTACTTCACATTCCTCTTAAACATACTACTTCATATTCCTCTTAAACATACTACTTCATATTCCTCTTAAACATATAACTTCATATTCCTCTTAAGCATACTTCTTCATATTACTCTTAAACATACTACTTCATATTCCTCTTAAATATACTACTTCATATTCCTCTTAAACATACTACTTCATATTCCTCTTAAACATACTACTTCATATTTCTCTTAAATATACTACTTCATATACCTCTTAAACATACTACTTCATTTTTCTCTTAAATATACTACTTCATATTCCTCTTAAACATACTACTTCATATTCCTCTTAAACATACTACTTCATATTCCTCTTAAACAAGCTACTTCATATTCCTCTTAAACATACTACTTCATATTCCTCTTAAACATACATATTATTCATCTTAAACATACTACTTCATATTCCTCTTAAGCATACTATTTCATATTCCTCTTAAACATACTACTTCATATTCCTCTTAAACATACTACTTCATATTCCTCTTAAACATACTACTTCATATTCCTCTTAAATATACTACTTCATATTCCTCTTAAACATACTTCTTCATATTCCTCTTAAACATACTAATTCATATTCCTCTTAAATATACTACTTCATATTCCTCTTAAACATACTACTTCATTTTCCTCTTAAATATACTACTTCATATTCCTCTTAAACATACTACTTCATATTCCTCTTAAACGTACTACTTCATATTCCTCTTAAACATACTACTTTATATTCCTCTTAAACACACTAATTCATATTCCTCTTAAACATACTACTACATATTCCTCTTAAACATACTACTATATATTCCTCTTAAACATACTACTTCATTTTCCTCTTAAATAAAATACTTCATATTCCTCTTAAACATACTACTTCATATTCCTCTTAAATATACTACTTCATATTCCTCTTAAACATACTACTTCATTTTCCTCTTAAATATACTACTTCATATTCCTCTTAAATATACTACTTCATATTCCTCGGAAACATACTACTTCATATTCCTCTTAAACATACTACTTCATACTCCTTTTAAACATACTACTTCATATGCCTCTTAAACATACTACTTCATATTCCTCTTAAACATTCTACTTCATATTCCTCTTAAAAATACTACTGCATATTCCTCTTAAACAAATTACTTCATATTCCTGTTAAATATACTACTTCATATTCATCTTAAACATACTACTTCATATTCCTCTTAAACATACTACTTCATATTCCTCTTAAACATACTACTTCATATTCCTCTTAAATATACTACTTCATATTCCTCTTAAACATACTACTTTATATTCCTCTTAAATATACTACTTCATATTCCTCTTAAACATACTACTTCATATTCCTCTTAAATATACTGCTTCATATTCCTCTTAAACATACTACTTCATATTCTACTTAAACATAATACTTCATATTTCTCTTAAACATACTACTCCATATTCCTCTTAAACATACTACTTCATATTCCTCTTAAACATACTACTTCATATTCCTCTTAAATGTACTACTTCATATTGCTCCTAAACATACTACTTCATTTTTCTCTTAAAAATACTACTTCATATTCCTCTTAAATATACTACTTCATATTCATCTTAAACATACAACTTCATATTCCTCTTAAACATACTACTACATATTCCTCTTAAACATACTGCTTCATATTCCATATTCCTCTTAAACATACTACTTCATATTCCTCTTAAACATACTACTTCATATTCCTCTTAAATATACTACTTCATATTCCTCTTAAACATACTACTTCATATTCCTCTTAAATATACTGCTTCATATTCCTCTTAAACATACTACTTCATATTCCTCTTAAACGTACTACTTCATATTCCTCTTAAACATACTACTTCATATTCCTCTTAAACATACTACTTCATATTCCTCTTAAACATACTTCATCTTATTCCTCTTAAATATGCTACTTCATATTCCTCTTAAATATACTACTTCATATTCCTCTTAAATATACTACTTCATATTCCTCTTAAATATACTACTTCATATTCCTCGTAAACATACTACTTCATATTCCTCTTAAACATACTACTTCATACTCCTTTTAAACATACTACTTCATATGCCTCTCAAACATACTACTTCATATTCCTCTTAAACATTCTACTTCATATTCCTCTTAAACATACTACTGCATATTCCTCTTAAACATATTACTTCATATTCCTGTTAAATATACTACTTCATATTCATCTTAAACATACTACTTCATATTCCTCTTAAACATACTACTTCATATTCCTCTTAAACATACTACTTCATATTCCTCTTAAATATACTACTTCATATTCCTCTTAAACATACTACTTCATATTCCTCTTAAATATACTACTTCATATTCCTCTTAAACATACTACTTCATATTCCTCTTAAATATACTGCTTCATATTCCTCTTAAACATACTACTTCATATTCTACTTAAACATAATACTTCATATTTCTCTTAAACATACTACTCCATATTCCTCTTAAACATACTACTTCATATTGCTCCTAAACATACTACTTCATTTTTCTCTTAAAAATACTACTTCATATTCCTCTTAAATATACTACTTCATATTCATCTTAAACATACAACTTCATATTCCTCTTAAACATACTACTACATATTCCTCTTAAACATACTGCTTCATATTCCATATTCCTCTTAAACATACTACATCATATTCCTCTTAAATATACAACTTCATATTCATCTTAAACATACTACCTTATATTCTTCCTAAACATACTACTTCATATTCATCTTAAACATACTACTTCATATTCCTTTTAAACATACTACTTCATATTCCTCTTAAATATACTACTTCATATTCCTCTTAAACATACTTCATCTTATTCCTCTTAAATATGCTAATTCATATTCCTCTTAAATATACTACTTCATATTCCTCTTAAATATACTACTTCATATTCCTCTTAAATATACTACTTCATATTCCTCTTAAACATACTACTTCATATTCCTCTTAAACATACTACTTCAAATTCCTTTTAAACATACTACTTCATATGCCTTTTAAACATA
Organism: Atherix ibis; assembly: GCA_958298945.1. Lineage (NCBI taxonomy): Eukaryota > Metazoa > Arthropoda > Insecta > Diptera > Athericidae > Atherix > Atherix ibis. Next base: position 434,077 of record CATQJD010000064.1, on the reverse strand, counting down.
CTACTTCATATTCCTCTTAAACATACTACTTCATATTCCTCTTAAACATACTACTTGATATTCCTCTTAAACATACTAGTTCATATTCTGCTTAAATATACTACTTCATATTCATCTTAAACATACTACTTCATATTCATCTTAAACATACTACTTCAAATTCCTCTTAAACATACTACTTCATATTCCTCTTAAATATACTACTTCATATTCCTCTTAAACATACAACTTCATATTCCGCTTAAACATACTATTTCATATTCCTCTTAAACATACTACTTCATATTCCTCTTAAACATACTACTTCATATTCCTCTTAAACATACTACTTCATATTCCTCTTAAATATACTACTTCATATTCCTCTTAAACATACTACTTGATATTCCTCTTAAACATGCTACTTCATATTCCTCTTAAACATATAACTTCATATTCCTCTTAAACATACTACTTCATATTCCTCTTAAACATACTACTTCATATTCCTCTTAAATATACTACTTCATATTCTTCTTAAACATACTACTTCATATTCCTCTTAAACATACTACTTCATATTCCTCTTAAATATCCTACTTCATATTCCTCTAAAACATAATACTTCATTTTCCTCTTAAATATACTACTTCATATTCCTCTTAAATATACTACTTCATATTCCTCTTAAACATACTACTTCATATTCCTCTTAAATATACTGCTTCATATTCCTCTTAAACATACTACTTCATATTCTACTTAAACATAATACTTCATATTCCTCTTAAATATACTGCTTCATATTCCTCTTAAACATACTACTTCATATTCTACTTAAACATAATACTTCATATTTCTCTTAAACATACTACTCCATATTCCTTTTAAACATACTACTTCATATTCCTCTTAAACATACTACTTCATATTCCTCTTAAATGTACTACTTCATATTGCTCCTAAACATACTACTTCATTTTTCTCTTAAAAATACTACTTCATATTCCTCTTAAATATACTACTTCATATTCATCTTAAACATACAACTTCATATTCCTCTTAAATATACTACTTCATATTCCTCTTAAACATACTACTTCATATTCATCTTAAACATACTACTTCATATTCATCTTAAATATACTGCTTCATATTCCTCTTAAACATACTACTTCATATTCCTCTTAAACGTACTACTTCATATTCCTCTTAAACATACTACTTCATATTCCTCTTAAACATACTACTTCATATTCCTCTTAAACATACTACTTGATATTCCTCTTAAACATACTAGTTCATATTCTGCTTAAATATACTACTTCATATTCATCTTAAACATACTACTTCAAATTCCTCTTAAACATACTACTTCATATTCCTCTTAAACATACTACTTCATATTCCTCTTAAATATACTTCTTCATATTCCTTTTAAACATACTACTTCATATTCCTCTTAAATATACTACTTCATATTCCTCTTAAACATACTACTTCATATTCCTCTTAAATATACTACTTCATATTCCTCTTAAACATACTAATTCATATTCCTCTTAAACATACTACTTCATATTCCTCTTAAATATACTACCTCATATTCCTCTTAAACATACAACTTCATATTCCGCTTAAACATACTTTTTCATATGCCTCTTAAACATCCTACTTCATATTCCTCTTAAACATACTAATTCATATTCCTCTTAAACATACTACTTCATATTCCTCTTAAATATACTACTTCATATTCCTCTTAAACATACTACTTGATATTCCTCTTAAACATGCTACTTCATATTCCTCTTAAACATACAACTTCATATTCCGCTTAAACATACTTTTTCATATGCCTCTTAAACATCCTACTTCATATTCCTCTTAAACATACTAATTCATATTCCTCTTAAACATACTACTTCATATTCCTCTTAAATATACTACTTCATATTCCTCTTAAACATACTACTTGATATTCCTCTTAAACATGCTACTTCATATTCCTCTTAAACATATAACTTCATATTCCTCTTAAACATACTACTTCATATTCCTCTTAAACATACTACTTCATATTCCTCTTAAATATACTACTTCATATTCTTCTTAAACATACTACTTCATATTCCTCTTAAACATACTACTTCATATTCCTCTTAAATATCCTACTTCATATTCCTCTAAAACATACTACTTCATTTTCCTCTTAAATATACTACTTCATATTCCTCTTAAATATACTACTTCATATTCCTCTTAAACATACTACTTCATATTCCTCTTAAATATACTGCTTCATATTCCTCTTAAACATACTACTTCATATTCTACTTAAACATAATACTTCATATTCCTCTTAAATATACTGCTTCATATTCCTCTTAAACATACTACTTCATATTCTACTTAAACATAATACTTCATATTTCTCTTAAACATACTACTCCATATTCCTCTTAAACATACTACTTCATATTCCTCTTAAACATACTACTTCATATTCCTCTTAAATGTACTACTTCATATTGCTCCTAAACATACTACTTCATTTTTCTCTTAAAAATACTACTTCATATTCCTCTTAAATATACTACTTCATATTCATCTTAAACATACAACTTCATATTCCTCTTAAACATACTACTACATATTCCTCTTAAACATACTGCTTCATATTCCATATTCCTGTTAAACATACTACTTCATATTCCTCTTAAACATACTACTTCATATTCCTCTTAAATATACTACTTCATATTCCTCTTAAACATACTACTTCATATTCATCTTAAATATACTGCTTCATATTCCTCTTAAACATACTACTTCATATTCCTCTTAAACGTACTACTTCATATTCCTCTTAAACATACTACTTCATATTCCTCTTAAACATACTACTTCATATTCCTCTTAAACATACTTCATCTTATTCCTCTTAAATATACTACTTCATATTCCTCTTAAATATACTACTTAATATTCCTCTTAAATATACTACTTCATATTCCTTTTAAATATACTACTTCATATTCCTCGTAAACATACTACTTCATATTCCTCTTAAACATACTACTTCATACTCCTTTTAAACATACTACTTCATATGCCTCTTAAACATACTACTTCATATTCCTCTTAAACATTCTACTTCATATTCCTCTTAAACATACTACTGCATATTCCTCTTAAACATATTACTTCATATTCCTGTTAAATATACTACTTCATATTCATCTTAAACATACTACTTCATATTCCTCTTAAACATACTACTTCATATTCCTCTTAAACATACTACTTCATATTCCTCTTAAATATACTACTTCATATTCCTCTTAAAGATACTACTTCATATTCCTCTTAAATATACTACTTCATATTCCTCTTAAACATACTACTTCATATTCCTCTTAAATATACTGCTTCTTATTCCTCTTAAACATACTACTTCATATTCTACTTAAACATAATACTTCATATTTCTCTTAAACATACTACTCCATATTCCTCTTAAACATACTACTTCATATTCCTCTTAAACATACTACTTCATATTCCTCTTAAATATACTACTTCATATTGCTCCTAAACATACTACTTCATTTTTCTCTTAAAAATACTACTTCATATTCCTCTTAAATATACTACTTCATATTCATCTTAAACATACAACTTCATATTCCTCTTAAACATACTACTACATATTCCTCTTAAACATACTGCTTCGTATTCCATATTCCTCTTAAACATACTACATCATATTCCTCTTAAATATACAACTTCATATTCATCTTAAACATACTACTTTATATTCTTCCTAAACATACTACTTCATATTCATCTTAAACATACTACTTCATATTCCTTTTAAACATACTACTTCATATTCCTCTTAAATATACTACTTCATATTCCTCTTAAACATACTTCATCTTATTCCTCTTAAATATGCTACTTCATATTTCTCTTAAATATACTACTTCATATTCCTCCTAAATATACTACTTCATATTCCTCTTAAATATACTACTTCATATTCCTCTTAAACATACTACTTCATATTCCTCTTAAACATACTACTTCAAATTCCTTTTAAACATACTACTTCATATGCCTTTTAAACATACTACTTCATATTCCTCTTAAACATACTACTTCATATTCCTCTTAAACATACTACTTGATATTCCTCTTAAACATACTAGTTCATATTCTGCTTAAATATACTACTTCATATTCATCTTAAACATACTACTTCAAATTCCTCTTAAACATACTACTTCATATTCCTCTTAAACATACTACTTCATATTCCTCTTAAATATACTTCTTCATATTCCTTTTAAACATACTACTTCATATTCCTCTTAAATATACTACTTCATATTCCTCTTAAACATACTACTTCATATGCCTCTTAAATATACTACTTCATATTCCTCTTAAACATACTACTTCATATTCCTCTTAAACATACTACTTCATATTCCTCTTAAATATACTACTTCATATTCCTCTTAAACATACAACTTCATATTCCGCTTAAACATACTATTTCATATTCCTCTTAAACATACTACTTCATATTCCTCTTAAACATACTACTTCATATTCCTCTTAAACATACTACTTCATATTCCTCTTAAATATACTACTTCATATTCCTCTTAAACATACTACTTGATATTCCTCTTAAACATGTTACTTCATATTCCTCTTAAACATATAACTTCATATTCCTCTTAAACATACTACTTCATATTCCTCTTAAACATACTACTTCATATTTCTCTTAAATATACTACTTCATATTCTTCTTAAACATACTACTTCATATTCCTCTTAAACATACTACTTCATATTCCTCTTAAATATCCTACTTCATATTCCTCTAAAACGTACTACTTCATTTTCCTCTTAAATATACTACTTCATATTCCTCTTAAACATACTACTTCATATTCCTCTTAAACTTACTACTTCATATTCCTCTTAAACATATTACTTCATATTCCTCTTAAACATACTAATTCATATTCCTCTTAAGCAAACTACTTCATTTTCCTCTTAAATAAAATAATTCATATTCCTCTTAAACATACTACTTCATATTCCTTTGAAACATACTACTTCATATTCCTCTTAAACATACTACTTCATATTCCTCTTAAACATACTACTTCATATTCCTCTTAAATATACTACTTCATATTCCTCTTAAACATACTACTTCATATTCCTCTTAAACATACTACTTCAAATTCCTTTTAAAAATACTTCATATTAATCTTAAACATACTACTTTATATTCCGCTTAAACATACTTTTTCATATTCCTCTTAAACATACTACTTCATATTCCTCTTAAACATACCACTTCATATTCCTCTTAAACATACTACTTCATATTCCTCTTAAACATACTACTTCATATTCCTCTTAAACATACTTCATTTTATTCCTCTTAAATATGCTACTTCATATTCCTCTTAAATATACTACTTCATATTCCTCTTAAATATACTACTTCATATTCCTCTTAAATATACTACTTCATATTCCTCTTAAACATACTACTTCATATTCCTCTTAAACATACTACTTCAAATTCCTTTTAAACATACTACTTCATATGCCTCTTAAACATACTACTTCATATTCCTCTTAAACATACTACTTCATATTCCTCTTAAACATACTACTTGATATTCCTCTTAAACATACTAGTTCATATTCTTCTTAAATATACTACTTCATATTCATCTTAAACATACTACTTCATATTCCTCCTAAACATACTACTTTATATTTCTCTTAAACATACTACTTCATATTCCTCTTAAATATACTACTTCATATTCCTTTTAAACATACTACCTCATATTCCTCTTAAACACACTACTTCATATTCCTCTTAAACATACTAATTCATATGCCTCTTAAACATACTACTTCATATTCCTCTTAAACATACTAGTTCATATTCTGCTTAAATATACTACTTCATATTCATCTTAAACATACTACTTCAAATTCCTCTTAAACATACCACTTCATATTCCTCTTAAACATACTACTTCATATTCCTCTTAAATATACTTCTTCATATTCCTTTTAAACATACTACTTCATATTCCTCTTAAATATACTACTTCATATTCCTCTTAAACATACTACTTCATATTCCTCTTAAATATACTACTTCATATTCCTCTTAAGCATACTACTTCATATTCCTCTTAAACATACTACTTCATATTCCTCTTAAATATACTACTTCATATTCCTCTTAAACATACAACTTCATATTCCGCTTAAACATACTATTTCATATTCCTCTTAAACATACTACTTCATATTCCTCTTAAACATACTACTTCATATTCCTCTTAAACATACTACTTCATATTCCTCTTAAATATACTACTTCATATTCCTCTTAAACATACTACTTGATATTCCTCTTAAACATGCTACTTCATATTCCTCTTAAACATATAACTTCATATTCCTCTTAAACATACTACTTCATATTCCTCTTAAACATACTACTTCATATTCCTCTTAAATATACTACTTCATATTCTTCTTAAACATACTACTTCATATTCCTCTTAAACATACTACTTCATATTCCTCTTAAATATCCTACTTCATATTCCTCTTAAACATACTACTTCATTTTCCTCTTAAATATACTACTTCATATTCCTCTTAAACATACTACTTCATATTCCTCTTAAACTTACTACTTCATATTCCTCTTAAACATATTACTTCATATTCCTCTTAAACATACTAATTCATATTCCTCTTAAGCAAACTACTTCATTTTCCTCTTAAATAAAATAATTCATATTCCTCTTAAACATACTACTTCATATTCCTTTGAAACATAATACTTCACATTCCTCTTAAACATACTACTTCATATTCCTCTTAAACATACTACTTCATATTCCTCTTAAATATACTACTTCATATTCCTCTTAAACATACTACTTCATATTCCTCTTAAACATACTACTTCAAATTCCTTTTAAAAATACTTCATATTAATCTTAAACATACTACTTTATATTCCGCTTAAACATACTATTTCATATTCCTTTTAAACATACAACTTCATATTCCTCTTAAACATACCACTTCATATTCCTCTTAAACATACTACTTCATATTCCTCTTAAACATACTACTTCATATTCCTCTTAAACATACTTCATCTTATTCCTCTTAAATATGCTACTTCATATTCCTCTTAAATATACTACTTCATATTCCTCTTAAATATACTACTTCATATTCCTCTTAAATATACTACTTCATATTCCTCTTAAACATACTACTTCATATTCCTCTTAAACATACTACTTCAAATTCCTTTTAAACATACTACTTCACATGCCTCTTAAACATACTACTTCATATTCCTCTTAAACATACTACTTCATATTCCTCTTAAACATACTACTTGATATTCCTCTTAAACATACTAGTTCATATTCTTCTTAAATATACTACTTCATATTCATCTTAAACATACTACTTCATATTCCTCCTAAACATACTACTTTATATTTCTCTTAAACATACTACTTCATATTCCTCTTAAATATACTACTTCATATTCCTTTTAAACATACTACCTCATATTCCTCTTAAACATACTACTTCATATTCCTCTTAAACATACTAATTCATATGCCTCTTAAACATACTACTTCATATTCCTCTTAAATATACTACTTCATATTCCTCTTAAATATACTACTTCATATTCCTCTTAAACATACTACTTCATATTCCTCTTAAACATAGTACTTCATATTCGTCTTAAACATACTACTTCATATTCCTCTTAAACATACTTCATATTCATCTTAAACATACCACTTCATATTCCTCTTAAACATACTACTTCATATTCCTCTTTTATATACTACATAATATTCCTCTTAAACATACTACTTAATATTCCTCTTAAACATACTACTTCATATTCCTCTTAAATATACTACTTCATATTCCTCTTAAACATACTACTTCATAATCCTCTTAAACATACTACTTCATATTCCTCTTAAATATACTACTTCATATTCCTCTTAAACATACTGCTTCACTTTCCTCTAAAATATACTACTTCATATTCCTCTTAAACATACTACTTCATATTCCTCTTAAACATACAACTTCATATTCCTCTTAAACATACTACTTCATATTCCTCTTAAACATACTAATTCATATTCCTCTTAAACATACTACTTCATATTCCTCTTAAACATACTACTATATATTCCTCTTAAACATACTACTTCATTTTCCTCTTAAATAAAATACTTCATATTCATCTTAAACATACTACTTCATATTCCTTTGAAACATACTACTTCATATTCCTCTTAAATATACTACTTCAAATTCCTCTTAAACATACTACTTCATTTTCCTCTCAAATATACTACTTCATATTCCTCTTAAACATACTACTTCACATTCCTCTTAAACTTACTACTTCAATTTCCTCTTAAACATACTACTTCATATTCCTCTTAAATATACTACTTCATATTCCTCTTAAACATACTACTTCATTTTCCTCTTAAATATACTACTTCATATTCCTCTTAAACATACTGCTATATATTCCTCTTAAACATACTACTTCATTTTCCTCTTAAATAAAATACTTCATATTCCTCTTAAACATACTACTTCATATTCCTTTGAAACATACTACTTCATATTCCTCTTAAATATACTACTTCAAATTCCTCTCAAACATACTACTTCATTTTCCTCTCAAATATACTACTTCATATTCCTCTTAAACATACTACTTCATATTCCTCTTAAACTTACTACTTCATATTCCTCTTAAACATACTACTTCATTTTCCTCTTAAATATACTACTTCATATTCCTCTTAAACATACTACTTCATTTTCCTCTTAAATATACTACTTCATATTCCTCTTAAACATACTACTTCATATTCCTCTTAAACTTACTTCTTCATATTCCTCTTAAACATATTACTTCATATTCCTATTAAACATACTAATTCATATTCCTCTTAAACAAACTACTTCATTTTCCTCTTAAATAAAATACTTCATATTCCTCTTAAACATACAACTTCATATTCCTTTGAAACATACTACTTCATATTCCTCTTAAACATACTACTTCATATTCCTCTTAAACATACTACTTCATATTCCTCTTAAACATAATACTTCATATTCCTCTTTAACATACTTCATCTTATTCCTCTTAAATATGCTACTTCATATTCCTCTTAAATATACTACTTCATATTCCTCTTAAATATACTACTTCATATTCGTCTTAAACATACTACTTCATATTCCTCTTAAACATACTACTTCATATTCCTCTTAAACATACTACTTCAAATTCCTTTTAAACATACTACTTCATATGCCTCTTAAACATACTACTTCATATTCCTCTTAAACATACTACTTCATATTCCTCTTAAACATACTACTTGATATTCCTCTTAAACATACTAGTTCATATTCTTCTTAAATATACTACTTCATATTCATCTTAAACATACTACTTCATATTCCTCTTAAACATACTACTTCATATTCCACTTAAACATACTACTTCATATTCCTCTTAAACATACTTCGTCTTATTTCTCTTAAATATGCTACTTCATATTCCTCTTAAATATACTACTTCATATTCCTCTTAAATATACTACTTCATATTCCTCTTAAATATACTACTTCATATTCCTCTTAAACATACTACTTCATATTCCTCTTAAACATACTACTTCAAATTCCTTTTAAACATACTACTTCATATTCCTCTTAAACATACTATTTGATATTCCTCTTAAACATACTTGTTCATATTCTTCTTAAATATACTACTTCATATTCCTCTTAAACATACTACTTCATATTCCTCTTAAATATACTACTTCATATTCCTTTTAACCATACTACTTCATATTCCTCTTAAATATACTACTTCATATTCCTCTTAAACATACTACTTCATATTCCTCTTAAATATACTACTTCATATTCCTCTTCAACATACTACTTAATATTCCTCTTAAACATACTACTTCATATTCCTCTTAAGCATACTACTTCATATTTTTCTTAAACATACTTCTTCATATTCCTCTTAAATATACAACTTCCTATTCCTCTTAAATATACTACTTCATATTCCTCTTAAACATACCACTTCATGTTCCTCTTAAACATACTACCTCATATTCCTCTTAAACATACTACTTCATATTCCTCTTAAACATACTAATTCATATGCCTCTACAACATACTACTTCATATTCCTCTTAAATATACTACTTCATATTCCTCTTAAATATACTACTTCATATTCCTCTTAAACATACTACTTCATATTCCTCTTAAACATAGTACTTCATATTCGTCTTAAACATACTACTTCATATTCCTCTTAAACATACTACTTCATATTCCTCTTAAACATACTTCATATTCATCTTAAACATACCACTTCATATTCCTCTTAAACATACTACTTCATATTCCTCTTATATATACTACATCATATTCCTCTTAAGCATACTACTTCATATTCCTCTTAAACATACTACTTCATATTCCTCTTAAACATATTACTTCATATTCCTCTTAAACATACTACATCATATTCCTCTTAAACATACTACTTCATATTCCTCTTAAATATACTACTTCATATTCCTCTTAAACATACTACTTCATATTCCTCTTAAACATACTACTTCATATTCCTCTTAAATATACTACTTCATATTCCTCTTAAACATACTACTTCATTTTCCTCTAAAATATACTACTTCATATTCCTCTTAAACATACTACTTCATATTCCTCTTAAACATACGACTTTATATTCCTCTTAAACATACTACTTCATATTCCTCTTAAACATACTAATTCATATTCCTCTTAAACATACTACTTCATATTCCTCTTAAACATACTACTATATATTCCTCTTAAACATACTACTTCATTTTCCTCTTAAATAAAATACTTCATATTCCTCTTAAACATACTACTTCATTTTCCTCTTAAATATACTACTTTATATTCCTCTTAAACATACTACTTCATATTCCTCTTAAACTTACTACTTCATATTCCTCTTAAACATACTACTTCATATTCCGCTTAAATATACTACTTCATATTCCTCTTAAACATACTACTTCATTTTCTTCTTAAATATACTACTTCATATTCCTCTTAAACATACTACTTCATATTCCTCTTAAACTTACTACTTCATATTCCTCTTAAACATATTACTTCATATTCCTCTTAAACATACTACTTCAAATTCCTCTTAAACATACTAATTCATATTCCTCTTAAACAAACTACTTCATTTTCCTCTTAAATAAAATACTTCATATTCCTCTTAAACATACTACTTCATATTCCTCTTAAACATACTACTTCATTTTCCTCTTAAACATATTACTTCATATTCCTCTTAAACATACTAGTTCATATTCCTCTTAAACAAACTACTTCATTTTCCTCTTAAATAAAATACTTCATATTCTTCTTAAACATACTACTTCAAATTCCTTTTAAACATACTACTTCATATGCCTCTTAAACATACTACTTCATATTCCTCTTAAACTTACTACTTCATATTCCTCTTAAACATATTACTTCATATTCCTCTTAAACATACTAATTCATATTCCTCTTAAACAAACTACTTCATTTTCCTCTTCAACATACTACTTCATATTCCTCTTAAACATAATACTTCAAATTCCTTTTAAACATACTACTTCATATTCCTCTTAAACATACTACTTCATATTCCTCTTAAACATACTACTTCATATTCCTCTTAAACATACTACTTCAAATTCCTTTTAAACATACTACTTCATATGCCTCTTAAACATACTACTTCATATTCCTCTTAAACATACTACTTCATATTCTTCTTAAACATACTACTTGATATTCCTCTTAAACATACTAGTTCATATTCTTCTTAAATATACTACTTCATATTTATCTTAAACATACTACTTCATATTCCTCTTAAACATACTACTTCATATTCCACTTAAACATACTACTTCATATTCCTCTTAAACATTCTTCATCTTATTTCTCTTAAATATGCTACTTCATATTCCTCTTAAATATACTACTTCATATTCCTCTAAAATATACTGCTTCATATTCCTCTTAAATATACTACTTCATATTCCTCTTAAACATACTACTTCATATTCCTCTTAAACATACTACTTCAAATTCCTTTTAAACATACTACTTCATATGCCTCTTAAACATACTACTTCATATTCCTCTTAAACTTACTACTTCATATTCCTCTTAAACATATTACTTCATATTCCTCTTAAACATACTAATTCATATTCCTCTTAAACAAACTACTTCATTTTCCTCTTAAATAAAATACTTCATATTCCTCTATAACATACTACTTCATATTCCTCTTAAACATACTACTTCATTTTCCTCTTAAACATATTACTTCATATTCCTCTTAAACATACTAGTTCATATTCCTCTTAAACAAACTACTTCATTTTCCTCTTAAATAAAATACTTCATATTCTTCTTAAACATACTACTTCAAATTCCTTTTAAACATACTACTTCATATGCCTCTTAAACATACTACTTCATATTCCTCTTAAACTTACTACTTCATATTCCTCTTAAACACATTACTTCATATTCCTCTTAAACATACTAATTCATATTCCTCTTAAACAAACTACTTCATTTTCCTCTTAAACATACTACTTCATATTCCTCTTAAACATACTACTTCAAATTCCTTTTAAACATACTACTTCATATTCCTCTTAAACATACTACTTCATATTCCTCTTAAACATACTACTTCATATTCCTCTTAAACATACTACTTCAAATTCCTTTTAAACACACTACTTCATATGCCTCTTAAACATACTACTTCATATTCCTCTTAAACATACTACTTCATATTCCTCTTAAACATACTACTTGATATTCCTCTTAAACATACTAGTTCATATTCTTCTTAAATATACTACTTCATATTCATCTTAAACATACTACTTCATATTCCTCTTAAACATACTACTTCATATTCAACTTAAACATACTACTTCATATTCCTCTTAAACATACTTCATCTTATTTCTCTTAAATATGCTACTTCATATTCCTCTTAAATATACTACTTCATATTCCTCTTAAATATACTACTTCATATTCCTCTTAAACATACTACTTCATATTCCTCTTAAACATACTACTTCATATTCCTCTTAAACATACTACTTCAAATTCCTTTTAAATATACTACTTCATATTCCTCTTAAACATACTATTTGATATTCCTCTTAAACATACTTGTTCATATTCTTCTTAAATATACTACTTCATATTCCTCTTAAACATACTTCTTCATATTCCTCTTAAATATACTACTTCATATTCCTTTTAAACATACTACTTCATATTCCTCTTAAATATACTACTTCATATTCCTCTTAAACATACTACTTCATATTCCTCTTAAATATTTTACTTCATATTTCTCTTCAACATACTACTTAATATTCCTCTTAAACATACTACTTCATATTCCTCTTAAGCATACTACTTCATATTTTTCTTAAACATACTTCTTCATATTCCTCTTAAATATACAACTTCCTATTCCTCTTAAATATACTACTTCATATTCCTCTTAAACATACCACTTCATGTTCCTCTTAAACATACTACCTCATATTCCTCTTAAACATACTACTTCATATTCCTCTTAAACATACTAATTCATATGCCTCTTAAACATACTACTTCATATTCCTCTTAAATATACTACTTCATATTCCTCTTAAATATACTACTTCATATTCCTCTTAAACATACTACTTCATATTCCTCTTAAACATAGTACTTCATATTCGTCTTAAACATACTACTTCATATTCCTCTTAAACATACTATTTCATATTCCTCTTAAACATACTTCATATTCATCTTAAACATACCACTTCATATTCCTCTTAAACATACTACTTCATATTCCTCTTATATATACTACATCATATTCCTCTTAAGCATACTACTTCATATTCCTCTTAAACATACTACTTCATATTCCTCTTAAACATATTACTTCATATTCCTCTTAAACATACTACATCATATTCCTCTTAAACATACTACTTCATATTCCTCTTAAATATACTACTTCATATTCCTCTTAAACATACTACTTCATATTCCTCTTAAACATACTACTTCATATTCCTCTTAAATATACTACTTCATATTCCTCTTAAACATACTACTTCATTTTCCTCTAAAATATACTACTTCATATTCCTCTTAAACATACTACTTCATATTCCTCTTAAACATACAACTTTATATTCCTCTTAAACATACTACTTCATATTCCTCTTAAATAAAATACTTCATATTCCTCTTAAACATACTACTTCATATTCCTCTTAAACATACTACTATATATTCCTCTTAAACATACTACTTCATTTTCCTCTTAAATAAAATACTTCATATTCCTCTTAAACATACTACTTCATGTTCCTCTTAAATATACTACTTTATATTCCTCTTAAACATACTACTTCATATTCCTCTTAAACTTACTACTTCATATTCCTCTTAAACATACTACTTCATATTCCGCTTAAATATACTACTTCATATTCCTCTTAAACATACTACTTCATTTTCTTCTTAAATATACTACTTCATATTCCTCTTAAACATACTACTTCATATTCCTCTTAAACTTACTACTTCATATTCCTCTTAAACATATTACTTCATATTCCTCTTAAACATACTAATTCATATTCCTCTTAAACAAACTACTTCATTTTCCTCTTAAATAAAATACTTCATATTCCTCTTAAACATACTACTTCATATTCCTTTGAAACATACTACTTCATATTCCTCTTAAACATACTGCTTCATATTCCTCTTAAACATACTACTTCATATTCCTCTTAAACATACTTCATCTTATTCCTCTTAAATATGCTACTTCATATTCCTCTTAAATATACTACTTCATATTCCTCTAAAATATACTGCTTCATATTCCTCTTAAATATACTACTTCATATTCCTCTTAAACATACTACTTCATATTCCTCTTAAACATACTACTTCAAATTCCTTTTAAACATACTACTTCATATGCCTCTTAAACATACTACTTCATATTCCTCTTAACTTACTACTTCATATTCCTCTTAAACATATTACTTCATATTCCTCTTAAACATACTAATTCATATTCCTCTTAAACAAACTACTTCATTTTCCTCTTAAATAAAATACTTCATATTCCTCTTAAACATACTACTTCATATTCCTCTTAAACATACTACTTCATTTTCCTCTTAAACATATTACTATGAATTCCTCTTAAACATACTAGTTCATATTCCTCTTAAACAAACTACTTCATTTTCCTCTTAAATAAAATACTTCATATTCTTCTTAAACATACTACTTCAAATTCCTTTTAAACATACTACTTCATAAGCCTCTTAAACATACTACTTCATATTCATCTTAAACTTACTACTTCATATTTCTCTTAAATATATTACTTCATATTCCTCTTAAATATACTAATTCATATTCCTCTTAAACAAACTACTTCATTTTCCTCTTAAATAAAATACTTCATATTCCTCTTAAACATACTACTTCATATTCCTCTTAAACATACTACTTCATTTTCCTCTTAAACATATTACTTCATATTCCTCTTAAACATACTACTTCATATTCCTCTTAAACTTACTACTTCATATTCCTCTTAAACATATTACTTCATATTCCTCTTAAACATACTAATTTATATTCCTCTTAAACAAACTACTTGATTTTCCTCTTAAACATATTACTTCATATTCCTCTTAAACATACTACTTCATATTCCTCTTAAACATACTACTTCAAATTCCTTTTAAACATACTACTTCATATGCCTCTTAAACATACTACTTCATATTCCTCTTAAACTTACTACTTCATATTCCTCTTAAACATATTACTTCATATGCCTCTTAAACATACTACTTCATATTCCTCTTAAACTTACTACTTCATATTCCTCTTAAACATATTACTACATATTCCTCTTAAACATACTAATTCATATTCCTCTTAAACAAACTACTGCATTTTCCTCTTAAATAAAATACTTCATATTCCTCTTAAACATACTACTTCATATTCCTCTTAAACATACTACTTCATTTTCCTCTTAAACATATTACTTCATATTCCTCTTAAATATACTACTTCAAATTCCTCCAAAATATACTGCTTCATATTCCTCTTAAATATACTACTTCATATTCCTCTTAAACATACTACTTCATATTCCTCTTAAACATACTACTTGATATTACTCTTAAACATACTAGTTCATATTCTTCTTAAATATACTACTTCATATTCATCTTAAACATACTACTTCATATTCCTCTTAAACTTACTACTTCATATTCCTCTTAAACATATTACTACATATTCCTCTTAAACATACTAATTCATATTCCTCTTAAACAAACTACTGCATTTTCCTCTTAAATAAAATACTTCATATTCCTCTTAAACATACTACTTCATATTCCTCTTAAATATACTACTTCATATTCCTTTTAAACATACTACTTCATATTCCTCTTAAATATACTACTTCATATTCCTCTTAAACATACTACTTCATATTCCTCTTAAATATACTACTTCATATTCCTCTTAAATATACTAGTTAATATTCCTCTTAAACATACTACTTCATATTCCTCTTAAACATAGTACTTCATATTCGTCTTAAACATACTACTTCATATTCCTCTTAAACATACTACTTCATATTCCTCTTAAACATACTTCATATTCATCTTAAACAAACCACTTCATATTCCTCTTAAACATACTACTTCATATTCCTCTTATATATACTACTTCATATTCCTCTTAAACATACTACTTCATATTCCTCTTAAACATACTACTTCATATTCCTCTTAAACATATTACTTCATATTCCTCTTAAACATACTACATCATATTCCTATTAAACATACTACTTCATATTCCTCTTAAATATACTACTTCATATTCCTCTTAAACATACTACTTCATATTCCTCTTAAACATACTACTTCATATTCCTCTTAAATATACTACTTCATATTCCTCTTAAACATACTACTTCATTTTCCTCTTAAATATACTACTTCATATTCCTCTTAAACATACTACTTCATATTCCTCTTAAACATACAACTTCATATTCCTCTTAAAGATACTACTTCATATTCCTCTTAAACATACTAATTCATATTCCTCTTAAACATACTACTTCATATTCCTCTTAAATATACTACTATATATTCCTCTTAAACATACTACTTCATTTTCCTCTTAAATAAAATACTTCATATTCCTCTTAAACATACTACTTCATATTCCTTTGAAACATACTACTTCATATTCCTCTTAAACATACTACTTCATATTCCTCTTAAACATACTACTTCATATTCCTCTTAAACAAACTACTTCATATTCCTCTTAAACATACTTCATCTTATTCCTCTTAAATATGCTACTTCATATTCCTCTTAAATATACTGCTTCATATTCCTCTTAAATATACTACTTCATATTCCTCTTAAACATACTACTTCATATTCCTCTTGAACATACTACTTCATATTCCTTTTAAGCATACTACTTCATATGCCTCTTAAACACACAACTTCATAGTCCTCCTAAACATACTACTTCATATTCCTCTTAAACATACTACTTCATATTCCTCTTAAACATACTACTTCATATTCCTCTTAAATATACTACTTAATATTCATCTAAAACATACTACTTCATATTCCTCTTGAACATACTACTTCATATTCCTCTTAAACATACTACTTAATATTCCTCTTAAATATACTACTTCATATTCCTCTTAAACATACTACTTCATATTCCTCTTAAATATACTACTTCATATTCCTCTTAAACATAATACTTCATATTCCTCTTAAATATACTACTTCATATTCCTCTTTAACATACTACTTCATATTCCTCTTAAACATACTACTTCATATTCCTCTTAAACATACGACTTTATATTCCTCTTAAATATACTACTTTATATTCCTCTTAAACATACAACTTCATATCCATCTTAAACATACTACTTCATATTCTTCTTAAACATACTACTTCATATTCCTCTTAAACATACTACTTCATATTCCTCTTAAATATACTACTTCATATTCCTCTTAAACATACTACTTCATATTCATCTTAAATATACTACTTCATATTCCTCTTAAACATAATACTTCATATTCCTCTTAAATATACTACTTCATATTCCTCTTTAATATACTACTTCATATTCCTCTTAAACATACTACTTCATATTCCTCTTAAACATACAACTTTATATTCCTCTTAAACATACTACTTCATATTCCTTTTAAATATACTACTTCATATTCCTCTTAAACATACTACTTCATATTCCTCTTAAATATACTACTTCATATTCCTCTTAAACATACTACTTCATATTCCTCTTTAACATACTACTTCATATTCCTCTTATGCATACTACTTCATATTTCTCTTAAACATACTACTTCATATTCCTCTTAAACATACTACATCATATTCCTCTTAAATATACTACCTCATGTTCCTGTTAAACATACTACTTCATATTCCTCTTAAAAATACTACTTCATATTCCTCTTAAATAAAATACTTCATATTCCTCTTAAACATACTACTTCATATTCCTTTGAAACATACTACTTCATATTCCTCTTAAACATACTACTTCATATTCCTCTTAAACATACTACTTCATATTCCTCTTAAACAAACTACTTCATATTCCTCTTAAACATACTTCATCTTATTCCTCTTAAATATGCTACTTCATATTCCTCTTAAATATACTGCTTCATGTTCCTCTTAAATATACTACTTCATATTCCTCTTAAACATACTACTTCATATTCCTCTTGAACATACTACTTCATATTCCTTTTAAGCATACTACTTCATATGCCTCTTAAACACACAACTTCATAGTCCTCCTAAACATACTACTTCATATTCCTCTTAAACATACTACTTCATATTCCTCTTAAACATACTACTTCATATTCCTCTTAAATATACTACTTAATATTCATCTAAAACATACTACTTCATATTCCTCTTGAACATACTACTTCATATTCCTCTTAAACATACTACTTAATATTCCTCTTAAATATACTACTTCATATTCCTCTTAAACATACTACTTCATATTCCTCTTAAATATACTACTTCATATTCCTCTTAAACATAATACTTCATATTCCTCTTAAATATACTACTTCATATTCCTCTTTAACATACTACTTCATATTCCTCTTAAACATACTACTTCATATTCCTCTTAAACATACGACTTTATATTCCTCTTAAATATACTACTTTATATTCCTCTTAAACATACAACTTCATATTCATCTTAAACATACTACTTCATATTCTTCTTAAACATACTACTTCATATTCCTCTTAAACATACTACTTCATATTCCTCTTAAATATACTACTTCATATTCCTCTTAAACATACTACTTCATATTCATCTTAAATATACTACTTCATATTCCTCTTAAACATAATACTTCATATTCCTCTTAAATATACTACTTCATATTCCTCTTTAATATACTACTTCATATTCCTCTTAAACATACTACTTCATATTCCTCTTAAACATACAACTTTATATTCCTCTTAAACATACTACTTCATATTCCTTTTAAATATACTACTTCATATTCCTCTTAAACATACTACTTCATATTCCTCTTAAATATACTACTTCATATTCCTCTTAAACATACTACTTCATATTCCTCTTTAACATACTACTTCATATTCCTCTTATGCATACTACTTCATATTTCTCTTAAACATACTACTTCATATTCCTCTTAAACATACTACTTCATATTCCTCTTAAATATACTACCTCATGTTCCTGTTAAACATACTACTTCATATTCCTCTTAAAAATACTGCTTCATATTCCTCTTAAGCATACTACTTCATATTTCTCTTAAGCATACTACTTCATATTCCTCTTAAATTTCCTACTTCCTATTTCTCTTAAATATACTACTTCATATTCCTCTTAAACATACCGCTTCATGTTCCTCTTAAACATACTACCTCATATTCATCTTAAACATACTACTTCATATTCGTCTTAAACATATTAATTCATATGCCTCTTAAACATACTACTTCATATTGCTCTTAAATATACTACTTCATATTCCTCTTAAATATACTACTTCATATTCCTCTTAATAATACTACTTCATATTCCTCTTAAACATACTACTTCATATTCATCTTAAACATGCTACTTCATATTCCTCTTAAACATACTACTTCATATTCCTCTTAAACATACTACTTCATATTCATCTTAAACATACTACTTCATATTCCTCTTAAACATACTATTTCATATTCCTCTTAAACATACTACTTCATATTTCTCTTAAACATATTACTTCATATTTCTCTTAAACATACTACTTCATATTCCTCTTAAACATACTACTTCATATTCCTCTTAAATATACTACTTCATATTCCTCTTATACATACTACTTCATATTCCTCTTAAGCAAACTACTTCATATTCCTCTTAAATATACTACCTCATATTCCTCTTAAACATACTACTTCATATTACTCTTAAACATACTACTTCATATTCCTCTTAAGCATACTACTTCAAATTTCTCTTAAACATACTACTTCATATTCCTCTTAAATATACTACTTCCTATTCCTCTTAAATATACTACTTCATATTCCTCTTAAACATAACATTTCATGTTCCTCTTAAACTTACTACCTCATATTCCTCTTAAACATACTACTTCATATTCCTCTTAAACATATTAATTCATATGCCTCTTAAACATACTACTTCATATTGCTCTTAAATATACTACTTCATATTCCTCTTAAATATACTACTTCATATTCCTCTTAATAATACTACTTCATATTCCTCTTAAACATACTACTTCATATTCATCTTAAACATACTACTTCATATTCCTCTTAAACATACTACTTCATATTTCTCTTAAACAAACTTCATATTCATCTTAAACTTACTACTTCATATTCCTCTTAAACATACTATTTCATATTCCTCTTAAACATACTACTTCATATTCCTCTTAAACATATTACTTCATATTCCTCTTAAACATACTACTTCATATTCCTCTTAAACATACTACTTCATATTCCTCTTAAATATACTACTTCATATTCCTCTTAAACATACTTCTTCATATTCCTCTTAAGCATACTACTTCATATTCCTCTTAAATATACTAATTCATATTCCTCTTAAACATACTACTTCACTTTCCTCTTAAATATACTACTTCATATTCCTCCTAAACATACCACTTCATATTCCCCTTGAACATACTACTTCATATTCCTCTTAAATATACTACCTCATATTCCTCTTAAACATACTACTTCATATGCCTCTTAAACACACTACTTCATATTCCTCTTAAACATACTACTTCATATTCCTCTTAAATATACTACTTCATATTCATCTTAAACATACTACTTCATATTCCTCTTCAACATACTACTTCATATTCCTCTTAAACATACTACTTCATATTCCTCTTAAATATACTACTTCATATTCCTCTTAAACATACTACTTCATATTCCTCTTAAATATACTACTTCATATTCCTCTTAAACATAATACTTCATATTCCTCTTAAATATACTACTTCATATTCCTCTTTAACATACTACTTCATATTCCTCTTAAACATACTAATTCATATTCCTCTTAAACATACGACTTTATATTCCTCTTAAATATACTACTTCATATTCCTCTTAAACATACAACTTCATTATCATCTTAAACATACTACTTCATATTCTTCTTAAACATACTACTTCATATTCCTCTTAAACATACTACTTCATATTCCTCTTAAATATACTACTTCATATTCCTCTTAAACATACTACTTCATATTCCTCTTAAACATACTACTTCATAGTCCTCTTAAACATACTTCATATTCATCTTAAACATACTACATCATATTCCTCTTAAACATACTATTTCATATTCCTCTTAAACATACTTCTTCATATTCCTCTTAAACATACTACTTCATATTCCTCTTAAACATACTACTTCATATTCCTCTTACATATACTACTTCATATTCTTCTTAAACATACTACTTCATATTCCTCTTAAACATACTACTTCATATTCCTCTTAAACATATATCTTCATATTCCTCTTAAACATACTACTTCATATTCCTCTTAAACATACTACTTCATATTCCTCTTAAATATACTACTTCATATTCCTCTTAAACATACTACTTCATATTCCTCTTAAACATACTACTTTCTATTCCTCTTAAACACACTAATTAATATTCCTCTTAAACATACTACTTCATATTCCTCTTAAACATACTACTATATATTCCTCTTAAACATACTACTTCATTTTCCTCTTAAATAAAATACTTCATATTCCTCTTAAACATACTACTTCATATTCCTTTGAAACATACTACTTCATATTCCTCTTAAACATACTACTTCATATTCCTCTTAAACATACTACTTCATATTCCTCTTAAACATACTACTTCATATTCCTCTTAAACATACTTCATCTTATTCCTCTTAAATATACTACTTCATATTCCTCTTAAATATACTACTTCATATTCCTCTTAAAAATACTACTTCATATTCCTCTTAAATATACTACTTCATGTTCCTCTTAAACATACTACTTCATATTCCTTTTAAACATACTACTTCATATTCCTTTTAAACATACAACTTCATATGCCTCTTAAACATACTACTTTATATTCCTCTTAAACATACTACTTCATATTCCTCTTAAACATACTACTGCATATTCCTCTTAAACATACTACTTCATATTCCTGTTAAATATACTACTTCATATTCATCTTAAACATACTGCTTCATATTCCTCTTAAACATACTACTTCATATTCCTCTTAAACATACTACTTCATATTCTTCTTAAATATACTACTTCATATTCCTCTTAAACATACTACTTCATATTCCTCTTAAATATACTACTTCATATTCCTCTTAAACATACTACTTCATATTCCTCTAAAATATACTACTTCATATTCCTCTTAAACAGACTACTTCATATTCCTCTTAAACATAATACTTCATATTCCTCTTAAACATACTACTCCATATTCCTCTTAAACATACTACTTCATATTCCTCTTAAACATACTACTTCATATTCCTCTTAAAAATACTACTTCATATTGCTCTTAAACATACTACTTCATATTTCTCTTAAACATACTACTTCATATTCCTCTTAAATATACTACTTCATTTTCATCTTAAACATACAACTTCATATTCCTCTTAAACATACTACTACATATTCCTCTTAAACATACTGCTTCATATTCCATATTCCTCTTAAACATACTACATCATATTCCTCTTAAATATACAACTTCATATTCATCTTAAACATACTACTTTCTATTCCTCCTAAACATACTACTTCATATTCATCTTAAACATACTACTTCATATTCCTCTTAAACATACTACTTCATATTCCTCTTAAATATGCTACTTCATATTCCTCTTAAACATACTACTTCATATTCCTCTTAAACATACTACTTCATATTCTTGTTAAACATATTACTTCATATTCGTCTTAATAATACTACTTCATATTCCTCTTCAACATACTACTTCATATTCCTCTTAAATATACTACTTCATATTCCTCTTAAACATACTTCTTCATATTCCTCTTACACATACTACTTCATATTCCTCTTAAATATACTACTTCATATTCCTCTTAAGCATACTACTTCATTTTCCTCTTAAATATACTACTTCATATTCGTCTTAAACATATTACTTCATATTCCTCTTAAACGTACTACTTCATATTCCTCTTAAACAAACTACTTTATATTCCTCTTAAACACACTAATTCATATTCCTCTTAAACATACTACTTCATATTGCTCTTAAACATACTACTATATATTCCTCTTAAACATACTACTTCTTGTTCCTCTTAAACATACCACGTCATATTACTCTTAAACATACTATTTCATATTCCTCTTAAACATACTAATTCATATGCCTCTTAAACATACTACTTCATATTCCTCTTAAATATACCACTTCATATTCCTCTTAAATATACTACTTCATATTCCTCTTAAACATACTACTTCATATTTCTCTTAAACATACTACTTCATAGTCCTCTTAAACATACTTCATATTCATCTTAAACATACTACATCATATTCCTCTTAAACATACTATTTCATATTCCTCTTAAACAAACTTCTTCATATTCCTCTTAAACATACTACTTCATATTCCTCTTAAACATACTACTTCATATTCCTCTTACATATACTACTTCATATTTCTCTTAAACATACTACTTCATATTCCTATTAAACATACTACTTCATATTCCTCTTAAACATATATCTTCATATTCCTATTAAACATACTACTTCATATTCCTCTTAAACATACTACTTCATATTCCTCTTAAATATACTACTTCATATTCCTCTTAAACATACTACTTCATATTCCTCTTAAACATACTACTTTCTATTCCTCTTAAACACACTAATTCATATTCCTCTTAAACATACTACTTCATATTCCTCTTAAACATACTACTATATATTCCTCTTAAACATACTACTTCATTTTCCTCTTAAATAAAACACTTCATATTCCTCTTAAACATACTACTTCATATTCCTTTGAAACATACTACTTCATATTCCTCTTAAACATACTACTTCATATTCCTCTTAAACATACTACTTCATATTCCTCTTAAACATACTACTTCATATTCCTCTTAAACATTCTTCATCTTATTCCTCTTAAATATGCTACTTCATGTTCCTCTTAAATATACTACTTCATATTCCTCTTAAAAATACTACTTCATATTCCTCTTAAATATACTACTTCATATTCCTCTTAAACATACTACTTCATATTTCTCTTAAACATACTACTTCATATTCCTTTTAAACATACTACTTCATATGCCTCTTAAACATACTACTTCATATTCCTCTTAGACATACTACTTCATATTCCTCTTAAACATACTACTGCATATTCCTCTTAAACATACTACTTCATATTCCTGTTAAATATACTACTTTATATTCATCTTAAACATACTGCTTCATATTCCTCTTAAACATACTACTTCATATTCCTCTTAAACATACTACTTCATATTCCTCTTAAATATACTACTTCATATTCCTCTAACACATACTACTTCATATTCCTCTTAAATATACTACTTCATATTCCTCTTAAACATACTACTTCATATTCTTCTTAAATATACTACTTCATATTCCTCTTAAACAGACTACTTCATATTCCTCTTAAACATAATACTTCATATTCCTCTTAAACATACTACTCCATATTCCTCTTAAACATACTACTTCATATTCCTCTTAAACATACTACTTCATATTCCTCTTAAATATACTACTTCATATTGCTCTTAAACATACTACTTCATATTTCTCTTAAACATACTACTTCATATTCCTCTTAAATATACTACTTCATTTTCATCTTAAACATACAACTTCATATTCCCCTTAAATATACTACTACATATTCCTTTTAAACATACTGCTTCATATTCCTCTTAAACATACTACTATATATTCCTCTTAAACATACTACTTCATTTTCCTCTTAAATAAAATACTTCATATTCCTCTTAAACATACTACTTCATATTCCTTTGAAACATACTACTTCATATTCCTCTTAAACATACTACTTCATATTCCTCTTAAACATACTACTTCATATTCCTCTTAAACATACTACTTCATATTCCTCTTAAACATACTTCATCTTATTCCTCTTAAATATACTACTTCATATTCCTCTTAAATATACTACTTCATATTCCTCTTAAAAATACTACTTCATATTCCTCTTAAATATACTACTTCATATTCCTCTTAAACATACTACTTCATATTCCTCTTAAACATACTACTTCATATTCCTTTTAAACATACTACTTCATATGCCTCTTAAACATACTACTTTATATTCCTCTTAAACATACTACTTCATATTCCTCTTAAACATACTACTGCATATTCCTCTTAAACATACTACTTCATATTCCTGTTAAATATACTACTTCATATTCATCTTAAACATACTGCTTCATATTCCTCTTAAACATACTACTTCATATTCCTCTTAAACATACTACTTCATATTCTTCTTAAATATACTACTTCATATTCCTCTTAAACATACTACTTCCTCTTAAATATACTGCTTCATATTCCTCTTAAACATACTACTTCATATTCCTCTTAAACATACTACTTCATATTCCTCTAAAATATACTACTTCATATTCCTCTTAAACAGACTACTTCATATTCCTCTTAAACATAATACTTCATATTCCTCTTAAACATACTACTCCATATTCCTCTTAAACATACTACTTCATATTCCTCTTAAACATACTACTTCATATTCCTCTTAAAAAATACTACTTAAATATACTGCTTCATATTCCTCTTAAACATACTACTTCATATTCCTCTAAAATATACTACTTCATATTCCTCTTAAACAGACTACTTCATATTCCTCTTAAACATAATACTTCATATTCCTCTTAAACATACTACTCCATATTCCTCTTAAACATACTACTTCATATTCCTCTTAAACATACTACTTCATATTCCTCTTAAAAATACTACTTCATATTGCTCTTAAACATACTACTTCATATTTCTCTTAAACATACTACTTCATATTCCTCTTAAATATACTACTTCATTTTCATCTTAAACATACAACTTCATATTCCTCTTAAACATACTACTACATATTCCTCTTAAACATACTGCTTCATATTCCATATTCCTCTTAAACATACTACATCATATTCCTCTTAAATATACAACTTCATACTACTTTCTATTCCTCCTAAACATACTACTTCATATTCATCTTAAACATACTACTTCATATTCCTCTTAAACATACTACTTCATATTCCTCTTAAATATGCTACTTCATATTCCTCTTAAACATACTACTTCATATTCCTCTTAAACATACTACTTCATATTCTTGTTAAACATATTACTTCATATTCGTCTTAATAATACTACTTCATATTCCTCTTCAACATACTACTTATATTCCTCTTAAATATACTACTTCATATTCCTCTTAAACATACTTCTTCATATTCCTCTTACACATACTACTTCATATTCCTCTTAAATATACTACTTCATATTCCTCTTAAACATACTACTTCATTTTTCTCTTAAATATACTACTTCATATTCCTCTTAAACATATTACTTCATATTCCTCTTAAACGTACTACTTCATATTCCTCTTAAACAAACTACTTTATATTCCACTTAAACACACTAATTCATATTCCTCTTAAACATACTACTTCATATTGCTCTTAAACATACTACTATATATTCCTCTTAAACATACTACTTCTTGTTCCTCTTAAATATACCACGTCATATTACTCTTAAACATACTACTTCATATTCCTCTTAAACATACTAATTCATATGCCTCTTAAACATACTACTTCATATTCCTCTTAAATATACCACTTCATATTCCTCTTAAATATACTACTTCATATTCCTCTTAAACATACTACTTCATATTTCTCTTAAACATACTACTTCATAGTCCTCTTAAACATACTTCATATTAATCTTAAACATACTACATCATATTCCTCTTAAACATACTATTTCATATTCCTCTTAAACAAACTTCTTCATATTCCTCTTAAACATACTACTTCATATTCCTCTTAAACATACTACTTCATATTCCTCTTACATATACTACTTCATATTCCTCTTAAACATACTACTTCATATTCCTATTAAACATACTACTTCATATTCCTCTTAAACATATATCTTCATATTCCTCTTAAACATACTACTTCATATTCCTCTTAAACATACTACTTCATATTCCTCTTAAATATACTACTTCATATTCCTCTTAAACATACTACTTCATATTCCTCTTAAACATACTACTTTCTATTCCTCTTAAACACACTAATTCATATTCCTCTTAAACATACTACTTCATATTCCTCTTAAACATACTACTATATATTCCTCTTAAACATACTACTTCATTTTCCTCTTAAATAAAACACTTCATATTCCTCTTAAACATACTACTTCATATTCCTTTGAAACATACTACTTCATATTCCTCTTAAACATACTACTTCATATTCCTCTTAAACATACTACTTCATATTCCTCTTAAACATACTACTTCATATTCCTCTTAAACATTCTTCATCTTATTCCTCTTAAATATGCTACTTCATGTTCCTCTTAAATATACTACTTCATATTCCTCTTAAAAATACTACTTCATATTCCTCTTAAATATACTACTTCATATTCCTCTTAAACATACTACTTCATATGTCTCTTAAACATACTACTTCATATTCCTTTTAAACATACTACTTCATATGCCTCTTAAACATACTACTTCATATTCCTCTTAAACATACTACTTCATTTTCCTCTTAAACATACTACTGCTTATTCCTCTTAAACATACTACTTCATATTCCTGTTAAATATACTACTTTATATTCATCTTAAACATACTGCTTCATATTCCTCTTAAACATACTACTTCATATTCCTCTTAAACATACTACTTCATATTCCTCTTAAATATACTACTTCATATTCCTCTTAAACATACTACTTCATATTCCTCTTAAATATACTACTTCATATTCCTCTTAAACATACTACTTCATATTCCTCTTAAATATACTACTCCATATTCCTCTTAAACAGACTACTTCATATTCCTATTAAACATAATACTTCATATTCCTCTTAAACATACTACTCCATATTCCTCTTAAACATACTACTTCATATTCCTCTTAAACATACTACTTCATATTCCTCTTAAATATACTACTTCATATTGCTCTTAAACATACTACTTCATATTTCTCTTAAACATACTACTTCATATTCCTCTTAAATATACTACTTTATTTTCATCTTAAACATACAACTTCATATTCCCCTTAAATATACTACTACATATTCCTTTTAAACATACTGCTTCATATTCCATATTCCTCTTAAACATACTACATCATATGCCTCTTAAATATACAAATTCATATTAATCTTAAACATACTTCTCTCTATTCCTCCTAAACATACTACTTCATATTCATCTTAAACATACTACTTCATATTCCTCTTAAACATACTACTTCATATTCCTCTTAAATATGCTACTTCATATTCCTCTTAAACATACTACTTCATATTCCTCTTAAACATACTACTTCATATTCTTGTTAAACATATTACTTCATATTCGTCTTAATAATACTACTTCATATTCCTCTTAAACATACTACTTCATATTCCTCTTAAATATACTACTTCATATTCCTCTTAAACATACTTCTTCATATTCCTCTTAAACATACTACTTCATATTCCTCTTAAATATACTACTTCATATTCCTCTTAAACATACTACTTCATTTTCCTCTTAAATATAATACTTCATATTCCTCTTAAACATACTACTATATATTCCTCTTAAACATACTACTTCATTTTCCTCTTAAATAAAATACTTCATATTCCTCTTAAACATACTACTTCATATTCCTTTGAAACATACTACTTCATATTCCTCTTAAACATACTACTTCATATTCCTCTTAAATATACTACTTCATATTCCTCTTAAATATACTACTTCATATTCCTCTTAAATATACTACTTCATAATCCTCTTAAACATACTACTTCATATTCCTCTTAAACATACTACTTCATATTCCTTTTAAACATACTACTTCATATGCCTCTTAAACATACTACTTCATATTCCTCTTAAGCATACTACTTCATATTCCTCTTAAACATACTACTGCATATTCCTCTTAAACATCCTACTTCATATTCCTGTTAAATTTACTACTTCATATTCATCTTAAACATACTACTTCATATTCCTCTTAAAAATACTACTTCATATTCCTCTTAAACATACTACTTCATATTCCTCTTAAATATACTGCTTCATATTCCTCTTAAACATACTACTTCATATTCCTCTTAAATATACTACTTCAATTCCTCTTAAACATACTACTTCATATTCCTCTTAAATATACTACTTCATATTCCTCTTAAACATACTACTTCATATTCCTCTTAAACATAATACTTCATATTCATCTTAAACATACTACTCCATATTCCTCTTAAACATACTACTTCATATTCCTCTTAAATATACTACTTCATATTGCTCTTAAACATACTACTTCATATTTCTCTTAAACATACTACTTCATATTCCTCTTAAATATACTACTTCATATTCATCTTAAACATACAACTTCATATTCCTCTTAAACATACTACTACATATTCCTCTTAAACATACTGCTTCATATTTCATATTGCTCTTAAACATACTACATCATATTCCTCTTAAATATACAACTTCATATTCATCTTAAACATACTACTTTATATTCCTCCTAAACATACTACTTCATATTCATCTTAAACATACTACTTCATATTCCTCTTAAACATACTACTTCATATTCCTCTTAAATATACTACTTCATATTCCTCTTAAACATACAACTTCATATTCCTCTTAAACATACTACTTTATATTCCTCTTAAACATACTACTTCATATTCCTCTTAAACATACTACTTCATATTCCTCTTAAATATACTACTTCATATTCCTCTTAAATATACTACTTCATATTCCTCTTAAACATACTAGTTCATATTCCTCTTAAACATACTACTTCATATTCCTCTTAAATATACTACTTCATATTCCTCTTAAATATACAACTTCATATTCCTCTTAAACCTACTACTTCATATTCCTCTTAAACATACTACTATATATTCCTCTTAAACATACTACTTCATTTTGCTCTTAAATAAAATACTTCATATTCCTCTTAAACATACTACTTCATATTCCTTTGAAACATACTACTTCATATTCCTCTTAAACATACTACTTCATATTCCTCTTAAATATACTACTTCATATTCCTCTTAAATATACTACTTCATATTCCTCTTAAATATACTACTTCATATTCCTCTTAAACATACTACTTCATATTCCTCTTAAACATACTACTTTATATTCCTTTTAAACATACTACTTCATATGCCTCTTAAACATACTACTTCATATTCCTCTTAAGCACACTACTTCATATTCCTCTTAAACATACTACTGCATATTCCTCTTAAACATACTACTTCATATTCCTGTTAAATTTACTACTTCATATTCATCTTAAACATACTACTTCACATTCCTCTTAAACATACTACTTCATATTCCTCTTAAAAATACTACTTCATATTCCTCTTAAATATACTGCTTTATATTCCTCTTAAACATACTACTTCATATTCCTCTTAAATATACTACTTCATATTCCTCTTAAACATACTACTTCATATTCCTCTTAAATATACTACTTCATATTCCTCTTAAACATACTACTTCATATTCCTCTTAAACATAATACTTCATATTCATCTTAAACATACTACTCCATATTCCTCTTAAACATACTACTTCATATTCCTCTTAATTATACTACTTCATATTGCTCTTAAACATACTACTTCATATTTCTCTTAAACATACTACTTCATATTCCTCTTAAATATACTACTTCATATTCATCTTAAACATACAACTTCATATTCCTCTTAAACATACTACTACATATTCCTCTTAAACATACTGCTTCATATTTCATATTCCTCTTAAACATACTACATCATATTCCTCTTAAATATACAACTTCATATTCATCTTAAACATACTACTTTATATTCCTCTTAAACATACTACTTCATATTCCTCTTAAACATACTACTTCATATTCGTCTTAAATATACAACTTCATATTCCTCTTAAATATACAACTTCATGTTCCTCTTAAACATACTACTTCATATTCCTCTTAACCATACTACTTTATATTCCTCTTAAACATACTACTTTATATTCCTCTTAAACATACTACTTCATATTCCTCTTAAACATACTACTTCATATTCCTCTTTAACATACTACTTCATTATCCTCTTAAATATACTACTTCATATTCCTCTTCAATATACTATTTTATATTTCTCTTAAACATACTACTTCATATTCCTCTTAAACATTACTACTTCATATTCCTCTTAAATATGCTACTTCATATTCCTCTTAAATATACTACTTTATATTCCTCTTAAACATACTACTTTATATTCCTCTTAAACATACTACTTCATATTCCTCTTAAACATACTACTTCATATTCCTCTTTAACATACTACTTCATATTCCTCTTAAATATACTACTTCATATTCCTCTTAAATATACTACTTCATATTCCACTTAAACATACTACTTCATATTCCTCTTAAATATACTACTTCATATTCCTCTTAAACATACTACTTCATATTCCTCTTAAACATAATACTTCATATTCCTCTTAAACATACTACTCCATATTCCTCTTAAGCATACTACTTCGTATTCCTCTTAAATAAACTACTTCATATTGCTCTTAAACATACTACTTCATATTTCTCTTAAACATACTACTTCATTTTCCTCCTAAATATACTATTTCATATTCATCTTAAACATACAACTTCATATTCCTCTTAAACATACTACTACATATTCCTCTTAAACATACTGCTTCATATTTCGTATTCCTCTTAAACATACTACATCATATTCCTCTTAAGTATACAACTTCATATTCATCTTAAACATACTACTTTATATTCCTCCTAAACATACTACTTCATATTCATCTTAAACATACTACTTCATATTCCTCTTAAACATACTACTTGATATTCCTCTTAAATATACTACTTCATATTCCTCTTAAACATACAACTTCATATTCCTCTTCAACATACTACTTTATATTCCTCTTAAACATACTACTTCATATTCCTCTTAAACATACTACTTCATATTCCTCTTAAATATACTACTTCATATTCCTCTTAAATATACTACTTCATATTCCTCTTAAACATACTAGTTCATATTCCTCTTAAACATACTACTTCATATTCCTCTTAAATATACAACTTCATATTCCTCTTAAATATACAACTTCATGTTCCTCTGAAACATACTACTTCATATTCCTCTTAAACATACTACTTTATATTCCTCTTAAACATACTACTTTATATTCCTCTTAAACATACTACTTCATATTCCTCTTAAACATACTACTTCATATTCCTCTTTAACATACTACTTCATATTCCTCTTACATATACTACTTCATATTCCTCTTAAACATACTACTGCATATTCCTCTTAAACATACTACTTCATATTCCTCTTAAATATACTACTTCATATTCCTTTTAAACATACTTCTTCATATTCCTCTTAAACATTACTACTTCATATTCCTCTTAAATATGCTACTTCATATTCCTCTTAAATATACTACTTCATATTCCTCTTAAATATACTACTTCATATTCCTTTTAAACATACTAGTTCATATTCCTCTTAAATATACTACTTCATATTCATCTTAAACATACTACTTCATATTCCTCTTAAACATAATACTTCATATTCCTCTTAAACATACTACGCCATATTCCTCTTAAACATACTACTTCATATTCCTCTTAAACATACTACTTCATATTCCTCTTAAATATACAACTTCATATTCCTCTTAAACATACTACTTCATATTCCTCTTAAACATACTACTTCATATTCCTCTTAAATATACTACTTCATATTCATCTTAAACATACTACTTCATATTCCTCTTACATATACTACTGCATATTCCTCTTAAACATACTACTTCATATTCCATATTCCTCTGAAACATACTACTTCATATTCCTCTTAAACATACTACTTCATATTCATCTTAAACATACTACTTCTTATTCCTCTTAAACATACTACTTCATATTCATCTTAAACATACTACTTCATATTCCTCTTAAACATACTACTTCATATTCCTCTTAAATATACTACTTCATATTCCTCTTAAACATACTACTTCATATTCCTCTTAAACATACTTCTTCATATTCCTCTTAAATATACTACTTCATATTCCTCTTAAACATACTACTTCATATTCCTCTTAAACATACTACTTCATATTCCTCTTAAATATACTACTTCATATTCCTCTTAAATATACTACTTCATATTCCTCTTAAACATACTGCTACATATTTCATATTCCTCTTAAACATACTACATCATATTCCTCTTAAATATACAACTTCATATTCATCTTAAACATACTACTATATATTCCTCCTAAACATACTACTTCATATTCATCTTAAACATACTACTTCATATTCCTCTTAAACATACTACTTCATATTCCTCTTAAATATACTACTTCATATTCCTCTTAAACATACAACTTCATATTCCTCTTAAACATACTACTTTATATTCCTCTTAAACATACTACTTCATATTCCTCTTAAACATACTACTTCATATTCCTCTTAAATATACTACTTCATATTCCTCTTAAATATACTACTTCATATTCCTCTTAAACATACTAGTTCATATTGCTCTTAAACATACTACTTCATATTCCTCTTAAATATACTACTTCATATTCCTCTTAAATATACAACTTCATGTTCCTCTTAAACATACTACTTCATATTCCTCTTAAACATACTACTTTATATTCCTCTTAAACATACTACTTTATATTCCTCTTAAACATACTACTTCATATTCCTCTTAAACATACTACTTCATATTCCTCTTTAACATACTACTTCATATTCCTCTTAAATATACTACTTCATATTCCTCTTAAACATACTACTGCATATTCCTCTTAAACATACTACTTCATATTCCTCTTAAATATACTACTTCATATTCCTCTTAAACATACTACTTCATATTCCTCTTAAACATAATACTTCATATTCCTCTTAAACATACTACTCCATATTCCTCTTAAGCATACTACTTCATATTCCTCTTAAATATACTACTTCATATTGCTCTTAAACATACTACTTCATATTTCTCTTAAACATACTACTTCATATTCCTCCTAAATATACTACTTCATATTCATCTTAAACATACAACTTCATATTCCTCTTAAACATACTACTACATATTCCTCTTAAACATACTGCTTCATATTTCATATTCCTCTTAAACATACTACATCATATTCCTCTTATATATACAACTTCATATTCATCTTAAACATACTACTTTATATTCCTCCTAAACATACTACTTCATATTCATCTTAAACATACTACTTCATATTCCTCTTAAACATACTACTTCATATTCCTCTTAAATATACTACTTCATATTCCTCTTAAATATACAACTTCATATTCCTCTTAAACATACTACTTTATATTCCTCCTAAACATACTACTTCATATTCCTCTTAAACATACTACTTCATCTTCCTCTTAAATATACTACTTCATATTCCTCTTAAATATACTACTTCATATTCCTCTTAAGCATACTAGTTCATATTCCTCTTAAACATACTACTTCATATTCCTCTTAAATATACTACTTCATATTCCTCTTAAATATACAACTTCATGTTCCTCTTAAACATACTACTTCTTATTCCTCTTAAACATACTACTTTATATTCCTCTTAAACATACTACTTTATATTCCTCTTAAACATACTACTTCATATTCCTCTTAAACATACTACTTCATATTCCTCTTTAACATACTACTTCATAATCCTCTTAAATATACTACTTCATATTCCTCTTAAACATACTACTGCATATTCCTCTTAAACATACTACTTCATAGTCCTCTTAAATATACTACTTCATATTCCTCTTAAACATACTTCTTCATATTCTTCTTAAACATACTACTTCATATTCCTCTCAAACATACTACTTCATATTCCTCTTAAATATACTACTTCATATTCCTCTTCAATATACTACTTTATATTCCTCTTAAACATACTACTTCATATTCCTCTTAAACATTACTACTTCATATTCCTCTTAAATATGCTACTTCATATTCCTCTTAAATATACTACTTCATATTCCTCTTAAATATACTACTTCATATTCCTCTTAAACATACTAGTTCATATTCCTCTTAAATATACTACTTCATATTCATCTTAAACATACTACTTCATATTCCTCTTAAACATAATACTTCATATTCCTCTTAAACATACTACTCCATATTCCTCTTAAACATACTACTTCATATTCCTCTTAAACATACTACTTCATATTCCTCTTAAATATACTACTTCATATTCATCTTAAACATACTACTTCATATTCCTCTTACACATACTACTGCATATTCCTCTTAAACATACTACTTCATATTCCATATTCCTCTGAAACATACTACTTCATATTCCTCTTAAACATACTACTTCATATTCATCTTAAACATACTACTTCTTATTCCTCTTAAACATACTACTTCATATTCATCTTAAACATACTACTTCATATTCTTCTTAAACATACTACTTCATATTCCTCTTAATATACTACTTCATATTCCTCTTAAACGTACTACTTCATATTCCTCTTAAACATACTTCTTCATATTCCTCTTAAATATACTACTTCATATTCCTCTTAAACATACTACTTCATATTCCTCTTAAAAATACTACTTCATATTCCTCTTAAATATACTACTTCATATTCCTCTTCAATATACTACTTCATATTCCTCTTAAATATACTACTTCATATTCCTCTTAAACAAACTACTTCATATTCCTCTTAAACATACTACTTCATATTCTTCTTAAGCATACTACTTTATATTCCTCTTAAACATACAACTTCATATTCCTCTTAAGCATACTACTTCATATTGCTCTTAAATATAATACTTCATATTCCTCTTAAACATACTACTTCATATTCCTCTTAAACATACTACTTCATTTTCCTTTTAAATATACTACTTCATATTCCTCTTAAACATACTACTTCATATTCCTCTTAAACATACTTCTTCATATTCCTCTTAAATATACAACTTCATATTCCTCTTAAACATACTACTTCATATTCCTCTTAAACATACTACTTCATATTTCTCTTAAATATACTACTTCATATTCCTCTTAAATATACTACTTCATATTCCTCTTAAATATACTACTTCATATTCCTCTTAAACAAACTACTTCATATTCCTCTTAAACATACTACTTCATATTCCTCTTAAGCATACTACTTTATATTCCTCTTAAACATACAACTTCATATTCCTCTTAAGCATACTACTTCATATTGCTCTTAAATATAATACTTCATATTCCTCTTAAACATACTACTTCATATTCCTCTTAAACATACAACTTCATATTCCTCTTAAATATACTACTTCATATTCCTCTTAAATATACAACTTCATATTCCTCTTAAATATATAACTTCATATTCCTCTTAAATATACTACTTCATATTCCTCTTAAACATACTACTTCATATTCCTCTTAAACATACTACTTCATATTCCTCTTAAATATACTACTTCATATTCCTCTTAAATATACTACTTCATATTCATCTTAAATATACTACTTTATATTCATCTTAAACATACTACTTCATATTCCTCTTAAACATACTACTTCATATTCATCTTAAACATACTACTTCATATTCCTCTTACACATACTACTGCATATTCCTCTTAAACATACTACTTCATATTCCACATTCCTCTGAAACATACTACTTCATATTCCTCTTAAACATACTACTTCATATTCATCTTTAACATACTACTTCTTATTCCTCTTAAACATACTACTTCATATTCATCTTAAACATACTACTTCATATTCCTCTTAAACATACTACTTCATTTTCCTTTTAAATGTACTACTTCATATTCCTCTTAAACATACTACTTCATATTCCTCTTAAACATACTTCTTCATATTCCTCTTAAATATACAACTTCATATTCCTCTTAAACATACTACTTCATATTCCTCTTAAACATACTACTTCATATTTCTCTTAAATATACTACTTCATATTCCTCTTAAATATACTACTTCATATTCCTCTTAAATATACTACTTCATATTCCTCTTAAACAAACTACTTCATATTCCTCTTAAACATACTACTTCATATTCCTCTTAAGCATACTACTTTATATTCCTCTTAAACATACAACTTCATATTCCTCTTAAGCATACTACTTCATATTGCTCTTAAATATAATACTTCATATTCCTCTTAAACATACTACTTCATATTCCTCTTAAACATACTACTTCATATTCCTCTTAAATATACTACTTCATATTCCTCTTAAATATACAACTTCATATTCCTCTTAAATATATAACTTCATATTCCTCTTAAATATACTACTTCATATTCCTCTTAAACATACTACTTCATATTCCTCTTAAACATACTACTTCATATTCCTCTTAAATATACTACTTCATATTCCTCTTAAATATACTACTTCATATTCCTCTTAAATATACTACTTCATATTCATCTTAAACATACTACTTCATATTCCTCTTAAACATACTACTTCATATTCCTCTTAAATATACTACTTCATATTCCTCTTAAATATACTACTTCATATTCCTCTTAAATATACTACTTCATATTCATCTTAAACATACTACTTCATATTCCTCTTAAACATACAACTGCAGATTCCTCTTAAACATACTAGTTAATATTCCATATTCCTCTTAAACATACTACTTCATATTCCTCTTAAACATACTACTTCATATTCCTCTTAAATATACTACTTCATATTCCTCTTAAACATACTACTTCATATTCCTCTTAAACATACTACTTCATATTCCTCTTAAATATACTACTTCATATTCATCTTAAACATACTACTTCATATTCCTCTTACACATACTACTGCATATTCCTCTTAAACATACTACTTCATATTCCATATTCATCTGAAACATACTACTTCATATTCCTCTTAAACATACTACTTCATATTCATCTTAAACATACTACTTCTTATTCCTCTTAAACATACTACTTCATATACATCTTAAACATACTACTTCATATTCCTCTTAAACATACTACTTCATATTCCTCTTAAATATACTACTTCATATTCCTCTTAAACATACTACTTCATATTCCTCTTAAACATACTTCTTCATATTCCTCTTAAATATATTACTTCATATTCCTCTTAAACATACTACTTCATATTCCTCTTAAACATACTACTTCATATTCCTCTTAAATATACTACTTCATATTCCTCTTAAATATACTACTTCATATTCCTCTTAAATATACTACTTCATATTCCTCTTAAACAAACTACTTCATATTCCTCTTAAACATACTACTTCATATTCCTCTTATATATACTACTTCATATTCCTCTTAAACATACTACTTCATATTCCTCTTAAACATACTACTTTTTAATCCTCTTAAACATACTACTTCATATTCCTCTTAAACATACTACTTCATATTCTTCTTAAATATACTACTTCATATTCCTCTTAAATATACTACTTCATATTCCTCTTAAATATATAACTTCATATTCCACTTAAATATACTACTTCATATTCCTCTTAAACATACTACTTCAAATTCATCTTAAACATACTACTTCATATTCCTCTTAAATATACTACTTCATATTCCTCTTAAATATACTACTTCATATTCCTCTTAAACATACTACTTCATATTCCTCTTAAATATACTACTTCATAT
This sequence comes from Atherix ibis, assembly GCA_958298945.1. Lineage (NCBI taxonomy): Eukaryota > Metazoa > Arthropoda > Insecta > Diptera > Athericidae > Atherix > Atherix ibis. Next base: position 393,799 of record CATQJD010000064.1, on the reverse strand, counting down.
TCCTCTTAAACATACTACTTCATATTCCTCTTAAACATACTACTTCATATTCCTCTTAAACATACTACTTTATATTCCTCTTAAACATACAACTTCATATTCCTCTTAAACATACTACATCATATTACTCTTAAATATAATACTTCATATTCCTCTTAAACATACTACTTCATATTCCTCTTAAACATACTACTTCATATTCCTCTTAAACATACTACTTCATATTCCTCTAAAACATACTACTTCATATTCCTCATAAACATACTACTTCATATTCCTCTTAAACATACTACTTTATATTCCTCTTAAACATACTACTTCATATCACTCTTAAAGATACTACTTCATATTCCTCTTAAATATACTACTTCATATTCCTTTTAAACATGCTACTTCATATTCCTCTTAAACATACTACTTCATATTCCTCTTAAATATACTACTTCATATTCCTCTTAAACATACTACTTCATATTCCTCTTAAACATATTGCTCTTAAACATACTACTTCATATTCCTCTTAACCATACTACTTCATATTCCTCTTAAACATACTACTTAATATTCCTCTTAAACATATTACTTCATATTTTTCTTAAATATACTACTTCATATTCCTCTTAAATATACTGCTTCATATTCCTCTTAAACATACTACTTCATATTCCTCTTAAACATACTACTTCATATTCCTCTTAAACATACTACTTCATATTCCTCTTAAACATACTACTTCATATTCCTCGTAAATATACTACTTCATATTGGTCTAAAATATACAACTTCATATTCCTCTTAAATATTTTACTTCATTTTCCTCTTAAACATAATACTTCAAATTCCTCTTAAACATACTTCTCCATATTCCTCTTAAACATACTACTTCATATTCCCCTTAAACATACTACTTCATATTCCTCTTAAATATACAACTTCATATTCCTCTTAAACATACTACTTCATATTCCTCTTAAACATACTACTTCATATTCCTCTTAAACATACTACTTCATATTCCTCTTAAATATACTACTTCATATTCCTCTTAAACATTCTACTTCATATTCCTCTTAAACGTACTACTTCATATTCCTCTTAAATATACTACTTCATATTCCTCTTAAACATACTACTTCATATTCCTCTTAAACATACTACTTCATATTCCTCTTAAACATAATACTTCATATTCCTCTTAAACATACTACTTCATATTCCTCTTAAGCATACTACTGCATATTCCTCTTAAACATACTACTTCATATTCCTCTTAAACATACTACTTCATATTCCTCTTAAATATACTGCTTCATATTCCTCTTAAACATATTACTTCATATTCCTCTTAAACATACTACTTCATATTCTTCTTAAACATACTACTTTTTATTCATCTTAAACATACTACTTCCTATTCCTCTTACACATACTACTTCATATTTCTCTTAAATATACTACTTCATATTCATCTTAAACATACTACTTCATATTCCTCTTAAATATACTACTTCATATTCCTCTAAAGTATACTACTTCCTATTCCTCTTAAACATACTACTTCATATTCCTCTTAAACATACTATTTCATATTCCTCTTAAACATACCACTTATATTCCTCTTAAACATACTACTTCACATTCCTCTTAAACATACTACTTTATATTCCTCTTACACATACTACTTCATATTCCTCTTAAGCATACTACTTCAAATTCCTCTTAAACATACTATTTCATATTCCTCTTAACCATACTACTTCATATGCCTCTTAAATATACTACTTCATATTCCTCTTAAACAGACTACTTCATATTCCTCTAAAACATAATACTTCATATACCACTTAAATATGCTACTTCATATTCCTCTTAAATATACAACTTCATATTCCTCTTAAATATACTACTTCATATTCCTCTTAAATATGCTACTTCATATTCCTCTTAAATATACTACTTTATATTTCTCTTAAACATACTACTTCATATTCCTCTTAAACATACTACTTCATATTCCTCTTAAATATACTACTTCATATTCCTCTTAAACATATTACTTCATATTCTCTTAAACATACTACTTCACATTCCTCTTAAACATACTCCTTCATATTCCTCTTAAACATACTACTTCATATTCCTCTTAAATATACTACTTCATATACCTCTTAAACATACTACTTCATATTCCTCTTAAACATACTCCTTCATATTCCTCTTAAACATACTACTTCATATTCCTCTTAAATATACTACTTCATATACCTCTTAAACATACTACTTCATATTCCTCTTAAACATACTACTTCATAATCCTCTTAAACATAGTTCTTCATATTTCTCTTAAACATACTACTTCATATTCCTCTTAAACATACTACTTCATATTCCCCTTAAACATACTACATCATATTCCTCTTAAATATAGCACTTCATATTCCTCTTAAACATACTACTTCATATTCCTCTTAAACATACTATTTCATATTCCTCTTAAACATTCTATTTCATATTCCTCTTAAACATACTACTTCATATTCCTCTTAAACATACTACTTCATATTCCTCTTAAACATACTACTTCATATTCCTCTTAAATATACTACTTCATATTCCTCTTAAACATTCTACTTCATATTCCTCTTAAACATACTACTTCATATTCCTCTTAAACATACTACTTCATATTCCTCTTAAACATACTACTTCATATTCCTCTTAAACATACTACTTCATATTCCTCTTAAACATTCTACTTCATATTCCTCTTAAACATACTACTTCATATTCCTCTTAAACATACTACTTCATATTCATCTTAAACATATTACTTCATATTCCTCTTAAACATACTACTTCATATTCCTCTTAAACATACTACTTCATATTCCTCTTAAATATACTACTTCATATTCCTCTTAAACATTCTACTTCATATTCCTCTTAAACATACTACTTCATATTCCTCTTAAACATACTACTTCATATTTCTCTTAAACATACTACTTCATATTCCTCTTAAACATGCTACTTCATATTCCTCTTAAACATTCTACTTCATATTCCTCTTAAACATACTACTTCATATTCCTCTTAAACATACTACTTCATATTCATCTTAAACATATTACTTCTTATTCCTCTCAAACATACTACTTCATATTCCTCTTAAACATAATACTTCATATTCCTCTTAAACATACTACTTCATATTCCTCTTAAACATACTACTGCATATTCCTCTTAAACATACTACTTCATATTCCTCTTAAACATACTACTTCATTTTCCTCTTAATTATACTGCTTCATATTCCTCTTAAACATATTACTTCATATTCCTCTTAAACATACTACTTCATATTTTTCTTAAACATACTACTTTTTATTCATCTTAAACATACTACTTCCTATTCCTATTAAACATACTACTTCATATTCCTCTTAAATATACTACTTCATATTCCTCTTAAACATACTACTTCATATTCCTCTTAAATATACTACTTCATATTCCGCTAAAGTATACTACTTCATATTCATCTTAAACATACTACTTCATATTCCTCTTAAACGTACTACTTCATATTCCTCTTAAATATACTACTTCATATTCCTCTTAAATATACTACTTCATATTCCTCTTAAATATACTACTTCATATTCATCTTAAACATACTACTTCATATTCCTCTTAAACATACAACTGCAGATTCCTCTTAAACATACTATTTAATATTCCATATTCTTCTTAAACATACTACTTCATATTCCTCTTAAACATACTACTTCATATTCCTCTTAAATATACTACTTCATATTCCTCTTAAACATACTACTTCATATTCCTCTTAAACATACTACTTCATATTCCTCTTAAATATACTACTTCATATTCATCTTAAACATACTACTTCATATTCCTCTTACACATACTACTGCATATTCCTCTTAAACATACTACTTCATATTCCATATTCATCTGAAACATACTACTTCATATTCCTCTTAAACATACTACTTCATATTCATCTTAAACATACTACTTCTTATTCCTCTTAAACGTACTACTTCATATACATCTTAAACATACTACTTCATATTCCTCTTAAACATACTACTTCATATTCCTCTTAAACATACTACTTTCTAATCCTCTTAAACATAGTACTTCATATTCCTCTTAAACATACTACTTCACATTCCTCTTAAATATACTACTTCATATTCCTCTTAAATATACTACTTCATATTCCTCTTAAATATATAACTTCATATTCCACTTAAATATACTACTTCATATTCCTCTTAAACATACTACTTCAAATTCATCTTAAACATACTACTTCATATTCCTCTTAAATATACTACTTCATATTCCTCTTAAATATACTACTTCATATTCCTCTTAAACATACTACTTCATATTCCTCTTAAATATACTACTTCATATTCCTCTTAAACATACTACTTCATATTCCTCTTAAACATACTACTTCATATTCCTCTTAAACATACTACTTCATATTCCTCTTAAACATACTATTTCATATTCCTCTTAAATATACTACTTCATATTCCTCTTAAACATACTACTTCATATTTCTCTTAAACATACTACTTCATATTCCTCTTAAATATACAACTTCATATTCATCTTAAACATACTACTTCATATTCCTCTTAAACAATTCCTCTTAAGCATACTACTTTATATTCCTCTTAAACATACTACTTCATATTCCTCTTAAACATACTACTTCATATTCCTCTTAAATATACTACTTCATATTCCTCTTAAATATACTACTTCATATTCCTCTTAAACATACTACTTCATATTCCTCTTAAACATACAACTTCATATTCCTCTTAAACATACTACTTCATATTCCTCTTAAATATACTACTTCATATTCCTCTTAAACATTCTACTTCATATTCCTCTTAAACGTACTACTTCATATTCCTCTTAAGCATACTACTTCATATTCCTCTTAAACATACTACTTCATATTCCTCTTCAACATACTACTTCATATTCCTCTTAAACATTCTACTTCATATTCCTCTTAAACATACTACTTCATATTCCTCTTAAACATACTACTTCATATTCATCTTAAACATATTACTTCATATTCCTCTTAAACATACTACTTCATATTCCTCTTAAACATACTACTTCATATTCCTCTTAAATATACTACTTCATATTCCTCTTAAACATTCTACTTCATATTCCTCTTAAACATACTACTTCATATTCCTCTTAAACATACTACTTCATATTCCTCTTAAACATACTACTTCATATTCCTCTTAAACATGCTACTTCATATTCCTCTTAAACATTCTACTTCATATTCCTCTTAAACGTACTACTTCATATTCCTCTTAAACATACTACTTCATATTCATCTTAAACATATTACTTCTTATTCCTCTCAAACATACTACTTCATATTCCTCTTAAACATAATACTTCATATTCCTCTTAAACATACTACTTCATATTCCTCTTAAACATACTACTGCATATTCCTCTTAAACATACTACTTCATATTCCTCTTAAATATACTACTTCATATTCCTCTTAAATATACTGCTTCATATTCCTCTTAAACATATTACTTCATATTCCTCTTAAACATACTACTTCATATTCTTCTTAAACATACTACTTTTTATTCATCTTAAACATACTACTTCCTATTCCTCTTACACATACTACTTCATATTTCTCTTAAATATACTACTTCATATTCATCTTAAACATACTACTTCATATTCCTCTTAAATATACTACTTCATATTCCTCTAAAGTATACTACTTCCTATTCCTCTTAAACATACTACTTCATATTCTTCTTAAACATACTATTTCATATTCCTCTTAAACATACCACTTATATTCCTCTTAAACATACTACTTCACATTCCTCTTAAACATACTACTTTATATTAATCTTACACATACTACTTCATATTCCTCTTAAGCATACTACGTCATATTCCTCTTAAACATACTATTTCATATTCCTCTTAATCATACTACTTCATATGCCTCTTAAATATACTACTTCATATTCCTCTTAAACAGACTACTTCATATTCCTCTAAAACATAATACTTCATATTCCACTTAAATATGCTACTTCATATTCCTCTTAAATATACAACTTCATATTCCTCTTAAATATACTACTTCATATTCCTCTTAAATATGCTACTTCATATTCCTCTTAAATATACTACTTTATATTTCTCTTAAACATACTACTTCATATTCCTCTTAAACATACTACTTCATATTCCTCTTAAATATACTTTTTCATATTCCTCTTAAACATATTACTTCATATTCTCTTAAACATACTACTTCACATTCCTCATTAACATACTCCTTCATATTCCTCTTAAACATACTACTTCATATTCCTCTTAAATATACTACTTCATATACCTCTTAAACATACTACTTCATATTCCTCTTAAACATACTACTTCATAATCCTCTTAAACATAGTTCTTCATATTTCTCTTAAACATACTACTTCATATTCCTCTTAAACATACTACTTCATATTCCCCTTAAACATACTACATCATATTCCTCTTAAATATAGCACTTCATATTCCTCTTAAACATACTACTTCATATTCCTCTTAAACATACTATTTCATATTCCTCTTAAACATTCTATTTCATATTCCTCTTAAACATACTACTTCATATTCCTCTTAAACATACTACTTCATATTCCTCTTAAACATACTACTTCATATTCCTCTTAAATATACTACTTCATATTCCTCTTAAACATTCTACTTCATATTCCTCTTAAACATACTACTTCATATTCCTCTTAAACATACTACTTCATATTCCTCTTAAACATACTACTTCATATTCCTCTTAAACATACTACTTCATATTCCTCTTAAACATTCTACTTCATATTCCTCTTAAACATACTACTTCATATTCCTCTTAAACATACTACTTCATATTCATCTTAAACATATTATTTCATATTCCTCTTAAACATACTACTTCATATTCCTCTTAAACATACTACTTCATATTCCTCTTAAATATACTACTTCATATTCCTCTTAAACATTCTACTTCATATTCCTCTTAAACATACTACTTCATATTCCTCTTAAACATACTACTTCATATTCCTCTTAAACATACTACTTCATATTCCTCTTAAACATGCTACTTCATATTCCTCTTAAACATTCTACTTCATATTCCTCTTAAACATACTACTTCATATTCCTCTTAAACATACTACTTCATATTCATCTTAAACATATTACTTCTTATTCCTCTCAAACATACTACTTCATATTCCTCTTAAACATAATACTTAATATTCCTCTAAACATACTACTTCATATTCCTCTTAAACATACTACTGCATATTCCTCTTAAACATACTACTTCATATTCCTCTTAAACATACTACTTCATATTCCTCTTAATTATACTGCTTCATATTCCTCTTAAACATATTACTTCATATTCCTCTTAAACATACTACTTCATATTCTTCTTAAACATACTACTTTTTATTCATCTTAAACATACTACTTCCTATTCCTCTTAAACATACTACTTCATATTCCTCTTAAATATACTACTTCATATTCCTCTTAAACATACTACTTCATATTCCTCTTAAATATACTACTTCATATTCCGCTAAAGTATACTACTTCCTATTCCTCTTAAACATACTACTTCATATTCCTCTTAAACATACTATTTCATATTCCTCTTAAACATACCACTTATATTCCTCTTAAACATACTACTTCATATTCCTCTTAAACATACTACTTTATATTCCTCTTACCCATACTACTTCATATTCCTCTTAAGCATACTACTTCATATTCCTCTTAAACATACTACTTCATATTCCTCTTAAACATACTACTGCATATTCCTCTTAAACATACTACTTCATATTCCTCTTAAACAGACTACTTCATATTCTTCTGAAACATACTACTTTATATTCCTCTTAAACATACTACTTCATATTCCTCTTAAACAGACTACTTCATATTCCTCTAAAACATAATACTTCATATTCCACTTAAATATGCTACTTCATATTCCTCTTAAATATACAACTTCATATTCCTCTTAAATGTACTACTTCATATTCCTCTTAAATATACTACTTCATATTCCTCTTAAATATACTACTTCATATTCCTCTTAAATATACTACTTCATATTCCTCTTAAATGTACATTTCTACTTCATATTCGTCTTAAACATACTACTTCATATTCCTCTTAAATATACTACTTCATATTCCTCTTAAACATACTACATCATATTCTTCTTAAACATACTACTTCATATTACTCTTAAACATACTACTTCATATTCCTCTGAAACATACTACTTCATATTCATCTTAAACATACTACTTCATATTCCTCTTAAACATAATATTTCATATTCCTCTTAAATATACTACTTCATATTCCTCTTAAACAAACAATACTACTTCATATTCCTCTTAAACATACTACTTCATATTCCTCTTAAATATACTACTTCACATTCCTCTTAAACATACTACTTCATATTCCTCTTAAATATACAACTTCATATTCCTCTTAAACATACTACTTCATATTCCTCTTAAACATACTACTTCATATGCCTCTTAAAAATATTACTTCATATTCCTCTTAAACATACTACTTCATATTCTTCTTAAACATACTACTTCATATTTCTCTTAATTATACTACTGCATATTCCTCTTAAACGTACTACTTCATATTCCTCTTAAACTTACTACTTCATATTCCTCTTAAATATACTACTTCATATTCCTCTTAAACAAACTACTTTATATTCCTCTTAAATATACTACTTCATAATCCTCTTAAACATATTACTTCATATTCCTCTTAAACATACTACTTCATATTCCACTTAAATATACAACTTTATATTCCTCTTAAACATAAAACTTCATATTCCTCTTAAACATACTACATCATATTCCTCTTACACATACTACTTCATATACCTCTTAAACATACAACTTCATATTCCTCTTAAACATACTACTTCACATTCCTCTTAAACATACTACTTCATATTCCTCTTAAACATATTACTTCATATTCCTCTTAACTATACCACTTATATTCCTCTTAAACATAATACTTCATATTCCTCTTAAACATACTACTTTATATTCTTCTTACACATACTACTTCATATTCCTCTTAAACATACTACTTCATATGCCTCTTAAATATATTACTTCATATTCCTCTTAAACATACTATTTCATATCCTTCTTAAACATACTACTTCATATTTCTCTTAAATATACTACCGCATATTCCTCTTAAACATAATACTTCATATTCCTCTTAAACATACTACTTCATATTCCTCTTAAATATACTACTTCATATTCCTCTTAAACAAACTACTTCATATTCATCTTAAATATACTACTTCACATTCCTCTTAAACATACTACTTTATATTCCTCTTAAACATAATACTTCATATTCCCCTTAAATATGCTACTTCATATTCCGCTTAAACATACTACTTCATATTCCTCTTCAACATACTACTTCATATTCCTCTAAATATACTACTTCATATTCCTCTTAAATATACTACTTCATATTCCTCTTAAACAAACTACTTCATATTACTCTTAAATATACTGCTTCATATTCCTCTTAAACATACTACTTCATAATCCTCTTAAATATACTACTTCATATTAGTCTTAAATATAATACTTCTAATTCCTCTTAAATATAGTACTTCATATTCCTCTTAAATATACTACTTCATATTCCTCTTAAATATACTACTTCATATTCCTCTTAAACATATAACTTCATATTCCTCTTAAACATACTACTTCCTATTCTTTTTAAACATACTACTTCATATTCCTCTTAAATATACTACATCATATTCCTCTTAAATATACTACTGCATATTCCACTCAAACATACTACTTTATATTCCTCTTAAACATACTACTTCATATTCCTCTTAAACATACTACTTCATATTCCTCTGAAACATACAACTTCATATTCCTCTTAAACATACTACTTCATATTCCTCTTAAACATACTACTTCATATTCCTCTTAAACATATTACTTCATATTCCTCTTAAACATAATACTTCATATTCCTCTTAAACATACTACTTCATATTCTTCTTAAACATACTACTTCATATTTCTCTTAAATATACTACAGCATATTCCTCTTAAACATAATACTTCATATTCATCTTAAACATACTACTTCATATTCCTCTTAAATATACTACTTCATGTTCCTCTTAAGCAAACTACTTCATATTCCTCTTAAACATACTACTTCATATTCCTCTTAAACATACTACTGCATATTCCTCTTAAACATACTACTTCATATTCCTCTTAAACATACTACTTCATATTCCTCTTAAATATACTGCTTCATATTCCTCTTAAACATACTTCTTCATATTCCTCTTAAACATACTACTTCATATTCTTCTTAAACATACAACTTTTTATTCATCTTAAACATACTACTTCCTATTCCTCTTAAACATACTACTTCATATTCCTCTTAAATATATTACTTCATATTCCTCTTAAACATACTACTTCATATTCCTCTTAAATATACTACTTCATATTCCTCTAAAGTATACTACTTCCTATTCCTCTTAAACATACTACTTCATATTCCTCTTAAACATACTATTTCATATTCCTCTTAAACATATCACTTATATTCCTCTTAAACATACTTTTTCATATTCCTCTTACACATACTACTTCATATTCCTCTTAAACATACTACTTCATATTCCTCTTAAACATACTACTTCATATTCCTCTTAAACATACCACTGCATATTCCTCTTAAACATACTACTTCATATTCCTCTTAAACAGACTACTTCATATTCTTCTGAAACATACTACTTTATATTCCTCTTAAACATACTACTTCATATTCCTCTTAAACAGACTACTTCATATTCCTCTAAAACATAATACTTCATATTCCTCTTAAATGTACTACTTCATATTCCTCTTAAATATACTACTTCATATTCCTCTTAAATATACTACTTCATATTCCTCTTAAATATACTACTTCATATTCCTCTTAAATGTACAATACTACTTCATATTCGTCTTAAACATACTACTTCATATTCCTCTTAAATATACTACTTCATATTCCTCTTAAACATACTACATCATATTCTTCTTAAACATACTACTTCATATTACTCTTAAACATACTACTTCATATTCCTCTGAAACATACTACTTCATATTCCTCTTAACCATACTACTTCATATTCCTCTTAAACATAATATTTCATATTCCTCTTAAATATACTACTTCATATTCCTCTAAAACAAACAATACTACTTCATATTCCTCTTAAACATACTACTTCATATTCCTGTTAAATATACTACTTCATATTCCTCTTAAACATACTACTTCATATTCCTCTTAAATATACTACTTCATATTCCTCTTAAACATACTACTTCATATTCCTCTTAAACATACTACTTCATATGCCTCTTAAATATATTACTTCATATTCCTCTTAAACATACTACTTCATATTCTTCTTAAACATACTACTTCATATTTCTCTTAAATATACTACTGCATATTCCTCTTAAACGTACTACTTCATATTCCTCTTAAACTTACTACTTCATATTCCTCTTAAATATACTACTTCATATTCCTCTTAAACAAACTACTTTATATTCCTCTTAAATATACTACTTCATAATCCTCTTAAACATATAACTTCATATTCCTCTTAAACATACTACTTCATATTCCACTTAAATATACAACTTTATATTCCTCTTAAACATAATACTTCATATTCCTCTTAAACATACAACATCGTATTCCTCTTAAACATACTACTTCATATACCTCTTAAACATACAACTTCATATTCCTCTTAAACATACTACTTCACATTCCTCTTAAACATACTACTTCATATTCCTCTTAAATATACTACTTCATATTACTCTAAAGTATACTACTTCCTATTCCTCTTAAACATACTACTTCATATTCCTCTTAAACATACTACTTCATATTCCTCTTAACTATACCACTTATATTCCTCTTAAACATAATACTTCATATTCCTCTTAAACATACTACTTTATATTCCTCTTACACATAATACTTCATATTTCTCTTAAACATACTACTTCATATGCCTCTTAAATATATTACTTCATATTCCTCTTAAACATACTACTTCATATCCTTCTTAAACATACTACTTCATATTTCTCTTAAATATACTACTGCATATTCCTCTTAAACATAATACTTCATATTCCTCTTAAACATACTACTTCATATTCCTCTTAAATATACTACTTCATATTCCTCTTAAACAAACTACTTCATATTCCTCTTAAATATACTACTTCATATTCCTCTTAAACATACTACTTCATATTCCTCTTAAACATAATACTTCATATTCCTCTTAAATATGCTACTTCATATTCCGCCTAAACATACTACTTCATATTCCTCTTCAACATACTACTTCATATTCCTCTTAAATATACTACTTCATATTCCTCTTAAATATACTACTTCATATTCCTCTTAAACAAACTACTTCATATTCCTCTTAAATATACTGCTTCATATTCCTCTTAAACATAATACTTCATAATCCTCTTAAATATACTACTTCATATTAGTCTTAAATATAATACTTCTAATTCCTCTTAAATATAGTACTTCATATTCCTCTTAAATATACTACTTCATATTCCTCTTAAATATACTACCTCATATTCCTCTTAAACATATAACTTCATATTCCTCTTAAACATACTACTTCCTATTCTTTTTAAACATACTACTTCATATTCCTCTTAATTATACTACATCATATTCCTCTTAAATATACTACTGCATATTCCACTTAAACATACTACTTCATATTCCTCTTAAACATACTACTTCATATTCCTCTTAAACATACTACTTCATATCCCTCTGAAACATACTACTTCATATTCCTCTCAAACATACTACTTCCTATTCCTCTTAAACATACTACTTCATATTCCTCTTAAACATACTACTTCATATTCCTCTTAAACATAATACTTCATATTCCTCTTAAACATACTACTTCATATTCTTCTTAAACATACTACTTCATATTTCGCTTAAATATACTACAGCATATTCCTCTTAAACATAATACTTCATATTCCTCTTAAACATACTACTTCATATTCCTCTTAAATATAGTACTTCATGTTCCTCTTAAACAAACTACTTCATATTCCTCTTAAATATACTACTTCATATTCCTCTTAAACATACTACTTCATATTCCTCTTAAACATAATACTTCATATTCCTCTTAAATATGCTACTTCATATTCCTCTTAAATATACTACTTCATATTCCTCTTAAATATACTACTTCATATTCCTCTTAAATATACTAGTTCATATTCCTCTTAAATATACTACTTCATATTCCTGTTAAATATACTACTTCATATTCCTCTTAAATATGCTACTTCATATTCCTCTTAAACATTCTACTTCATATTCTTCTTAAATATACTACTTCATATTCCTCTTTAACATACTACTTCGTATTCCTCTTAAAAATACTACTTCATATTCCACTTAAACATATGATACTACTTCATATTCCTCTTAAACATACTACTTCATATTCCTCTTAAACATACTACTTCATATTCCTCTTAAACATACTACTTCATATTCCTCTTAAATATACTACTTCATATTCCTCTTAAACATACTACTTCATATTCCTCTTAAACATACTACTTCATATGCCTCTTAAATATATTACTTCATATTCCTCTTAAACATACTACTTCATATTCTTCTTAAACATACTACTTCATATTTCTCTTAAATATACTACTGCATATTCCTCTTAAACGTACTACTTCATATTCCTCTTAAACTTACTACTTCATATTCCTCTTAAATATACTACTTCATATTCCTCTTAAACAAACTACTTTATATTCCTCTTAAATATACTACTTCATAATCCTCTTAAACATATTACTTCATATTCCTCTTAAACATACTACTTCATATTCCACTTAAATATACAACTTTATATTCCTCTTAAACATAATACTTCATATTCCTCTTAAACATACAACATCGTATTCCTCTTAAACATACTACTTCATATACCTCTTAAACATACAACTTCATATTCCTCTTAAACATACTACTTCACATTCCTCTTAAACATACTACTTCATATTCCTCTTAAATATACTACTTCATATTACTCTAAAGTATACTACTTCCTATTCCTCTTAAACATACTACTTCATATTCCTCTTAAACATACTACTTCATATTCCTCTTAACTATACCACTTATATTCCTCTTAAACATAATACTTCATATTCCTCTTAAACATACTACTTTACATTCCTCTTACACATAATACTTCATATTCCTCTTAAACATACTACTTCATATGCCTCTTAAATATATTACTTCATATTCCTCTTAAACATACTACTTCATATCCTTCTTAAACATACTACTTCATATTTCTCTTAAATATACTACTGCATATTCCTCTTAAACATAATACTTCATATTCCTCTTAAACATACTACTTCATATTCCTCTTAAATATACTACTTCATATTCCTCTTAAACAAACTACTTCATATTCCTCTTAAATATACTACTTCATATTCCTCTTAAACATACTACTTCATATTCCTCTTAAACATAATACTTCATATTCCTCTTAAATATGCTACTTCATATTCCGCCTAAACATACTACTTCATATTCCTCTTCAACATACTACTTCATATTCCTCTTAAATATACTACTACTACTTCATATTCCTCTTAAACAAACTACTTCATATTCCTCTTAAATATACTGCTTTATATTCCTCTTAAACATACTACTTCATAATCCTCTTAAATATACTACTTCATATTAGTCTTAAATATAATACTTCTAATTCCTCTTAAATATAGTACTTCATATTCCTCTTAAATATACTACTTCATATTCCTCTTAAATATACTACCTCATATTCCTCTTAAACATATAACTTCATATTCCTCTTAAACATACTACTTCCTATTCTTTTTAAACATACTATTTCATATTCCTCTTAATTATACTACATCATATTCCTCTTAAATATACTACTGCATATTCCACTTAAACATACTACTTCATATTCCTCTTAAACATACTACTTCATATTCCTCTTAAACATACTACTTCATATTCCTCTGAAACATACTACTTCATATTCCTCTCAAACATACTACTTCATATTCCTCTTAAACATACTACTTCATATTCCTCTTAAACATACTACTTCATATTCCTCTTAAACATAATACTTCATATTCCTCTTAAACATACTACTTTATATTCTTCTTAAACATACTACTTCATATTTCGCTTAAATATACTACAGCATATTCCTCTTAAACATAATACTTCATATTCCTCTTAAACATACTACTTCATATTCCTCTTAAATATACTACTTCATGTTCCTCTTAAACAAACTACTTCATATTCCTCTTAAATATACTACTTCATATTCCTCTTAAACATACTACTTCATATTCCTCTTAAACATAATACTTCATATTCCTCTTAAATATGCTACTTCATATTCCTCTTAAATATACTACTTCATATTCCTCTTAAATATACTACTTCATATTCCTCTTAAATATACTAGTTGATATTCCTCTTAAATATACTACTTCATATTCCTGTTAAATATACTACTTCATATTCCTCTTAAATATGCTACTTCATATTCCTCTTAAACATTCTACTTCATATTCTTCTTAAATATACTACTTCATATTCCTCTTTAACATACTACTTCGTATTCCTCTTAAAAATACTACTTCATATTCCACTTAAACATATGATACTACTTCATATTCCTCTTAAACATACTACTTCATATTCCTCTTAAACATACTACTTCATATTCCTCTTAAATATACTACTTCATATTCCTCTTAAATATACTACTTCATATTCCTCTTAAATATACTACTCTTCATATTCCTCTTAAATATACAACTTCATATTCCTCTTAAATATCCTACTTCATATTCCTCTTAAATATACTACTTCATATTCCTCTTATACATACAACTTCATATTCCTCTTAAACATATTACTTCATGTTCCTCTTAAACATACTACTTCGTATTCCTCTTAAACATACTACTTCATATTCCTCTTAAATATACTACTTCATGTTCATCTTAAATATATTACTTCATATTCCTCTTAAATATACTACTTCATATTCCTCTTAAATATTCTACTTCATATTCCTCTTAAACATACTACTTCATATTCCTCTTAAACATAATACTTCATATTCCTATTAAATATTTTACTTCATTATCCTCTTAAATATGCTACTTCATATTCCTCTTAAACATTCTACTTCATATTCTTCTTAAATATACTACTTCATATTCCTCTTAAATATACTACTTCATATTCCTCTTCAATATACTACTTCATATTCCTCTTAAATATACTACTTCGTATTCCTCTTAAATATACTACATCATATTCCTCTTAAACATACTACTTCATATTCGTCTTAAACATACTACTTCATATTCCTCCTAAATATACTACTTCATATGCCTCTTAAATATACTACTTCATATTCCTCTTAAATATACTACTTCATATTCCTCCTAAATATGCTACTTCATATTCCTCTTAAATATACTACTTTATATTTCTCTTAAACATACTACTTCATATTCCTCTTAAACATACTACTTCATATTCCTCTTAAATATACTACTTCATATTCCTCTTAAACATATTACTTCATATTCTCTTAAACATACTACTTCATATTCCTCTTAAACATACTCCTTCATATTACTCTTAAATATACTACTTCATATTCCTCTTAAATATACTACTTCATATACCTCTTAAACATACTACTTCATATTCCTCTTAAACATACTACTTCATAATCCTCTTAAACATAGTTCTTCATATTTCTCTTAAACATACTACTTCATATTCCTCTTTAACATACTACTTCATATTCCTCTTAAACATACTACATCATATTCCTCTTAAATATAGTACTTCATATTCCTCTTAAACATACTACTTCATATTCCTCTTAAACATACTACTTCATATTCCTCTTAAACATTCTACTTCATATTCCTCTTAAACATACTACTTCATATTCCTCTTAAACATACTACTTCATATTCCTCTTAAACATAATACTTCATATTCCTCTTAAACATACTACTTCATATTCCTCTTAAATATACTACTTCATATTCCTCTTAAACATATTACTTCATATTCTCTTAAACATACTACTTCATATTCCTCTTAAACATACTCCTTCATATTACTCTTAAATATACTACTTCATATTCCTCTTAAATATACAACTTCATATTCCTCTTAAATGTACAATACTACTTCATATTCGTCTTAAACATACTACTTCATATTCCTCTTAAATATACTACTTCATATTCCTCTTAAACATACTACATCATATTCTTCTTAAACATACTACTTCATATTACTCTTAAACATACTACTTCATATTCCTCTGAAACATACTACTTCATATTCCTCTTAACCATACTACTTCATATTCCTCTTAAACATAATATTTCATATTCCTCTTAAATATACTACTTCATATTCCTCTAAAACAAACAATACTACTTCATATTCCTCTTAAACATACTACTTCATATTCCTCTTAAATATACTACTTCATATTCCTCTTAAACATACTACTTCATATGCCTCTTAAATATATTACTTCATATTCCTCTTAAACATACTACTTCATATTCTTCTTAAACATACTACTTCATATTTCTCTTAAATATACTACTGCATATTCCTCTTAAACGTACTACTTCATATTCCTCTTAAACTTACTACTTCATATTCCTCTTAAATATACTACTTCATATTCCTCTTAAACAAACTACTTTATATTCCTCTTAAATATACTACTTCATAATCCTCTTAAACATATTACTTCATATTCCTCTTAAACATACTACTTCATATTCCACTTAAATATACAACTTTATATTCCTCTTAAACATAATACTTCATATTCCTCTTAAACATACAACATCGTATTCCTCTTAAACATACTACTTCATATACCTCTTAAACATACAACTTCATATTCCTCTTAAACATACTACTTCACATTCCTCTTAAACATACTACTTCATATTCCTCTTAAATATACTACTTCATATTACTCTAAAGTATACTACTTCCTATTCCTCTTAAACATACTACTTCATATTCCTCTTAAACATACTACTTCATATTCCTCTTAACTATACCACTTATATTCCTCTTAAACATAATACTTCATATTCCTCTTAAACATACTACTTTATATTCCTCTTACACATAATACTTCATATTCCTCTTAAACATACTACTTCATATGCCTCTTAAATATATTACTTCATATTCCTCTTAAACATACTACTTCATATCCTTCTTAAACATACTACTTCATATTTCTCTTAAATATACTACTGCATATTCCTCTTAAACATAATACTTCATATTCCTCTTAAACATACTACTTCATATTCCTCTTAAATATACTACTTCATATTCCTCTTAAACAAACTACTTCATATTCCTCTTAAATATACTACTTCATATTCCTCTTAAACATACTACTTCATATTCCTCTTAAACATAATACTTCATATTCCTCTTAAATATGCTACTTCATATTCCGCCTAAACATACTACTTCATATTCCTCTTCAACATACTACTTCATATTCCTCTTAAATATACTACTTCATATTCCTCTTAAATATACTACTTCATATTCCTCTTAAACAAACTACTTCATATTCCTCTTAAATATACTGCTTCATATTCCTCTTAAACATACTACTTCATAATCCTCTTAAATATACTACTTCATATTAGTCTTAAATATAATACTTCTAATTCCTCTTAAATATAGTACTTCATATTCCTCTTAAATATACTACTTCATATTCCTCTTAAATATACTACCTCATATTCCTCTTAAACATATAACTTCATATTCCTCTTAAACATACTACTTCCTATTCTTTTTAAACATACTACTTCATATTCCTCTTAATTATACTACATCATATTCCTCTTAAATATACTACTGCATATTCCAATTAAACATACTACTTCATATTCCTCTTAAACATACTACTTCATATTCCTCTTAAACATACTACTTCATATTCCTCTGAAACATACTACTTCATATTCCTCTCAAACATACTACTTCATATTCCTCTTAAACATACTACTTCATATTCCTCTTAAACATACTACTTCATATTCCTCTTAAACATAATACTTCATATTCCTCTTAAACATACTACTTCATATTCTTCTTAAACATACTACTTCATATTTCGCTTAAATATACTACAGCATATTCCTCTTAAACATAATACTTCATATTCCTCTTAAACATACTACTTCATATTCCTCTTAAATATACTACTTCATGTTCCTCTTAAACAAACTACTTCATATTCCTCTTAAATATACTACTTCATATTCCTCTTAAACATACTACTTCATATTCCTCTTAAACATAATACTTCATATTCCTCTTAAATATGCTACTTCATATTCCTCTTAAATATACTACTTCATATTCCTCTTAAATATACTACTTCATATTCCTCTTAAATATACTAGTTCATATTCCTCTTAAATATACTACTTCATATTCCTGTTAAATATACTACTTCATATTCCTCTTAAATATGCTACTTCATATTCCTCTTAAACATTCTACTTCATATTCTTCTTAAATATACTACTTCATATTCCTCTTTAACATACTACTTCGTATTCCTCTTAAAAATACTACTTCATATTCCACTTAAACATATGATACTACTTCATATTCCTCTTAAACATACTACTTCATATTCCTCTTAAACATACTACTTCATATTCCTCTTAAATATACTACTTCATATTCCTCTTAAATATACTACTTCATATTCCTCTTAAATATACTACTCTTCATATTCCTCTTAAATATACAACTTCATATTCCTCTTAAATATCCTACTTCATATTCCTCTTAAATATACTACTTCATATTCCTCTTATACATACAACTTCATATTCCTCTTAAACATATTACTTCATGTTCCTCTTAAACATACTACTTCGTATTCCTCTTAAGCATACTACTTCATATTCCTCTTAAATATACTACTTCATGTTCATCTTAAATATACTACTTCATAATCCTCTTAAATATACTACTTCATATTCCTCTTAAATATGCTACTTCATATTCCTCTTAAACATACTACTTCATATTCCTCTTAAACATAATACTTCATATTCCTATTAAATATTTTACTTCATATTCCTCTTAAATATGCTACTTCATATTCCTCTTAAACATTCTACTTCATATTCTTCTTAAATATACTACTTCATATTCCTCTTAAATATACTACTTCATATTCCTCTTCAATATACTACTTCATATTCCTCTTAAATATACTACTTCGTATTCCTCTTAAATATACTACATCATATTCCTCTTAAACATACTACTTCATATTCGTCTTAAACATACTACTTCATATTCCTCCTAAATATACTACTTCATATGCCTCTTAAATATACTACTTCATATTCCTCTTAAATATACTACTTCATATTCCTCCTAAATATGCTACTTCATATTCCTCTAAAATATACTACTTTATATTTCTCTTAAACATACTACTTCATATTCCTCTTAAACATACTACTTCATATTCCTCTTAAATATACTACTTCATATGCCTCTTAAACATATTACTTCATATTCTCTTAAACATACTACTTCATATTCCTCTTAAACATACTCCTTCATATTATTCTTAAATATACTACTTCATATTCCTCTTAAATATACTACTTCATATACCTCTTAAACATACTACTTCATATTCCTCTTAAACATACTACTTCATAATCCTCTTAAACATAGTTCTTCATATTTCTCTTAAACATACTACTTCATATTCCTCTTTAACATACTACTTCATATTCCTCTTAAACATACTACATCATATTCCCTCTTAAATATAGTACTTCATATTCCTCTTAAACATACTACTTCATATTCCTCTTAAACATACTACTTCATATTCCTCTTAAACATTCTACTTCATATTCCTCTTAAACATACTACTTCATATTCCTCTAAACATACTACTTCATATTCCTCTTAAACATAATACTTCATATTCCTCTTAAACATAC
Source organism: Atherix ibis (assembly GCA_958298945.1). Taxonomy (NCBI): domain Eukaryota; kingdom Metazoa; phylum Arthropoda; class Insecta; order Diptera; family Athericidae; genus Atherix; species Atherix ibis. Next base: position 372,326 of record CATQJD010000064.1, on the reverse strand, counting down.
TACTTCATATTCCTCTTAAATATACTACTTCATATTCCTCTTAAACATATTACTTCATATTCTCTTAAACATACTACTTCATATTCCTCTTAAACATACTCCTTCATATTACTCTTAAATATACTACTTCATATTCCTCTTAAATATACTACTTCATATACCTCTTAAACATACTACTTCATATTCCTCTTAAACATTCTACTTCATAATCCTCTTAAACATAGTTCTTCATATTTCTCTTAAACATACTACTTCATATTCCTCTTTAACATACTACTTCATATTCCTCTTAAACATAATACTTCATATTCCTATTAAATATTTTACTTCATATTCCTCTTAAATATGCTACTTCATATTCTTCTTAAACATTCTACTTCATATTCTTCTTAAATATACTACTTCATATTCCTCTTAAATATACTACTTCATATTCCTCTTCAAAATACTACTTCATATTCCTCTTAAATATACTACTTCGTATTCCTCTTAAATATACTACATCATATTCCTCTTAAACATACTACTTCATATTCGTCTTAAACATACTACTTCATATTCCTCCTAAATATACTACTTCATATGCCTCTTAAATATACTACTTCATATTCCTCTTAAACATTCTACTTCATATTCTTCTTAAATATACTACTTCATATTCCTCTTAAATATACTACTTCATATTCCTCTTCAATATACTACTTCATATTCCTCTTAAACATACTACTTCATATTCCTCTTAAATATACTACTTCATATTCCTCCTAAACATATTACTTCATATTCTCTTAAACATACTACTTCATATTCCTCTTAAACATACTCCTTCATATTACTCTTAAATATACTACTTCATATTCCTCTTAAATATACTACTTCATATACCTCTTAAACATACTACTTCATATTCCTCTTAAACATACTACTTCATAATCCTCTTAAACATAGTTCTTCATATTTCTCTTAAATATACTACTTCATATTCCTTTTAACATACTACTTCATATTCCTCTTAAACATACTACATCATATTCCTCTTAAATAGAGTACTACATATTCCTCTTAAACATACTACTTCATATTCCTCTTAAACATACTACTTCATATTCCTCTTAAACATTCTACTTCATATTCCTCTTAAACATACTACTTCATATTCCTCTTAAACATACTACTTCATATTCCTCTTAAACATACTACTTTATATTCCTCTTACACATACTACTTCATATTCCTCTTAAACATACTACTTCATATTCCTCTTAAACATACTACTTCATATTCCTCTGAAACATACTACTGCATATTCCTCTTAAACATACTACTTTATATTCCTCTTAAACAGACTACTTCATATTCCTCTGAAACATACTACTTTATATTCCTCTTAAACATACTACTTAATATTCCTCTTAAATGTACTACTTCATATTCCTCTTAAATATACTACTTCATATTCCTCTTAAATATACTACTTCATATTCCTCTTAAATATACTACTTCATATTCCTCTTAAATGTACAATACTACTTCATATTACTCTTAAACATACTACTTCATATTCCTCTTAAATATACTACTTCATATTCCTCTTTAACATACTACATCATATTCTTCTTAAACATACTACTTCATATTACTCTTAAACATACTACTTCATATTCCTCTGAAACATACTACTTCATATTCCTCTTAAACATACTACTTCATGTTCCTCTTAAACATAATATTTCATATTCCTCTTAAACATACTACTTCATATTCCTCTTAAATATTCTACTTCATATTCCTCTTAAACATACTACTTCATATTCCTCTGTAACATACTACTTCATATTCCTCTTAAATATACTACTGCATATTCCTCTTAAACATACTACTTCATATTCCTCTTAAACATACTACTTCATATTCCTCTTAAACATAATACTTCATATTTCTCTTAAATATGCTACTTCATATTCCGCTAAACATACAACTTCATATTCCTCTAAAACATACTACTTCATATTCCTCTTAAAACTTCATATTTCTGTTAAACATACTACTTCATATTCCTCTTAAACATACTACTTCATATTCCTCTTAAACATAATACTTCATATTCCTCTTAAACAAACAATACTACTTCATATTCCTCTTAAACATACTACTTCATATTCCTCTTAAATATACTACTTCATATTCCTCTTAAACATACTACTTCATATTCCTCTTAAATATACTACTTCATATTCCTCTTAAACATACTACTTCCTTCATATTCCTCTTAAACATACTACTTCATATGCCTCTTAAATATATTACTTCATATTCCTCTTAAACATACTACTTCATATTCTTCTTAAACATACTACTTCATATTTCTCTTAAATATACTACTGCATATTCCTCTTAAACGTACTACTTCATATTCCTCTTAAACTTAATACTTCATATTCCTCTTAAATATACTACTTCATATTACTCTTAAACAAACTACTTTATATTCCTCTTAAATATAATACTTCATAATCCTCTTAAACATATTACTTCATATTCCTCTTAAACATACTACTTCATATTCCACTTAAATATACAACTTTATATTCCTCTTAAACATAATACTTCATATTCCTCTTAAACATACTACATCATATTCCTCTTAAACATACTACTTCATATACCTCTTAAACATACAACTTCATATTCCTCTTAAACATACTACTTCATATTCCTCTTAAACATACTACTTCATATTCCTCTTAAATATACTACTTCATATTCCTCTAAAGTATATTACTTCCTATTCCACTTAAACATACTACTTCATATTCCTCTTAAACATACTACTTCATATTCCTGTTAAACATACCACTTATATTCCTCTCAAACATACTACTTCATATTCCTCTTAAACATACTACTTTATATTCCTCTTACACATACTACTTCATATTCCTCTTAAACATACTACTTCATATGCCTCTTAAATATATTACTTCATATTCCTCTTAAACATACTACTTCATATTCTTCTTAAACATACTACTTCATATTTCTCTTAAATATGAAGTAGTATGTTTAGGCAATACTACTGCATATTCCTCTTAAACATAATACTTCATATTCCTCTTAAACATACTACTTCATATTCCTCTTAAATATACTACTTCATATTTCTCTTAAACAAACTACTTCATATTCCTCTTAAATATACTACTTCATATTCCTCTTAAACATACTACTTCATATTCCTCTTAAACATTATACTTCATATTCCTCTTAAATATGCTACTTTATATTCCGCTTAAACATACTACTTCATATTCCTCTTCAACATACTACTTCATATTCCTCTTAAATATACTACTTCATATTCCTCTTAAATATACTACTTCATATTCCTCTTAAACAAACTACTTCATATTCCTCTTAAATATACTGCTTCATATTCCTCTTAAACATACTACTTCATAATCCTCTTAATATACTTCTTCATATTAGTCTTAAATATAATACTTCTAATTCCTCTTACATATAGTACTTCATATTCCTCTTAAATATACTACTTCATATTCCTCTTAAATATACTACTTCATATTCCTCTTAAACATATTACTTCATATTCCTCTTAAACATACTACTTCCTATTCTTTTTAAACATACTACTTCATATTCCTCTTAAATATACTACATCATATTCCTCTTAAATATACTACTGCATATTCCACTTAAACATACTACTTCATATTCCTCTTAAACATACTACTTCATATTCCTCTTAAACATACTACTTCATGTGCCTCTGAAACAAACTACTTCATATTCCTCTTGAACATACTACTTCATATTCCTCTTAAACATACTACTTCATATTCCTCTTAAACATACTACTTCATATTCCTCTTAAACATAATACTTCATATTCCTCTTAAACATACTACTTCATATTCGTCTTAAAAATGCTACTTCATATTCCTCTTAAACAAACTACTTCATATTCCTCTGTAACATACTACTGCATATTCCTCTTAAATATACTACTGCATATTCCTCTTAAACATACTACTTCATATTCCTCTTAAACATACTATTTCATATTCCTCTTAAACATAATACTTCATATTCCTCTTAAATATACTACTGCATATTCCTCTTAAATATACTACTTCATATTCCTCTTAAACATACTACTTCATATTCCTCTTAAACATACTACTTCATATGCCTCTTAAATATATTACTTCATATTCCTCTTAAACATACTACTTCATATTCTTCTTAAACATACTACTTCATATTTCTCTTAAATATACTACTGCATATTCCTCTTAAACATACTACTTCATATTCCTCTTAAAAATACTACTGCATATTCCTCTTAAACATACAACTTCATATTCCTCTTAAACATACTATTCCATATTCCTCTTAAACATACTACTTCATATGCCTCTTAAATATATAACTTCATATTCCTCTTAAACATACTACTTCATATTCTTCTTAAACATACTACTTCATATTTCTCTTAAAAATACTACTGCATATTCCTCTTAAACATACTACTTCATATTCCTCTTAAACTTACTACTTCATATTCCTCTTAAATATACTACTTCATATTCCTCTTAAACAAACTACTTCATATTCCTCTTAAATATACTGCTTCATATTCCTCTTAAACATACTACTTCATAATCCTCTTAAATATACTACTTCATATAAGTCTTAAATATCCTTCTTCTAATTCCTCTTAAATATAGTACTTCATATTCCTCTTAAATAGATTACTTCATATTCCTCTAAAATATACTACTTCATATTCCTCTTAAACATATTACTTCATATTCCTCTTAAACATACTACTTCATATTCCTCTTAAGCATACTACTTCATATTCCTCTTAAACATACTACTTCATATTCTTCTTAAACATTCTACTTCATATTCCTCTTAAACATACTACTTCATATTCCTCTTAAACATACTATATCATATTCATCTTAAACATATTACTTCATATTCCTCTTAAACATACTACTTCATATTCCTCATAAACATACTACTTCGTATTCCTCTTAAACATACTACTTCATATTCCTCTTAAGCATACTACTTCATATGCCTCTTAAATATATTACTTCATATTCCTCTTAAACATACTACTTCATATTCCTCTTAAACATACTACTTCATATTCCTCTTAAACATACTACTTCATATTCCCCTTAAATATACTACTTCATATTCCTCTTACACACACTACTTCATATTCCTCTTAAACATACTACTTCACATTCCTCATAAACATAGTACTTCATATTCCTCTTAAATAGATTACTTCATATTCCTCTAAAATATACTACTTCATATTCCTCTTAAACATACTACTTCATATTCCTCTTAAACATACTATTTCATATTCCTCTTAAACATAATACTTCATATTCCTCTTAAATATACTACTGCATATTCCTCTTAAATATACTACTTCATATTCCTCTTAAACATACTACTTCATATTCCTCTTAAACATACTACTTCATATGCCTCTTAAATATATTACTTCATATTCCTCTTAAACATACTACTTCATATTCTTCTTAAACATACTACTTCATATTTCTCTTAAATATACTACTGCATATTCCTCTTAAACATACTACTTCATATTCCTCTTAAAAATACTACTGCATATTCCTCTTAAACATACAACTTCATATTCCTCTTAAACATACTATTCCATATTCCTCTTAAACATACTACTTCATATGCCTCTTAAATATATAACTTCATATTCCTCTTAAACATACTACTTCATATTCTTCTTAAACATACTACTTCATATTTCTCTTAAAAATACTACTGCATATTCCTCTTAAACATACTACTTCATATTCCTCTTAAACTTACTACTTCATATTCCTCTTAAATATACTACTTCATATTCCTCTTAAACAAACTACTTCATATTCCTCTTAAATATACTGCTTCATATTCCTCTTAAACATACTACTTCATAATCCTCTTAAATATACTACTTCATATAAGTCTTAAATATCCTTCTTCTAATTCCTCTTAAATATAGTACTTCATATTCCTCTTAAATAGATTACTTCATATTCCTCTAAAATATACTACTTCATATTCCTCTTAAACATATTACTTCATATTCCTCTTAAACATACTACTTCATATTCCTCTTAAGCATACTACTTCATATTCCTCTTAAACATACTACTTCATATTCTTCTTAAACATTCTACTTCATATTCCTCTTAAACATACTACTTCATATTCCTCTTAAACATACTATATCATATTCATCTTAAACATATTACTTCATATTCCTCTTAAACATACTACTTCATATTCCTCATAAACATACTACTTCGTATTCCTCTTAAACATACTACTTCATATTCCTCTTAAGCATACTACTTCATATGCCTCTTAAATATATTACTTCATATTCCTCTTAAACATACTACTTCATATTCCTCTTAAACATACTACTTCATATTCCTCTTAAACATACTACTTCATATTCCCCTTAAATATACTACTTCATATTCCTCTTACACACACTACTTCATATTCCTCTTAAACATACTACTTCACATTCCTCATAAACATATTACTTCATATTCCTCTTAAATATACTACTTCATATTGCTCTTAAATATACTACTGCATATTCCTCTTAAACATACTACTTCATATTCCTCTTAAACATACTACTTCATATTCTACTTAAACATACAACTTCATATTCCTCTAAAACATACTACTTCCCATTCATCTTAAACATACTACTTCATATTCCTCTTAAGCATACTACTTCATATTCCTCTTAAATATAGTACTTCATATTCCTCTTAAATATACTACTGCATATTCCTCTTAAACTTACTATTTCATATTCCTCTTAAATATACTACTTCATATTCCTCTTAAACAAACTACTTCATATTCCTCTTAAATATACTACTTCATATTCCTCTTAAATATATAACTTCATATTCCTCTTAAACATACTACTTCATATTCCACTTAAATATACAACTTTATATTCCTCTTAAACATAATACTTCATGTTCCTCTTAAACATACTACATCATATTCCTCTTAAACATACTACTTCATATACCTCTTAAACATACAACTTCATATTCCTCTTAAACATACTACTTCATATACCTCTTAAACATACAACTTCATATTCCTCTTAAACATACTACTTCATGTTCCTCTTAAACATAATACATCATATTTCTCTTAAATATGCTACTTCATATTCCTCTTAAACAAACTACTTCATATTCCTCTTAAATATACTGCTTCATATTCCTCTTAAACATACTACTTCATAATCCTCTTAAATATACTACTTCATATAAGTCTTAAATATACTTCTTCTAATTCCTCTTAAATATAGTACTTCATATTCCTCTTAAATATATTACTTCATATTCCTCTTAAATATACTACTTCATATTCCTCTTAAACATATTACTTCATATTCCTCTTAAACATACTACTTCATATTCCTCTTAAACATACTACTTCATATTCCTCTTAAACATACTACTTCATATTCTTCTTAAACATTCTACTTCATATTCCTCTTAAACATACTACTTCATATTCCTCTTAAACATACTACATCATATTCATCTTAAACATATTACTTCATATTCCTCTTAAACATACTACTTCATATTCCTCATAAACATACTACTTCGTATTCCTCTTAAACATACTACTTCATATTCCTCTTAAGCATACTACTTCATATGCCTCTTAAATATATTACTTCATATTCCTCTTAAACATACTACTTCATATTCCTCTTAAACATACTACTTCATATTCCTCTTAAACATAATACTTCATATTCCCCTTAAATATACTACTTCATATTCCTCTTACACACACTACTTCATTCTCCTCTTAAACATACTACTTCACATTCCTCATAAACATATTACTTCATATTCCTCTTAAATATACTACTTCATATTGCTCTTAAATATACTACTGCATATTCCTCTTAAACATACTACTTCATATTCCTCTTAAACATACTACTTCATATTCTACTTAAACATACAACTTCATATTCCTCTAAAACATACTACTTCCCATTCATCTTAAACATACTACTTCATATTCCTCTTAAGCATACTACTTCATATTCCTCTTAAATATAGTACTTCATATTCCTCTTAAATATACTACTGCATATTCCTCTTAAACTTACTATTTCATATTCCTCTTAAATATACTACTTCATATTCCTCTTAAACAAACTACTTCATATTCCTCTTAAATATACTACTTCATATTCCTCTTAAATATATAACTTCATATTCCTCTTAAACATACTACTTCATATTCTACTTAAATATACAACTTTATATTCCTCTTAAACATAATACTTCATATTCCTCTTAAACATACTACATCATATTCCTCTTAAACATACTACTTCATATACCTCTTAAACATACAACTTCATATTCCTCTTAAACATACTACTTCATATACCTCTTAAACATACAACTTCATATTCCTCTTAAACATACTACTTCATGTTCCTCTTAAACATAATACATCATATTTCTCTTAAATATGCTACTTTATATTCCGCTTAAACATACTACTTCATATTCCTCTTAAATATACAACTTCATATTCCTCTTAAATATACTACTTCATATTCCTGTTAAACATACTACTTCATATTCCTCTTAAACATACTACTTCATATTCCTCTTAAATATACTACTTCATATTCCTGTTAAACATACTACTTCATGTTCCTCTTAAACATAACACTTCATATTTCTCTTAAATATGCTACTTCATATTCCTCTTAAACATACTACTTCATATGCCTCTTAAATATATTACTTCATATTCCTCTTAAACATACTACTTCATATTCTTCTTAAACATACTACTTCATATTTCTCTTAAATATACTACTGCATATTCCTCTTAAACATACTACTTCATATTCCTCTTAAATATACTACTGTATATTCCTCTTAAACATACTACTTCATATTCCTCTTAAACATACTATTCCATATTCCTCTTAAACATACTACTTCATATGCCTCTTAAATATATAACTTCATATTCCTCTTAAACATACTACTTCATATTCTTCTTAAACATACTACTTCATATTTCTCTTAAAAATACTACTGCATATTCCTCTTAAACATACTACTTCATATTCCTCTTAAACTTACTACTTCATATTCCTCTTAAATATACTACTTCATATTCCTCTTAAACAAACTACTTCATATTCCTCTTAAATAAACAGCTTCATATTCCTCTTAAACATACTACTTCATAATCCTCTTAAATATACTACTTCATATAAGTCTTAAATATACTTCTTCTAATTCCTCTTTAATATAGTACTTCATATTCCTCTTAAATATATTACTTCATATTTCTCTTAAATATACTACTTCATATTCCTTTTAAACATATTACTTCATATTCCTCTTAAACATACTACTTCATATTCCTCTTAAACATACTACTTCATATTCCTCTTAAACATACTACTTCATATTCTTCTTAAACATTCTACTTCATATTCCTCTTAAACATACTACTTCATATTCCTCTTAAACATACTACATCATATTCATCTTAAACATATTACTTCATATTCCTCTTAAACATACTACTTCATATTCCTCATAAACATACTACTTCGTATTCCTCTTAAACATACTACTTCATATTCCTCTTAAGCATACTACTTCATATGCCTCTTAAATATATTACTTCATATTCCTCTTAAACATACTACTTCATATTCTTCTTAAACATACTACTTCATATTTCTCTTAAATATACTACTGCATATTCCTCTTAAACATACTACTTCATATTCCTCTTAAATATACTACTTCATATTCCTCTTAAACATACTACTTCATATTCCTCTTAAACATTATACTTCATATTCCTCTTAAATATGCTACTTTATATTCCGCTTAAACATACTACTTCATATTCCTCTTCAACATACTACTTCATATTCCTCTTAAATATACTACTTCATATTCCTCTTAAATATACTACTTCATATTCCTCTTAAACAAACTACTTCATATTCCTCTTAAATATACTGCTTCATATTCCTCTTAAACATACTACTTCATAATCCTCTTAATATACTTCTTCATATTAGTCTTAAATATAATACTTCTAATTCCTCTTACATATAGTACTTCATATTCCTCTTAAATATACTACTTCATATTCCTCTTAAATATACTACTTCATATTCCTCTTAAACATATTACTTCATATTCCTCTTAAACATACTACTTCCTATTCTTTTTAAACATACTACTTCATATTCCTCTTAAATATACTACATCATATTCCTCTTAAATATACTACTGCATATTCCACTTAAACATACTACTTCATATTCCTCTTAAACATACTACTTCATATTCCTCTTAAACATACTACTTCATGTGCCTCTGAAACAAACTACTTCATATTCCTCTTGAACATACTACTTCATATTCCTCTTAAACATACTACTTCATATTCCTCTTAAACATACTTCTTCATATTCCTCTTAAACATAATACTTCATATTCCTCTTAAACATACTACTTCATATTCGTCTTAAAAATGCTACTTCATATTCCTCTTAAACAAACTACTTCATATTCCTCTGTAACATACTACTGCATATTCCTCTTAAATATACTACTGCATATTCCTCTTAAACATACTACTTCATATTCCTCTTAAACATACTACTTCATATTCCTCTTAAACATACTACTTCATATTCCTCTTAAACATACAATTTCATATTCCTCTTAACTATACTACTTCATTTTCCTCTTAAACATACTACTTCATATTCCTCTTAAATATACTACTGCATATTCCTCTTAAATATACTACTTCATATTCCTCTTAAACATACTACTTCATATTCCTCTTAAACATACTACTTCATATGCCTCTTAAATATATTACTTCATATTCCTCTTAAACATACTACTTCATATTCTTCTTAAACATACTACTTCATATTTCTCTTAAATATACTACTGCATATTCCTCTTAAACATACTACTTCATATTCCTCTTAAAAATACTACTGCATATTCCTCTTAAACATACAACTTCATATTCCTCTTAAACATACTATTCCATATTCCTCTTAAACATACTACTTCATATGCCTCTTAAATATATAACTTCATATTCCTCTTAAACATACTACTTCATATTCTTCTTAAACATAATACTTCATATTTCTCTTAAAAATACTACTGCATATTCCTCTTAAACATACTACTTCATATTCCTCTTAAACATACTACTTCATAATCCTCTTAAATATACTACTTCATATAAGTCTTAAATATACTTCTTCTAATTCCTCTTAAATATAGTACTTCATATTCCTCTTAAATATATTACTTCATATTCCTCTTAAATATACTACTTCATATTCCTCTTAAACATATTACTTCATATTCCTCTTAAACATACTACTTCATATTCCTCTTAAACATACTACTTCATATTCCTCTTAAATATACTACTTCATATTCCTCTTAAACAAACTACTTCATATTCCTCTTAAATATACTGCTTCATATTCCTCTTAAACATACTACTTCATAATCCTCTTAATATACTTCTTCATATTAGTCTTAAATATAATACTTCTAATTCCTCTTACATATAGTACTTCATATTCCTCTTAAATATACTACTTCATATTCCTCTTAAATATACTACTTCATATTCCTCTTAAACATATTACTTCATATTCCTCTTAAACATACTACTTCCTATTCTTTTTAAACATACTACTTCATATTCCTCTTAAATATACTACTGCATATTCCTCTTAAATATACTACTTCATATTCCTCTTAAACATACTACTTCATATTCCTCTTAAACATACTACTTCATATGCCTCTTAAATATATTACTTCATATTCCTCTTAAACATACTACTTCATATTCTTCTTAAACATACTACTTCATATTTCTCTTAAATATACTACTGCATATTCCTCTTAAACATACTACTTCATATTCGTCTTAAACATATTACTTCATATTCCTCTTAAACATACTACTTCATATTCCTCTTAAACATACTACTTCATATTCCTCTTAAACATACTACTTCATATTCTTCTTAAACATTCTACTTCATATTCCTCTTAAACATACTACTTCATATTCCTCTTAAACATACTACATCATATTCATCTTAAACATATTACTTCATATTCCTCTTAAACATACTACTTCATATTCCTCATAAACATACTACTTCGTATTCCTCTTAAACATACTACTTCATATTCCTCTTAAGCATACTACTTCATATGCCTCTTAAATATATTACTTCATATTCCTCTTAAACATACTACTTCATATTCCTCTTAAACATACTACTTCATATTCCTCTTAAACATACTACTTCATATTCCCCTTAAATATACTACTTCATATTCCTCTTACACACACTACTTCATATTCCTCTTAAACATACTACTTCACATTCCTCATAAACATATTACTTCATATTCCTCTTAAATATACTACTTCATATTGCTCTTAAATATACTACTGCATATTCCTCTTAAACATACTACTTCATATTCCTCTTAAACATACTACTTCAAATTCTACTTAAACATACAACTTCAATATTCCTCTAAAACATACTACTTACCATTCATCTTAAACATACTACTTCATATTCCTCTTAAGCATACTACTTCATATTCCTCTTAAATATAGTACTTCATACTCCTCTTAAATATACTACTGCATATTCCTCTTAAACTTACTATTTCATATTCCTCTTAAATATACTACTTCATATTCCTCTTAAACAAACTACTTCATATTCCTCTTAAATATACTACTTCATATTCCTCTTAAATATATAACTTCATATTCCTCTTAAACATACTACTTCATATTCCACTTAAATATACAACTTTATATTCCTCTTAAACATAATACTTCATATTCCTCTTAAACATACTACATCATATTCCTCTTAAACATACTACTTCATATACCTCTTAAACATACAACTTCATATTCCTCTTAAACATACTACTTCATATACCTCTTAAACATACAACTTCATATTCCTCTTAAACATACTACTTCATGTTCCTCTTAAACATAATACATCATATTTCTCTTAAATATGCTACTTCATATTCCGCTTAAACATACTACTTCATATTCCTCTTAAATATACAACTTCATATTCCTCTTAAATATACTACTTCATATTCCTGTTAAACATACTACTTCATATTCCTCTTAAACATACTACTTCATATTCCTCTTAAATATACTACTTCATATTCCTGTTAAACATACTACTTCATGTTCCTCTTAAACATAATACTTCATATTTCTCTTAAATATGCTACTTCATATTTCGCTTAAACATACTACTTCATATTCCTCTTAAACATACTACTTCATATGCCTCTTAAATATATTACTTCATATTCCTCTTAAACATACTACTTCATATTCTTCTTAAACATACTACTTCATATTTCTCTTAAATATACTACTGCATATTCCTCTTAAACATACTACTTCATATTCCTCTTAAATATACCACTGTATATTCCTCTTAAACATACTACTTCATATTCCTCTTAAACATACTATTCCATATTCCTCTTAAACATACTACTTCATATGCCTCTTAAATATATAACTTCATATTCCTCTTAAACATACTACTTCATATTCTTCTTAAACATACTACTTCATATTTCTCTTAAAAATACTACTGCATATTCCTCTTAAACATACTACTTCATATTCCTCTTAAACTTACTACTTCATATTCCTCTTAAATATACTACTTCATATGCCTCTTAAACAAACTACTTCATATTCCTCTTAAATAAACTGCTTCATATTCCTCTTAAACATACTACTTCATAATCCTCTTAAATATACTACTTCATATAAGTCTTAAATATACTTCTTCTAATTCCTCTTAAATATAGTACTTCATATTCCTCTTAAATATATTACTTCATATTTCTCTTAAATATACTACTTCATATTCCTCTTAAACATATTACTTCATATTCCTCTTAAACATACTACTTCATATTCCTCTTAAACATACTACTTCATATTCCTCTTAAACATACTACTTCATATTCTTCTTAAACATTCTACTTCATATTCCTCTTAAACATACTACTTCATATTCCTCTTAAACATACTACATCATATTCATCTTAAACATATTACTTCATATTCTTCTTAAACATACTACTTCATATTCCTCATAAACATACTACTTCGTATTCCTCTTAAACATACTACTTCATATTCCTCTTAAGCATACTACTTCATATGCCTCTTAAATATATTACTTCATATTCCTCTTAAACATACTACTTCATATTCTTCTTAAACATACTACTTCATATTTCTCTTAAATATACTACTGCATATTCCTCTTAAACATACTACTTCATATTCCTCTTAAATATACTACTTCATATTCCTCTTAAACATACTACTTCATATTCCTCTTAAACATTATACTTCATATTCCTCTTAAATATGCTACTTTATATTCCGCTTAAACATACTACTTCATATTCCTCTTCAACATACTACTTCATATTCCTCTTAAATATACTACTTCATATTCCTCTTAAATATACTACTTCATATTCCTCTTAAACAAACTACTTCATATTCCTCTTAAATATACTGCTTCATATTCCTCTTAAACATACTACTTCATAATCCTCTCAATATACTTCTTCATATTAGTCTTAAATATAATACTTCTAATTCCTCTTACATATAGTACTTCATATTCCTCTTAAATATACTACTTCATATTCCTCTTAAATATACTACTTCATATTCCTCTTAAACATATTACTTCATATTCCTCTTAAACATACTACTTCCTATTCTTTTTAAACATACTACTTCATATTCCTCTTAAATATACTACATCATATTCCTCTTAAATATACTACTTCATGTGCCTCTGAAACAAACTACTTCATATTCCTCTTGAACATACTACTTCATATTCCTCTTAAACATACTACTTCATATTCCTCTTAAACATACTACTTCATATTCCTCTTAAACATAATACTTCATATTCCTCTTAAACATACTACTTCATATTCGTCTTAAAAATGCTACTTCATATTCCTCTTAAACAAACTACTTCATATTCCTCTGTAACATACTACTGCATATTCCTCTTAAATATACTACTGCATATTCCTCTTAAACATACTACTTCATATTCCTCTTAAACATACTACTTCATATTCCTCTTAAACATAATACTTCATATTCCTCTTAAATATGCTACTTCATATTCCGCTTAAACATACTACTTCATATTCCTCTTAAACCTACTACTTCATATTCCTCTTAAATATACTACTTCATATTCCTGTTAAATATACTACTTCATATTCCTCTTAAACATACTACTTCATATTCCTCTTAAACATACTACTTCATACTCCTTTTAAACATACAATACTACTTCATATTCCTCTTAAACATACAATTTCATATTCCTCTTAACTATACTACTTCATTTTCCTCTTAAACATACTACTTCATATTCCTCTTAAATATACTACTGCATATTCCTCTTAAATATACTACTTCATATTCCTCTTAAACATACTACTTCATATTCCTCTTAAACATACTACTTCATATGCCTCTTAAATATATTACTTCATATTCCTCTTAAACATAATACTTCATATTCTTCTTAAACATACTACTTCATATTTCTCTTAAATATACTACTGCATATTCCTCTTAAACATACTACTTCATATTCCTCTTAAAAATACTACTGCATATTCCTCTTAAACATACAACTTCATATTCCTCTTAAACATACTATTCCATATTCCTCTTAAACATACTACTTCATATGCCTCTTAAATATATAACTTCATATTCCTCTTAAACATACTACTTCATATTCTTCTTAAACATACTACTTCATATTTCTCTTAAAAATACTACTGCATATTCCTCTTAAACATACTACTTCATATTCCTCTTAAACTTACTACTTCATATTCCTCTTAAATATACTACTTCATATTCCTCTTTAACAAACTACTTCATATTCCTCTTAAATATACTGCTTCATATTCCTCTTAAACATACTACTTCATAATCCTCTTAAATATACTACTTCATATAAGTCTTAAATATACTTCTTCTAATTCCTCTTAAATATAGTACTTCATATTCCTCTTAAATATATTACTTCATATTCCTCTTAAATATACTACTTCATATTCCTCTTAAACATATTACTTCATATTCCTCTTAAACATACTACTTCATATTCCTCTTAAATATACTACTTCATATTCCTCTTAAATATACTACTTCATATTCCTCTTAAACAAACTACTTCATATTCCTCTTAAATATACTGCTTCATATTCCTCTTAAACATACTACTTCATAATCCTCTCAATATACTTCTTCATATTAGTCTTAAATATAATACTTCTAATTCCTCTTACATATAGTACTTCATATTCCTCTTAAATATACTACTTCATATTCCTCTTAAATATACTACTTCATATTCCTCTTAAACATATTACTTCATATTCCTCTTAAACATACTACTTCCTATTCTTTTTAAACATACTACTTCATATTCCTCTTAAATATACTACATCATATTCCTCTTAAATATACTACTTCATGTGCCTCTGAAACAAACTACTTCATATTCCTCTTGAACATACTACTTCATATTCCTCTTAAACATACTACTTCATATTCCTCTTAAACATACTACTTCATATTCCTCTTAAACATAATACTTCATATTCCTCTTAAACATACTACTTCATATTCGTCTTAAAAATGCTACTTCATATTCCTCTTAAACAAACTACTTCATATTCCTCTGTAACATACTACTGCATATTCCTCTTAAATATACTACTGCATATTCCTCTTAAACATACTACTTCATATTCCTCTTAAACATACTACTTCATATTCCTCTTAAACATAATACTTCATATTCCTCTTAAATATGCTACTTCATATTCCGCTTAAACATACTACTTCATATTCCTCTTAAACCTACTACTTCATATTCCTCTTAAATATACTACTTCATATTCCTGTTAAATATACTACTTCATATTCCTCTTAAACATACTAGTTCATATTCCTCTTAAACATACTACTTCATACTCCTTTTAAACATACAATACTACTTCATATTCCTCTTAAACATACAATTTCATATTCCTCTTAACTATACTACTTCATTTTCCTCTTAAACATACTACTTCATATTCCTCTTAAATATACTACTGCATATTCCTCTTAAATATACTACTTCATATTCCTCTTAAACATACTACTTCATATTCCTCTTAAACATACTACTTCATATGCCTCTTAAATATATTACTTCATATTCCTCTTAAACATAATACTTCATATTCTTCTTAAACATACTACTTCATATTTCTCTTAAATATACTACTGCATATTCCTCTTAAACATACTACTTCATATTCCTCTTAAAAATACTACTGCATATTCCTCTTAAACATACAACTTCATATTCCTCTTAAACATACTATTCCATATTCCTCTTAAACATACTACTTCATATGCCTCTTAAATATATAACTTCATATTCCTCTTAAACATACTACTTCATATTCTTCTTAAACATACTACTTCATATTTCTCTTAAAAATACTACTGCATATTCCTCTTAAACATACTACTTCATATTCCTCTTAAACTTACTACTTCATATTCCTCTTAAATATACTACTTCATATTCCTCTTTAACAAACTACTTCATATTCCTCTTAAATATACTGCTTCATATTCCTCTTAAACATACTACTTCATAATCCTCTTAAATATACTACTTCATATAAGTCTTAAATATACTTCTTCTAATTCCTCTTAAATATAGTACTTCATATTCCTCTTAAATATATTACTTCATATTCCTCTTAAATATACTACTTCATATTCCTCTTAAACATATTACTTCATATTCCTCTTAAACATACTACTTCATATTCCTCTTAAACATACTACTTCATATTCCTCTTAAACATACTACTTCATATTCTTCTTAAACATTCTACTTCATATTCCTCTTAAACATACTACTTCATATTCCTCTTAAACATACTACATCATATTCATCTTAAACATATTACTTCATATTCCTCTTAAACATACTACTTCATATTCCTCATAAACATACTACTTCGTATTCCTCTTAAACATACTACTTCATATTCCTCTTAAGCATACTACTTCATATGCCTCTTAAATATATTACTTCATATTCCTCTTAAACATACTACTTCATATTCCTCGTAAACATACTACTTCATATTCCTCTTAAACATACTACTTCATATTCCCCTTAAATATACAACTTCATATTCCTCTTACACACACTACTTCATATTCCTCTTAAACATACTACTTCACATTCCTCATAAACATATTACTTCATATTCCTCTTAAATATACTACTTCATATTGCTCTTAAATATACTACTGCATATTCCTCTTAAACATACTACTTCATATTCCTCTTAAACATACTACTTCATATTCTACTTAAACATACAACTTCATATTCCTCTAAAACATACTACTTCCCATTCATCTTAAACATACTACTTCATATTCCTCTTAAGCATACTACTTCATATTCCTCTTAAATATAGTACTTCATATTCCTCTTAAATATACTACTGCATATTCCTCTTAAACTTACTATTTCATATTCCTCTTAAATATACTACTTCATATTCCTCTTAAACAAACTACTTCATATTCCTCTTAAATATACTACTTCATATTCCTCTTAAACATACTACTTCATATTCCTCTTAAACATACTACTTCATATTCCTCTTAAATATACTACTTCATATTCCTCTTAAACAAACTACTTCATATTCCTCTTAAATATACTGCTTCATATTCCTCTTAAACATACTACTTCATAATCCTCTCAATATACTTCTTCATATTAGTCTTAAATATAATACTTCTAATTCCTCTTACATATAGTACTTCATATTCCTCTTAAATATACTACTTCATATTCCTCTTAAATATACTACTTCATATTCCTCTTAAACATATTACTTCATATTCCTCTTAAACATACTACTTCCTATTCTTTTTAAACATACTACTTCATATTCCTCTTAAATATACTACATCATATTCCTCTTAAATATACTACTTCATGTGCCTCTGAAACAAACTACTTCATATTCCTCTTGAACATACTACTTCATATTCCTCTTAAACATACTACTTCATATTCCTCTTAAACATACTACTTCATATTCCTCTTAAACATAATACTTCATATTCCTCTTAAACATACTACTTCATATTCGTCTTAAAAATGCTACTTCATATTCCTCTTAAACAAACTACTTCATATTCCTCTGTAACATACTACTGCATATTCCTCTTAAATATACTACTGCATATTCCTCTTAAACATACTACTTCATATTCCTCTTAAACATACTACTTCATATTCCTCTTAAACATAATACTTCATATTCCTCTTAAATATGCTACTTCATATTCCGCTTAAACATACTACTTCATATTCCTCTTAAACCTACTACTTCATATTCCTCTTAAATATACTACTTCATATTCCTGTTAAATATACTACTTCATATTCCTCTTAAACATACTACTTCATATTCCTCTTAAACATACTACTTCATACTCCTTTTAAACATACAATACTACTTCATATTCCTCTTAAACATACAATTTCATATTCCTCTTAACTATACTACTTCATTTTCCTCTTAAACATACTACTTCATATTCCTCTTAAATATACTACTGCATATTCCTCTTAAATATACTACTTCATATTCCTCTTAAACATACTACTTCATATTCCTCTTAAACATACTACTTCATATGCCTCTTAAATATATTACTTCATATTCCTCTTAAACATAATACTTCATATTCTTCTTAAACATACTACTTCATATTTCTCTTAAATATACTACTGCATATTCCTCTTAAACATACTACTTCATATTCCTCTTAAAAATACTACTGCATATTCCTCTTAAACATACAACTTCATATTCCTCTTAAACATACTATTCCATATTCCTCTTAAACATACTACTTCATATGCCTCTTAAATATATAACTTCATATTCCTCTTAAACATACTACTTCATATTCTTCTTAAACATACTACTTCATATTTCTCTTAAAAA
Organism: Atherix ibis; assembly: GCA_958298945.1. Lineage (NCBI taxonomy): Eukaryota > Metazoa > Arthropoda > Insecta > Diptera > Athericidae > Atherix > Atherix ibis. The sequence continues at coordinate 351,945 of CATQJD010000064.1, read as the reverse complement.
TACTACTGCATATTCCTCTTAAACATACTACTTCATATTCCTCTTAAACTTACTACTTCATATTCCTCTTAAATATACTACTTCATATTCCTCTTTAACAAACTACTTCATATTCCTCTTAAATATACTGCTTCATATTCCTCTTAAACATACTACTTCATAATCCTCTTAAATATACTACTTCATATAAGTCTTAAATATACTTCTTCTAATTCCTCTTAAATATAGTACTTCATATTCCTCTTAAATATATTACTTCATATTCCTCTTAAATATACTACTTCATATTCCTCTTAAACATATTACTTCATATTCCTCTTAAACATACTACTTCATATTCCTCTTAAACATACTACTTCATATTCCTCTTAAACATACTACTTCATATTCTTCTTAAACATTCTACTTCATATTCCTCTTAAACATACTACTTCATATTCCTCTTAAACATACTACATCATATTCATCTTAAACATATTACTTCATATTCCTCTTAAACATACTACTTCATATTCCTCATAAGCATACTACTTCGTATTCCTCTTAAACATACTACTTCATATTCCTCTTAAGCATACTACTTCATATGCCTCTTAAATATATTTCTTCATATTCCTCTTAAACATACTACTTCATATTCCTCGTAAACATACTACTTCATATTCCTCTTAAACATACTACTTCATATTCCCCTTAAATATACAACTTCATATTCCTCTTACACACACTACTTCATATTCCTCTTAAACATACTACTTCACATTCCTCATAAACATATTACTTCATATTCCTCTTAAATATACTACTTCATATTGCTCTTAAATATACTACTGCATATTCCTCTTAAACATACTACTTCATATTCCTCTTAAACATACTACTTCATATTCTACTTAAACATACAACTTCATATTCCTCTAAAACATACTACTTCCCATTCATCTTAAACATACTACTTCATATTCCTCTTAAGCATACTACTTCATATTCCTCTTAAATATAGTACTTCATATTCCTCTTAAATATACTACTGCATATTCCTCTTAAACTTACTATTTCATATTCCTCTTAAATATACTACTTCATATTCCTCTTAAACAAACTACTTCATATTCCTCTTAAATATACTACTTCATATTCCTCTTAAATATATAACTTCATATTCCTCTTAAACATACTACTTCATATTCCACTTAAATATACAACTTTATATTCCTCTTAAACATAATACTTCATATTCCTCTTAAACATACTACATCATATTCCTCTTAAACATACTACTTCATATACCTCTTAAACATACAACTTCATATTCCTCTTAAACATACTACTTCATATACCTCTTAAACATAAAACTTCATATTCCTCTTAAACATGCTACTTCATGTTCCTCTTAAACATAATACATCATATTTCTCTTAAATATGCTACTTCATATTCCGCTTAAATATACTACTTCATATTCCTCTTAAATATACAACTTCATATTCCTCTTAAATATACTACTTCATATTCCTGTTAAACATACTACTTCATATTCCTCTTAAACATACTACTTCATATTCCTCTTAAATATACTACTTCATATTCCTGTTAAACATACTACTTCATGTTCCTCTTAAACATAATACTTCATATTTCTCTTAAATATGCTACTTCATATTTCGCTTAAACATACTGCTTCATATTCCTCTTAAACATACTACTTCATATGCCTCTTAAATATATTACTTCATATTCCTCTTAAACATACTACTTCATATTCTTCTTAAACATACTACTTCATATTTCTCTTAAATATACTACTGCATATTCCTCTTAAACATACTACTTCATATTCCTCTTAAATATACTACTGTATATTCCTCTTAAACATACTACTTCATATTCCTCTTAAACATACTATTCCATATTCCTCTTAAACATACTACTTCATATGCCTCTTAAATATATAACTTCATATTCCTCTTAAACATACTACTTCATATTCTTCTTAAACATACTACTTCATATTTCTCTTAAAAATACTACTGCATATTCCTCTTAAACATACTACTTCATATTCCTCTTAAACTTACTACTTCATATTCCTCTTAAATATACTACTTCATATTCCTCTTAAACAAACTACTTCATATTCCTCTTAAATAAACTGCTTCATATTCCTCTTAAACATACTACTTCATAATCCTCTTAAATATACTACTTCATATAAGTCTTAAATATACTTCTTCTAATTCCTCTTAAATATAGTACTTCATATTCCTCTTAAATATATTACTTCATATTTCTCTTAAATATACTACTTCATATTCCTCTTAAACATATTACTTCATATTCCTCTTAAACATACTACTTCATATTCCTCTTAAACATACTACTTCATATTCCTCTTAAACATACTACTTCATATTCTTCTTAAACATTCTACTTCATATTCCTCTTAAACATACTACTTCATATTCCTCTTAAACATACTACATCATAATCATCTTAAACATATTACTTCATATTCCTCTTAAACATACTACTTCATATTCCTCATAAACATACTACTTCGTATTCCTCTTAAACATACTACTTCATATTCCTCTTAAGCATACTACTTCATATGCCTCTTAAATATATTACTTCATATTCCTCTTAAACATACTACTTCATATTCCTCTTAAACATACTACTTCATATTCCTCTTAAACATACTACTTCATATTCCCCTTAAATATACTACTTCATATTCCTCTTACACACACTACTTCATATTCCTCTTAAACAAACTACTTCATATTCCTCTTAAATAAACTGCTTCATATTCCTCTTAAACATACTACTTCATAATCCTCTTAAATATACTACTTCATATAAGTCTTAAATATACTTCTTCTAATTCCTCTTAAATATAGTACTTCATATTCCTCTTAAATATATTACTTCATATTTCTCTTAAATATACTACTTCATATTCCTCTTAAACATATTACTTCATATTCCTCTTAAACATACTACTTCATATTCCTCTTAAACATACTACTTCATATTCCTCTTAAACATACTACTTCATATTCTTCTTAAACATTCTACTTCATATTCCTCTTAAACATACTACTTCATATTCCTCTTAAACATACTACATCATAATCATCTTAAACATATTACTTCATATTCCTCTTAAACATACTACTTCATATTCCTCATAAACATACTACTTCGTATTCCTCTTAAACATACTACTTCATATTCCTCTTAAGCATACTACTTCATATGCCTCTTAAATATATTACTTCATATTCCTCTTAAACATACTACTTCATATTCCTCTTAAACATACTACTTCACATTCCTCATAAACATATTACTTCATATTCCTCTTAAATATACTACTTCATATTGCTCTTAAATATACTACTGCATATTCCTCTTAAACATACTACTTCATATTCCTCTTAAACATACTACTTCATATTCTACTTAAACATACAACTTCATATTCCTCTAAAACATACTACTTCCCATTCATCTTAAACATACTACTTCATATTCCTCTTAAGCATACTATTTCATATTCCTCTTAAATATAGTACTTCATATTCCTCTTAAATATACTACTGCATATTCCTCTTAAACTTACTATTTCATATTCCTCTTAAATATACTACTTCATATTCCTCTTAAACAAACTACTTCATATTCCTCTTAAATATACTACTTCATATTCCTCTTAAACATATTACTTCATATTCCTCTTAAACATACTACTTCATATTCCACTTAAATATACAACTTTATATTCCTCTTAAACATAATACTTCATATTCCTCTTAAACATACTACATCATATTCCTCTTAAACATACTAATTCATATACCTCTTAAACATACAACTTCATATTCCTCTTAAACATACTACTTCATATACCTCTTAAACATACAACTTCATATTCCTCTTAAACATACTACTTCATGTTCCTCTTAAACATAATACATCATATTTCTCTTAAATATGCTACATCATAATCCGCTTAAACATACTACTTCATATTCCTCTTAAATATACAACTTCATATTCCTCTTAAATATACTACTTCATATTCCTGTTAAACATACTACTTCATATTCCTCTTAAACATACTACTTCATATTCCTCTTAAATATACTACTTCATATTCCTGTTAAACATACTACTTCATGTTTCTCTTAAACATAATACTTCATATTTCTCTTAAATATGCTACTTCATATTTCGCTTAAACATACTACTTCATATTCCTCTTAAACATACTACTTCATATGCCTCTTAAATATATTACTTCATATTCCTCTTAAACATACTACTTCATATTCTTCTTAAACATACTACTTCATATTTCTCTTAAATATACTACTTCATATTCATCTTAAACATACTACTTCATATTCCTCTTAAATATACTACTGTATATTCCTCTTAAACATACTACTTCATATTCCTCTTAAACATACTATTCCATATTCCTCTTAAACATACTACTTCATATGCCTCTTAAATATATAACTTCATATTCCTCTTAAACATACTACTTCATATTCCTCTTAAACATACTACTTCATATTCCTCCTAAACTTACTACTTCATATTCCTCTTAAATATACTACTTCATATTCCTCTTAAACAAACTACTTCATATTCCTCTTAAATATACTGCTTCATATTCCTCTTAAACATACTACATCATAATCCTCTTAAATATACTACTTCATCTAAGTCTTAAATATACTGCTTCTAATTCCTCTTAAATATAGTACTTCATATTCCTCTTAAATATACTACTTCATATTTTCTCTTAAATATATTACTTCATATTCCTCTTAAGCATACTACTTCATATTCCTCTTAAACATACTACTTCATATTCCTCTTAAACATACTACTTCATATTCCCCTTAAATATACTATTTCATATTCCTCTTAAACACACTACTTCATATTCCTCTTAAACATACTACTTCACATTCCTCATAAACATATTACTTCATATTCCTCTTAAATATACTACTTCATATTGCTCTTAAATATACTACTTCATATTCCTCTTAAACATACTACTTCATATTCCTCTTAAAAATAATACTTCATATTCCTCTTAAATATGCTACTTCATATTCCGCTTAAACATACTACTTCATATTCCTCTTAAACATACTACTTCATATTCCTCTTAAATATACTACTTCATATTCCTGTTAAATATACTACTTCATATTCCTCTTAAACATACTACTTCATATTCCTCTTAAACATTCTACTTCATACTCCTTTTAAACATACAATACTACTTCATATTTCTCTTAAACATACAATTTCATATTCCTCTTAACTATACTACTTCATTTTCATCTTAAACATACTACTTCATATTCCTCTTAAATATACTACTGCATATTCCTCTTAAATATACTACTTCATATTCCTCTTAAACATGCTACTTCATGTTCCTCTTAAACTTAATACATCATATTTCTCTTAAATATGCTACTTCATATTCCTCTTAAATATACTACTTCATATTCCTCTTAAACAAACTACTTCATATTCCTCTTAAATATACTACTTCATATTCCTCTTAAACATATTACTTCATATTCCTCTTAAACATACTACTTCATATTCCACTTAAATATACAACTTTATATTCCTCTTAAACATAATACTTCATATTCCTCTTAAACATACTACATCATATTCCTCTTAAACATACTAATTCATATACCTCTTAAACATACAACTTCATATTCCTCTTAAACATACTACTTCATATACCTCTTAAACATACAACTTCATATTCCTCTTAAACATACTACTTCATGTTCCTCTTAAACATAATACATCATATTTCTCTTAAATATGCTACTTCATATTCCGCTTAAACATACTACTTCATATTCCTCTTAAATATACAACTTCATATTCCTCTTAAATATACTACTTCATATTCCTGTTAAACATACTACTTCATATTCCTCTTAAACATACTACTTCATATTCCTCTTAAATATACTACTTCATATTCCTGTTAAACATACTACTTCATGTTCCTCTTAAACATAATACTTCATATTTCTCTTAAATATGCTACTTCATATTTCGCTTAAACATACTACTTCATATTCCTCTTAAACATACTACTTCATATGCCTCTTAAATATATAACTTCATATTCCTCTTAAACATACTACTTCATATTCTTCTTAAACATACTACTTCATATTTCTCTTAAATATACTACTGCATATTCCTCTTAAACATACTACTTCATATTCCTCTTAAATATACTACTGTATATTCCTCTTAAACATACTACTTCATATTCCTCTTAAACATACTATTCCATATTCCTCTTAAACATACTACTTCATATGCCTCTTAAATATATAACTTCATATTCCTCTTAAACATACTACTTCATATTCCTCTTAAACATACTACTTCATATTCCTCTTAAACTTACTACTTCATATTCCTCTTAAATATACTACTTCATATTCCTCTTAAACAAACTACTTCATATTCCTCTTAAATATACTGCTTCATATTCCTCTTAAACATACTACATCATAATCCTCTTAAATATACTACTTCATATAAGTCTTAAATATACTGCTTCTAATTCCTCTTAAATATAGTACTTCATATTCCTCTTAAATATACTACTTCATATATTCTCTTAAATATATTACTTCATATTCCTCTTAAACATACTACTTCATATTCCTCTTAAACATACTACTTCATATTCCTCTTAAACATACTACTTCATATTCCCCTTAAATATACTATTTCATATTCCTCTTAAACACACTACTTCATATTCCTCTTAAACATACTACTTCACATTCCTCATAAACATATTACTTCATATACCTCTTAAATATACTACTTCATATTGCTCTTAAATATACTACTTCATATTCCTCTTAAACATACTACTTCATATTTCTCTTAAACATAATACTTCATATTCCTCTTAAATATGCTACTTCATATTCCGCTTAAACATACTACTTCATATTCCTCTTAAACATACTACTTCATATTCCTCTTAAATATACTACTTCATATTCCTGTTAAATATACTACTTCATATTCCTCTTAAACATACTACTTCATATTCCTCTTAAACATACTACTTCATACTCCTTTTAAACATACAATACTACTTCATATTTCTCTTAAACATACAATTTCATATTCCTCTTAACTATACTACTTCATTTTCATCTTAAACATACTACTTCATATTCCTCTTAAATATACTACTGCATATTCCTCTTAAATATACTACTACATATTCCTCTTAAACATGCTACTTCATATTCCTCTTAAACATACTACTTCATATGCCTCTTAAATATACTACTTCATATTGTTCTTAAACATACTACTTCATATTTCTCTTAAAAATACTACTGCATATTCCTCTTAAACATACTACTTCATATTCCTCTTAAACTTACTACTTCATATTCCTCTTAAATATACTACTTCATATTCCTCTTAAACAAACTACTTCATATTACTCTTAAATATACTGCTTCATATTCCTCCTAAACATACTACTTCATAATCCTCTTAAATATATAACTTCATATTCCTCTTAAACATACTACTTCATATTCTTCTTAAACATACTATTTCATATTTCTCTTAAACAAACTACTTCATATTCCTCTTAAATATACTGCTTCATATTCCTCTTAAACATACTACATCATAATCCTCTTAAATATACTACTTCATATAAGTCTTAAATATACTGCTTCTAATTCCTCTTAAATATAGTACTTCATATTCCTCTTAAATATACTACTTCATATATTCTCTTAAATATATTACTTCATATTCCTCTTAAACATACTACTTCATATTCCTCTTAAACATACTACTTCATATTCCTCTTAAACATACTACTTCATATTCCCCTTAAATATACTATTTCATATTCCTCTTAAACACACTACTTCATATTCCTCTTAAACATACTACTTCACATTCCTCATAAACATATTACTTCATATTCCTCTTAAATATACTACTTCATATTGCTCTTAAATATACTACTTCATATTCCTCTTAAACATACTACTTCATATTCCTCTTAAACATAATACTTCATATTCCTCTTAAATATGCTACTTCATATTCCGCTTAAACATACTACTTCATATTCCTCTTAAACATACTACTTCATATTCCTCTTAAATATACTACTTCATATTCCTGTTAAATATACTACTTCATATTCCTCTTAAACATACTACTTCATATTCCTCTTAAACATACTACTTCATACTCCTTTTAAACATACAATACTACTTCATATTTCTCTTAAACATACAATTTCATATTCCTCTTAACTATACTACTTCATTTTCATCTTAAACATACTACTTCATATTCCTCTTAAATATACTACTGCATATTCCTCTTAAATATACTACTTCATATTCCTCTTAAACATGCTACTTCATGTTCCTCTTAAACTTAATACATCATATTTCTCTTAAATATGCTACTTCATATTCCTCTTAAATATACTACTTCATATTCCTCTTAAACAAACTACTTCATATTCCTCTTAAATATACTACTTCATATTCCTCTTAAACATATTACTTCATATTCCTCTTAAACATACTACTTCATATTCCACTTAAATATACAACTTTATATTCCTCTTAAACATAATACTTCATATTCCTCTTAAACATACTACATCATATTCCTCTTAAACATACTAATTCATATACCTCTTAAACATACAACTTCATATTCCTCTTAAACATACTACTTCATATACCTTTTAAACATACAACTTCATATTCCTCTTAAACATACTACTTCATGTTCCTCTTAAACATAATACATCATATTTCTCTTAAATATGCTACTTCATATTCCGCTTAAACATACTACTTCATATTCCTCTTAAATATACAACTTCATATTCCTCTTAAATATACTACTTCATATTCCTGTTAAACATACTACTTCATATTCCTCTTAAACATACTACTTCATATTCCTCTTAAATATACTACTTCATATTCCTGTTAAACATACTACTTCATGTTCCTCTTAAACATAATACTTCATATTTCTCTTAAATATGCTACTTCATATTTCGCTTAAACATACTACTTCATATTCCTCTTAAACATACTCTTTCATATGCCTCTTAAATATATAACTTCATATTCCTCTTAAACATACTACTTCATATTCTTCTTAAACATACTACTTCATATTTCTCTTAAATATACTACTGCATATTCCTCTTAAACATACTACTTCATATTCCTCTTAAATATACTACTGTATATTCCTCTTAAACATACTACTTCATATTCCTCTTAAACATACTATTCCATATTCCTCTTAAACATACTACTTCATATGCCTCTTAAATATATAACTTCATATTCCTCTTAAACATACTACTTCATATTCCTCTTAAACATACTACTTCATATTCCTCTTAAACTTACTACTTCATATTCCTCTTAAATATACTACTTCATATTCCTCTTAAACAAACTACTTCATATTCCTCTTAAATATAATGCTTCATATTCCTCTTAAACATACTACATCATAATCCTCTTAAATATACTACTTCATATAAGTCTTAAATATACTGCTTCTAATTCCTCTTAAATATAGTACTTCATATTCCTCTTAAATATACTACTTCATATATTCTCTTAAATATATTACTTCATATTCCTCTTAAACATACTACTTCATATTCCTCTTAAACATACTACTTCATATTCCTCTTAAACATACTACTTCATATTCCCCTTAAATATACTATTTCATATTCCTCTTAAACTCACTACTTCATATTCCTCTTAAACATACTACTTCACATTCCTCATAAACATATTACTTCATATTCCTCTTAAATATACTACTTCATATTGCTCTTAAATATACTACTTCATATTCCTCTTAAACATACTACTTCATATTCCTCTTAAACATAATACTTCATATTCCTCTTAAATATGCTACTTCATATTCCGCTTAAACATACTACTTCATATTCCTCTTAAACATACTACTTCATATTCCTCTTAAATATACTACTTCATATTCCTGTTAAATATACTACTTCATATTCCTCTTAAACATACTACTTCATATTCCTCTTAAACATACTACTTCATACTCCTTTTAAACATACAATACTACTTCATATTTCTCTTAAACATACAATTTCATATTCCTCTTAACTATACTACTTCATTTTCATCTTAAACATACTACTTCATATTCCTCTTAAATATACTACTGCATATTCCTCTTAAATATACTACTTCATATTCCTCTTAAACATGCTACTTCATATTCCTCTTAAACATACTACTTCATATGCCTCTTAAATATACTACTTCATATTCTTCTTAAACATACTACTTCATATTTCTCTTAAAAATAATACAGCATATTCCTCTTAAACATACTACTTCATATTCCTCTTAAACTTACTACTTCATATTCCTCTTAAATATACTACTTCATATTCCTCTTAAACAAACTACTTCATATTACTCTTAAATATACTGCTTCATATTCCTCTTAAACATACTACTTCATAATCCTCTTAAATATACTACTTCATATAAGTCTTAAATATACTACTTCTAATTCCTCTTAAATATGGTACTTCATATTCCTCTTAAATATACTATTTCATATTCCTCTTAAATATACTACTTCATATTCCTCTTAAACATATTACTTCATATTCCTCTTAAACATAATACTTCATATTCCTCTTAAACATACTACTTCATATTCCTCTTAAACATACTACTTCATATTCCTCTTAAACATTCTACTTCATATTCCTCTTAAACATACTACTTCATATTCCTCTTAAACATACTACATCATATTCATTTTAAACATATTACTTCATATTCCTCTTAAATATACTACTTCATATTCCTCTTACACACACTATTTCATATTCCTCTTAAACATACTACTTCACATTCCTCATAAACATATTACTTCATATTCCTCTTAAATATACTACTTCATATTGCTCTTAAATATACTACTGCATATTCCTCTTAAACATACTACTTCATATTCCTCTTAAACATACTACTTCATATTCTACTTAAACATATAACTTCATATTCCTCTTAAACATACTACTTCCCATTCATCTTAAACATACTACTTCATATTCCTCTTAAGCATACTACTTCATATTCCTCTTAAACTTTCTACTTGATATTCCTCTTAAATATACTACTTCATATTCCTCTTAAACAAACTACTTCATATTCCTCTTAAATATACTGCTTCATATTCATCTTAAACATACTACTTCATAATCCTCTTAAATATACTACTTCATATAAGTCTTAAATATACTACTTCTAATTCCTCTTAAATATAGTACTTCATATTCCTCTTAAATATACTACTTCATATTTTCTCTTAAATATATTACTTCATATTCCTCTTAAACATACTACTTCATATTCCTCTTAAACATACTACTTCATATTCCTCTTAAACATACTACTTCATATTCCCCTTAAATATACTACTTCATATTCCTCTTAAACACACTACTTCATATTCCTCTTAAACATACTACTTCACATTCCTCATAAACATATTACTTCATATTCCTCTTAAACATACAACTTCATATTCCTCTTAAACATACTACTTCCCATTCATCTTAAACATACTACTTCATATTCCTCTTAAGCATACTACTTCATATTTCTCTTAAATATAGTACTTCATATTCCTCTTAAATATACTACTGCATATTCCTCTTAAACTTACTACTTCATATTCCTCTTAAATATACTACTTCATATTCCTCTTAAACAAACTACTTCATATTCCTCTTAAACATACTACTTCATATTCCTCTTAAACATTATACTTCATATTCCTCTTAAACATACTACTTCATATTCTTCTTAAACATACTACTTCATATTTCTCTTAAATATACTACTGCTTATTCCTCTTAAGCATAATACTTCATATTCCTCTTAAACATACCACTTCATATTCCTCTTAAATATACTACTTTATATTCCTCTTAAACAAACTACTTCATATTCCTCTTAAATATACTACTTCATATTCCTCTTAAACATACTACTTCATATTCCTCTTAAGCATAATACTTCATATTCCTCTTAAATATGCTACTTCATATTCCTCTTAAATATACTACTTCATATTCCTCTTAAATATACTACTTCATATTCCTCTTTAATATACTAGTTCATATTCCTCTTAAATATACTACTTCATATTCCTCTTAAATATACTACTTCATATTCCTCTTAAACATACTACTTCATATTCTTCTTAAAAATACTACTTCATATTCCTCTTAAACATACTACTTCGTATTCCTCTTAAAAATACTACTTCATATTCCACTTAAACATATAATACTACTTCATATTCCTCTTAAACATACTACTTCATATTCCTCTTAAACATACTACTTCATATTCCTCTTAAATATACTACTGCATATTCCTCTTTAACATACTACTTCATGTTCCTCTTAAACTTACTACTTCATATTCCTCTTAAATATACTACTTCATATTCCTCTTAAACAAACTACTTCACATTCCTCTTAAATATACTGCTTCATATTCCCCTTAAACATACTGCTTCATAATCCTCTTAAATATACTACTTCATATAAGTCTTAAATATACTACTTCTAATTCCTCTTAAATATAGTACTTCATATTCCTCTTAAATATAGTACTTCATATTTTCTCTTAAACATATTACTTCATATTCCTCTTAAACATACGACTTCATATTCCTCTTAAGCATACTACTTCATATTCCTCTTAAACATACTACTTCATATTCTTCTTAAACATACTACTTCATATTTCTCTTAAAAATACTACTGCATATTCCTCTTAAACATACTACTTCATATTCCTCTTAAACTTACTACTTCATATTCCTCTTAAATATACTGCTTCATATTCCTCTTAAACATACTACTTCATAATCCTCTTAAATATACTACTTCATATAAGTCTTAAATATACTACTTCTAATTCTTCTTAAATATGGCACTTCATATTCCTCTTAAATATACTATTTCATATTCCTCTTAAATATACTACTTCATATTCCTCTTAAACATATTACTTCATATTCCTCTTAAACATACTACTTCATATTCCTCTTAAACATACTACTTCATATTCCTCTTAAACATACTACTTCATATTCCTCTTAAACATTCTACTTCATATTCCTCTTAAACATACTACTTCATATTCCTCTTAAACATACTACATCATATTCATGTTAAACATATTACTTCATATTCCTCTTAAATATACTACTTCATATTCCTCTTACACACACTATTTCACATTCCTCTTAAACATACTACTTCACATTCCTCATAAACATATTACTTCATATTCCTCTTAAATATACTACTTCATATTGCTCTTAAATATACTACTGCATATTCCTCTTAAACATACTACTTCATATTTCTCTTAAAAATACTACTGCATATTCCTCTTAAACATACTACTTCATATTCCTCTTAAACTTACTACTTCATATTCCTCTTAAATATACTGCTTCATATTCCTCTTAAACATACGACTTCATATTCCTCTTAAACATACTACTTCATATTCCTCTTAAACATACTACTTCATATTCTTCTTAAGCATACTACTTCATATTTCTCTTAAAAATACTACTGCATATTCCTCTTAAACATACTACTTCATATTCCTCTTAAACTTACTACTTCATATTCCTCTTAAATATACTGCTTCATATTCCTCTTAAACATACTACTGCATATTCCTCTTAAACATACTACTTCATATTCCTCTTAAACTTACTACTTCATATTCCTCTTAAACTTACTACTTCATATTCCTCTTAAATATACTACTTCATATTCCTCTTAAACAAACTACTTCATATTACTCTTAAATATACTGCTTCATATTCCTCTTAAACATACTACTTCATAATCCTCTTAAATATACTACTTCATATAAGTCTTAAATATACTACTTCTAATTCCTCTTAAATATGGTACTTCATATTCCTCTTAAATATACTATTTCATATTCCTCTTAAATATACTACTTCATATTCCTCTTAAACATATTACTTCATATTCCTCTTAAACATAATACTTCATATTCCTCTTAAACATACTACTTCATATTCCTCTTAAACATACTACTTCATATTCCTCTTAAACATTCTACTTCATATTCCTCTTAAACATACTACTTCATATTCCTCTTAAACATACTACATCATATTCATTTTTAACATATTACTTCATATTCCTCTTAAATATACTACTTCATATTCCTCTTACACACACTATTTCATATTCCTCTTAAACATACTACTTCACATTCCTCATAAACATATTACTTCATATTCCTCTTAAATATACTACTTCATATTGCTCTTAAATATACTACTGCATATTCCTCTTAAACATACTACTTCATATTCCTCTTAAACATACTACTTCATATTCTACTTAAACATATAACTTCATATTTCTCTTAAACATACTACTTCCCATTCATCTTAAACATACTACTTCATATTCCTCTTAAGCATACTACTTCATATTCCTCTTAAACTTTCTACTTGATATTTCTCTTAAATATACTACTTCATATTCCTCTTAAACAAACTACTTCATATTCCTCTTAAATATACTGCTTCATATTCATCTTAAACATACTACTTCATAATCCTCTTAAATATACTACTTCATATAAGTCTTAAATATACTACTTCTAATTCCTCTTAAATATAGTACTTCATATTCCTCTTAAATATACTACTTCATATTTTCTCTTAAATATATTACTTCATATTCCTCTTAAACATACTACTTCATATTCCTCTTAAACATACTACTTCATATTCCTCTTAAACATACTACTTCATATTCCCCTTAAATATACTACTTCATATTCCTCTTAAACACACTACTTCATATTCCTCTTAAACATACTACTTCACATTCCTCATAAACATATTACTTCATATTCCTCTTAAACATACAACTTCATATTCCTCTTAAACATACTACTTCCCATTCATCTTAAACATACTACTTCATATTCCTCTTAAGCATACTACTTCATATTTCTCTTAAATATAGTACTTCATATTCCTCTTAAATATACTACTGCATATTCCTCTTAAACTTACTACTTCATATTCCTCTTAAATATACTACTTCATATTCCTCTTAAACAAACTACTTCATATTCCTCTTAAACATACTACTTCATATTCCTCTTAAACATTATACTTCATATTCCTCTTAAACATACTACTTCATATTCTTCTTAAACATACTACTTCATATTTCTCTTAAATATACTACTGCTTATTCCTCTTAAGCATAATACTTCATATTCCTCTTAAACATACCACTTCATATTCCTCTTAAATATACTACTTTATATTCCTCTTAAACAAACTACTTCATATTCCTCTTAAATATACTACTTCATATTCCTCTTAAACATACTACTTCATATTCCTCTTAAGCATAATTCTTCATATTCCTCTTAAATATGCTACTTCATATTCCTCTTAAATATACTACTTCATATTCCTCTTAAATATACTACTTCATATTCCTCTTTAATATACTAGTTCATATTCCTCTTAAATATACTACTTCATATTCCTCTTAAATATACTACTTCATATTCCTCTTAAACATACTACTTCATATTCTTCTTAAATATACTACTTCATATTCCTCTTAAACATACTACTTCGTATTCCTCTTAAAAATACTACTTCATATTCCACTTAAACATATAATACTACTTCATATTCCTCTTAAACATACTACTTCATATTCCTCTTAAACATACTACTTCATATTCCTCTTAAATATACTACTGCATATTCCTCTTTAACATACTACTTCATGTTCCTCTTAAACTTACTACTTCATATTCCTCTTAAATATACTACTTCATATTCCTCTTAAACAAACTACTTCACATTCCTCTTAAATATACTGCTTCATATTCCCCTTAAACATACTGCTTCATAATCCTCTTAAATATACTACTTCATATAAGTCTTAAATATACTACTTCTAATTCCTCTTAAATATAGTACTTCATATTCCTCTTAAATATACTACTTCATATTTTCTCTTAAACATATTACTTCATATTCCTCTTAAACATACGACTTCATATTCCTCTTAAACATACTACTTCATATTCCTCTTAAACATACTACTTCATATTCTTCTTAAACATACTACTTCATATTTCTCTTAAAAATACTACTGCATATTCCTCTTAAACATACTACTTCATATTCCTCTTAAACTTACTACTTCATATTCCTCTTAAATATACTGCTTCATATTCCTCTTAAACATACTACTTCATAATCCTCTTAAATATACTACTTCATATAAGTCTTAAATATACTACTTCTAATTCCTCTTAAATATGGTACTTCATATTCCTCTTAAATATACTATTTCATATTCCTCTTAAATATACTACTTCATATTCCTCTTAAACATATTACTTCATATTCCTCTTAAACATACTACTTCATATTCCTCTTAAACATACTACTTCATATTCCTCTTAAACATACTACTTCATATTCCTCTTAAACATTCTACTTCATATTCCTCTTAAACATACTACTTCATATTCCTCTTAAACATACTACATCATATTCATGTTAAACATATTACTTCATATTCCTCTTAAATATACTACTTCATATTCCTCTTACACACACTATTTCACATTCCTCTTAAACATACTACTTCACATTCCTTATAAACATATTACTTCATATTTCTCTTAAATATACTACTTCATATTGCTCTTAAATATACTACTGCATATTCCTCTTAAACATACTACTTCATATTCCTCTTAAACATACTACTTCATATTCTACTTAAACATACAACTTCATATTCCTCTTAAACATACTACTTCCCATTCATCTTAAACATACTACTTCATATTCCTCTTAAGCATACTACTTTATATTCCTCTTAAATATAGTACTTCATATTCCTCTTAAATATACTACTGCATATTCCTCTTAAACTTACTACTTCATATTCCTCTTAAATATACTACTTCATATTCCTCTTAAACAAACTACTTCATATTCCTCTTAAATATACTACTTCATATTCCTCTTAAACATATTACTTCATATTCCTCTTAAACATACTACTTCATATTCCACTTAAATATACAACTTTATATTCCTCTTAAACTTAATACTTCATATTCTTCTTAAACATACTACATCATATTCCTCTTAAACATACTACTTCATATACCTCTTAAACATACAACTTCATATTCCTCTTAAACATACTACTTCATATTCCTCTTAAATATACTACTTCATATTCCTGTTGAACATACTACTTCATGTTCCTCTTAAACATAATACATCATATTTCTCTTAAATATGCTACTTCATATTCCGCTTAAACATACTACTTCATATTCCTCTTAAACATACTACTTCATATTCCTCTTAAATATACTACTTCATATTCCTGTTAAACATACTACTTCATATTCCTCTTAAACACACTACTTCATATTCCTCTTAAATATACTACTTCATATTCCTGTTAAACATACTACTTCATGTTCCTCTTAAACATAATACTTCATATTTCTCTTCAATATGCTACTTCATATTCCGCTTAAACATACTACTTCATATTCCTCTTAAACATACTACTTCATATTCCTCTAAAATATACTACTTCATATTCCGCTTAAACATACAACTTCATATTCCTCTTAAACATACTACTTCATATTCGTCTTAAATATACTACTTCATATTCCTGTTAAACATACTACTTCATATTCCTCTTAAACATAATACTTCATATTTCTCTTAAATATGCTACTTCATATTGCGCTTAAACATACTACTTCATATTTCTCTTAAATATACTACTGCATATTTCTCTTAAACATACTACATCATATTCATGTTAAACATATTACTTCATATTCCTCTTAAATATACTACTTCATATTCCTCTTACACACACTATTTCATATTCCTCTTAAACATACTACTTCACATTCCTCATAAACATATTACTTCATATTCCTCTTAAATATACTACTTCATATTGCTCTTAAATATACTACTGCATATTCCTCTTAAACATACTACTTCATATTCCTCTTAAACATACTACTTCATATTCTACTTAAACATACAACTTCATATTCCTCTTAAACATACTACTTCCCATTTATCTTAAACATTCTACTTCATATTCCTCTTAAGCATACTACTTTATATTCCTCTTAAATATAGTACTTCATATTCCTCTTAAATATACTACTTCATATTCCTCTTAAACAAACTACTTCATATTCCTCTTAAATATACTACTTCATATTCCTCTTAAACATATTACTTCATATTCCTCTTAAACATACTACTTCATATTCCACTTAAATATACAACTTTATATTCCTCTTAAACTTAATACTTCATATTCCTCTTAAACATACTACATCATATTCCTCTTAAACATACTACTTCATATACCTCTTAAACATACAACTTCATATTCCTCTTAAACATACTACTTCATATTCCTCTTAAATATACTACTTCATATTCCTGTTGAACATACTACTTCATGTTCCTCTTAAACATAATACATCATATTTTTCTTAAATATGCTACTTCATATTCCGCTTAAACATACTACTTCATATTCCTCTTAAACATACTACTTCATATTCCTCTTAAATATACTACTTCATATTCCTGTTAAACATACTACTTCATATTCCTCTTAAACATACTACTTCATATTCCTCTTAAATATACTACTTCATATTCCTGTTAAACATACTAATTCATGTTCCTCTTAAACATAATACTTCATATTTCTCTTAAATATGCTACTTCATATTCCGCTTAAACATACTACTTCATATTCCTCTTAAACATACTACTTCATATTCCTCTAAAATATACTACTTCATATTCCGCTTAAACATACAACTTCATATTCCTCTTAAACATAATACTTCATATTTCTCTTAAATATGCTACTTCATATTTCGCTTAAACATACTACTTCATATTTCTCTTAAATATACTACTGCATATTCCTCTTAAACATACTACTTCATATTCCTCTTTAATATACTACTGCATATTCCTCTTAAACATAATACTGCATATTCCTCTTAAACATACTACTTCATATTCCTCTTAAACATACTACTTCATATTCTACTTAAACATACAACTTCATATTCCTCTTAAACATACTACTTCCCATTCATCTTAAACATACTACTTCATATTCCTCTTAAGCATACTACTTCATATTCCTCTTAAATATAGTACTTCATATTCCTCTTAAATATACTACTGCATATTCCTCTTAAATATACTACTGCATATTCCTCTTAAACTTACTACTTCATATTCCTCTTAAATATACTACTTCATATTCCTCTTAAGCAAACTACTTCATATTCCGCTTAAACATACTACTTCATATTCCTCTTAAACATACTACTTCATATTCCTCTAAAATATACTACTTCATATTCCGCTTAAACATACAACTTCATATTCCTCTTAAACATAATACTTCATATTTCTCTTAAATATGCTACTTCATATTTCGCTTAAACATACTACTTCATATTTCTCTTAAATATACTACTGCATATTCCTCTTAAACATACTACTTCATATTCCTCTTTAATATACTACTGCATATTCCTCTTAAACATAATACTGCATATTCCTCTTAAACATACTACTTCATATTCCTCTTAAACATACTACTTCATATTCTACTTAAACATACAACTTCATATTCCTCTTAAACATACTACTTCCCATTCATCTTAAACATACTACTTCATATTCCTCTTAAGCATACTACTTCATATTCCTCTTAAATATAGTACTTCATATTCCTCTTAAATATACTACTGCATATTCCTCTTAAACTTACTACTTCATATTCCTCTTAAATATACTACTTCATATTCCTCTTAAGCAAACTACTTCATATTCCTCTTAAATATACTACTTCATATTCCTCTTAAACATATTACTTCATATTCCTCTTAAACATACTACTTCATATTCCACTTAAATATACAACTTTATATTCCTCTTAAACATAATACTTCATATTCCTCTTAAACATACTACATCATATTCCTCTTAAACATACTACTTCATATACCTCTTAAACATACAACTTCATATTCCTCTTAAACATACTACTTCATATTCCTCTTAAATATACTACTTCATATTCCTGTTGAACATACTACTTCATGTTCCTCTTAAACATAATACTTCATATTTCTCTTAAATATGCTACTTCATATTCCGCTTAAACATACTACTTCATATTCCTCTTAAACATACTACTTCATATTCCTTTTAAATATACTACTTCATATTCCTGTTAAACATACTACTTCAAATTCCTCTTAAACATACTACTTCATATTCCTCTAAAATATACTACTTCATATTCCGCTTAAACATACAACTTCATATTCCTCTTAAACATACTACTTCATATTCGTCTTAAATATACTACTTCATATTCCTGTTAAACATACTACTTCATATTCCTCTTAAACATAATACTTCATATTTCTCTTAAATATGCTACTTCATATTTCGCTTAAACATACTACTTCATATTTCTCTTAAATATACTACTACATATTCCTCTTAAACATACTACTTCATATTCCTCTTAAATATACTACTGCACATTCCTCTTAAACATAATACTTCATATTTCTCTTAAACATACTATTCCATATTCCTCTTAAACATACTACTTCATATGCCTCTTAAATATATAACTTCATATTCCTCTTAAACATACTACTTCATATTCGTCTTAAACATACAACTTCATATTTCTCTTAAAAATACTACTTCATATTCCTCTTAAATATAATACTTCATATTCCTCTTAAACATACTACTTCATATTCCTCTTAAACATACTACTTCACTATCCTCTTAAACACACTACTTCATATTCCTCTTAAATATAGTACTTCATATTCCTCTTAAATATACTACTTCATATTTTCTCTTAAATATATTACTTCATATTCCTCTTAAACATACTACTTCATATTCCTCTTAAACATACTACTTCATATTCCTCTTAAACATACTACTTCATATTCCCCTTAAATATACTACTTCATATTCCTCTTAAACACACTACTTCATATTCCTCTTAAACATACTACTTCACATTCCTCATAAACATATTACTTCATATTCCTCTTAAATATACTACTTCATATTGCTCTTAAATATACTACTGCATATTCCTCTTAAACATACTACTTCATATTCCTCTTAAACATACTACTTCATATTCTACTTAAACATACAACTTCATATTCCTCTTAAACATACTACTTCCCATTCATCTTAAACATACTACTTTATATTCCTCTTAAGCATACTACTTAATATTTCTCTTAAATATAGTACTTCATATTCCTCTTAAATATACTACTGCATATTCCTCTTAAACTTACTACTTCATATTCCTCTTAAATATACTACTTCATATTCCTCTTCAACAAACTACTTCATATTCCTCTTAAATATACTACTTCATATTCCTCTTAAACACACTACTTCATATTCCTCTTAAACATAAAACTTCATATTCCTCTTAAACATACTACTTCATATTCTTCTTAAACATACTACTTCATATTTCTCTTAAATATACTACTGCTTATTCCTCTTAAGCATAAAACTTCATATTCCTCTTAAACATACTACTTCATATTCCTCTTAAATATACTACTTTATATTCCTCTTAAACAAACTACTTCATATTCCTCTTAAATATACTACTTCATATTCCTCTTAAACATACTACTTCATATTCCTCTTAAACATAATACTTCATATTCCTCTTAAATATGTTACTTCATATTCCTCTTAAATATACTACTTCATATTCCTCTTAAATATACTACTTCATATTCCTCTTAAATATACTAGTTCATATTCCTCTTAAATATACTACTTCATATTCCTCTTAAATATACTACTTCATATTCCTCTTAAATATACTACTTCATATTCCTCTTAAACATACTACTTCATATTCTTCTTAAATATACTACTTCATATTCCTCTTAAACATACTACTTCGTATTCCTCTTAAAAATACTACTTCATATTCCACTTAAACATATGATACTACTTCATATTCCTCTTAAACATACTACTTCATATTCCTCTTAAACATACTACTTCATATTCCTCTTAAATATACTACTGCATATTCCTCTTAAACATACTACTTCATGTTCCTCTTAAACTTACTACTTCTTATTCCTCTTAAATATACTGCTTCATATTCCCCTTAAACATACTGCTTCATAATCCTCTTAAATATACTACTTCATATAAGTCTTAAATATACTACTTCTAATTCCTCTTAAATATAGTACTTCATATTCCTCTTAAATATACTACTTCATATTTCCTCTTAAACATATTACTTCATATTCCTCTTAAACATACTACTTCATATTCCTCTTAAACATACTACTTCATATTCCTCTTAAACATACTACTTCATATTCCCCTTAAATATACTACTTCATATTCCTCTTAAACACACTACTTCATATTCCTCTTAAACATACTACTTCATATTCCTCTTAAATATAATACTTCATATTCCTCTTAAACATACTACTTCATATTCTTCTTAAACATACTACTTCATATTTCTCTTAAATATACTACTGCATATTCCTCTTAAACATAAAACTTCATATTCCTCTTAAACATACTACTTCATATTCCTCCTAAATATACTACTTCATATTCCTCTTAAACAAACTACTTCATATTCCTCTTAAATATACTACTTCATATTCCTCTTAAACATACTACTTCATATTCCTCTTAAACATAATACTTCATATTCCTCTTAAATATGCTACTTCATATTCCTCTTAAATGTGCTACTTCATATTCCTCTTAAATATACTACTTCATATTCCTCTTAAATATACTAGTTCATATTCCTCTTAAATATACTACTTCATATTCCTCTTAAATATACTACTTCATATTCCTCTTAAATATACTACTTCAAATTTTCTCTTAAACATACTACTTCATATTCTTCTTAAATATACTACTTCATATTCCTCTTAAACATACTACTTCGTATTCCTCTTAAAAATACTACTTCATATTCCACTTAAACATATGATACTACTTCATATTCCTCTTAAACATACTACTTCATATTCCTCTTAAACATACTACTTCATATTCCTCTTAAATATACTACTTCATATTCCTCTTAAACATACTACTTCATATTGCTCTTAAACATACTACTTCACATTCCTCATAAACATATTACTTCATATTCCTCTTAAATATACTACTTCATATTGCTCTTAAATATACTACTGCATATTCCTCTTAAACATACTACTTCATATTCCTCTTAAACATACTACTTCATATTCTACTTAAACATACAACTTCATATTCCTCTTAAACATACTACTTCCCATTCATCTTAAACATACTACTTTATATTCCTCTTAAGCATACTACTTAATATTTCTCTTAAATATAGTACTTCATATTCCTCTTAAATATACTACTGCATATTCCTCTTAAACTTACTACTTCATATTCCTCTTAAATATACTACTTCATATTCCTCTTCAACAAACTACTTCATATTCCTCTTAAATATACTACTTCATATTCCTCTTAAACATACTACTTCATATTCCTCTTAAACATAAAACTTCATATTCCTCTTAAACATACTACTTCATATTCTTCTTAAACATACTACTTCATATTTCTCTTAAATATACTACTGCTTATTCCTCTTAAGCATAAAACTTCATATTCCTCTTAAACATACTACTTCATATTCCTCTTAAATATACTACTTTATATTCCTCTTAAACAAACTACTTCATATTCCTCTTAAATATACTACTTCATATTCCTCTTAAACATACTACTTCATATTCCTCTTAAACATAATACTTCATATTCCTCTTAAATATGTTACTTCATATTCCTCTTAAATATACTACTTCATATTCCTCTTAAATATACTACTTCATATTCCTCTTAAATATACTAGTTCATATTCCTCTTAAATATACTACTTCATATTCCTCTTAAATATACTACTTCATATTCCTCTTAAATATACTACTTCATATTCCTCTTAAACATACTACTTCATATTCTTCTTAAATATACTACTTCATATTCCTTTTAAACATACTACTTCGTATTCCTCTTAAAAATACTACTTCATATTCCACTTAAACATATGATACTACTATATATTCCTCTTAAACATACTACTTCATATTCCTCTTAAACATACTACTTCATATTCCTCTTAAATATACTACTGCATATTCCTCTTAAACATACTACTTCATGTTCCTCTTAAACTTACTACTTCTTATTCCTCTTAAATATACTGCTTCATATTCCCCTTAAACATACTGCTTCATAATCCTCTTAAATATACTACTTCATATAAGTCTTAAATATACTACTTCTAATTCCTCTTAAATATAGTACTTCATATTCCTCTTAAATATACTACTTCATATTTCCTCTTAAACATATTACTTCATATTCCTCTTAAACATACTACTTCATATTCCTCTTAAACATACTACTTCATATTCCTCTTAAACATACTACTTCATATTCCCCTTAAATATACTACTTCATATTCCTCTTAAACACACTACTTCATATTCCTCTTAAACATACTACTTCATATTCCTCTTAAATATAATACTTCATATTCCTCTTAAACATACTACTTCATATTCTTCTTAAACATACTACTTCATATTTCTCTTAAATATACTACTGCATATTCCTCTTAAACATAATACTTCATATTCCTCTTAAACATACTACTTCATATTCCTCCTAAATATACTACTTCATATTCCTCTTAAACAAACTACTTCATATTCCTCTTAAATATACTACTTCATATTCCTCTTAAAAATACTACTTCATATTCCTCTTAAACATAATACTTCATATTCCTCTTAAATATGCTACTTCATATTCCTCTTAAATGTGCTACTTCATATTCCTCTTAAATATACTACTTCATATTCCTCTTAAATATACTAGTTCATATTCCTCTTAAATATACTACTTCATATTCCTCTTAAATATACTACTTCATATTCCTCTTAAATATACTACTTCAAATTTTCTCTTAAACATACTACTTCATATTCTTCTTAAATATACTACTTCATATTCCTCTTAAACATACTACTTCGTATTCCTCTTAAAAATACTACTTCATATTCCACTTAAACATATGATACTACTTCATATTCCTCTTAAACATACTACTTCATATTCCTCTTAAACATACTACTTCATATTCCTCTTAAATATACTACTTCATATTCCTCTTAAATATACTACTTCATATTCCTCCTAAATATACTACTCTTCATATTCCTCTTAAATATACTACTTCATATTCCTCTTAAATATACTACTTCATATTCCTCTTAAATATACTACTTCATATTCCTCTTATACATTCAACTTCATATTCCTCTTAAACATATTACTTCATATTCCTCTTAAACATACTACTTCGTAATCCTCTTAAACATACTACTTCATATTCCTCTTAAATATACTACTTCATATTCATCTTAAATATACTACTTCATATTCCTCTTAAATATACTACTTCATATTCCCCTTAAATATACTACTTCATATTCCTCTTAAATATACTACTTCATATTCCTCTTAAATATATTACTTCATATTCCTCTTAAACATACTATTTCATAATGGTCTTAAACATACTACTTCATATTCCTCTTAAATATACTACTTCATATTCCTCCTAAATATACTACTTCATATTCCTCTTAAACAAACTACTACTTTGTATTGCTCTTAAACATACTACTTCATATTCCACTTAAACATACTACTTCATATTCCTCTTAAACATACTACTTCATATTCCTCTTAAACATACTACTTCTTATTCCTCTTAAATATACTACTTCATATTCCTCTTAAATATACTACTTCATATTCCTCTTAAATATACTACTCTTCATATTCCTCTTAAATATACTACTTCATATTCCTTTTAAATATACTACTTCATATTCCTCTTAAATATTCTACTTCATATTTCTCTTAAACATACTACTTCATATTCCTCTTAAACATACTACTTCATATTCCTCTTAAACATACTACTTCATATGCCTCTTAAACATACTACTTCATATTCCTCTTAAACATACTACTTCATATTCCTCTTAAACATACTACTTCATATTCCTCTTGAACATACTACTTCATATTCCTCTTAAACATTCTACTTCATATTCCTCTTAAACGTACTACTTCATATTTCTCTTAAACATACTACTTCATATTCATCTTAAACATTTTACTTCTTATTCTTCTCAAACATACAACTTCATATTCCTCTTAAACATACTACTTCATATTCCTCTTAAACATACTACTTCATATTCCTCTTAAATATACTACTTCATATTCCTCTTAAATATACTACTTCATATTCCTCTTAAATATACTACATCATTTTCCTCTTAAATATACTACTTCATATTCCTCTTCAATATACTACTTCATATTCCTCTTAAATATACCACATCATATTCCTCTTAAACATACTACTTCATATTCATCTTAAACATACTACTTCATATTCCTCTTAAATATACTGCTTCATATTCCTCTTAAACATACTACTTCATATTCCTCTTAAACATACTACTTCATATTCCTCTTAAACATACTACTTCATATTCCTCTTAAATATACTACTTCATAATCCTCTTAAACATACTACTTCATATTCCTCTTAAACATACTACTTCATATTCCTCTTAAACATACTACTTCATATTCCTCTTAAACATACACTACTTCATGTTCCTCTTAAATATACTACTTCATATTCATCTTAAACATACTACTTCATAATCCTTTTAAACATACTACTTCATATTCCTCTTAAACATACTACTTAATATTCCTCTTAAACATAATACTTCATATTCCTCTTAAACATACTACTTCATATTCATCTTAAACATACTACTTCATATTCCTCTTAAATATACTACTTCAGATTCATCTTAAACATACTACTTCATATTCTTCTTAAATATACTACTGCATATTCCTCTAAAATGTACTACTTCATATTCCTCTTAAATATACTACTTCATATTCCTCTTAAACATACTACTTCATATTCCTCTTAAACATACTACTTCATATTCCTCTTAAACATAATACTTCATGTTCCTCTTAAACATACTCCTTCATATTCCTCTTAAATATACTACTTCATATTCCTCTTAAACATACTACTTTATATTCCTCTTAAACATACTACTTCATATTTCTCTTAAACATACTGCTTCATGTTCCTCTTAAGCATACTCCTTCATATTCCTATTAAACATACTACTTCATATTCCTCTTAAACATAATACTTCATATTCCTCTTAAACATACTACTTCATATTCATCTTAAACATACTACTTCATATTCCTCTTAAATATACTACTTCAGATTCATCTTAAACATACTTCTTCATATTCTTCTTAAATATACTACTTCATGTTCCTCTTAAATATACTACATCATATTCCTCTTAAATATACTACTGCATATTCCACTTAAACATACTACTTCATATTCCTCTTAAATATAATACTTCATATTCCTCTTAAACATACTACTTTATATTCCTCTTAAATATACTACATCATATTCCTCTTAAATATACTACTGCATATTCCTCTTAAACATACTACTTCATATTCCTCTTAAATATACTACTGCATATTCCTCTTAAACATACTACTTCATATTCCTCTTAAACATACTATTCCATATTCCTCTTAAACATACTACTTCATATGCCTCTTAAATATATAACTTCATATTCCTTTTAAGCATACTACTTCATATTCTTCTTAAACATACTACTTCATATTTCTCTTAAAAATACTACTGCATATTCCTCTTAAACATACTACTTCATATTCCTCTTAAACTTACTACTTCACATTCCTCTTAAATATACTACTTCATATTCATCTTAAACAAACTACTTCATATTCCTCTTAAATGTACTGCTTCATATTCCTCTTAAACATACTACTTCATAATCCTCTTACATATACTACTTCATATAAGTCTTAAATATAATACTTCTAATTCCTCTCAAATATAGAACTTCATATTCCTCTTAAATATACTACTTCATATTTTCTCTTAAATATATTACTTCATATTTCTCTTAAGCATACTACTTCATATTCCTCTTAAACATACTACTTCATATTCCTCTTAAACATACTACTTCATATTCCCCTTAAATATACTACTTCATATTCCTCTTAAACACACTACTTCATATTCCTCTTAAACATACTACTTCACATTCCTCATAAACATATTACTTCATATTCCTCTTAAATATACTACTTCATATTGCTCTTAAATATACTACTGCATATTCCTCTTAAACATACTACTTCATATTCCTCTTAAACATACTACTTCATATTCTACTTAAACATACAACTTCATATTCCTCTTAAACATACTACGTCATATTCCTCTTAAATATAGTACTTCATATTCCTCTTAAATATACTACTGCATATTCCTCTTAAACTTCCTACTTCATATTCCTCTTACACATACTACTTCATATTCCTCTCAAACATAATACTTCATATTCCTCTTAAACATACTACTTCATATTCAAATTAAATATACTACTTTATATTCCTCTTAAATATACTACTTCATATTCCTCTTAAATATAGTACTGCATATAACTCTTAAACACGCTACTTCATATTCCTCTTAAACATACTACTTCATATTCCTCTTAAACATACTACTTCACATTCCTCTTAAACATAATACTTCATATTCTTCTTAAACATACTCCTTCATATTCATCTTAAACATACTACTTCATATTCCTCTTAAATATACTACTTCAGATTCATCTTAAACATACTACTTCATATTCCTTTTAAATATACTACTGCATATTCCTCTTAAATGTACTACTTCATATTCCTCTTAAATATACTACTTCATATTCCTCTTAAATATACTACTTTATATTCCTCTTAAACATACAACTTCATATTCCTCTTAAACATAATACTTCATGTTCCTCTTAAACATACTCCTTCATATTCCTCTTAAATATACTACTTCATATTCCTCTTAAACATAATACTTCATATTCCT
Organism: Atherix ibis; assembly: GCA_958298945.1. Taxonomy (NCBI): domain Eukaryota; kingdom Metazoa; phylum Arthropoda; class Insecta; order Diptera; family Athericidae; genus Atherix; species Atherix ibis. The sequence goes on along the minus strand of CATQJD010000064.1, from coordinate 322,430 downwards.
CTTAAACATAATACTTCATGTTCCTCTTAAACATACTCCTTCATATTCCTATTAAACATACTACTTCATATTCCTCTTAAACATAATACTTCATATTCCTCTTAAACATACTACTTCATATTCATCTTAAACATACTACTTCATATTCCTCTTAAATATACTACTTCAGATTCATCTTAAACATACTACTTCATATTCTTCTTAAATATACTACTTCATGTTCCTCTTAAATATACTACATCATATTCCTCTTAAATATACTACTGCATATTCCACTTAAACATACTACTTCATATTCCTCTTAAATATAATACTTCATATTCCTTTTAAACATACTACTTTATATTCCTCTTAAATATACCACATCATATTCCTCTTAAATATACTACTGCATATTCCTCTTAAACATACTATTTCATATTCCTCTTAAATATACTACTGCATATTCCTCTTAAACATACTACTTCATATTCCTCTTAAACATACTATTCCATATTCCTCTTAAACATACTACTTCATATGCCTCTTAAATATATAACTTCATATTCCTTTTAAGCATACTACTTCATATTCTTCTTAAACATACTACTTCATATTTCTCTTAAAAATACTACTGCATATTCCTCTTAAACATACTACTTCATATTCCTCTTAAACTTACTACTTCACATTCCTCTTAAATATACTACTTCATATTCCTCTTAAACAAACTACTTCATATTCCTCTTAAATATACTGCTTCATATTCCTTTTAAACATACTACTTCATAATCCTCTTACATATACTACTTCATATAAGTCTTAAATATACTACTTCTAATTCCTCTCAACAATAGAACTTCATATTCCTCTTAAATATACTACTTCATATTTTCTCTTAAATATATTACTTCATATTCCTCTTAAACATACTACTTCATATTCCTCTTAAACATACTACTTCATATTCCTCTTAAACATACTACTTCATATTCCCCTTAAATATACTACTTCATATTCCTCTTAAACACACTACTTCATATTCCTCTTAAACATACTACTTCACATTCCTCATAAACATATTACTTCATATTCCTCTTAAATATACTACTTCATATTCCTCTTAAACATACTACTTCATATTCCTCTTAAATATACAACTTCATATTCCTCTTAAACATACTACTTCATAATCTACTTAAACATACAACTTCATATTCCTCTTAAACATACTACTTCATATTCCTCTTAAATATAGTACTTCATATTCCTCTTAAATATACTACTGCATATTCCTCTTAAACTTACTACTTCATATTCCTCTTAAATATACTACTTCATATTCCTCTTAAACAAACTACTTCATATTCCTCTTAAACATACTACTTCATATTCCTCTCAAACATAATACTTCATATTCCTCTTAAACATACTACTTCATATTCTTCTTAAACATACTACTTCATATTCCTCTTAAACATACTACTTCATATTCCTCTTAAACATACTACTTCATATTTCTCTTAAACATACTACTTAATATTCCTCTTAAACATACTACTTCATATTTCTCTTACATATACTACTTCATATTCCTCTTAAACCTACTACTTCATATTCCTCTTAAACATACTATTTCATATTCCTCTTAAACAAATTACTTCATATTCCTCTTAAATATACTACCTCATATTCCTCCCAAACATACTACTTCATATTCCTCTTAAACATACTACTTCATATTTCTCTTAAATATACTACTTCATATTCCTCTTAAACATATTACTTCATATTCCTCTTAAACATACTACTTCATATTCAAATTAAATATACTACTTTATATTCCTCTTAAATATACTACTTCATATTCCTCTTAAATATAGTACTGCATATTCCTCTTAAACACGCTACTTCATATTCCTGTTAAACATACTACTTCATATTCCTCTTAAACATACTACTTCACATTACTCTTAAACATAATACTTCATATTCTTCTTAAACATACTCCTTCATATTCATCTTAAACATACTACTTCATATTCCTCTTAAATATGCTACTTCAGATTCATCTTAAACATACTACTTCATATTCCTCTTAAATATACAACTGCATATTCCTCTTAAATGTACTACTTCATATTCCTCTTAAATATACTACTTCATATTCCTCTTAAACATACTACTTTATATTCCTCTTAAACATACAACTTCATATTCCTCTTAAACATAATACTTCATGTTCCTCTTAAACATACTCCTTCATATTCCTCTTAAATATACTACTTCATATTCCTCTTAAATATACTACTTCATATTCCTCTTAAACATAATACTTCATATTCCTCTTAAACATAATACTTCATGTTCCTCTTAAACATACTCCTTCATATTCCTATTAAACATACTACTTCATATTCCTCTTAAACATAATACTTCATATTCCTCTTAAACATACTACTTCATATTCATCTTAAACATACTACTTCATATTCCTCTTAAATATACTAATTCAGATTCATCTTAAACATACTACTTCATATTCTTCTTAAATATACTACTTCATGTTCCTCTTAAATATACTACATCATATTCCTCTTAAATATACTACTGCATATTCCACTTAAACATACTACTTCATATTCCTCTTAAATATAATACTTTATATTCCTCTTAAACATACTACTTTATATTCCTCTTAAATATACTACATCATATTCCTCTTAAATATACTACTGCATATTCCTCTTAAACATACTATTTCATATTCCTCTTAAATATACTACTGCATATTCCTCTTAAACATACTACTTCATATTCCTCTTAAACATACTATTCCATATTCCTCTTAAACATACTACTTCATATGCCTCTTAAATATATAACTTTATATTCCTTTTAAGCATACTACTTCATATTCTTCTTAAACATACTACTTCATATTTCTCTTAAAAATACTACTGCATATTCCTCTTAAACATACAACTTCATATTCCTCTTAAACTTACTACTTCACATTCCTCTTAAATATACTACTTCATACGTGTATTCCTCTTAAACAAACTACTTCATATTCCTCTTAAATATACTGCTTCATATTCCTCTTAAACATACTACTTCATAATCCTCTTACATATACTACTTCATATAAGTCTTAAATATACTACTTCTAATTCCTCTCAAATATAGAACTTCATATTCCTCTTAAATATACTACTTCATATTTTCTCTTAAATATATTACTTCATATTCCTCTTAAACATACTACTTCATATTCCTCTTAAACATACTACTTCATATTCCTCTTAAACATACTACTTCATATTCCCCTTAAATATACTACTTCATATTCCTCTTAAACACACTACTTCATATTCCTCTTAAACATACTACTTCACATTCCTCATAAACATATTACTTCATATTCCTCTTAAATATACTACTTCATATTCCTCTTAAACATACTACTTCATATTCCTCTTAAATATACAACTTCATATTCCTCTTAAACATACTACTTCATAATCTACTTAAACATACAACTTCATATTCCTCTTAAACATACTACTTCATATTCCTCTTAAATATAGTACTTCATATTCCTCTTAAATATACTACTGCATATTCCTCTTAAACCTACTACTTCATATTCCTCTTAAATATACTACTTCATATTCCTCTCAAACATAATACTTCATATTCCTCTTAAACATACTACTTCATATACTTCTTAAACATACTACTTCATATTCCTCTTAAACATACTACTTAATATTCCTCTTAAACATACTACTTCATATTTCTCTTACATATACTACTTCATATTCCTCTGAAACATACTACTTCATATTCCTCTTAAACATACTATTTCATATTCCTCTTAAACAAATTACTTCATATTCCTCTTAAATATACTACCTCATATTCCTCCTAAACATACTACTTCATATTCCTCTTAAACATACTACTTCATATTTCTCTTAAATATACTACTTCATATTCCTCTTAAACATATTACTTCATATTCCTCTTAAACATACTACTTCATATTCAAATTAAATATACTACTTTATATTCCTCTTAAATATACTACTTCATACTCCTCTTAAATATAGTACTGCATATTCCTCTTAAACACGCTACTTCATATTCCTGTTAAACATACTACTTCATATTCCTCTTAAACATACTACTTCACATTACTCTTAAACATAATACTTCATATTCTTCTTAAACATACTCCTTCATATTCATCTTAAACATACTACTTCATATTCCTCTTAAATATACTACTTCAGATTCATCTTAAACATACTACTTCATATTCCTCTTAAATATACAACTGCATATTCCTCTTAAATGTACTACTTCATATTCCTCTTAAATATACTACTTCATATTCCTCTTAAACATACTACTTTATATTCCTCTTAAACATACAACTTCATATTCCTCTTAAACATAATACTTCATGTTCCTCTTAAACATACTCCTTCATATTCCTCTTAAATATACTACTTCATATTCCTTTTAAACATACTACTTTATATTCCTCTTAAACATACTACTTCATATTCCCCTTAAACATACTACTTCATGTTCCTCTTAAACATACTCCTTCATATTCCTATTAAACATACTACTTCATATTCCACTTAAACATAATACTTCATATTCCTCTTAAACATACTACTTCATATTAATCTTAAACATACTACTTCATATTCCTCTTAAATATACTACTTCAGATTCATCTTAAACATACTACTTCATATTCTTCTTAAACATACTACTTCATGTTCCTCTTAAATATACTACATCATATTCCTCTTAAATATACTACTGCATATTCCATTTAAACATACTACTTCATATTCCTCTTAAATATAATATTTCATATTCCTCTTAAACATACTACTTCATATTCCTCTTAAATATACTACATTATATTCCTTTTAAATATACTACTGCATATTCCTCTTAAACATACTACTTCATATTCCTCTTAAATATACTACTGCATATTCCTCTTAAACATACTACTTCATATTCCTCTTAAACATACTATTCCATATTCCTCTTAAACATACTACTTCATATGCCTCTTAAATATATAACTTCATATTCCTCTTAAACATACTACTTCATATTCTTCTTAAACATACTACTTCATATTTCTCTTAAAAATACTACTGCATATTCCTCTTAAACATACTACTTCATATTCGTCTTAAACTTACTACTTCATATTCCTCATAAATATACTACTTCATATTACTCTTAAACAAACTACTTCATATTCCTCTTAAATATACTGCTTCATATTCCTCTTAAACATACTACTTCATAATCCTCTTACATATACTACTTCATATAAGTCTTAAATATACTACTTCTAATTCCTCTCAAATATAGAACTTCATATTCCTCTTAAATATACTACTTCATATTTTCTCTTAAATATATTACTTCATATTCCTCTTAAACATACTACTTCATATTCCTCTTAAACATACTACTTCATATTCCTCTTAAACATACTACTTCATATTCCCCTTAAATATACTACTTCATATTCCTCTTAAACACACTACTTCATATTCCTCTTAAACATACTACTTCACATTCCTCATAAACATATTACTTCATATTCCTCTTAAATATACTACTTCATATTCCTCTTAAACATACTACTTCATATTCCTCTTAAATATACAACTTCATATTCCTCTTAAACATACTACTTCATATTCTTCTTAAACATACTCCTTCATATTCATCTTAAACATACTACTTCATATTCCTCTTAAATATACTACTTCAGATTCATCTTAAACATACTACTTCATATTCCTTTTAAATATACAACTGCATATTCCTCTTAAATGTACTACTTCATATTCCTCTTAAATATACTACTTCATATTCCTCTTAAACATACTACTTTATATTCCTCTTAAACATACAACTTCATATTCCTCTTAAACATAATACTTCATGTTCCTCTTAAACATACTCCTTCATATTCCTCTTAAATATACTACTTCATATTCCTTTTAAACATACTACTTTATATTCCTCTTAAACATACTACTTCATATTCCCCTTAAACATACTACTTCATGTTCCTCTTAAACATACTCCTTCATATTCCTATTAAACATACTACTTCATATTCCACTTAAACATAATACTTCATATTCCTCTTAAACATACTACTTCATATTAATCTTAAACATACTACTTCATATTCCTCTTAAATATACTACTTCAGATTCATCTTAAACATACTACTTCATATTCTTCTTAAACATACTACTTCATGTTCCTCTTAAATATACTACATCATATTCCTCTTAAATATACTACTGCATATTCCATTTAAACATACTACTTCATATTCCTCTTAAATATAATATTTCATATTCCTCTTAAACATACTACTTCATATTCCTCTTAAATATACTACATTATATTCCTTTTAAATATACTACTGCATATTCCTCTTAAACATACTACTTCATATTCCTCTTAAATATACTACTGCATATTCCTCTTAAACATACTACTTCATATTCCTCTTAAACATACTATTCCATATTCCTCTTAAACATACTACTTCATATGCCTCTTAAATATATAACTTCATATTCCTCTTAAACATACTACTTCATATTCTTCTTAAACATACTACTTCATATTTCTCTTAAAAATACTACTGCATATTCCTCTTAAACATACTACTTCATATTCGTCTTAAACTTACTACTTCATATTCCTCATAAATATACTACTTCATATTACTCTTAAACAAACTACTTCATATTCCTCTTAAATATACTGCTTCATATTCCTCTTAAACATACTACTTCATAATCCTCTTACATATACTACTTCATATAAGTCTTAAATATACTACTTCTAATTCCTCTCAAATATAGAACTTCATATTCCTCTTAAATATACTACTTCATATTTTCTCTTAAATATATTACTTCATATTCCTCTTAAACATACTACTTCATATTCCTTTTAAACATACTACTTCATATTCCTCTTAAACATACTACTTCATATTCCCCTTAAATATACTACTTCATATTCCTCTTAAACACACTACTTCATATTCCTCTTTAACATACTACTTCACATTCCTCATAAACATATTACTTCATATTCCTCTTAAATATACTACTTCATATTCCTCTTAAACATACTACTTCATATTCCTCTTAAATATACAACTTCATATTCCTCTTAAACATACTACTTCATAATCTACTTAAACATACAACTTCATATTCCTCTTAAACATACTACTTCATATTCCTCTTAAATATAGTACTTCATATTCCTCTTAAATATACTACTGCATATTCCTCTTAAACCTACTACTTCATATTCCTCTTAAATATACTACTTCATATTCCTCTCAAACATAATACTTCATATTCCTCTTAAACATACTACTTCATATACTTCTTAAACATACTACTTCATATTCCTCTTAAACATACTACTTAATATTCCTCTTAAACATACTACTTCATATTTCTCTTACATATACTACTTCATATTCCTCTTAAACATACTACTTCATATTCCTCTTAAACATACTATTTCATATTCCTCTTAAACAAATTACTTCATATTCCTCTTAAATATACTACCTCATATTCCTCCTAAACATACTACTTCATATTCCTCTTAAACATACTACTTCATATTTCTCTTAAATATACTACTTCATATTCCTCTTAAACATATTACTTCATATTCCTCTTAAACATACTACTTCATATTCAAATTAAATATACTACTTTATATTCCTCTTAAATATACTACTTCATACTCCTCTTAAATATAGTACTGCATATTCCTCTTAAACACGCTACTTCATATTCCTGTTAAACATACTACTTCATATTCCTCTTAAACATACTACTTCACATTACTCTTAAACATAATACTTCATATTCTTCTTAAACATACTCCTTCATATTCATCTTAAACATACTACTTCATATTCCTCTTAAATATACTACTTCAGATTCATCTTAAACATACTACTTCATATTCCTCTTAAATATACAACTGCATATTCCTCTTAAATGTACTACTTCATATTCCTCTTAAATATACTACTTCATATTCCTCTTAAACATACTACTTTATATTCCTCTTAAACATACAACTTCATATTCCTCTTAAACATAATACTTCATGTTCCTCTTAAACATACTCCTTCATATTCCTCTTAAATATACTACTTCATATTCCTTTTAAACATACTACTTTATATTCCTCTTAAACATACTACTTCATATTCCCCTTAAACATACTACTTCATGTTCCTCTTAAACATACTCCTTCATATTCCTATTAAACATACTACTTCATATTCCACTTAAACATAATACTTCATATTCCTCTTAAACATACTACTTCATATTAATCTTAAACATACTACTTCATATTCCTCTTAAATATACTACTTCAGATTCATCTTAAACATACTACTTCATATTCTTCTTAAACATACTACTTCATGTTCCTCTTAAATATACTACATCATATTCCTCTTAAATATACTACTGCATATTCCATTTAAACATACTACTTCATATTCCTCTTAAATATAATATTTCATATTCCTCTTAAACATACTACTTCATATTCCTCTTAAATATACTACATTATATTCCTTTTAAATATACTACTGCATATTCCTCTTAAACATACTACTTCATATTCCTCTTAAATATACTACTGCATATTCCTCTTAAACATACTACTTCATATTCCTCTTAAACATACTATTCCATATTCCTATTAAACATACTACTTCATATGCCTCTTAAATATATAACTTCATATTCCTCTTAAACATACTACTTCATATTCTTCTTAAACATACTACTTCATATTTCTCTTAAAAATACTACTGCATATTCCTCTTAAACATACTACTTCATATTCGTCTTAAACTTACTACTTCATATTCCTCATAAATATACTACTTCATATTACTCTTAAACAAACTACTTCATATTCCTCTTAAATATACTGCTTCATATTCCTCTTAAACATACTACTTCATAATCCTCTTAAATATACTACTTCATATAAGTCTTAAATATACTACTTCTAATTCCTCTTAAATATAGTACTTCATATTCCTCTTAAATATACTACTTCATATTTTCTCTTAAATATATTACTTCATATTCCTCTTAAACATACTACTTCATATTCCTCTTAAACATACTACTTCATATTACTCTTAAACATACTACTTCATATTCCCCTTAAATATACTACTTCATATTCCTCTTAAACACACTACTTCATATTCCTCTTAAACATACTACTTCACATTCCTCATAAACATATTACTTCATATTCCTCTTAAATATACTACTTCATATTGCTCTTAAATATACTACTGCATATTCCTCTTAAACATACTACTTCATATTCCTCTTAAACATACTACTTCATATTCTACTTAAACATACAACTTCATATTCCTCTTAAACATACTACTTCCCATTCATCTTAAACATACTGCTTCATATTCCTCTTAAGCATACCACTTCATATTCCTCTTAAATATAGTACTTCATATTCCTCTTAAATATACTACTGCATATTCCTCTTAAACTTACTACTTCATATTCCTCTTAAATATACTACTTCATATTCCTCTTAAACAAACTACTTCATATTCCTCTCAAACATACTACTTCATATTCCTCTCAAACATAATACTTCATATTCCTCTTAAACATACTACTTCATATTCTTCTTAAACATACTACTTCATATCCCTCTTAAACATACTACTTCATATTCCTCTTAAACATACTACTTCATATTTCTCTTAAACATACTACTTAATATTCCTCTTAAATATACTCATATTTCTCTTACATATACTACTTACTATTCCTCTTAAACATACTACTTCATATTCCTCTTAAACATACTACTTCATATTCCTCTTAAACAAACTACTTCATATTCCTCTTAAATATACTACTTCATATTCCCCTTAAACATACTACTTCATATTTCTCTTAAACATACTACTTAATATTCCTCTTAAACATACTACTTCATATTTCTCTTACATATACTACTTCATATTCCTCTTAAACATACTGCTTCATATTCCCCTTAAATATACTACTTCATATTCCTCTTAAACACACTACTTCATATTCCTCTTAAACATACTACTTCACATTCCTCATAAACATATTACTTCATATTCCTCTTAAATATACTGCTTCATATTGCTCTTAAATATACTACTTCATATTCCTCTTAAACATACTACTTCATATTCCTCTTAAACATACTACTTCATATTCTACTTAAACATACAACTTCATATTCCTCTTAAACATACTACTTCCCATTCACCTTAAACATACTACTTCATATTCCTCTTAAGCATACTACTTCATATTCCTCTTAAATATAGTACTTCATATTCCTCTTAAATATACTACTGCATATTCCTCTTAAACTTACTACTTCATATTCCTCTTAAATATACTACTTCATATTCCTCTTAAACAAACTACTTCATATTCCTCTTAAACATACTACTTCATATTCCTCTCAAACATAATACTTCATATTCCTCTTAAACATACTACTTCATATTCTTCTTAAGCATACTACTTCATATTTCTCTTAAACATACTACTTCATATTCCTCTTAAACATACTACTTCATATTTCTCTTAAACATACTACTTAATATTCCTCTTAAACATACTACTTCATATTTCTCTTACATATACTACTTCATATTCCTCTTAAACATACTACTTCATATTCCTCTTAAACATACTACTTCATATTCCTCTTAAACAAACTACTTCATATTCCTCTTAAATATACTACTTCATATTCCTCTCAAACATACTACTTCATATTTCTCTTAAACATACTACTTAATATTCCTCTTAAACATACTACTTCATATTTCTCTTACATATACTACTTCATATTCCTCTTAAACATACTACTTCATATTCCTCTTAAACATACTACTTCATATCATTTTCCTCTTAAATATACTACTTCATATTCCTCTTCAATATACTACTTCATATTCCTCTTAAATATACTACTTCGTATTCCTCTTAAATATACTACATCATATTCCTCTTAAACATACTACTTCATATTCCTCTTAAACATACTACTTCATATTCCTCTTAAATATACTGCTTCATATTCCTCTTAAACATACTACTTCATATTCCTCTTAAACATACTACTTCATATTCCTCTTAAACATACTACTTAATATTCCTCTTAAATATACTACTTCATAATCCTCTTAAACATACTACTTCATATTCCTCTTAAACATACTACTTCATATTCCTCTTAAACATACTACTTCATATTCCTCTTAAACATACACTACTTCATGTTCCTCTTAAATATACTACTTCATATTCATCTTAAACATACTACTTCATATTCCTTTTAAACATACTACTTCATATTCCTCTTAAACATACTACTTAATATTACTCTTAAACATAATACTTCATATTTCTCTAAAACATACTACTTCATATTCATCTTAAACATACTACTTCATATTCCTCTTAAATATACTACTTCAGATTCATCTTAAACATACTACTTCATATTCCTCTTAACTATACTACTGCATATTCCTCTAAAATGTACTACTTCATATTCCTCTTAAATATACTACTTCATATTCCTCTTAAACATACTACTTCATATTCCTCTTAAACATACTACTTCATATTCCTCTTAAACATAATACTTCATGTTCCTCTTAAACATACTCCTTCATATTCCTCTTAAATATACTACTTCATATTCCTCCTAAACATACTACTTTATATTCCTGTTAAACATACTACTTCATATTCCTCTTAAACATACTACTTCATGTTCCTTTTAAACATACTCCTTCATATTCCTATTAAACATACTACTTCATATTCCTCTTGAACATAATACTTCATATTCCTCTTAAACATACTACTTCATATTCTTCTTAAACATACTACTTCATATTCCTCTTAAATATACTACTTCAGATTCATCTTAAACATACTACTTCATATTCTTCTTAAACATACTACTTCATGTTCCTCTTAAATATACTACATCATATTCCTCTTAAATACACTACTGCATATTCCACTTAAACATACTACTTCATATTCCTCTTAAATATAATACTTCATATTCCTCTTAAACAAACTACTTTATATTCCTCTTAAATATACTACATCATATTCCTCTTAAATATACTACTGCATATTCCTCTTAAACATACTACTTCATATTCCTCTTAAATATACTACTGCATATTCCTCTTAAACAAACTACTTCATATTCCTCTGAAACATACTATTCCATATTCCTCTTAAACATACTACTTCATATGCCTCTTAAATATATAACTTCATATTCCTTTTAAGCATACTACTTCATATTCTTCTTAAACATACTACTTCATATTTCTCTTAAAAATACTACTGCATATTCCTCTTAAACATACTACTTCATATTCCTCTTAAACTTACTACTTCACATTCCTCTTAAATATACTACTTCATATTCCTCTTAAACAAACTACTTCATATTCCTCTTAAATATACTGCTTCATATTCCTCTTAAACATACTACTTCATAATCCTCTTACATATACTACTTCATATAAGTCTTAAATATACTACTTCTAATTCCTCTTAAATATACTACTTCATATTTTCTCTTAAATATATTACTTCATATTCCTCTTAAACATACTACTTCATATTCCTCTTAAAAATACTACTTCATATTCCTCTTAAACATACTACTTCATATTCCCCTTAAATATACTACTTCATATTCCTCTTAAACACACTACTTCATATTCCTCTTAAACATACTACTTCACATTCCTCATAAACATATTACTTCATATTCCTCTTAAATATACTACTTCATATTGCTCTTAAATATACTACTGCATATTCCTCTTAAACATACTACTTCATATTCCTCTTAAACATACTACTTCATATTCTACTTAAACATACAACTTCATATTCCTCAAAACATACTACTTCATATTCCTCTTAAATATAGTACTTCATATTCCTCTTAAATATACTACTGCATATTCCTCTTAAACTTACTACTTCATATTCCTCTTAAATATACTACTTCATATTCCTCTTAAACAAACTACTTCATATTCCTCTTAAACATACTACTTCATATTCCTCTCAAACATAATACTTCATATTCCTCTTAAACATACTACTTCATATTCTTCTTAAACATACTACTTCATATTCCTCTTAAACATACTACTTCATATTCCTCTTAAACATACTACTTCATATTTCTCTTGAACATACTACTTAATATTCCTCTTAAACATACTACTTCATATTTCTCTTACATATACTACTTCATATTCCTCTTAAACATACTATTTCATATTCTTCTTAAACAAATTACTTCATATTCCTCTTAAATATACTACTTCATATTCCTCTTAAACATACTACTTCATATTCCTCTTAAACATACTACTTCATATTTCTCTTAAATATACTACTTCATATTCCTCTTAAACATATTACTTCATATTCCTCTTAAACATACTACTTCATATTCAAATTAAATATACTACTTTATATTCCTCTTGAATATACTACTTCATATTCCTCTTAAATATAGTACTGCATATTCCTCTTAAACACGCTACTTCATATTCCTCTTAAACATACTACTTCATATTCCTCTTAAACATACTACTTCACATTCCTCTTAAACATAATACTTCATATTCTTCTTAAACATACTCCTTCATATTCATCTTAAACATACTACTTCATATTCCCCTTAAATATATTACTTCAGATTCATCTTAAACATACTACTTCATATTCCTCTTAAATATACTACTGCATATTCCTCTTAAATGTACTACTTCATATTCCTCTTAAATATACTACTTCATATTCCTCTTAAACATACTACTTTATATTCCTCTTAAACATACAACTTCATATTCCTCTTAAACATAATACTTCATGTTCCTCTTAAACATACTCCTTCATATTCCTCTTAAATATACTACTTCATATTCCTCTTAAACATACTACTTTATATTCTTCTTAAACATACTACTTCATATTCCTCTTAAACATACTACTTCATGTTCCTCTTAAACATACTCCTTCATATTCCTATTAAACATACTACTTTATATTCCTCTTAAACATAATACTTCATATTCCTCTTAAACATACTACTTCATATTCATCTTAAACATACTACTTCATATTCCTCTTAAATATACTACTGCATATTCATCTTAAATGTACTACTTCATATTCCTCTTAAATATACTACTTCATATTCCTCTTAAACATACTACTTTATATTCCTCTTAAACATACAACTTCATATTCCTCTTAAACATAATACTTCACGTTTCTCTTAAACATACTCCTTCATATTCCTCTTAAATATACTACTTCATATTCCTCTTAAACATACTACTTTATATTCCTCTTAAACATACTACTTCATATTCCTCTTAAACATACTACTTCATGTTTCTCTTAAACATACTCCTTCATATTCCTATTAAACATACTACTTCATATTCCTCTTAAACATAATACTTCATATTCCTCTTAAACATACTACTTCATATTCCTCTTAAACATACTACTTCACATTCCTCTTAAACATAATACTTCATATTCTTCTTAAACATACTCCTTCATATTCATCTTAAACATACTACTTCATATTCCTCTTAAATATATTACTTCAGATTCATCTTAAACATACTACTTCATATTCCTCTTAAATATACTACTGCATATTCCTCTTAAATGTACTACTTCATATTCCTCTTAAATATACTACTTCATATTCCTCTTAAACATACTACTTTATATTCCTCTTAAACATACAACTTCATATTCCTCTTAAACATAATACTTCATATTCCTCTTAAACATACTACTTTATATTCTTCTTAAACATACTACTTCATATTCCTCTTAAACATACTACTTCATATTTCTCTTACATATACTACTTCATATTCCTCTTCAACATACTATTTCATATTCCTCTTAAACAAATTACTTCATATTCCTCTTAAATATACTACTTCATATTCCTCTTAAACATACTACTTCATATTCCTCTTAAACATACTACTTCATATTTCTCTTAAACATACTACTTCACATTCCTCTTAAACATAATACTTCATATTCTTCTTAAACATACTCCTTCATATTCATCTTAAACATACTACTTCATATTCCTCTTAAATATACTACTTCAGATTCATCTTAAACATACTACTTCATATTCCTCTTAAATATACTACTGCATATTCCTCTTAAATGTACTACTTCATATTCCTCTTAAATATACTACTTCATATTCCTCTTAAACATACTACTTTATATTCCTCTTAAACATACAACTTCATATTCCTCTTAAACATAATACTTCATGTTCCTCTTAAACATACTCCTTCATATTCCTCTTAAATATACTACTTCATATTCCTCTTAAACATACTACTTTATATTCCTCTTAAACATACTACTTCATATTCCTCTTAAACATACTACTTCATGTTCCTCTTAAACATACTCCTTCATATTCCTATTAAACATACTACTTCATATTCCTCTTAAACATAATACTTCATATTCCTCTTAAACATACTACTTCATATTCATCTTAAACATACTACTTCATATTCCTCTTAAATATACTACTTCAAATTCATCTTAAACATACTACTTCATATTCTTCTTAAACATAATACTTCATGTTCCTCTTAAATATACTACATCATATTCCTCTTAAATATACTACTGCATATTCCACTTAAACATACTACTTCATATTCCTCTTATATATAATACTTCATATTCCTCTTAAACATACTACTTCATATTCCTCTTAAATATACTACATTATATTCCTCTTAAATATACTACTGCATATTCCTCTTAAACATACTACTTCATATACCTCTTAAATATACTACTGCATATTCCTCTTAAACATACTACTTCATATTCCTCTTAAACATACTATTCCATATTCCTCTTAAACATACTACTTCATATGCCTCTTAAATATATAACTTCATATTCCTCTTAAACATACTACTTCATATTCTTCTTAAACATACTACTTCATATTTCTCTTAAAAAGACTACTGCATATTCCTCTTAAACATACTACTTCATATTCCTCTTAAACTTACTACTTCATATTCCTCTTAAATATACTACTTCATATTCCTCTTAAACAAACTACTTCATATTCCTCTTAAATATGCTGCTTCATATTCCTCTTAAACATACTACTTCATAATCCTCTTAAATATACTACTTCATATAAGTCTTAAATATACTACTTCTAATTCCTCTTAAATATAGTACTTCATATTCCTCTTAAATATACTACTTCATATTTTCTCTTAAATATATTACTTCATATTGCTCTTAAACATACTACTTCATATTCCTCTTAAACATACTACTTCATATTCCTCTTAAATATACTACTTCATATTGCTCTTAAATATACTACTGCATATTCCTCTTAAACATACTACTTCATATTCCTCTTAAACATACTACTTCATATTCTACTTAAACATACAACTTCATATTCCTCTTAAACATACTACTTCCCATTCATCTTAAACATACTACTTCATATTCCTCTTAAGCATACTACTTCATATTCCTCTTAAATATAGTACTTCATATTCCTCTTAAATATACTACTGCATATTCCTCTTAAACTTACTACTTCATATTCCTCTTAAATATACTACTTCATATTCCTCTTAAACAAACTACTTCATATTCCTCTTAAACATACTACTTCATATTCCTCTCAAATATAATACTTCATATTCCTCTTAAACATACTACTTCATATTCTTCTTAAACATACTACTTCATATTCCTCTTAAACATACTACTTCATATTCCTCTTAAACATACTACTTCATATTTCTCTTAAACATACTACTTAATATTCCTCTTAAACATACTACTTAATATTTCTCTTACATATACTACTTCATATTCCTCTTAAACATACTACTTCATATTCCTCTTAAACATACTACTTCATATTCCTCTTAAACATACTACTTCATATTCCTCTTAAATATACTACTGCATATTCCTCTTAAACATACTACTTCATATTCCTCTTAAACATACTATTCCATATTCCTCTTAAACATACTACTTCATATGCCTCTTAAATATATTACTTCATATTCCTTTTAAGCATACTACTTCATATTCTTCTTAAACATACTACTTCATATTTCTCTTCAAAATACTACTGCATATTCCTCTTAAACATACTACTTCATATTCCTCTTAAACTTACTACTTCACATTCCTCTTAATTATACTACTTCATATTCCTCTTAAACAAACTACTTCATATTCCTCTTAAATATACTGCTTCATATTCCTCTTAAACATACTACTTCATAATCCTCTTACATATACTACTTCATATAAGTCTTAAATATGCTACTTCTAATTCCTCTTAAATATAGAACTTCATATTCCTCTTAAATATACTACTTCATATTTTCTCTTAAATATATTACTTCATATTCCTCTTAAACATACTACTTCATATTCCTCTTAAACATACTACTTCATATTCCTCTTAAACATACTACTTCATATTCCCCTTAAATATACTACTTCATATTCCTCTTAAACACACTACTTCATATTCCTCTTAAACATACTACTTCACATTCCTCATAAACATATTACTTCATATTCCTCTTAAATATACTATTTCATATTGCTCTTAAATATACTACTGCATATTCCTCTTAAACATACTACTTCATATTCCTCTTAAACATACTACTTCATATTCTACTTAAACATAAAACTTCACATTCCTCTTAAACATACTACTTCATATTCCTCTTAAATATAGTACTTCATATTCCTCTTAAATATACTACTGCATATTCCTCTTAAACTTACTACTTCATATTCCTCTTAAATATACTACTTCATATTCCTCTTAAACAAACTACTTCATATTCCTCTTAAACATACTACTTCATATTCCTCTCAAACATAATACTTCATATTCCTCTTAAACATACTATTTCATATTCTTCTTAAACATACTACTTCATATTCCTCTTAAACATACTACTTCATATTCCTCTTACACATACTACTTCATATTTCTCTTAAACATACTACTTAATATTCCTCTTAAACATACTACTTCATATTTCTCTTACATATACTACTTCATATTCCTCTTAAACATACTACTTCATATTCCTCTTAAACATACTATTTCATATTACTCTTAAACAAACTACTTCATATTCCTCTTAAATATACTACTTCATATTCCTCTTAAACATACTACTTCATATTCCTCTTAAACATACTACTTCATATTTCTCTTAAATATACTACTTCATATTCCTCTTAAACATATTACTTCATATTCCTCTTAAACATACTACTTCATATTCAAATTAAATATACTACTTTATATTCCTCTTAAATATACTACTTCATATTCCTCTTAAATATAGTACTGCATATTTCTCTTAAACACGCTACTTCATATTCCTCTTAAACATACTACTTCATATTCCTCTTAAACATACTACTTCACATTCCTCTTAAACATAATACTTCATATTCTTCTTAAACATACTCCTTCATATTCATCTTAAAAATACTACTTCATATTCCTCTTAAATATACTACTTCAGATTCATCTTAAACATACTACTTCATATTCCTCTTAAATATACTACTGCATATTCCTCTTAAATGTACTACTTCATATTCCTCTTAAATATACTACTTCATATTCCTCTTAAACATACTACTTTATATTCCTCTTAAACATACAACTTCATATTCCTCTTAAACATCATACTTCATGTTCCTCTTAAACATACTCCTTCATATTCCTCTTAAATATACTACTTCATATTCCTCTTAAACATACTACTTTATATTCCTCTTAAACATACTACTTCATATTCCTATTAAACATACTACTTCATGTTCCTCTTAAACATACTCCTTCATATTCCTATTAAACATACTACTTCATATTCCTCTTAAACATACTACATCATATTCCTCTTAAATATACTACTGCATATTCCACTTAAACATACTACTTCATATTCCTCTTAAATATAATACTTCATATTCCTCTTAAACATACTACTTCATATTCCTCTTAAATATACTACATTATATTCCTCTAAAATATACTACTTCATATTCCTCTTAAACATACTACTTCATATTCCTCTTAAATATACTACTGCATATTCCTCTTAAACATACTACTTCATATTCCTCTTAAACATACTATTCCATATTCCTCTTAAACATACTACTTCATATGCCTCTTAAATATATAACTTCATATTCCTCTTAAACATACTACTTCATATTCTTCTTAAACATACTACTTCATATTTCTCTTAAAAATACTACTGCATATTCCTCTTAAACATACTACTTCATATTCCTCTTAAACTTACTACTTCATATTCCTCTTAAATATACTACTTCATATTCCTCTTACACAAACTACTTCATATTCCTCTTTAATATACTGCTTCATATTCCTCTTAAACATACTACTTCATAATCCTCTTAAATATACTACTTCATATAAGTCTTAAATATACTACTTCTAATTCCTCTTAAATATAGTACTTCATATTCCTCGTAAATATACTACTTCATATTTTCTCTTAAATATATTACTTCATATTCCTCTTAAACATACTACTTCATATTCCTCTTAAACATACTACTTCATATTCCTCTTAAACATACTACTTCATATTCCCCTTAAATATACTACTTCATATTCCTCTTAAACACACTACTTCATATTCCTCTTAAACATACTACTTCACATTCCTCATAAACATATTACTTCATATTCCTCTTAAATATACTACTTCATATTGATCTTAAATATACTACTGCATATTCCTCTTAAACATACTACTTCATATTCCTCTTAAACATACTACTTCATATTCTACTTAAACATACAACTTCATATTCCTCTTAAACATACTACTTCCCATTCATCTTAAACATACTACTTCATATTCCTCTTAAGCATACTACTTCATATTCCTCTTAAATATAGTACTTCATATTCCTCTTAAATATACTACTGCATATTCCTCTTAAACTTACTACTTCATATTCCTCTTAAATATACTACTTCATATTCCTCTTAAACAAACTACTTCATATTCCTCTTAAACATACTACTTCATATTCCTCTCAAACATAATACTTCATATTTCTCTTAAACATACTACTTCATATTCTTCTTAAACATACTACTTCATATTCCTCTTAAACATACTACTTCATATTCCTCTTAAACATACTACTTCATATTTCTCTTAAACATACTACTTAATATTCCTCTTAAACATACTACTTCATATTTCTCTTACATATACTACTTCATATTCCTCTTAAACATACTACTTCATATTCCTCTTAAACATACTACTTCATATTCCTCTTAAACAAACTACTTCATATTCCTCTTAAATATACTACTTCATATTCCTCTTAAACATACTACTTCATATTCCTCTTAAACATACTAATTCATATTCCTCTTAAATATACTATTTCATATTCCTCTTAATAATACTACTTCATATTCCTCTTAAACATACTACTTCATATTCCTCTTAAACATACTACTTCATATTCCTCTTAAATATACTACTTCATATTCCTCTTAAATATAGTACTGCATATTCCTCTTAAACATACTACTTCATATTCCTCTTAAATATACTACTTCACATTCCTCTTAAACATACTACTTCATATTCCTCTTAAACATACTACTTCATATTCCTCTTAAACATACTACTTCATATTCCTCTTAAACATACTACTTCATATTCCTCTTAAATATACTACTTCATAATCCTCTTAAACATACTACTTCATATTCCTCTTAAACATACTACTTCATATTCCTCTTAAACATACTACTTCATATTCCTCTTAAACATACACTACTTCATGTTCCTCTTAAACATACTACTTCATATTCATCTTAAACATACTACTTCATATTCCTTTTAAGCATACTACTTCATATTCCTCTTAAACATACTACTTAATATTCCTCTTAAGCATACCACTTCATATTCCTCTTAAATATGCTACTTCATATTCCTCTTAAATATACTACTGAATATTCCTCTTAAATATACTACTTCATGTTCCTCTTAAACATGCTACTTCATATTGCTCTTAAACATACTACTTCATATTCCTCTTAAATATACCACTTCATATTCCTTTTAAATATACTACTTCATATTCCTCTTAAATATACTACTTCATATTCCTCTTAAGCATACTACTTCATATTCCTCTTAAATATACTACTTCATATTCCTCTAAAACATACTACTTCATATTCCTCTTAAACATACTACTTCATATTCCTTTTAAATATACTACTTCCTATTCTTATTAAACACACTACTTCATATTCCTCTTAAATATACTACATCATATTTCTCTTAAATATACTACTGCATATTCCACTTAAACATACAACTTCATATTCCTCTTAAACAAAATACTTCATATTCCTCTTAAACATACTACTTTATATTCATCTTAAACATACTACTTCATATTCCTCTTAAATATACTACTTCAGATTCCTCTTAAGCATACTACTTCATATTCCTCTAAAATATACTACTGCATATTCCTCTTAAATGTACTACTTCATATTCCTCTTAAATATACTACTTCATATTCCTCTTAAACATACTACTTCATATTCCTCTTAAACATACTACTTCATATTCCTCTTAAACATACTACTTCATGTTCCTCTTTAACATACCCCTTCATATTCTTATTAAACATACTACTTCATATTCCTCTTAAACATACTACTTCATATTCCTCTTAAATATACTACTTCATATTCCTCTGAAATATTCTACTGCATATTCCTCTTAAACATACTACTTCATATTCCTCTTAAATATACTACTTCCTATTACTCTTAAACATACTACTTCATATTCCTCTTAAATATACTACTTCATATTCCTCTTACACATATTACTTCATATTCCTCTTAAACATACTGCTTCATATTCAAATTAAATATACTACTTTATATTCCTCTTAAATATACTATTTCATATTCCTCTTAAATATAGTACTGCATATTCCTCTTAATCACGCTACTTCATATTCCTCTTAAACATACTACTTCATATTCCTCTTAAACATACTACTTCACATTCCTCTTAAAAATAATACTTCATATTCCTCTGAAACATACTACTTCATATTCATCTTAAACATACTACTTCATATTCCTCTTAAATATACTACTTCAGATTCATCTCAAACATACTACTTCATATTCCTCTTAAATATACTACTGCATATTCCTCTTAAATGTACTACTTCATATTTCTCTTAAATATACTACTTCATATTCTTCTTAAACATACTACTTCATATTCCTCTTAAACATACTACTTCATATTCTTTTTAAACATATTACTTCATGTTCCTCTTAAACATACTCCTTCATATTCCTCTTAAATATACTATTTCATATTCCTCTTAAACATACTACTTCATATTCCTCTTAAACATACACTACTTCATGTTCCTCTTAAACATACTACTTCATATTCATCTTAAACATACTACTTCATATTCCTTTTAAGCATACTACTTCATATTCCTCTTAAACATACTACTTAATATTCCTCTTAAACATACCACTTCATATTCCTCTTAAATATGCTACTTCATATTCCTCTTAAATACACTACTGAATATTCCTCTTAAATATACTACTTCATGTTCCTCTTAAACATGCTACTTCATATTGCTCTTAAACATACTACTTCATATTCCTCTTAAATATACCACTTCATATTCCTTTTAAATATACTACTTCATAATCCTCTTAAACATACTACTTCATATTCCTCTTAAACATACTACTTCATATTCCTCTTAAACATACTACTTCATATTCCTCTTAAACATACACTACTTCATGTTCCTCTTAAACATACTACTTCATATTCATCTTAAACATACTACTTCATATTCCTTTTAAGCATACTACTTCATATTCCTCTTAAACATACTACTTAATATTCCTCTTAAACATACCACTTCATATTCCTCTTAAATATGCTACTTCATATTCCTCTTAAATATACTACTGAATATTCCTCTTAAATATACTCCTTCATGTTCCTCTTAAACATGCTACTTCATATTGCTCTTAAACATACTACTTCATATTCCTCTTAAATATACCACTTCATATTCCTTTTTAATATACTACTTCATATTCCTCTTAAATATACTACTTCATATTCCTCTTAAGCATACTACTTCATATTCCTCTTAAATATACTACTTCATATTCCTCTAAAACATACTACTTCATATTCCTCTTAAACATACTACTTCATATTCCTTTTAAATATACTACTTCCTATTCTTATTAAACACACTACTTCATATTCCTCTTAAATATACTACATCATATTCCTCTTAAATATACTACTGCATATTCCACTTAAACATACAACTTCATATTCCTCTTAAACAAAATACTTCATATTCCTCTTAAACATACTACTTTATATTCATCTTAAACATACTACTTCATATTCCTCTTAAATATACTACTTCAGATTCCTCTTAAGCATACTACTTCATATTCCTCTTAAATATACTACTGCATATTCCTCTTAAATGTACTACTTCATATTCCTCTTAAATATACTACTTCATATTCCTCTTAAACATACTACTTCATATTCCTCTTAAACATACTACTTCATATTCCTCTTAAACATACTACTTCATGTTCCTCTTTAACATACCCCTTCATATTCTTATTAAACATACTACTTCATATTCCTCTTAAACATACTACTTCATATTCCTCTTAAATATACTACTTCATATTCCTCTGAAATATTCTACTGCATATTCCTCTTAAACATACTACTTCATATTCCTCTTAAATATACTACTTCCTATTCCTCTTAAACATACTACTTCATATTGCTCTTAAACATACTACTTCATATTCCTCTTAAATATACCACTTCATATTCCTTTTAAATATACTACTTCATAATCCTCGTAAACATACTACTTCATATTCCTCTTAAACATACTACTTCATATTCCTCTTAAACATACTACTTCATATTCCTCTTAAACATACACTACTTCATGTTCCTCTTAAACATACTACTTCATATTCATCTTAAACATACTACTTCATATTCCTTTTAAGCATACTACTTCATATTCCTCTTAAACATACTACTTAATATTCCTCTTAAACATACCACTTCATATTCCTCTTAAATATGCTACTTCATATTCCTCTTAAATATACTACTGAATATTCCTCTTAAATATACTACTTCATGTTCCTCTTAAACATGCTACTTCATATTGCTCTTAAACATACTACTTCATATTCCTCTTAAATATACCACTTCATATTCCTTTTTAATATACTACTTCATATTCCTCTTAAATATACTACTTCATATTCCTCTTAAGCATACTACTTCATATTCCTCTTAAATATACTACTTCATATTCCTCTAAAACATACTACTTCATATTCCTCTTAAACATACTACTTCATATTCCTTTTAAATATACTACTTCCTATTCTTATTAAACACACTACTTCATATTCCTCTTAAATATACTACATCATATTCCTCTTAAATATACTACTGCATATTCCACTTAAACATACAACTTCATATTCCTCTTAAACAAAATACTTCATATTCCTCTTAAACATACTACTTTATATTCATCTTAAACATACTACTTCATATTCCACTTAAATATACTACTTCAGATTCCTCTTAAGCATACTACTTCATATTCCTCTTAAATATACTACTGCATATTCCTCTTAAATGTACTACTTCATATTCCTCTTAAATATACTACTTCATATTCCTCTTAAACATACTACTTCATATTCCTCTTAAACATACTACTTCATATTCTTCTTAAACATACTACTTCATGTTCCTCTTTAACATACCCCTTCATATTCTTATTAAACATACTACTTCATATTCCTCTTAAACATACTACTTCATATTCCTCTTAAATATACTACTTCATATTCCTCTGAAATATTCTACTGCATATTCCTCTTAAACATACTACTTCATATTCCTCTTAAATATACTACTTCCTATTCCTCTAAAACATACTACTTCATATTCCTCTTAAATATACTACTTCATATTCCTCTTAAACATATTACTTCATATTCCTCTTAAACATACTGCTTCATATTCAAATTAAATATACTACTTTATATTCCTCTTAAATATACTATTTCATATTCCTCTTAAATATAGTACTGCATATTCCTCTTAATCACGCTACTTCATATTCCTCTTAAACATACTACTTCATATTCCTCTTAAACATACTACTTCACATTCCTCTTAAAAATAATACTTCATATTCCTCTGAAACATACTACTTCATATTCATCTTAAACATACTACTTCATATTCCTCTTAAATATACTACTTCAGATTCATCTCAAACATACTACTTCATATTCCTCTTAAATATACTACTGCATATTCCTCTTAAATGTACTACTTCATATTTCTCTTAAATATACTACTTCATATTCTTCTTAAACATACTACTTCATATTCCTCTTAAACATACTACTTCATATTCTTTTTAAACATATTACTTCATGTTCCTCTTAAACATACTCCTTCATATTCCTCTTAAATATACTATTTCATATTCCTCTTAAACATACTACTTCATATTCCTCTTAAACATACTACTTCATATTCCTCTTAAACATACTACTTCATGTTCCTCTTAAACATACTCCTTCATATTCCTATTAAACATACTACTTCATATTGCTCTTAAACATAATACTTCATATTCCTCTTAAACATACTACTTCATATTCATCTTAAACATACTACTTCATATTCCTCTTAAATATACTACTTCAGATTCATCTCAAACATACTACTTCATATTCTTCTTAAACATACTACTTCATGTTCCTCTTAAATATACTACATCATATTCCTCTTAAATATACTACTGCATATTCCACTTAAACATACTACTTCATATTCCTCTTAAACATAATACTTCATAATCCTCTTAAACATACTACTTCATATTCCTCTTAAATATACTACATCATATTCCTCTTATATATACTACTGCATATTCCTCTTAAACATACTACTTCATATTCCTCTTAAATATACTACTGCATATTCCTCTTAAACATACTACTTCATATTCCTCTTAAACATACTATTCCATATTCCTCTTAAACATACTACTTCATATGCCTCTTAAATATATAACTTCATATTCCTCTTAAACATACTACTTCATATTCTTCTTAAGCATACTACTTCATATTTCTCTTAAAAATACTACTGCATATTCCTCTTAAACATACTACTTCATATTCCTCTTAAACTTACTACTTCATATTCCTCTTAAATATACTACTTCATATTCCTCTTAAACAAACTACTTCATATTCCTCTTAAATATACTGCTTCATATTCCTCTTAAGCATACTACTTCATATTCCTCTTAAATATAGTACTTCATATTCCTCTTAAATATACTACTGCATATTCTTCTTAAACTTACTACTTCATATTCCTCTTAAATATACTACTTCATATTCCTCTTAAACAAACTACTTCATATTCCTCTTAAACATACTACTTCATATTCCTCTCAAACATAATACTTCATATTCCTTTTAAACATACTACTTCATATTCCCCTTAAATATACTACTTCATATTCCTCTTAAACACACTACTTCATATTCCTCTTAAACATACTACTTCACATTCCTCATAAACATATTACTTCATATTCCTCTTAAATATACTACTTCATATTGCTCTTACATATACTACTGCATATTCCTCCTAAATATAGTACTTCATATTCCTCTTAAATATACTACTGCATATTCCTCTTAAACAAACTACTTCATATTCCTCTTAACCATACTACTTCATATTCCTCTTAAACATAATATTCCATATTCCTCTTAAACATACTACTTCATATTCTTCTTAAACATACTACTTCATATTTCTCTTAAATATACTACTGCATATTCCTCTTAAACATAATACTTCATATTCCTCTTAAACATACTACTTCATATTCCTCTTAAATATACTACTTCATATTCCTCTTAAACAAACTACTTCATATTCCTCTTAAATATACTACTTCATATTCCTCTTAAACATACTACTTCATATTCCTCTTAAACATAATATTCCATATTCCTCTTAAACATACTACTTCATATTCTTCTTAAACATACTACTTCATATTTCTCTTAAATATACTACTGCATATTCCTCTTAAACATAATACTTCATATTCCTCTTAAACATACTACTTCATATTCCTCTTAAATATACTACTTCATATTCCTCTTAAACAAACTACTTCATATTCCTCTTAAATATACTACTTCATATTCCTCTTAAACATACTACTTCATATTCCTCTTAAACATAATACTTCATATTCCTCTTAAATATGCTACTTCATATTCCTCTTAAATATACTACTTCATATTTCTCTTAAATATACTACTTCATATTCCTCCTAAATAAACTAGTTCATATTCCTCTTAAATATACTACTTCATATTCCTCTTAAATATACTACTTCATATTCCTCTTAAATATACTACTTCATATTCCTCTTAAACATACTACTTCATATTCTTCTTAAATATACTACTTCATATTCCTCTTAAACATACTACTTCGTATTCCTCTTTAAAAAACTACTTCATATTCCACTTAAACATATGATACTACTTCATATTCCTCTTAAACATACTACTTCATATTCCTCTTAAACATACTACTTCATATTCCTCTTAAATATACTACTTCATATTCCTCTTAAATATACTATTTCATATTCCTCTTAAATATACTACTCTTCATGTTCCTCTTAAATATACTACTTCATATTCCTCTTAAATATACTACTTCATATTCCTCTTAAATATACTACTTCATATTCCTCTTATACATACAACTTCATATTCCTCTTAAACATATTACTTCATATTCCTCTTAAACATACTACTTCGTTTTCCTCTTAAACATACTACTTCATATTCCTCTTAAATATACTATTTCATATTCATCTTAAATATACTACTTCATATTCCTCTTAAATATACTACTTCATATTCCCCTTAAATATACTACTTCATATTCCTCTTAAATATACTAATTCATATTCCTCTTAAATATACTACTTCATATTCCTCTTAAACATATTACTTCATAATGGTCTTAAACATACTACTTCATATTTCTCTTAAATATACTACTTCATATTCCTCTTAAATATACTACTTCATATTCCTGTTAAATATACTACTTCATATTCCTCTTAAATATGCTACTTCATATTCCTCCTAAATATACTACTTCATATTCCTCTTAAATATACTACTTCATATTCCTCTTAAATATACTACTTCATATTCCTCTTAAATATACTACTCTTCATATTCCTCTTAAATATACTACTTTATATTCCTCTTAAATATACTACTTCATATTCCTCTTAAATATTCTACTTCTTATTCCTCTTAAACATACTACTTCATATTCCTCTTAAACATACTACTTCATATTCCTCTTAAACATACTACTTCATATTCCTCTTAAGCATACTACTGCATATTCCTCTTAAAAATAATACTTCATATTCCTCTGAAACAAACTACTTCATATTCTTCTTAAATATACTACTTCATATTCCTCTTAAACAAACTACTTCATATTCCTCTTAAATATACTACTTCATATTCCTCTTAAACATACTACTTCATATTCCTCTTAAACATACTACTTCATATTCCACTTAAACATACTACTTCATATTCCTCTTAAACATACTACTTCATATTCCTGTTAAATATACTACTTCATATTCCTCTTAAATATACTACTTTATATTCCTCCTAAATATACTACTTCATATTCCTCTTAAACATACTACTTCGTATTCCTCTTAAACATACTACTTCATATTCCACTTAAACATACTAATTCATATTCCTCTTAAACATACTACTTCATATTGCTCTTAAACATACTACTTCATATTCCTCTTAAATATACTACTTCATATTCCTCTTATATATACTACTTCATATTCCTCTTAAATATACTACTCTTCATATTCCTCTTAAATATACTACTTCATATTCCTCTTAAATATACTTCTTCATATTCCTCTTAAATATTCTACTTCATATTCCTCTTAAACATACTACTTCATATTCCTCTTAAACATACTACTTCATATTCCTCTTAAACATACTACTTCATATTCCTCTTAAGCATACTACTGCATATTCCTCTTAAAAATATTACTTCATATTCCTCTGAAACATAGTACTTCATATTCCTCTTAAATATACTACTTCATATTCCTCTTAAACAAACTACTTCATATTCCTCTTAAATATACTACTTCATATTCCTCTTAAACATACTACTTCATATTCCTCTTAAATATACTACTTCATATTCCTCTTAAATATACTACTTCATATTCCTCTTAAATATAGTACTTCATATTCCTCTTAAATATACTACTGCATATTCCTCTTAAACAAACTACTTCATATTCCTCTTAAATATACTACTTCATATTCCTCTTAAACATAATACTTCATATTCCTCTTAAACATACTACTTCATATTCTTCTTAAACATACAACTTCATATTTCTCTTAAATATACTACTGCATATTCCTCTTAAACATAATACTTCATATTCCTCTTAAACATACTACTTCATATTCCTCTTAAATATACTACTGCATATTCCTCTTAAACATACTACTTCATATTCCTCGTAAACATACTACTTCATATGCCTCTTAAATATATTACTTCATATTCCGTTTAAACATACTACTTCATATTCTTCTTAAACATACTACTTCATATTTCTCTTAAATATACTACTGCATATTCCCCTTAAAAATAATACTTCATATTCCTCTGAAACATACTACTTCATATTCCTCTTAAATATACTACTTCATATTCCTCTTAAACAAACTACTTCATATTCCTCTTAAATATACTACTTCATATTCCTCTTAAACATACTACTTCATATTCCTCTTAAACATACTACTTCATATTCCCCTTAAATATACTACTTCATATTACTCTTAAATATAGTACTTCATATTCCTCTTAAATATACTACTTCATATTCCTCTTAAATATACTACTTCATATTCCTCTTAAATATTTTACTTCATATTCCTCTTAAGCATACTACTTCATATTCCTCTTAAACATACTACTTCATATTCCTCTTAAACATACTACTTCATATTCTTCTTAAACATACTACTTCATATTTCACTTAAAAATACTACTGCATATTCCTCTTAAACATACTACTTCATATTCCTCTTAAACTTACTACTTCATATTCCTCTTAAATATACTACTTCATATTCCTCTTAAGCAAACTACTTCATATTCCTCTTAAACATACTACTTCACATTCCTCATAAACATATTACTTCATATTCCTCTTAAACATACTACTTCATATTCCTCTTAAACATACTACTTCATATTCTGCTTAAACATACAACTTCATATTCCTCTTAAACATACTACTTCCCATTCATCTTAAACATACTACTTCATATTCCTCTTAAGGATACTACTTCATATTCCTCTTAAATATAGTACTTCATATTCATCTTAAATATACTACTGCATATTCCTCTTAAACTTACTACTTCATATTCCTCTTAATGATACTACTTCATATTCCTCTTAAACAAACTACTTCATATTCCTCTTAAACATACTACTTCATATTCCTCTTAAACATAATACTTCATATTCCTCTTAAACATACTACTTCATATTCTTCTTAAACATACTACTTCATATTTCTCTTAAATATACTACTGCATATTCCTCTTAAACATAATACTTCATATTCCTCTTAAACATACTACTTCATATTCCTCTTAAATATACTACTTCATATTCCTCTTAAACATACTACTTCATATTCCTCTTAAATATACTACTTCATATTCCTCTTAAACATATTACTTCATATTCCTCTTCAACATACTACTTCCTATTCTTTTTAAATATACTACTTCATATTCCTCTTAAATATACTACATCATACTCCTCTTAAACATACTACTTCATATTCCTCTTAAATATACTACTTTATATTCCTCTTAAACATACTACATCATATTCCTCTTAAACATACTACTTCATATTACTCTTAAACATACTACTTCATATTCCTCTTAAACATACTACTTCATATTCCTCTAAAACATACTACTTCATATTCCTCTTAAACATAATACTTAATATTCTTCTTAAACATACTACTTCATATTCCTCTGTAACATACTACTTCATGTTCCTCTTAAATATACTACTGCATATTCCTCTTAAACATACTACTTCATATTCCTCTTAAACATACTACTTCATATTCCTCTTAAACATACTACTTCATATTCCTTTTAAACATACTACTTAATATTCCTCTTAAACATACTACTTCATATTCCTCTTAAACATAGTATTTCATATTCCTCTTAAACATACTACTTCATATTCCTCTTAAATATACTACTGCATATTCCTCTTAAACATACTATTTTATATTCCTCTTAAACATACTATTCCATATTCCCCTTAAACATACTACTTCATATGCCTCTTAAATATATAACTTCATATTCCTCTTAAACATACTACTTCATATTCTTCTTAAACATACTACTTCATATTTCTCTTAAAAATACTACTGCATATTCCTCTTAAACATACTACTTCATATTCCTCTTAAGCTTACTACTTCATATTCCTCTTAAATATACTACTTCATATTCCTCTTAAATATACTACTGCATATTCCTCTTAAACTTACTACTATATATTCCTCTTAAATATACTACTTCATATTCCTCTTAAACAAACTACTTCATATTCCTCTTAAACATACTACTTCATATTCCTCTTAAACATAATACTTCATATTCCTCTTAAACATACTACTTCATATTCTTCTTAAACATACTACTTCATATTTCTCTTAAATATATTACTGCATATTCCTCTTAAACATAATACTTCATATTCCTGTTAAACATACTACTTCATATTCCTCTTAAATATACTACTTCATATTCCTCTTAAACAAACTACTTCATATTCCTCTTAAATATACTACTTCATATTCCTCTTAAACATACTACTTCATATTCCTCTTAAACATAATACTTCATATTCTTCTTAAATATGCTACTTCATATTCCTCTTAAATATACTACTTCATATTCCTCTTAAATATACTACTTCATATTCCTCTTAAATATACTAGTTCATATTCCTCTTAAATATACTACTTCATATTCCTCTTAAATATACTACTTCATATTCCTCTTAAATATACTACTTCATATTCCTCTTAAACATACTACTTCATATTCTTCTTAAATATACTACTTCATATTTCTCTTAAACATACTACTTCGTATTCCTCATAAAAATACTACTTCATATTCCACTTAAACATATGATACTACTTCATATTCCTCTTAAACATACTACTTCATATTCCTCTTTAACATACTACTTCATATTCCTCTTAAATATACTACTGCATATTCCTCTTAAACATACTACTTCATATTCCTCTTAAACTTACTACTTCATATTCCTCTTAAATATACTACTTCATATTCCTCTTAAACAAACTACTTCATATTCCTCTTAAATATATTGCTTCATATTCCTCTTAAACATACTACTTCATAATCCTATTAAATATACTACTTCATATAAGTCTTAAATATACTACTTCTAATTCCTCTTAAATATAGTACTTCATATTCCTCTTAAATATACTACTTCATATTTTCTCTTAAATATATTACTTCATATTCCTCTTATACATACTACTTCATATTCCTCTTAAACATACTACTTCATATTCCTCTTAAACATACTACTTCATATTCCCCTTAAATATACTACTTCATATTCCTCGTAAACACATTACTTCATATTCCTCTTAAATATACTACTTCACATTCCTCATAAACATATTACTTCATATTCCTCTTAAATATACTACTTCATATTACTCTTAAACATACTACTTCATATTCTACTTAAACATACAACTTCATATTCCTCTTAAACATACTACTTCCCATTCATCTTAAACATACTACTTCATATTCCTCTTAAATATACTACTGCATATTCCTCTTAAACTTACTACTTCATATTCCTCTTAAATATACTACTTCATATTCCTCTTAAACAAACTACTTCATATTCCTCTTAAACATACTACTTCATATTCCTCTTAAACATAATACTTCATATTCCTCTTAAACATACTACTTCATATTCTTCTTAAACATACTACTTCATATTTCTCTTAAATATACTATTGCATATTCCTCTTAAACATAATACTTCATATTCCTCCTAAACATACTACTTCATATTCCTCTTAAATATACTACTTCATATTCCGCTTAAACAAACAACTTCATATTCCTCTTAAATATACTACTTCATATTCCTCTTAAACATACTACTTCATATTCCTCTTAAACATAATACTTCATATTCCTCTTAAATATGCTACTTCATATTCCTCTTAAATATACTACTTCATATTCCTCTTAAATATACTACTTCATATTCCTCTTATATATACTAGTTCATATTCCTCTTAAATATACTACTTCATATTCCTCTTAAATATACTACTTCATATTCCTCTTAAATATACTACTTCATATTCCTCTTAAACATACTACTTTATATTCTTCTTAAATATACTACTTCATATTCCTCTTTAACATACTACTTCGTATTCCTCTTAAAAATACTACTTCATATTCCACTTAAACATATGATACTACTTCGAATTCCTCTTAAACATACTACTTCATATTCCTCTTACACATACTACTTCATATTCCTCTTAAATATACTACTTCATATTCCTCTTAAATATACTACTTCATATTCCTCTTAAATATACTACTCTTCATATTCCTCTTAAATATACTATTTCATATTCCTCTTAAATATACTACTTCATATTCTTCTTAAATATACTACTTCATATTCCTCTTATACATACAACTTCATATTCCTCTTAAACTTATTACTTCATATTCCTCTTAAACATACTACTTCGTATTCCTCTTAAACATACTACTTCATATTCCTCTTAAATATACTACTTCATATTCATCTTAAATATACTACTTCATATTCCTCTTAAATATACTACTTCATATTCCCCTTAAATATACTACTTCATATTCCTCTTAAATATACTACTTCATATTCCTCTTAAATATATTACTTCATATTCCTCTTAAACATACTACTTCATAATGGTCTTAAACATACTACTTCATATTCCTCTTAAATATACTACGTCATATTCCTCTTAAATATACTACTTCATATTCCTGTTAAATATACTACTTCATATTCCTCTTAAATATACTACTTCATATTCCTCCTAAATATACTACTTCATATTCCTCTTAAACATACTACTTCGTACTCCTCTTAAACATACTACTTCATATTCCACTTAAACATACTACTTTATATTCCTCTTAAATATACTACTTCATATTCCTCTTAAATATACTACTTCATATTCCTCTTAAATATTCTACTTCATATTCCTCTTAAACATACTACTTCATATTCCTCTTAAACATACTACTTCATATTCCTCTTAAACATACTACTTCATATTCCTCTTAAGCATACTACTTCATATTCCTCTTAAATATACTACTTCATATTCCTCTTAAATATACTACATCATTTTCCTCTTAAATATACTACTTCATATTCCTGTTCAATATACTACTTCATATTCCTCTTAAATATACTACTTCATATTCCTCTTAAATATACTACATCATATTCCTCTTAAACATATTACTTCATATTCCTCTTAAACATACTACTTCATATTCCTCTTAAACATACTACTTCATATTCCTCTTAAACATACTACTTCATATTCCTCTTAAACATACTACTTCATATTCATCTTAAACATATTACTTCTTATTCTTCTCAAACATACTACTTCATATTCCTCTTAAACATAATGCTTCATATTCCTCTTAAACATACTACTTCATATTCCTCTTAAACATACTACTGCATATTCCTCTTAAACATACTACTTCATATTCCTCTTAAACATACTACTTCATATTCCTCTTAAATATACTGCTTCATATTCCTCTTAAACATACTACTTCCTATTCCTCTTAAACATACTACTTCATATTCCTTTTAAACATACTACTTAATATTCCTCTTAAACATACTACTTCATATTCCTCTTAAACATAGTATTTCATGTTCCTCTTAAACATACTACTTCATATTCCTCTTAAATATACTACTGCATATTCCTCTTAAACATACTACTTCTTATTCCTCTTAAACATACTATTCCATATTCCTCTTAAACATACTACTTCATATGCCTCTTAAATATATAACTTCATATTCCTCTTAAACATACTACTTCATATTCTTCTTAAACATACTACTTCATATTCCTCTTAAACATACTATTCCATATTCCTCCTTAACATACTACTTCATATGCCTCTTAAATATATAACTTCATATTCCTCTTAAACATACTACTTCATATTCCTCTTAAACATACTACTTCATATTCCTCTTAAACATACTACTTCATATTCCTCTTAAGCATACTACTTCATATTCCTCTTAAATATACTACTTCATATTCCTCTTAAATATACTACATCATTTTCCGCTTAAATATACTACTTCATATTCCTCTTCAATATAC
This sequence comes from Atherix ibis, assembly GCA_958298945.1. Lineage (NCBI taxonomy): Eukaryota > Metazoa > Arthropoda > Insecta > Diptera > Athericidae > Atherix > Atherix ibis. The sequence continues at coordinate 286,245 of CATQJD010000064.1, read as the reverse complement.
TACTTCATATTCCTCTTAAATATACTACTTCGTATTCCTCTTAAATATACTACATCATATTCCTCTTAAACATACTACTTCATATTCCTCTTAAACATACTACTTCATATTCCTCTTATACATACTACTTCATATTCCTCTTAAACATACTACTTCATATTCCTCTTAAACATACTACTTCATATTCCTCTTAAACATTCTACTTCATATTCCTCTTAAACGTACTACTTCATATTCCTCTTAAACATACTACTTCATATTCATCTTAAACATATTACTTTTTATTCTTCTCAAACATACTACTTCATATTCCTCTTAAACATAATACTACATATTCCTCTTAAACATACTACTTCATATTCATCTTAAACATACTACTGCATATTCCTCTTAAACATACTACTTTATATTCCTTTTAAACATACTACTTAATATTCCTCTTAAACATACTACTTCATATTCCTCTTAAACATAGTATTTCATGTTCCTCTTAAACATACTACTTCATATTCCTCTTAAATATACTACTGCATATTCCTCTTAAACATACTACTTCTTATTCCTCTTAAACATACTATTCCATATTCCTCTTAAACATACTACTTCATATGCCTCTTAAATATATAACTTCATATTCCTCTTAAACATACTACTTCATATTCTTCTTAAACATACTACTTCATATTCCTCTTAAACATACTATTCCATATTCCTCTTAAACATACTACTTCATATGCCTCTTAAATATATAACTTCATATTCCTCTTAAACATACTACTTCATATTCCTCTTAAACATACTACTTCATATTCCTCTTAAACATACCACTTCATATTCCTCTTAAGCATACTACTTCATATTCCTCTTAAATATACTACTTCATATTCCTCTTAAATATACTACATCATTTTCCGCTTAAATATACTACTTCATATTCCTCTTCAATATACTACTTCATATTCCTCTTAAATATACTACTTCGTATTCCTCTTAAATATACTACATCATATACCTCTTAAACATACTACTTCATATTCCTCTTAAACATACTACTTCATATTCCTCTTATACATACTACTTCATATTCCTCTTAAACATACTACTTCATATTCCTCTTAAACATACTACTTCATATTCCTCTTAAACATTCTACTTCATATTCCTCTTAAACGTACTACTTCATATTCCTCTTAAACATACTACTTCATATTCATCTTAAACATATTACTTTTTATTCTTCTCAAACATACTACTTCATATTCCTCTTAAACATAATACTACATATTCCTCTTAAACATACTACTTCATATTCATCTTAAACATACTACTGCATATTCCTCTTAAACATACTACTTCATATTCCTCTTAAACATACTACTTCATATTCCTCTTAAATATACAGCTTCATATTCCTCTTAAACATACTACTTCATATTCCTCTTAAACATACTACTTCATATTCTTTTTAAACATACTACTTAATATTCCTCTTAAACATACTACTTCATATTCCTCTTAAACATAGTATTTCATATTCCTTTTAAACATACTACTTCATATTCCTCTTAAATATACTACTGCATATTCCTCTTAAACATACTACTTCATATTCCTCTTAAACATACTATTCCATATTCCTCTTAAACATACTACTTCATATGCCTCTTAAATATATAACTTCATATTCCTCTTAAACATACTACTTCATATTCTTCTTAAACATACTACTTCATATTTCTCTTAAAAATACTACTGCATATTCCTCTTAAACATACTACTTCATATTCCTCTTAAACTTACTACTTCATATTCATCTTAAATATATTTCTTTATATTTCTCTTAAACAAACTACTTCATATTCCTCTTAAATATACTGCTTCATATTCCTCTTAAACATACTACTTCATAATCCTATTAAATATACTACTTCACATAAGGCTTAAATATACTACTTCTAATTCCTCTTAAATATAGTACTTCATATTCCTCTTAAATATACTACTTCATATTTTCTCTTAAATATATTACTTCATATTCCTCTTAAACATACTACTTCATATTCCTCTTAAACATACTACTTCATATTCCTCTTAAACATACTACTTCATATTCCCCTTAAATATATTATTTCATATTCCTCTTAAACACACTACTTCATATTCCTCTTAAACATACTACTTCACATTCCTCATAAACATATTACTTCATATTCCTCTTAAATATACTCTTTCATGTTGCTCTTAAATATACTACTGCATATTCCTCTTAAACATACTACTTCATATTCCTCTTAAACATACTACTGCATATTTCTCTTAAACATACTACTTCATATGCCTCTTAAATATATTACTTCATATTCCTCTTAAACATACTACTTCATATTCTTCTTAAACATACTACTTCATATTTCTCTTAAATATACTACTGCATATTCCTCTTAAACATACTACTTCATATTCCTCTTAAACTTACTACTTCATATTGCTTTTAAATATACTACTTCATATTCCTCTTAAACAAACTACTTCATATCCCTCTTAAATATACTACTTCATATTCCTCTTAAACATATTACTTCATATTCCTTTTAAACATACTACTTCATATTCCACTTAAATATACAACTTTATATTCGACTTAAATATAATACTTCATATTCCTCTTAAACATTCTACATCATATTCCTCTTAAACATACTACATCATATTCCTCTTAAGCATACTACTTCATATTACACTTAAACATACTACTTCATATTCCTCTTAAACATACTACTTCATATTCCTCTTAAACATACTACTTCATATTCCTCTTAAACATACTACTTCATATTCCTCTTTAATATGCTACTTCATATTCCTCTTAAACATACTACTTCATATTCCTCTGTAACATACTACTTCATATTCCTCTTAAATATACTACCGTATATTCCTCTTAAACAAACTACTTCATATTCCTCTTAAACATACTACTTCATATTCCTCTTAAACATATTATTTTATATTCCCCTTAAATATGCTACTTCATATTCCGCTTAAATATACTACTTCATATTCCTCTTAAACATACTACTTCATATTCCTCTTAAATATACTACTTCATATTTCTGTTAAATATACTACTTCATATTACTCTTAAACATACTACTTCATATTCCTCTTAAACATACTACTTTATACACATTTTAAACATACAATACTACTTCATATTCCTCTTAAACATACAATTTCATATTCCTCTTAACTATACTACTTCATTTTCCTCTTAAACAAACTACTTCATATCCCTCTTAAATATACTACTTCATATTCCTCTTAAACATATTACTTCATATTCCTCTTAAACATTCTACTTCATATTCCACTTAAATATAAAACTTTATATTCCTCTTAAACATAATACTTCATATTCCTCTTAAACATACTACATCACATTCCTCTTAAACATACTACTTCATATACCTCTTAAACATACAACTTCATATTCCTCTTAAACATACTAATTCATATTCCTCTTAAATATACTACTTCATATTCCTCTTAAACATACTACATCATATTCCTCTTAAACATACTACTTTATATTACTCTTAAATATACTACTTCATATTCCTCTTAAACATACTACTTCATATTCCTCTTAAACATACTACTTCATATTCCTCTTAAACATAATACTTCATATTCCTCTTAAACATACTACTTCATATTCCTCTTAAATATGCTACTTCATATTCCTCCTAAACATACTACTTCATATTCCTCTGTAACATACTACTTCATATTCCTCTTAAATATACTACTGCACATTCCTCTTAAACATACTACTTCATATTCCTCTTAAACATACTACTTCATATTCCTCTTAAACATAATACTTTATATTCCTCTTAAATATGCTACTTCATATTCCGCTTAAACATACTACTTCATATTCCTCTTAAACATACTACTTCATATTCCTCTTAAATATACTACTTCATATTCCTGTTAAATATACTACTTCATATTCCTCTTAAACATACTACTTCATATTCCTCTTAAACATACTACTTCATACTCCTTTTAAACATACAATACTACTTCATATTCCTCTTAAACAAACAATTTCATATTCCTCTTAACTATACTACTTCATTTTCCTCTTAAACATACTACTTCAAATTCCTCTTAAATATACTACTGCATATTCCTCTTAAATATACTACTTCATATTCCTCTTAAACATACTACTTCATATTCCTCTTAAACATACAACTTCATATGCCTCTTAAATATATTACTTCATATTCCTCTTAAACATACTACTTCATATTCTTCTTAAACATACAACTTCATATTTCTCTTAAATATACTACTGCGTATTCCTCTTAAACATACTACTTCATATTCCTCTTAAACATACTATTCCATATTCCTCTTTAACATACTACTTCATATGCCTCTTAAATATATTACTTCATATTCCTCTTAAACATACTACTTCATATTTTTTTAAATATACTACTTCATATTTCTCTTAAAAATACTACTGCATATTCCTCTTAAACATACTACTTCATATTCCTGTTAAACATAATATTTCATATTCCTCTTAAACATACTACTTCATATTCCTCTTAAACATACTACTTCATATTCCTCTTAAACAAATTACTTCATATTCCTCTTAAATATACTACTTCATATTCCTCTTAAACATATTACTTCATATTCTTCTTAAACATACTACTTCATATTCAAATTAAATATACTACTTTATATTCCTCTTAAATATATATTCCTCTTAAACATAATACTTCATATTCCTCTTAAACATACTACTTCATATTCTTCTAAAACATACTACTTCATATTCCTCTTAAACATACTACTTCATATTCCTCTTAAATATACTACTTCATATTCCTCTTAAACATACTACTTCATATTCCTCTTAAACATAATACTTCATATTCTTCTTAAATATGCTACTTCATATTCCTCTTAAATATACTACTTCATATTCCTCTTAAATATACTACTTCATATTCCTCTTAAATATACTAGTTCATATTCCTCTTAAATATACTACTTCATATTCCTCTTAAATATACTACTTCATATTCCTCTTAAATATACTACTTCATATTCCTCTTAAACATACTACTTCATATTCTTCTTAAATATACTACTTCATATTTCTCTTAAACATACCACTTCGTATTCCTCATAAAAATACTACTTCATATTCCACTTAAACATATGATACTACTTCATATTCCTCTTAAACATACTACTTCATATTCCTCTTTAACATACTACTTCATATTCCTCTTAAATATACTACTGCATATTCCTCTTAAACATACTACTTCATATTCCTCTTAAACTTACTACTTCATATTCCTCTTAAATATACTACTTCATATTCCTCTTAAACAAACTACTTCATATTCCTCTTAAATATACTGCTTCATATTCCTCTTAAACATACTACTTCATAATCCTATTAAATATACTACTTCATATAAGTCTTAAATATACTACTTCTAATTCCTCTTAAATATAGTACTTCATATTCCTCTTAAATATACTACTTCATATTTTCTCTTAAATATATTACTTCATATTCCTCTTATACATACTACTTCATATTCCTCTTAAACATACTACTTCATATTCCTCTTAAACATACTACTTCATATTCCCCTTAAATATACTACTTCATATTCCTCGTAAACACATTACTTCATATTCCTCTTAAATATACTACTTCACATTCCTCATAAACATATTACTTCATATTCCTCTTAAATATACTACTTCATATTACTCTTAAACATACTACTTCATATTCTACTTAAACATACAACTTCATATTCCTCTTAAACATACTACTTCCCATTCATCTTAAACATACTACTTCATATTCCTCTTAAACAAACTACTTCATATTCCTCTTAAACATACTACTTCATATTCCTCTTAAACATAATACTTCATATTCCTCTTAAACATACTACTTCATATTCTTCTTAAACATACTACTTCATATTTCTCTTAAATATACTATTGCATATTCCTCTTAAACATAATACTTCATATTCCTCCTAAACATACTACTTCATATTCCTCTTAAATATACTACTTCATATTCCGCTTAAACAAACAACTTCATATTCCTCTTAAATATACTACTTCATATCCCTCTTAAACATACTACTTCATATTCCTCTTAAACATAATACTTCATATTCCTCTTAAATATGCTACTTCATATTCCTCTTAAATATACTACTTCATATTCCTCTTAAATATACTACTTCATATTCCTCTTATATATACTAGTTCATATTCCTCTTAAATATACTACTTCATATTCCTCTTAAATATACTACTTCATATTCCTCTTAAATATACTACTTCATATTCCTCTTAAACATACTACTTTATATTCTTCTTAAATATACTACTTCATATTCCTCTTTAACATACTACTTCGTATTCCTCTTAAAAATACTACTTCATATTCCACTTAAACATATGATACTACTTCGAATTCCTCTTAAACATACTACTTCATATTCCTCTTACACATACTACTTCATATTCCTCTTAAATATACTACTTCATATTCCTCTTAAATATACTACTTCATATTCCTCTTAAATATACTACTCTTCATATTCCTCTTAAATATACTACTTCATATTCCTCTTAAATATACTACTTCATATTCTTCTTAAATATACTACTTCATATTCCTCTTATACATACAACTTCATATTCCTCTTAAACTTGTTACTTCATATTCCTCTTAAACATACTACTTCGTATTCCTCTTAAATATACTACTTCATATTCCTCTTAAATATACTACTTCATATTCATCTTAAATATACTACTTCATATTCCTCTTAAATATACTACTTCATATTCCCCTTAAATATACTACTTCATATTCCTCTTAAATATACTACTTCATATTCCTCTTAAATATATTACTTCATATTCCTCTTAAACATACTACTTCATAATGGTCTTAAACATACTACTTCATATTCCTCTTAAATATACTACGTCATATTCCTCTTAAATATACTACTTCATATTCCTGTTAAATATACTACTTCATATTCCTCTTAAATATACTACTTCATATTCCTCCTAAATATACTACTTCATATTCCTCTTAAACATACTACTTCGTACTCCTCTTAAACATACTACTTCATATTCCACTTAAACATACTACTTTATATTCCTCTTAAACATACTACTTCATATTCTTCTTAAATATACTACTTCATATTTCTCTTAAACATACTACTTCGTATTCCTCATAAAAATACTACTTCATATTCCACTTAAACATATGATACTACTTCATATTCCTCTTAAACATACTACTTCATATTCCTCTTTAACATACTACTTCATATTCCTCTTAAATATACTACTGCATATTCCTCTTAAACATACTACTTCATATTCCTCTTAAACTTACTACTTCATATTCCGCTTAAATATACTACTTCATATTCCTCTTCAATATACTACTTCATATTCCTCTTAAATATACTACTTCGTATTCCTCTTAAATATACTACATCATATTCCTCTTAAACATACTACTTCATATTCCTCTTAAACATACTACTTCATATTCCTCTTATACATACTACTTCATATTCCTCTTAAACATACTACTTCATATTCCTCTTAAACATACTACTTCATATTCCTCTTAAACATTCTACTTCATATTCCTCTTAAACGTACTACTTCATATTCCTCTTAAACATACTACTTCATATTCATCTTAAACATATTACTTTTTATTCTTCTCAAACATACTACTTCATATTCCTCTTAAACATAATACTACATATTCCTCTTAAACATACTACTTCATATTCATCTTAAACATACTACTGCATATTCCTCTTAAACATACTACTTCATATTCCTTTTAAACATACTACTTAATATTCCTCTTAAACATACTACTTCATATTCCTCTTAAACATAGTATTTCATGTTCCTCTTAAACATACTACTTCATATTCCTCTTAAATATACTACTGCATATTCCTCTTAAACATACTACTTCTTATTCCTCTTAAACATACTATTCCATATTCCTCTTAAACATACTACTTCATATGCCTCTTAAATATATAACTTCATATTCCTCTTAAACATACTACTTCATATTCTTCTTAAACATACTACTTCATATTCCTCTTAAACATACTATTCCATATTCCTCTTAAACATACTACTTCATATGCCTCTTAAATGTATAACTTCATATTCCTCTTAAACATACTACTTCATATTCCTCTTAAGCATACTACTTCATATTCCTCTTAAATATACTACTTCATATTCCTCTTAAATATACTACATCATTTTCCGCTTAAATATACTACTTCATATTCCTCTTCAATATACTACTTCATATTCCTCTTAAATATACTACTTCGTATTCCTCTTAAATATACTACATCATATTCCTCTTAAACATACTACTTCATATTCCTCTTAAACATACTACTTCATATTCCTCTTATACATACTACTTCATATTCCTCTTAAACATACTACTTCATATTCCTCTTAAACATACTACTTCATATTCCTCTTAAACATTCTACTTCATATTCCTCTTAAACGTACTACTTCATATTCCTCTTAAACATACTACTTCATATTCATCTTAAACATATTACTTTTTATTCTTCTCAAACATACTACTTCATATTCCTCTTAAACATAATACTACATATTCCTCTTAAACATACTACTTCATATTCATCTTAAACATACTACTGCATATTCCTCTTAAACATACTACTTCATATTCCTCTTAAATATACAGCTTCATATTCCTCTTAAACATACTACTTCATATTCCTCTTAAACATACTACTTCATATTCTTTTTAAACATACTACTTAATATTCCTCTTAAACATACTACTTCATATTCCTCTTAAACATAGTATTTCATATTCCTTTTAAACATACTACTTCATATTCCTCTTAAATATACTACTGCATATTCCTCTTAAACATACTACTTCATATTCCTCTTAAACATACTATTCCATATTCCTCTTAAACATACTACTTCATATGCCTCTTAAATATATAACTTCATATTCCTCTTAAACATACTACTTCATATTCTTCTTAAACATACTACTTCATATTTCTCTTAAAAATACTACTGCATATTCCTCTTAAACATACTACTTCATATTCCTCTTAAACTTACTACTTCATATTCCTCTTAAATATACTTCTTTATATTTCTCTTAAACAAACTACTTCATATTCCTCTTAAATATACTGCTTCATATTCCTCTTAAACATACTACTTCATAATCCTATTAAATATACTACTTCACATAAGGCTTAAATATACTACTTCTAATTCCTCTTAAATATAGTACTTCATATTCCTCTTAAATATACTACTTCATATTTTCTCTTAAATATATTACTTCATATTCCTCTTAAACATACTACTTCATATTCCTCTTAAACATACTACTTCATATTCCTCTTAAACATACTACTTCATATTCCCCTTAAATATATTATTTCATATTCCTCTTAAACACACTACTTCATATTCCTCTTAAACATACTACTTCACATTCCTCATAAACATATTACTTCATATTCCTCTTAAATATACTCTTTCATGTTGCTCTTAAATATACTACTGCATATTCCTCTTAAACATACTACTTCATATTCCTCTTAAACATACTACTGCATATTTCTCTTAAACATACTACTTCATATGCCTCTTAAATATATTACTTCATATTCCTCTTAAACATACTACTTCATATTCTTCTTAAACATACTACTTCATATTTCTCTTAAATATACTACTGCATATTCCTCTTAAACATACTACTTCATATTCCTCTTAAACTTACTACTTCATATTGCTTTTAAATATACTACTTCATATTCCTCTTAAACAAACTACTTCATATCCCTCTTAAATATACTACTTCATATTCCTCTTAAACATATTACTTCATATTCCTCTTAAACATTCTACTTCATATTCCACTTAAATATAAAACTTTATATTCCTCTTAAACATAATACTTCATATTCCTCTTAAACATACTACATCACATTCCTCTTAAACATACTACTTCATATACCTCTTAAACATGCAACTTCATATTCCTCTTAAACATACTAATTCATATTCCTCTTAAATATACTACTTCATATTCCTCTTAAACATACTACATCATATTCCTCTTAAACATACTACTTTATATTACTCTTAAATATACTACTTCATATTCCTCTTAAACATACTACTTCATATTCCTCTTAAACATACTACTTCATATTCCTCTTAAACATAATACTTCATATTCCTCTTAAACATACTACTTCATATTCCTCTTAAATATGCTACTTCATATTCCTCCTAAACATACTACTTCATATTTCTCTGTAACATACTACTTCATATTCCTCTTAAATATACTACTGCACATTCCTCTTAAACATACTACTTCATATTCCTCTTAAACATACTACTTCATATTCCTCTTAAACATAATACTTCATATTCCTCTTAAATATGCTACTTCATATTCCGCTTAAACATACTACTTCATATTCCTCTTAAACATACTACTTCATATTCCTCTTAAATATACTACTTCATATTCCTGTTAAATATACTACTTCATATTCCTCTTAAACATACTACTTCATATTCCTCTTAAACATACTACTTCATACTCCTTTTAAACATACAATACTACTTCATATTCCTCTTAAACAAACAATTTCATATTCCTCTTAACTATACTACTTCATTTTCCTCTTAAACATACTACTTCAAATTCCTCTTAAATATACTACTGCATATTCCTCTTAAATATACTACTTCATATTCCTCTTAAACATACTACTTCATATTCCTCTTAAACATACAACTTCATATGCCTCTTAAATATATTACTTCATATTCCTCTTAAACATACTACTTCATATTCTTCTTAAACATACAACTTCATATTTCTCTTAAATATACTACTGCGTATTCCTCTTAAACATACTACTTCATATTCCTCTTAAACATACTATTCCATATTCCTCTTTAACATACTACTTCATATGCCTCTTAAATATATTACTTCATATTCCTCTTAAACATACTACTTCATATTTTTTTAAATATACTACTTCATATTTCTCTTAAAAATACTACTGCATATTCCTCTTAAACATACTACTTCATATTCCTGTTAAACATAATATTTCATATTCCTCTTAAACATACTACTTCATATTCCTCTTAAACATACTACTTCATATTCCTCTTAAACAAATTACTTCATATTCCTCTTAAATATACTACTTCATATTCCTCTTAAACATATTACTTCATATTCTTCTTAAACATACTACTTCATATTCAAATTAAATATACTACTTTATATTCCTCTTAAATATATATTCCTCTTAAACATAATACTTCATATTCCTCTTAAACATACTACTTCATATTCTTCTAAAACATACTACTTCATATTCCTCTTAAACATACTACTTCATATTCCTCTTAAACATACAACTTCATATTCCTCTTAAACATACTACTTCATATGCCTCTTAAATATATTACTTCATATTCCTCTTAAACATACAACTTCATATTCTTCTTAAACAAACTACTTCATATTCTTCTTAAATATACTGCTTCATATTCCTCTTAAACATACTACTTCATATTCCTCTAAAATATACTACATCATATTCCTCTTAAATATAGTACTGCATATTCCACTTAAACATACTACTTCATATTCCTCTTAAACATACTACTTCATATTCCTCTTAAACATACTACTTCATATTCCTCTTAAGCATACTACTTCATATTCCTCTTGAACATACTACTTCATATTCCTCTTAAATATACTACTTCATATTCCTCTTAAACATACTACTTTATATTCCTCTTAAATATACTACTTCATATTCCTCTTAAACATACTACTTCATATTCCTCTTAAATATACTACTTCATATTCCTCTTAAATATACTACTTCATATTCCTCTTAAAAATAATACTTCATATTTCTCTTAAACATACTACTTCATATTCCTCTTAAACATACTACTTTATATTCCTCTTTAATAAACTACTTCGTATTCCTCTTAAACATGCTACTTCATATTCCTTTTAAATATACTACTTTATATTTCTCTTAAACATACTACTTCATATTCCTCTTAAACATACTACTTCGTATTCCTCTTAAACATACTACTTCATATTCCTCTTAAACATACTACTTCATATTTCCCTTAAATATACTACTTCATATTCCTCTTAAAAACACTACTTCATATTCCTCTTAAACATAGTACTTCACATTCCTCATAAACATATTACTTCATATTCCTCTTAAATATACTACTTCATATTCCTCTTAAATATACTACTGCATATTCCTCTTAAACATACTACTTCATATTCCTCTTAAACATACTACTTCATATTCTACTTAAACATACAACTTCATATTCCTCTTAAACATACTACTTCCCATTCATCTTAAACATACTACTTCATATTCCTCTTAAGCATACTACTTCATATTCCTCTTAAATATAGTACTTCATATTCCTCTTAAATATACAAGTGCATATTCCTCTTAAACTTACTACTTCATATTCCTCTTAAACATATTACTTCATATTCCTCTTAAACATACTACTTCATATACCTCTTAAACGTACAACTTCATATTCCTCTTAAACATACTATTTCATAGTCCTCTTAAATATACTACTTCATATTCCTCTTAAACATACTACATCATATTCCTCTTAAACATACTACTTCATATTACTCTTAAACATACTACTTCATATTCCTCTTAAACATACTACTTCATATTCTTCTTAAACATACTACTTCATATTCTTCTTAAACATAATACTTCATATTCCTCTTAAACATACTACTTCATATTCCTCTTAAACATACTACTTCATATTCCTCTTTAATATGCTACTCCATATTCCTCTTAAACATACTACTTCATATTCCTCTGTAACATACTACTTCATATTCCTCTTAAATATACTACTGCATATTTCTCTTAAACATACTATTTCATATTCCTTTTAAACATACTACTTCATATTCCTCTTAAACATAATACTTTATATTCCTCTTAAATATGCTACTTCATATTCCGCTTAAACATACTACTTCATATTCCTCTTAAACATACTACTTCATATTCCTCTTAAATATACTACTTCATATTTCTGTTAAATATACTACTTCATATTCCTCTTAAACAAACTACTTCATATTTCTCTTAAACATACTACTTCATAATCCTTTTAAACGTACAATACTACTTCATATTCCTCTTAAACATACAATTTCATATTCCTCTTAACTATACTACTTCATTTTCCTCTTAAACAAACTACTTCATATCCCTCTTAAATATACTACCTCATATTCCTCTTAAACATATTACTTTATATTCCTCTTAAACATACTACTTCATATTCAACTTAAATATACAACTTTATATTCCTCTTAAACATAATACTTCATATTTCTCTTAAACATACTACATCACATTCCTCTTAAACATACTACTTCATATACCTCTTAAACATACAACTTCATATTCCTCTTAAACATACTACTTCATATTCCTCTTAAATATACTACTTCATATTCCTCTTAAACATACTACATCATATTCCTCTTAAACATACTACTTCATATTACTCTTAAAAATACTACTTCATATTCCTCTTAAACATACTACTTCATATTCCTCTTAAACATACTACATCATATTCCTCTTAAACATACTACTTCATATTACTCTTAAACATACTACTTCATATTCCTCTTAAACATACTACTTCATATTCTTCTTAAACATACTACTTCATATTCTTCTTAAACATAATACTTCATATTCCTCTTAAACATACTACTTCATATTCCTCTTAAACATACTACTTCATATTCCTCTTTAATATGCTACTCCATATTCCTCTTAAACATACTACTTCATATTCCTCTGTAACATACTACTTCATATTCCTCTTAAATATACTACTGCATATTTCTCTTAAACATACTATTTCATATTCCTTTTAAACATACTACTTCATATTCCTCTTAAACATAATACTTTATATTCCTCTTAAATATGCTACTTCATATTCCGCTTAAACATACTACTTCATATTCCTCTTAAACATACTACTTCATATTCCTCTTAAATATACTACTTCATATTTCTGTTAAATATACTACTTCATATTCCTCTTAAACAAACTACTTCATATTTCTCTTAAACATACTACTTCATAATCCTTTTAAACGTACAATACTACTTCATATTCCTCTTAAACATACAATTTCATATTCCTCTTAACTATACTACTTCATTTTCCTCTTAAACAAACTACTTCATATCCCTCTTAAATATACTACCTCATATTCCTCTTAAACATATTACTTTATATTCCTCTTAAACATACTACTTCATATTCAACTTAAATATACAACTTTATATTCCTCTTAAACATAATACTTCATATTTCTCTTAAACATACTACATCACATTCCTCTTAAACATACTACTTCATATACCTCTTAAACATACAACTTCATATTCCTCTTAAACATACTACTTCATATTCCTCTTAAATATACTACTTCATATTCCTCTTAAACATACTACATCATATTCCTCTTAAACATACTACTTCATATTACTCTTAAAAATACTACTTCATATTCCTCTTAAACATACTACTTCATATTCCTCTTAAACATACTACTTCATATTCCTCTTAAACATAATACTTCATATTCCTCTTAAACATACTACTTCATATTCCTCTTAAATATGCTACTTCATATTCCTCCTAAACATACTACTTCATATTCCCCTGTAACATACTACTTCATATTCCTCTTAAATATACTACTGCATATTCCTCTTAAACATACTACTTCATATTCCTATTAAACATACTACTTCATATTCCTCTTTAACATAATACTTCATATTCCTCTTAAATATGCTACTTCATATTCCGCTTAAACATACTACTTCATATTCCTCTTAAACATACTACTTCATATTCCTCTTAAATATACTACTTCATATTCCTGTTAAATATACTACTTCATATTCCTCTTAAACATACTACTTCATATTCCTCTTAAACATACTACTTCATACTCCTTTTAAACATACAATACTACTTCATATTCCTCTTAAACATACAATTTCATATTCCTCTTAACTATACTACTTCATTTTCCTCTTAAACATACTACTAATATTCCTCTTAAATATACTACTGCATATTCCTCTTAAATATACTACTTCATATTCCTCTTAAACATACTACTTCATATTCCTCTTAAACATACAACTTCATATGCCTCTTAAATATATTACTTCATATTCCTCTTAAACATACTACTTCATATTCTTCTTAAACATACTACTTCATATTTCTCTTAAATATACTACTGCATATTCCTCTTAAACATACTACTTCATATTCCTCTTAAACATACTATTCCATATTCCTCTTAAACATACTACTTCATATGCCTCTTAAATATATTACTTCATATTCCTCTTAAACATACTATTTCATATTCTTCTTAAACGTACTACTTCATATTTCTCTTAAAAATACTACTGCATATTCCTTTTAAACATACTACTTCATATTCCTGTTAAACATACTACTTCATATTCCTCTGTAACATACTACTTCATATTCCTCTTAAATATACAACTGCATATTCCTCTTAAACATACTACTTCATATTCCTATTAAACATACTACTTCATATTCCTCTTTAACATAATACTTCATATTCCTCTTAAATATGCTACTTCATATTCCGCTTAAACATACTACTTCATATTCCTCTTAAACATACTACTTCATATTCCTCTTAAATATACTACTTCATATTCCTGTTAAATATACTACTTCATATTCATCTTAAATATACTACTTCATATTCCTCTTAAATATACTACTTTATATTCCTCTTAAATATAATAGTTCATATTCCTCTTAAACATACTACTTCATATTCCTCTTAAACATACTACTTCATATTCTTCTTAAATATACTACTTCATATAACTCTTAAACAAACTACTTCATATTCCTCTTAAACATACTACTTCATATTCCTCTTTAACATACTACTTCATATTCCTCTTAAATATAATACTTCATATTCCTCTTAAACATACTACTTCATATTCCTCTTAAACATACTACTTCGTATTCCTCTTAAATATAATACTTCATATTCCTCTTAAACATACCACTTCATATTCATCTTAAACATACTACTTCATATTCCTCTTTAACGTACTACTTCATATTCCTCATAAACATACTACTTCATATTCCTCTTAAACATACTACATCACATTCCTCTTAAACATACTACTTCATATACCTCTTAAACATACAACTTCATATTCCTCTTAAACATACTAATTCATATTCCTCTTAAATATACTACTTCATATTCCTCTTAAACATACTACTTCATATTCCTCTTAAACATACAACTTCATATGCCTCTTAAATATATTACTTCATATTCCTCTTAAACATACTACTTCATATTCTTCTTAAACATACTACTTCATATTTCTCTTAAATATACTACTGCATATTCCTCTTAAACATACTACTTCATATTCCTCTTAAACATACTATTCCATATTCCTCTTAAACATACTACTTCATATGCCTCTTAAATATATTACTTCATATTCCTCTTAAACATACTATTTCATATTCTTCTTAAACGTACTACTTCATATTTCTCTTAAAAATACTACTGCATATTCCTTTTAAACATACTACTTCATATTCCTGTTAAACATACTACTTCATATTCCTCTGTAACATACTACTTCATATTCCTCTTAAATATACTACTGCATATTCCTCTTAAACATACTACTTCATATTCCTATTAAACATACTACTTCATATTCCTCTTTAACATAATACTTCATATTCCTCTTAAATATGCTACTTCATATTCCGCTTAAACATACTACTTCATATTCCTCTTAAACATACTACTTCATATTCCTCTTAAATATACTACTTCATATTCCTGTTAAATATACTACTTCATATTCATCTTAAATATACTACTTCATATTCCTCTTAAATATACTACTTTATATTCCTCTTAAATATAATAGTTCATATTCCTCTTAAACATACTACTTCATATTCCTCTTAAACATACTACTTCATATTCTTCTTAAATATACTACTTCATATAACTCTTAAACAAACTACTTCATATTCCTCTTAAACATACTACTTCATATTCCTCTTTAACATACTACTTCATATTCCTCTTAAATATAATACTTCATATTCCTCTTAAACATACTACTTCATATTCCTCTTAAACATACTACTTCGTATTCCTCTTAAATATAATACTTCATATTCCTCTTAAACATACCACTTCATATTCCTCTTAAACATACTACTTCATATTCCTCTTTAACGTACTACTTCATATTCCTCATAAACATACTACTTCATATTCCTCTTAAACATACTACATCACATTCCTCTTAAACATACTACTTCATATACCTCTTAAACATACAACTTCATATTCCTCTTAAACATACTAATTCATATTCCTCTTAAATATACTACTTCATATTCCTCTTAAACATACTACATCATATTCCTCTTAAACATACTACTTTATATTACTCTTAAACATACTACTTCATATTCCTCTTAAACATACTACTTCATATTCCTCTTAAACATACTACTTCATATTCCTCTTAAACATAATACTTCATATTCCTCTTAAACATACTACTTCATATTCCTCTTAAATATGCTACTTCATATTCCTCCTAAACATACTACTTCATATTCCTCTGTAACATACTACTTCATATTCCTCTTAAATATACTACTGCACATTCCTCTTAAACATACTACTTCATATTCCTCTTAAACATACTACTTCATATTCCTCTTAAACATAATACTTCATATTCCTCTTAAATATGCTACTTCATATTCCGCTTAAACATACTACTTCATATTCCTCTTAAACATACTACTTCATATTCCTCTTAAATATACTACTTCATATTCCTGTTAAATATACTACTTCATATTCCTCTTAAACATACTACTTCATATTCCTCTTAAACATACTACTTTATACTCCTTTTAAACATACAATACTACTTCATATTCCTCTTAAACAAACAAATTCATATTCCTCTTAACTATACTACTTCATTTTCGTCTTAAACATACTACTTCAAATTCCTCTTAAATATACTACTGCATATTCCTCTTAAATATACTACTTCATATTCCTCTTAAACATACTACTTCATATTCCTCTTAAACATACAACTTCATATGCCTCTTAAATATATTACTTCATATTCCTCTTAAACATACTACTTCATATTCTTCTTAAACATACTACTTCATATTTCTCTTAAATATACTACTGCATATTCCTCTTAAACATACTACTTCATATTCCTCTTAAACATATTATTCCATATTCCTCTTAAATATACTACTTCATATTCCTGTTAAATATACTACTTCATATTCCTCTTAAACATACTACTTCATATTCCTCTTAAACATACTACTTCATACTCCTTTTAAACATACAATACTACTTCATATTCCTCTTAAACATACAATTTCATATTCCTCTTAACTATACTACTTCATTTTCCTCTTAAACATACTACTTAATATTCCTCTTAAATATACTACTGCATATTCCTCTTAAATATACTACTTCATATTCCTCTTAAACATACTACTTCATATTCCTCTTAAACATACAACTTCATATGCCTCTTAAATATATTAATTCATATTCCTCTTAAACATACTACTTCATATTCTTCTTAAACATACTACTTCATATTTCTCTTAAATATACTACTGCATATTCCTCTTAAACATACTACTTCATATTCCTCTTAAACATACTATTCCATATTCCTCTTAAACATACTACTTCATATGCCTCTTAAATATATTACTTCATATTCCTCTTAAACATACTACTTCATATTCTTCTTAAACGTACTACTTCATATTTCTCTTAAAAATACTACTGCATATTCCTTTTTAACATACTACTTCATATTCCTCTTAAATATACTACTGCATATTCCTCTTAAACATACTACTTCATATTCCTATTAAACATACTACTTCATATTCCTCTTTAACATAATACTTCATATTCCTCTTAAATATGCTACTTCATATTCCGCTTAAACATACTACTTCATATTCCTCTTAAACATACTACTTCATATTCCTCTTAAATATACTAATTCATATTCCTGTTAAATATACTACTTCATATTCCTCTTAAACATAATACTTCATATTCCTCTTAAACATACTACATCACATTCCTCTTAAACATACTACTTCATATACCTCTTAAACATACAACTTCATATTCCTCTTAAACATACTAATTCATATTCCTCTTAAATATACTACTTCATATTCCTCTTAAACATACTACATCATATTCCTCTTAAACATACTACTTTATATTACTCTTAAACATACTACTTCATATTCCTCTTAAACATACTATTTCATATTCCTCTTAAACATACTACTTCATATTCCTCTTAAACATAATACTTCATATTCCTCTTAAACATACTACTTCATATTCCTCTTAAATATGCTACTTCATATTCCTCCTAAACATACTACTTCATATTCCTCTGTAACATACTACTTCATATTCCTCTTAAATATACTACTGCACATTCCTCTTAAACATACTACTTCATATTCCTCTTAAACATACTACTTCATATTCCTCTTAAACATAATACTTCATATTCCTCTTAAATATGCTACTTCATATTCCGCTTAAACATATTACTTCATATTCCTCTTAAACATACTACTTCATATTCCTCTTAAATATACTACTTCATATTCCTGTTAAATATACTACTTCATATTCCTCTTAAATATACTACTTCATATTCCTCTTAAACATACTACTTCATACTCCTTTTAAACATACAATACTACTTCATATTCCTCTTAAACAAACAATTTCATATTCCTCTTAACTATACTACTTCATTTTCCTCTTAAACATACTAATTCAAATTCCTCTTAAATATACTACTGCATATTCCTCTTAAATATACTACTTCATATTCCTCTTAAACATACTACTTCATATTCCTCTTAAACATACAACTTCATATGCCTCTTAAATATATTACTTCATATTCCTCTCAAACATACTACTTCATATTCTTCTTAAACATACTACTTCATATTTCTCTTAAATATACTACTGCATATTCCTCTTAAACATACTACTTCATATTCCTCTTAAACATACTATTCCATATTCCTCTTAAACATACTACTTCATATGCCTTTTAAATATATTACTTCATATTCCTCTTAAACATACTACTTCATATTCTTTTTATATATACTACTTCATATTTCTCTTAAAAATACTACTGCATATTCCTCTTAAACATACTACTTCATATTCCTGTTAAACATACTATTTCATATTCCTCTTAAACATACTACTTCATATTCCTCTTAAACATACTACTTCATATTCCTCTTAAACAAACTACATCATATTCCTCTTAAATATACTACTTCATATTCCTCTTAAACATATTACTTCATATTCCTCTTAAACATACTACTTCATATTCAAATTAAATATACTACTTTATATTCCTCTTAAATATATATTCCTCTTAAACATAATACTTCATATTCCTCTTAAACATACTACTTCATATTCCTCTAAAACATACTACTTCATATTCCTCTTAAACATACTACTTCATATTCCTCTTAAACATACAACTTCATATTCCTCTTAAACATACTACTTCATATGCCTCTTAAATATATTACTTCATATTCCTCTTAAACATACAACTTTATATTCTTCTTAAACATACTACTTCATATTTCTCTTAAAAATACTACTGCATATTCCTCTTAAACATACTACTTTATATTCCTCTTAAACTTACTACTTCATATTCCTCTTAAATATACTACTTCATATTCCTCTTAAAAAAACTACTTCATATTCCTCTAAAATATACTACATCATATTCCTCTTAAATATAGTACTGCATATTCCACTTAAACATACTACTTCATATTCCTCTTAAACATACTACTTCATATTCCTCTTAAACATACTACTTCATATTCCTCTTAAGCATACTACTTCATATTCCTCTTGAACATACTACTTCATATTCCTCTTAAATATACTACTTCATATTCCTCTTAAACATACTACTTCATATTCCTCTTAAATATACTACTTCATATTCCTCTTAAACATACTACTTCATATTCCTCTTAAATATACTACTTCATATTCCTCTTAAATATACTACGTCATATTCCTCTTAAACATACTACTTCATATTCAAATTAAATATACTACTTTATATTCCTCTTAAATATATATTCCTCTTAAAAATAATACTTCATATTCCTCTTAAATATATTACTTCATATTCCTCTTAAACATACAACTTCATATTCTTCTTAAACATACTACTTCATATTTCTCTTAAAAATACTACTGCATATTCCTCTTAAACATACTACTTTATATTCCTCTTAAACTTACTACTTCATATTCCTCTTAAATATACTACTTCATATTCCTCTTAAACAAACTACTTCATATTCCTCTTAAACATACTACTTCATATTCCTCTTAAACATACAACTTCATATTCCTCTTAAACATACTACTTCATATGCCTCTTAAATATATTACTTCATATTCCTCTTAAACATACAACTTCATATTCTTCTTAAACATACTACTTCATATTTCTCTTAAAAATACTACTGCATATTCCTCTTAAACATACTACTTCATATTCCTCTTAAACTTACTACTTCATATTCCTCTTAAATATACTGCTTCATATTCCTCTTAAACATACTACTTCATATTCCTCTAAAATATACTACATCATATTCCTCTTAAATATAGTACTGCATATTCCACTTAAACATACTACTTCATATTCCTCTTAAACATACTACTTCATATTCCTCTTAAACATACTACTTCATATTCCTCTTAAGCATACTACTTCATTTTCCTCTTGAACATACAACTTCATATTCCTCTTAAATATACTACTTCATATTCCTCTTAAACATACTACTTCATATTCCTCTTAAATATACTACTTCATATTCCTCTTAAACATACTACTTCATATTCCTCTTAAATATACTACTACATATTCCTCTTAAATATACTACTTCATATTCCTCTTAAACATACTACTTCATATTTCTCTTAAACATACTACTTCATATTCCTCTTAAACATACTACTTTATATTCCTCTTCAATAAACTACTTCGTATTCCTCTTAAACATGCTACTTCATATTCCTTTTAAATATACTACTTTATATTTCTCTTAAACATACTACTTCATATTCCTCTTAAACATACTACTTCGTATTCCTCTTAAACATACTACTTCATATTCCTCTTAAACATACTACTTCATATTCCCCTTAAATATACTACTTCATATTCCTCTTAAAAACACTACTTCATATTCCTCTTAAATATACAACTGCATATTCCTCTTAAACATACTACTTCATATTCCTCTTAAACATACTACTTCATATTCTACTTAAACATACAACTTCATATTCCTCTTAAGCATACTACTTCATATTCCTCTTAAATATAGTACTTCATATTCCTCTTAAATACACTACTGCATATTCCTCTTAAATTTACTACTTCATATTCCTCTTAAACATATTACTTCATATTCCTCTTATACATACTACTTCATATACCTCTTAAACGTACAACTTCATATTCCTCTTAAACATACTATTTCATATTCCTCTTAAATATACTACTTCATATTCCTCTTAAACATACTACATCATATTCCTCTTAAACATACTGCTTCATATTACTCTTAAACATACTACTTCATATTCCTCTTAAACATACTACTTCATATTCCTCTTAAACATACTACTTCATATTCTTCTTAAACATAATACTTCATATTCCTCTTAAACATACTACTTCATATTCCTCTTAAACATACTACTTCATATTCCTCTTTAATATGCTACTCCATATTCCTCTTAAACATACTACTTCATATTCCTCTGTAACATACTACTTCATATTCCTCTTAAATATACTACTGCAT
This sequence comes from Atherix ibis, assembly GCA_958298945.1. Lineage (NCBI taxonomy): Eukaryota > Metazoa > Arthropoda > Insecta > Diptera > Athericidae > Atherix > Atherix ibis. The sequence goes on along the minus strand of CATQJD010000064.1, from coordinate 262,857 downwards.
ATTCCTCTTAAACATAATACTTTATATTCCTCTTAAATATGCTACTTCATATTCCGCTTAAACATACTACTTCATATTCCTCTTAAACATACTACTTCATATTCCTCTTCAATATACTACTTCATATTTCTGTTAAATATACTACTTCATATTCCTCTTAAACATACTACTTCATATTCCTCTTAAACATACTACTTCATAATCCTTTTAAACGTACAATACTACTTCATATTCCTCTTAAACATACAATTTCATATTCCTCTTAACTATACTACTTCATTTTCCTCTTAAACAAACTACTTCATATCCCTCTTAAATATACTACCTCATATTCCTCTTAAACATATTACTTTATATTCCTCTTAAACATACTACTTCATATTCCTCTTAAATATACTACTTCATATTCCTCTTAAATATACTACTTCATATTCCTCTTAAACATACTACTTCATATTTCTCTTAAACATACTACTTCATATTCCTCTTAAACATACTACTTTATATTCCTCTTTAATAAACTACTTCGTATTCCTCTTAAACATGCTACTTCATATTCCTTTTAAATATACTACTTTATATTTCTCTTAAACATACTACTTCATATTCCTCTTAAACATACTACTTCGTATTCCTCTTAAACATACTACTTCATATTCCTCTTAAACATACTACTTCATATTCCCCTTAAATATACTACTTCATATTCCTCTTAAAAACACTACTTCATATTCCTCTTAAATATACTACTGCATATTCCTCTTAAACATTCTACTTCATATTCCTCTTAAACATACTACTTCATATTCTACTTAAACATACAACTTCATATTCCTCTTAAGCATACTACTTCATATTCCTCTTAAATATAGTACTTCATATTCCTCTTAAATACACTACTGCATATTCCTCTTAAATTTACTACTTCATATTCCTCTTAAACATATTACTTCATATTCCTCTTAAACATACTACTTCATATACCTCTTAAACGTACAACTTCATATTCCTCTTAAACATACTATTTCATATTCCTCTTAAATATACTACTTCATATTCCTCTTAAACATACTACATCATATTCCTCTTAAACATACTGCTTGATATTACTCTTAAACATACTACTTCATATTCCTCTTAAACATACTACTTCATATTCCTCTTAAACATACTACTTCATATTCTTCTTAAACATAATACTTCATATTCCTCTTAAACATACTACTTCATATTCCTCTTAAACATACTACTTCATATTCCTCTTTAATATGCTACTCCATATTCCTCTTAAACATACTACTTCATATTCCTCTGTAACATACTACTTCATATTCCTCTTAAATATACTACTGCATATTCCTCTTAAACATAATACTTTATATTCCTCTTAAATATGCTACTTCATATTCCGCTTAAACATACTACTTCATATTCCTCTTAAACATACTACTTCATATTCCTCTTCAATATACTACTTCATATTTCTGTTAAATATACTACTTCATATTCCTCTTAAACATACTACTTCATATTCCTCTTAAACATACTACTTCATAATCCTTTTAAACGTACAATACTACTTCATATTCCTCTTAAACATACAATTTCATATTCCTCTAAACTATACTACTTCATTTTCCTCTTAAACAAACTACTTCATATCCCTCTTAAATATACTACCTCATATTCCTCTTAAACATATAACTTTATATTCCTCTTAAACATACTACTTCATATTCCACTTAAATATACAACTTTATATTCCTCTTAAACATAATACTTCATATTTCTCTTAAACATACTACATCACATTCCTCTTAAACATACTACTTCATATACCTCTTAAACATACAACTTCATATTCCTCTTAAACATACTACTTCATAGTCCTCTTAAATATACTACTTCATATTCCTCTTAAACATACTACATCATATTCCTCTTAAACATACTACTTCATATTACTCTTAAACATACTACTTCATATTCCTCTTAAACATACTACTTCATATTCCTCTTAAACATACTACTTCATATTCCTCTTAAACATAATACTTCATATTCCTCTTAAACATACTACTTCATATTCCTCTTAAATATGCTACTTCATATTCCTCCTAAACATACTACTTCATATTCCTCTGTAACATACTACTTCATATTCCTCTTAAATATACTACTGCATATTCCTCTTAAACATACTACTTCATATTCCTATTAAACATACTACTTCATATTCCTCTTTAACATAATACTTCATATTCCTCTTAAATATGCTACTTCATATTCCGCTTAAACATACTACTTCATATTCCTCTTAAACATACTACTTCATATTCCTCTTAAATATACTACTTCATATTCCTGTTAAATATACTACTTCATATTCCTCTTAAACATACTACTTCATATTCCTCTTAAACATACTACTTCATACTCCTTTTAGACATACAATACTACTTCATATTCCTCTTAAACATACAATTTCATATTCCTCTTAACTATACTACTTCATTTTCCTCTTAGACATACTACTTAATATTCCTCTTAAATATACTACTGCATATTCCTCTTAAATATACTACTTCATATTCCTCTTAAACATACTACTTCATATTCCTCTTAAACATACAACTTCATATGCCTCTTAAATATATTACTTCATATTCCTCTTAAACATACTACTTCATATTCTTCTTAAACATACTACTTCATATTTCTCTTAAATATACTACTGCATATTCCTCTTAATGATACTACTTCATATTCCTCTTAAACATACTATTCCATATTCCTCTTAAACATACTACTTCATAAGCCTCTTAAATATATTACTTCATATTCCTTTTAAACATACTACTTCATATTCTTCTTAAACGTACTACTTCATATTTCTCTTAAAAATACTACTGCATATTCCTTTTAAACATACTACTTCATATTCCTGTTAAACATACTACTTCATATTCCTCTGTAACATACTACTTCATATTCCTCTTAAATATACTACTGCATATTCCTCTTAAACATACTACTTCATATTCCTATTAAACATACCACTTCATATTCCTCTTTAACATAATACTTCATATTCCTCTTAAATATGCTACTTCATATTCCGCTTAAACATACTACTTCATATTCCTCTTAAACATACTACTTCATATTCCTCTTAAATATACTACTTCATATTCCTGTTAAATATACTACTTCATATTCCTCTTAAACATACTACTTCATATTCCTCTGAAACATACTACTTCATACTCCTTTTAAACATACAATACTACTTCACATTCCTCTTAAACATACAATTTCATATTCCTCTTAACTATACTACTTCATTTTCCTCTTAAACATACTACTTAATATTCCTCTTAAATATACTACTGCATATTCCTCTTAAATATACTACTTCATATTCTTCTTAAACATACTACTTCATATTCCTCTTAAACATACAACTTCATATGCCTCTTAAATATATTACTTCATATTCCTCTTAAACATACTACTTCATATTCTTCTTAAACATACTACTTCATATTTCTCTTAAATATACTACTGCATATTCCTCTTAAACATACTACTTCATATTCCTCTTAAACATACTATTCCATATTCCTCTTAAACATACTACTTCATATGCCTCTTAAATATATTACTTCATATTCCTCTTAAACATACTACTTCATATTCTTCTTAAACGTACTACTTCATATTTCTCTTAAAAATACTACTGCATATTCCTTTAAAACATACTACTTCATATTCCTGTTAAACATACTACTTCATATTCCTCTTAAACATACTACTTCATATTCCTCTTAAACATACTACTTCATATTCCTCTTAAACAAACTACTTGATATTCCTCTTAAATATACTGCTTCATATTCAAATTAAATATACTACTTTATACTCCTCTTAAATATATATTCCTCTTAAACATAATATTTCATATTCCTCTTAAACATAATACTTCATATTCCTCTTAAATATACAACTTCATATTCCTCTTAAATATACTACTTCATATACCTCTTAAATATACTACTTCATATTCCTCTTAAATATACTGCTTCATATTCAAATTAAATATACTACTTTATACTCCTCTTAAATATATATTCCTCTTAAACATAATACTTCATATTCCTCTTAAACATATTACTTCATATTCCTCTTAAACATACTACTTCATATTCAAATTAAATATACTACTTTATACTCCTCTTAAATATATATTCCTCTTAAACATAATACTTCATATTCCTCTTAAACATAATACTTCATATTCCTCTTAAACATACAACTTCATATTCCTCTTAAATATACTACTTCATATACCTCTTAAATATACTACTGCATATTCCTCTTAAACATACTACTTCATATTCCTCTTAAACATACTATTCCATATTCCTCTTAAACATACTACTTCATATGCCTCTTAAATATATTACTTCATATTCCTCTTAAACATACTACTTCATATTCTTCTTAAACATACTACTTCATATTTCTCTTAAAAATACTACTGCATATTCCTCTTAAACATACTACTTCATATTCCTCTTAAACTTACTACTTCATATTCCTCTTAAATATACTTCTTCATATTCCTCTTAAACAAACTACTTCATATTCCTCTTAAATATACTGCTTCATATTCCTCTTAAACATACCACTTCATATTCCTCTTAAATATACTACATCATATTCCTCTAATATATACTACTGCATATTCCACTTAAACATACTACTTCATATTCCTCTTAAACATAATACTTCATATTCCTCTTAAACATACTACTTCATATTCCTCTTAAACATACTACTTCATATTCCTCTTGAACATACTACTTCATATTCCTCTTAAATATACTACTTCATATTCCTCTTAAACATACTACTTCATATTCCTCTTAAATATACTACTTCATATTCCTCTTAAACATACTACTTCATATTCCTCTTAAATATACTACTTCATATTCCTCTTAAACATACTACTTCATATTCCTCTTAAATATACTACTTCATATTCCTGTTAAATATACTACTTCATATTCCTCTTAAACATACTACTTCATATTCCTCTTAAACATACTACTTCATACTCCTTTTAAACATACAATACTACTTCATATTCCTCTTAAACATACAATTTCATATTCCTCTTAACTATACTACTTCATTTTCCTCTTAGACATACTACTTAATATTCCTCTTAAATATACTACTGCATATTCCTCTTAAATATACTACTTCATATTCCTCTTAAACATACTACTTCATATTCCTCTTAAACATACAACTTCATATGCCTCTTAAATATATTACTTCATATTCCTCTTAAACATACTACTTCATATTCTTCTTAAACATACTACTTCATATTTCTCTTAAATATACTACTGCATATTCCTCTTAAACATACTACTTCATATTCCTCTTAAACATACTATTCCATATTCCTCTTAAACATACTACTTCATATGCCTCTTAAATATATTACTTCATATTCCTCTTAAACATACTACTTCATATTCTTCTTAAACGTACTACTTCATATTTCTCTTAAAAATACTACTGCATATTCCTTTTAAACATACTACTTCATATTCCTGTTAAACATACTACTTCATATTCCTCTGTAACATACTACTTCATATTCCTCTTAAATATACTACTGCATATTCCTCTTAAACATACTACTTCATATTCCTATTAAACATACCACTTCATATTCCTCTTTAACATAATACTTCATATTCCTCTTAAATATGCTACTTCATATTCCGCTTAAACATACTACTTCATATTCCTCTTAAACATACTACTTCATATTCCTCTTAAATATACTACTTCATATTCCTGTTAAATATACTACTTCATATTCTTCTTAAACATACTACTTCATATTCCTCTTAAACATACTACTTCATACTCCTTTTAAACATACAATACTACTTCATATTCCTCTTAAACATACAATTTCATATTCCTCTTAACTATACTACTTCATTTTCCTCTTAAACATACTACTTAATATTCCTCTTAAATATACTACTGCATATTCCTCTTAAATATACTACTTCATATTCCTCTTAAACATACTACTTCATATTCCTCTTAAACATACAACTTCATATGCCTCTTAAATATATTACTTCATATTCCTCTTAAACATACTACTTCATATTCTTTTTAAACATACTACTTCATATTTCTCTTAAATATACTACTGCATATTCCTCTTAAACATACTACTTCATATTCCTCTTAAACATACTATTCCATATTCCTCTTAAACATACTACTTCATATGCCTCTTAAATATATTACTTCATATTCCTCTTAAACATACTACTTCATATTCTTCTTAAACGTACTACTTCATATTTCTCTTAAAAATACTACTGCATATTCCTTTAAAACATACTACTTCATATTCCTCTTAAACAAACTACTTGATATTCCTCTTAAATATACTGCTTCATATTCAAATTAAATATACTACTTTATACTCCTCTTAAATATATATTCCTCTTAAACATAATACTTCATATTCCTCTTAAACATTATACTTCATATTCCTCTTAAACATACAACTTCATATTCCTCTTAAATATACTACTTCATATACCTCTTAAATATACTACTTCATATTCCTCTTAAATATACTGCTTCATATTCAAATTAAATATACTACTTTATACTCCTCTTAAATATATATTCCTCTTAAACATAATACTTCATATTCCTCTTAAACATATTACTTCATATTCCTCTTAAACATACTACTTCATATTCAAATTAAATATACTACTTTATACTCCTCTTAAATATATATTCCTCTTAAACATAATACTTCATATTCCTCTTAAACATAATACTTCATATTCCTCTTAAACATACAACTTCATATTCCTCTTAAATATACTACTTCATATACCTCTTAAATATACTACTGCATATTCCTCTTAAACATACTACTTCATATTCCTCTTAAACATACTATTCCATATTCCTCTTAAACATACTACTTCATATGCCTCTTAAATATATTACTTCATATTCCTCTTAAACATACTACTTCATATTCTTCTTAAACATACTACTTCATATTTCTCTTAAAAATACTACTGCATATTCCTCTTAAACATACTACTTCATATTCCTCTTAAACTTACTACTTCATATTCCTCTTGAACATACTACTTCATATTCCTCTTAAATATACTACTTCATATTCCTCTTAAACATACTACTTCATATTCCTCTTAAATATACTACTTCATATTCCTCTTAAACATACTACTTCATATTCCTCTTAAATATACTACTTCATATTCCTCTTAAATATACTACTTCATATTACTCTTAAACATACTACTTCTTATTTCTCTTAAACATACTACTTCATATTCCTCTTAAACATACTACTTTATATTCCTCTTTAATAAACTACTTCGTATTCCTCTTAAACATACTACTTCATATTCCTTTTAAATATACTACTTTATATTTCTCTTAAACATACTACTTCATATTCCTCATAAACATACTACTTCGTATTCCTCTTAAACATACTACTTCATATTCCTCTTAAACATACTACTTCATATTCCTCTTAAATATATTATTTCATATTCCTCTTAAACATACTACTTCATATTCCTCTTAAACATACTACTTCATATTCCTCTTAAACATACTACTTCATATTCCCCTTAAATATGCTACTTCATATTCCTCTTAAACACACTACTTCATATTCCTCTTAAACATACTACTTCACATTCCTCATAAACATATTACTTCATATTCCTCTTAAATATACTACTTCATATTCCTCTTAAATATACTACTGCAAATTCCTCTTAAACATACTACTTCATATTCCTCTTAAACCTACTACTTCATATTCTACTTAAACATACAACTTCATATTCCTCTTAAACATACTACTTCCCATTCATCGTAAACATACTACTTCATATTCCTCTTAAGCATACTACTTCATATTCCTCTTAAATATAGTACTTCATATTCCTCTTAAATATACTACTTCATATTCCTCTTAAACTTACTACTTCATATTCCTCTTAAACATATTACTTCATATTCCCCTTAAACATACTACTTCATATACCTCTTAAACATACAACTTCATATTCCTCTTTAACATACTACTTCATATTCCTCTTAAATATACTACTTCATATTCCTCTTAAACATACTACATCATATTCCTCTTAAACATACTACTTCATATTCCTCTTAAACATACTACTTCATATTCCTCTTAAACATACTACTTCATATTCCTCTTAAACATACTACTTCATATACTTCTTAAACATAATACTTCATATTCCTCTTAAACATACTACTTCATATTCCTCTGTAACATACTACTTCATATTCCTCCTAAACATACTACTTCATATTCCTCTGTAACATACTACTTCATATTCCTCTTAAATATACTACTGCATATTCCTCTTAAACATACTACTTCATATTCCTCTTAAACATACTACTTCATATTCCTTTTAAACATAATACTTCATATTCCTCTTAAATATGCTACCTCATATTCCGCTTAAACATACTACTTCCTATTCCTCTTAAACATACTACTTCATATTCCTCTTAAATATACTACTTCATATTCCTGTTAAATATACTACTTCATATTCCTCTTAAACATACTACTTCATATTCCTCTTAAACATACGATTTCATATTCCTCTTAACTATACTTCTTCGTATTCCTCTTAAACATACTACTTCATATTCCTCTTAAATATACTACTGCATATTCCTCTTAAATATACTACTTCATATTCCTCTTAAACATACTACTTCATATTCCTCTTAAATATACTACTTCATATGCCTCTTAAATATATTACTTCATATTCCTCTTAAACATACTACTTTATATTCTTCTTAAACATACAACTTCATATTAATCTTGAATATACTACTGCATATTCCTCTTAAAAATAATACTTCATATTCCTCTTAAATATACTATTCCTCTTACACATACTACTTAATATTCCTCTTAAATATACTACTTCATATTCCTCTTAAACATAATACTTCATATTCCTCTTAAACATACAACTTCATATTCCTCTTAAATATACTACTTCATATTCCTCTTAAATATACTACTGCATATTCTTCTTAAACATACTACTTCATATTCCTCTTAAACATACTATTCCATATTCCTCTTAAACATACTATTTCATATGCCTCTTAAATATATTACTTCATATTCCTCTTAAACATACTACTTCATATTCTTCTTAAACATACTACTTCATATTTCTCTTAAAAATACTACTGCATATTGCTCTTAAACATACTACTTCATATTCCTCTTAAATATACTACTTCATATTCCTCTTAAACATACTACTTCATATTCCTCTTAAACATACTACTTCATACTCCTCTTAAATATACTTACTTCATATTCCTCTTAAACATACTACTTTATATTCCTCTTAAATATAGTACTTCATATTCCTCTTAAATATACTACTGCATATTCCTCTTAAACTTACTACTTCATATTCCTCTTAAACATATTACTTCATATTCCTCTTAAACATACTACTTCATATACCTCTTAAACATACAACTTCATATTCCTTTTAAACATTCTATTTCATATTCCTCTTAAATATACTACTTCATATTCCTCTTAAACATACTACATCATATTCATCTTAAACATACTACTTCATATTACTCTTAAACATACTACTTCATATTCCTCTTAAACATACTACTTCATATTCCTCTTAAACATACTAATTCATATTCTTCTTAAACATAATACTTCATATTCCTCTTAAACATACTACTTCATATTCCTCTTAAATATACTACTTCATATTCCTCTTTAATATGCTACTTCATATTCCTCTTAAACATACTACTTCATATTCCTCTGTAACATACTACTTCATATTCCTCTTAAATATACTACTGCATATTCCTCTTAAACATACTATTTCATATTCCTTTTAAACATACTACTTCATATTCCTCTTAAACATAATACTTTATATGCCTCTTAAATATGCTACTTCATATTCCGCTTAAACATACTACTTCATATTCATCTTAAACATACTACTTCATATTCCTCTTAAATATAATACTTCATATTTCTGTTAAATATACTACTTCATATTCCTCTTAAACATACTCCTTCATATTCCTCTTAAACATACTACTTCATAATCCTTTTAAACATACAATACTACTTCATATTCCTCTTAAACATACAATTTCATATTCCTCTTAACTATACTACTTCATTTTCCTCTTAAACAAACTACTTCATATTCCTCTTAAACATACTATTTCATATTCCACTTAAATATACAACTTTATATTCCTCTTAAACATAATACTTCATATTCCTCTTAAACATACAATTTCATATTCCTCTTAACTATACTACTTCAATTACTTCATATTCCTCTTAAACATACTACTTCATATTCTTCTTAAACATACTACTTCATATTTCTCTTAAATATACTACTGCATATTCCTCTTAAACATACTACTTCATATTCCTCTTAAACATACTATTCCATATTCCTCTTAAACATACTACTTCATATGCCTCTTAAATATATTACTTCATATTCCTCTTAAACATACTACTTCATATTCTTCTTAAACGTACTACTTCATATTTCTCTTAAAAATACTACTGCATATTCCTTTTAAACATAGTACTTCATATTCCTGTTAAACATACTACTTCATATTCCTCTTAAACATACTACTTCATATTCCTCTTAAACATACTACTTCATATTCCTCTTAAACAAACTACTTCATATTCCTCTTAAATATACTGCTTCATATTCCTCTTAAACATATTACTTCATATTCCTCTTAAACATACTACTTCATATTCAAATTAAATATACTACTTTATATTCCTCTTAAATATATATTCCTATTAAACATAATACTTCATATTCCTCTTAAACATAATACTTCATATTCCTCTTAAACATACAACTTCATATTCCTCTTAAATATACTACTTCATATACCTCTTTAAATATACTACTGCATATTCCTCTTAAACATACTACTTCATATTCCTCTTAAACATACTATTCCATATTCCCCTTAAACATACTACTTCATATGCCTCTTAAATATATTACTTCATATTCCTCTTAAGCATACTACTTCATATTCTTCTTAAACATACTACTTCATGTTTCTCTTAAATATACTACTGCATATTCCTCTTAAACATACTACTTCATATTCCTCTTAAACTTACTACTTCATATTCCTCTTAAATATACATCTTCATATTCCTCTTAAACAAACTACTTCATATTCCTCTTAAATATACTGCTTCATATTCCTCTTAAATATACTACTTCATATTCCTCTTAAATATACTACATCATATTCCTCTAATAAATACTACTGCATATTCCACTTAAACATACTACTTCATATTCCTCTTAAACATACTACTTCATATTCCTCTTAAACATACTACTTCATATTCCTCTTAAACATACTACTTCATATTCCTCTTGAACATACTACTTCATATTCCTCTTAAATATACTACTTCATATTCCTCTTAAACATACTACTTCATATTCCTCTTAAATATACTACTTCATATTCCTCTTAAACATACTACTTCATATTCCTCATAAATATACTACTTCATATTCCTCTCAAATATACTACTTCATATTACTCTTAAACATACTACTTCATATTTCTCTTAAACATACTACTTCATATTCCTCTTAAACATACTACTTTATATTCCTCTTTAATAAACTACTTCGTATTCCTCTTAAACATACTACTTCATATTCCTTTTAAATATACTACTTTATATTTCTCTTAAACATACTACTTCATATTACTCTTAAACATACTACTTCGTATTCCTCTTAAACATACTACTTCATATTCCTCTTAAACATACTACTTCATATTCCTCTTAAATATATTACTTCATATTCCTCTTAAACATACTACTTCATATTCCTCTTAAACATACTACTTCATATTCCTCTAAAACATACTACTTCATATTCCCCTTAAATATACTACTTCATATTCCTCTTAAACACACTACTTCATATTCCTCTTAAACATACTACTTCACATTCCTCATAAACATATTACTTCATATTCCTCTTAAATATACTACTTCATATTCCTCTTAAATATACTACTGCATATTCGTCTTAAACATACTACTTCATATTCCTCTTAAACCTACTACTTCATATTCTACTTAAACATACAACTTCATATTCCTCTTAAACATACTACTTCCCATTCATCTTAAACATACTACTTCATATTCCTCTTAAGCATACTACTTCATATTCCTCTTAAATATAGTACTTCATATTCCTCTTAAATATACTACTTCATATTCCTCTTAAACTTACTACTTCATATTCCTCTTAAACATATTACTTCATATTCCCCTTAAACATACTACTTCATATACCTCTTAAACATACAACTTCATATTCCTCTTAAACATATTACTTCATATTCCTCTTAAATATACTACTTCATATTCCTCTTAAACATACTACATCATATTCCTCTTAAACATACTACTTCATATTACTCTTAAACATACTACTTCATATTCCTCTTAAACATACTACTTCATATTCCTCTTAAACATACTACTTCATATACTTCTTAAACATAATACTTCATATTCCTCTTAAACATACTACTTCATATTCCTCTGTAACATACTACTTTATATTCCTCCTAAACATTCTACTTCATATTCCTCTGTAACATACTACTTCATATTCCTCTTAAATATACTACTGCATACTCCTCTTAAACATACTACTTCATATTCCTCTTAAACATACTACTTCATATTCCTCTTAAACATAATACTTCATATTCCTCTTAAATATGCTACTTCATATTCCGCTTAAACATACTACTTCATATTCCTCTTAAACATACTACTTCATATTCCTCTTAAATATACTACTTCATATTTCTGTTAAATATACTACTTCATATTCCTCTTAAACATATTACTTCATATTCCTCTTAAACATACAATTTCATATTCCTCTTAACTATACTTCTTCGTATTCCTCTTAAATATATTACTTCATATTCCTCTTAAACAAACTACTTTATATTCTTCTTAAACATACAACTTCATATTTCTCTTAAATATACTACTGCATATTCCTCTTAAAAATAATACTTCATATTCCTCTTAAATATACTATTCCTCTTAGACATACTACTTAATATTCCTCTTAAATATACTACTTCATATTCCTCTTAAACATAATACTTCATATTCCTCTTAAACATACTACTTCATATTCCTCTTAAACATAATACTATATATTCCTCTTAAACATAATACTTCATATTCCTCTTAAACATACAACTTCATATTCCTCTTAAATATACTACTTCATATTCCTCTTAAATATACTACTGCATATTCCTCTCAAACATACTACTTTATATTCCTCTTAAACATACTATTCCATATTCCTCTTATACATACTATTTCATATGCCTCTTAAATATATTACTTCATATTCCTCTTAAACATACTACTTCATATTCTTCTTAAACATACTACTTCATATTTCTCTTAAAAATACTACTGCATATTCCTCTTAAACATACTACTTCATATTCCTCTTAAATTTACTACTTCATATTCCTCTTAAATATACATTTTCATATTCTTCTTAAACAAACTACTTCATATTCCTCTTAAACATACTACTTCATATTCCTCTTGAACATACTACTTCATATTCCTCTTAAATATACTACTTCATATTCCTCTTAAACATACTACTTCATATTCCTCTTAAACATACTACTTCATATTCCTCTTAAATATACTACTTCATATTCCTCTTAAACATACTACTTCATCTTCCTCTTAAATATACTACTTCATATTCCTCTTAAACATACTACTTCATATTACATTTTAGCATACTATTTCATATTTCTCTTAAACATACTACTTTATATTCCTCTTAAACATACTACTTTATATTCCTCTTTAATAAACTGCTTCGGATTCCTCTTAAACATACTACTTCATATTCCTTTTAAATATACTACTTTATATTTCTCTTAAACATACTACTTCATATTCCTCTTAAACATACTACTTCGTATTCCTCTTAAAAATACTACTTCATATTCCTCTTAAACACACTACTTCATATTCCTCTTAAACATACTACTTCACATTCCTCATAAACATATTACTTCATATTCCTCTTAAATATACTACTTCATATTCCTCTTAAATATACTACTGCATATTCCTCTTAAACATAGTACTTCATATTCTTCTTAAACCTACTACTTCTATTCTACTTAAACATACACCTTCATATTCCTCTTAAACATACTACTTCCCATTCATCTTAAACATACTACTTCATATTCCTCTTAAGCATACTATTTCATATTCCTCTTAAATATAGTACTTCATATTCCTCTTAAATATACTACTGCATATGCCTCTTAAACTTACTACTTCATATTCCTCTTAAACATATTACTTCATATTCCTCTTAAACATACTACTTCATATACCTCTTAAACATACAACTTCATATTCCTCTTAAACATACTACTTCATATTCCTCTTAAATATACTACTTCATATTCCTCTTAAACATACTACATCATATTCCTCTTAAACATACTACTTCATATTACTCTTAAACATACTACTTCATATTCCTCTTAAACATGCTACTTCATATTCCTCTTAAACATACTACTTCATATTCTTCTTAAACATAATACTTCATATTCCTCTTAAACATACTACTTCATATTCCTCTGTAACATACTACTTCATGTTCCTCTTAAATATACTACTGCATATTCCTCTTAAACATACTACTTCATATTCCTCTTAAACATACTACTTCATAGTCCTCTTAAACATAATACTTCATATTCCTCTAAAATATGCTACTTCATGTTCCGCTTAAACATACTACTTCATATTCCTCTTAAACATACTACTTCATTCTCCTCTTAAATATACTACTTCATATTCCTGTTAAACATACTACTTCATATTCCTCTTAAACATACTACTTCATATTCCTCTTAAACATACTACTTCATAGTCCTCTTAAACATAATACTTCATATTCCTCTAAAATATGCTACTTCATGTTCCGCTTAAACATACTACTTCATATTCCTCTTAAACATACTACTTCATTCTCCTCTTAAACATACTACTTCATATTCCTCTTAAATATACTACTGCATATTCCTCTTAAATATACTACTTCATATTCCTCTTAAACATACTACTTCATATTCCTCTTAAATATACTACTTCATATGCCTCTTAAATATATTACTTCATATTCCTCTTAAACATACTACTTCATATTCTTCTAAAAAATACAACTTCATATTTCTCTTAAATATACTACTGCATATTCCTCTTAAAAATAATACTTCATTATCCTCTTAAATATACTATTCCTCTTACACATACTAGTTAATATTCCTCTTAAATATACTACTTCATATTCCTCTTAAACATACTACTTCATATTCCTCTTAAACATAATACTTCATATTCCTCCTAAACATAATACTTCATATTCCTCTTAAACATACAACTTCATATTCCTCTTAAATATACTACTTCATATTTCTCTTAAATATACTACTGCATATTCCTCTTAAATATACTACTTCATATTCCTCTTAAACATACTATTCCATATTCCTCTTAAACATACTACTTCATATGCCTCTTAAATATATTACTTCATATTCCTCTTAAACATACTACTTCATATTCTTCTTAAACATACTACTTAATATTTCTCTTAAAAATACTACTGCATATTCCTCTTAAACATACTACTTCATATTCCTGTTAAACTTACTACTTCATATTCCTCTTAAATATACAACTTCATATTCCTCTTAAACTAACTACTTCATATTCCTCTTAAATATACTGCTTCATATTCCTCTTAAACATTCTACTTCATAATCCTCTTAAATATACTTCTTCATATTAGTCTTAAATATACTACTTCTAATTCCTCTTAAATATAGTACTTTATATTCCTCTTAAATATACTACTTCATATTTCTCTTAAATATACTACTTCATATTCCTCTTAAACATACTACTTCATATTCCTCTTAAATATACTACTTCTAATTCCTCTTTAATATAGTACTTCATATTCCTCTTAAACATACTACTTCATATTCCTCTTAAATATACTACTTCATATTCCTCTTAAATATACTACTTCATATTCCTCTTAAACATACTACTTCATATTTCTCTTAAACATACTACTTCATATTCCTCTTAAACATACTACTATATATTCTTTTTTAATAAACTACTTCGTATTCCTCTTAAACATACAACTTCATATTCCTTTTAAATATACTACTTTATATTTCTCTTAAACATACTACTTCATATTCCTTTTAAACATACTACTTCGTATTCCTCTTAAACATACTACTTCATATTCCTCTTAAACATACTACTTCATATTCCTCTTAAATATACTACTGCATATTCCTCTTAAACATACTACTTCATATTCCTCTTAAACATACTACTTCATATTCTACTTAAACATACAACTTCATATTCCTCTTAAACATACTACTTCCCATTCATCTTAAATATACTACTGCATATTCCTCTTAAACATACTACTTCATATTCCTCTTAAGCATACTACTTCATATTCCTCTTAAATATAGTACTTCATATTCCTCTTAAATATAATACTGCATATTCCTCTTAAACTTACTACTTAATATTCCTCTTAAACATGTTACTTCATATTCCTCTTAAACATACTACTTCATATATCTCTTAAACATACAACTTCATATTCCTCTTAAACATATTACTTCATATTCCTCTTAAACATACTACTTCATATACCTCTTAAACATACTACATCATATTCCTCTTAAACATACTACTTCATATTACTCTTAAAAATGCAACTTTATATTTCTCTTAAATATACTACTGCATATTCCTCTTCAAAATAATACTTCATATTCCTCTTAAATATACTATTCCTCTTACACATACTACTTAATATTCCTCTTAAATATACTACTTTATATTCCTCTTAAACATAATACTTCATATTCCTCTTAAACATACTACTTCATATTCCTCTTAAACATAATACTTCATATTCCTCTTAAACATAATACTTCATATTCCTCTTAAACATACAACTTCATATTCCTCTTAAATATACTACTTCATATTCCTCTTAAATATACTACTGCATATTCCTCTTAAACATACTACTTCATATTCCTCTTAAACATACTATTCCATATTCCTCTTAAACATACTACTTCATATGCCTCTTAAATATATTACTTCATATTCCTCTTAAACATACTACTTCATATTCTTCTTAAACATACTACTTCATATTTCTCTTAAAAATACTACTGCATATTCTTCTTAAACATACTACTTCATATTCCTCTTAAACTTACTACTTCATATTCCTCTTAAATATAAACTTCATATTCCTCTTAAACAAACTACTTCATATTCCTCTTAAATATACTGCTTCATATTCCTCTTAAACATACTACTTCATAATCCTCTTAAATATACTTCTTCATATTAGTCTTAAATATACTACTTCTAATTCCTCTTAAATATAGTACTTTATATTCCTCTTAAATATACTACTTCATATTTTTCTTAAATATACTACTTCATATTCCTCTTAAACATATTACTTCATATTCCTCTTAAATATACTACTTCTAATTCCTCTTTAATATAGTTCTTCATATTCCTCTTAAGCATACTATTTCATATTCCTCTTAAATATACTACTTCATATTCCTCTTAAATATACTACTTCATATTCCTCTTAAACATACTACTTAATATTTCTCTTAAACATATACTACTTCATATTCCTCTTAAACATACTACTTTATATTCCTCTTTAATAAACTACTTCGTATTCCTCTTAAACATACTACTTCATATTCCTTTTAAATATACTACTTTATATTTCTCTTAAACATACTACTTCATATTCCTCTTAAAAATACTACTTCGTATTCCTCTTAAACATACTACTTAATATTCCTCTTAAACATACTACTTCATATTCCTCTTAAATATACTACTGCATATTCCTCTTAAACATACTACTTCATATTCCTCTTAAACATACTACTTCATATTCTACTTAAACATACAACTTCATATTCCTCTTAAGCATACTACTTCCCATTCATCTTAAACATACTACTTCATATTCCTCTTAAGCATACTACTTCATATTCCTCTTAAATATAGTACTTCATATTCCTCTTAAATATACAACTGCATATTCCTCTGAAACTTACTACTTAATATTCCTCTTAAACATATTACTTCATATTTCTCTTAAACATACTACTTCATATACCTCTTAAACATACAACTTCATATTCCTCTTAAACATATTACTTCATATTCCTCTTAAACATACTACTTCATGTACCTCTTAAACATACAACTTCATATTCCTCTTAAACATACTACTTCATATTCCTCTTAAATATACTACTTCATATTCCTCTTAAACATACTACATCATATTCCTCTTAAACATACTACTTAATATTATTCTTAAACATACTACTTCATATTCCTCTTAAACATACTACTTCATATTCCTCTTAAACATACTACTTCATATTCTTCCTAAACATAATACTTCATATTCCTCTTAAACATACTACTTCATATTCCTCTGTAACATACTACTTCATATTCCTCCTACACATACTACTTCATAATCATCTGTAACATACTACTTCATATTCCTCTTAAATATAATACTGCATATTCTTCTTAAACATACTACTTCATATTCCTCTTAAACATACTACTTCATATTCCTCTTAAACATAAGACTTCATATTCCTCTTAAATATGCTACTTCATATTCCGCTTAAACATACTACTTCATATTCCTCTTAAATATACTACTTCATATGCCTCTTAAATATATTACTTCATATTCCTCTTAAACATACTACTTCATATTCTTCTTAAATATACAACTTCATATTTCTCTCTTAAATATACTACTGCATATTCCTCTTAAAAATAATACTTCATATTCCTCTTAAATATCCTATTCCTCTTACAAATACTACTTAATATTCCTCTTAAATATACTACTGCATATTCCTCTTAAAAATAATACTTCATATTCCTCTTAAATATTCTATTCCTCTTACACATACTACTTCATATTCTTCTTAAACATAATACTTCATATTCCTCTTAAACATACTACTTCATATTCCTCTGTAAGATACTACTTCATATTCCTCCTACACATACTACTTCATAATCCTCTGTAACATACTACTTCATATTCCTCTTAAATATAATACTGCATATACTTCTTAAACATACTACTTCATATTCCTCTTAAGCATACTACTTCATATTCCTCTTAAACATAAGACTTCATATTCCTCTTAAATATGCTACTTCATATTCCGCTTAAACATAAGACTTCATATTCCTCTTAAATATACTACTTCATATGCCTCTTAAATATATTACTTCATATTCCTCTTAAACATACTACTTCATATTCTTCTTAAATATACAACTTCATATTTCTCTCTTAAATATACTACTGCATATTCCTCTTAAAAATAATACTTCATATTCCTCTTAAATATACTATTCCTCTTACACATACTACTTAATATTCCTCTTAAATATGCTACTTCATATTCCTCTTAAACATAATACTTCATATTCCTCTTAAACATACTACTTCATAATCCTCTTAAACATAATACTTCATATTCCTCTTAAACATACTACTTCTAATTCCTTTTTAATATAGTACTTCATATTCCTCTTAAATATACTACTGCATATTCCTCTTAAACATACTACTTCATATTCCTCTTAAACATACTATTCCATATTCCTCTTAAACATACTATTTCATATGCCTCTTAAATATATTACTTCATATTTCTCTTAAATATACTACTTCATATTCTTCTTAAACATACTACTTCATATTTCTCTTAAAAATACTACTGCATATTCCTCTTAAACATACTACTTCATATTCCTCTTAAATTTACTACTTCATATTCCTCTTAAATATACAACTTCATATTCCTCTTAAACAAACTACTTCATATTCCTCTTAAACATACTACTTCATATTCCTCTTGAACATACTACTTCATATTCCTCTTAAATATACTACTTCATATTCCTCTTAAACATACTACTTCATATTCCTCTTAAACATACTACTTCATTTTCCTCTTAAATATACTACTTCATATTCCTCTTAAACATACTACTTCATATTCCTTTTAAATGTACTACTTCATATTCCTCTTAAACATACTACTTCATATTCTTCTTAAACATAATACTTCATATTCCTCTTAAACATACTACTTCATATTCCTCTGTAACATACTACTTCATGTTCCTCTTAAATATACTACTGCATATTCCTCTTAAACATACTACTTAATATTCCTCTTAAACATACTACTTCATATTCCTCTTAAACATAATACTTCATATTCCTCTTAAACATACTACTTCATATTCCTCTTAAACATAATACTTCATATTCCTCTTAAACATAATACTTCATATTCCTCTTAAACATACAACTTCATATTCCTCTTAAATATACTACTTCATATTCCTCTTAAATATACTACTGCATATTCCTCTTAAACATACTAATTCATATTCCTCTTAAACATACTATTCCATATTCCTCTTAAACATACTACTTCATATGCCTCTTAAATATATTACTTCATATTCCTCTTAAACATACTACTTCATATTCTTCTTAAACATACTACTTCATATTTTTCTTAAAAATACTACTGCATATTCCTCTTAAACATACTACTTCATATTCCTCTTAAACTTACTACTTCATATTCCTCTTAAATATACAACTTCATATTCCTCTTAAACAAACTACTTCATATTCCTCTTAAATATACTGCTTCATATTCCTCTTAAACATACTACTTCATAATCCTCTTAAATATACTTCTTCATATTAGTCTTAAATATACTACTTCTAATTCCTCTTAAATATAGTACTTCATATTCCTCTTAAATATACTACTTCATATTCCTCTTAAATATACTACTTCATATTCCTCTTAAACATATTACTTCATATTCCTCTTAAATATACTACTTCTAATTCCTCTTAAATATAGTACTTCATATTCCTCTTAAACATACTACTTCATATTCCTCTTAAATATACTACTTCATATTCCTCTTAAATATACTACTTCATATTCCTCTTAAACATACTACTTCATATTTCTCTTAAACATACTACTTCATATTCCTCTTAAACATACTACTATATATTCCTCTTTAATAAACTACTTCGTATTCCTCTTAAACATACTACTTCATATTCCTTTTAAATATACTACTTTATATTTCTCTTAAACATACTACTTCATATTCCTCTTAAACATACTACTTCGTATTCCTCTTAAACATACTACTTCATATTCCTCTTAAACATACTACATCATATTCCTCTTAAATATACTACTGCATATTACTCTTAAACATACTACTTCATATTCCTCTTAAACAAACTACTTCATATTCTACTTAAACAGACAACTTCATATTCCTCTTAAACATACTACTTCCCATTCATCTTAAACATACTACTTCATATTCCTCTTAAGCATACTACTTCATATTCCTCTTAAATATAGTACTTCATATTCCCCTTAAATATACTACTGCATATTCCTCTTAAACTTACTACTTAATATTCCTCTTAAACATACTACTTCATATTCCTCTTAAACATACTACTTCATATACCTCTTAAACATACAACTTCATATTCCTCTTAAACATACTACTTGTAGTATATCGATATATTGTACACCCAGCCATGAGTATAAACCGAGTGGCGTGATGTTTCATACACGTCAATGCCACACAGCAATGGATGAGTCAGTCATGTAGACACCGTCATGCAGTTAACATGTCTCTGTATAAATAATAAGAATTATACATAAATAAATAAGTCTAATGTATTACATTGGCGACGAGGTAAAGAGTAAAAAGTGAAAAAAGAAAGTTAAAAGGTGTAGTGAAATCAGTGCGGGAAATCTCGTAAGAAGATTGTGATTGATCTGTGATTGAAGTCGAAGGCAAAAAAGGTTCATACAAGAAGGATGAAGCCCAAGCACGAGAATTACAAGAACAGCTCAGAGAGGCCCAAATCACGCTGGAAAGAGTCAGAATGGAAAGAAACAAAGCAAATGCCATAATAGAGGATATGGAAAAAGATTTGCTGAGGTTAAATAACCAGCGAGGAACGCACATGGACACAACACAGAATAACGCAACAGGCGGAAACGGAGGAACGGCAGCACCGATACAAAACGTGCAAGTATATTCAGCCACAGTAGGGTGTGTCGCAGAATATAATGAGCACGAGGATTGGAAAAACTACCAAGAAAGATTAGAACAATACTTTATAGTAAATAACATACTGGAGCCACGTAGAAAGGTGGCTACGCTCATAACGGTCATTGGGACAAAAGGTTATGGAGTACTCGCAAATTTGTGCGACCCAGTATTACCATCGCAAAAAACATACGAGGAATTATGTGCTATACTGAAAAATCAATTCTCAAAGACAATATCGGTATTCCGTGAACGCACGGAATTTTTCGACTTAAAGCAAGGCGAGAATGAGTCGATTAGCCAGTGGTATATACGCTTGAAAGATAAAGCCAGCACGTGCCAATGGGGTGCGCAGCTCGACTTGATGATTACGAATAAGTTCGTAGCGGGTCTAAAGAAAGGCAAGATTTTAGATCGCGTGTGCGAAGAAGACCATAAAAAGAGGTCTGAGCAAATCGTCGAAATTGCGAAGAAGAAAGAGGCAGCTCTTATACAATCGCATCAGGAAATTAACGTACATAGGGTAAGCTTTGACAGAAAAAGTAAGCAAAGTGAAGCCATAAACCAAAGCAAAGCCGGTAAAGAAAGCTATAAAAAGAAATTGAACAAGGAGTCAAAGGGCGGCAAACAATGCAATCATTGCGGTTATAGCAACCACGAGTCCGCAGACTGCAAATTTAAATCCGTTGCGGTATAATAGGGCATTTAGGAAAAATATGCCAGAAAAAAGGAAAGGAACAAGCTAAACAGCACTTCGTGGAGATAGAAAACCACGACTGGACGAGCGAAGAGGTTCACTTTCAAGCAACAAAGGCAGGATACGTCAAACCGACGCAAATCCAAATAAAGATAGGAAACAAGCAATTGCTATCTGAACTTGATTCAAGAGCAAGCAGATCGGTAATTCCGGAGGAATTATACAAAAGGCATCTATCACAGCATCAATTGCAACCAGTGAATACTACGTTAAGATTCTATGACGGGAGCGCAATTGCACCAGAAGGTCAGATCTACGTAGAAATAAAGGCAGGTAGAAAAAATGCAAAATGTCAATTAATAGTCGTAAAAACAGGCTGTAGATTATTGTTGGGTAGAGACATGATGGAAGCACTAGGATACAAGATTGTGGAAATCAACCATGTTGGATTAAAAGTACCAAAACTACAAGAAATAATCGACAAGCACAAGACACTTTTCGACGGTAAGTTCGGAAGGTATAAATACGGCAAAATAGACATAAAGATGCAAGATAATACGAAACCAGTGTTCTGCAAACCCAGGGCGACACCGTTTGCTTTCAAGAAGACAATCGGAGATCAGCTAGACCAACTGGAAAAAGAAGGAATACTCACCAAGGTAAAGCACAACGAATGGGGCACACCATTGGTGCCTGTGCTAAAGAAAGGAGGTGGAGTAAGGATCTGTGGCGATTACAAGGTCACGATCAATAAGTACATGCAAGATGTAAAACACCCCGCACCAAAAGTGGAAGAAGTATTCGCAGAACTGGGAGGTTGAGAAAGGTTCACGAAATTGGATATGTCAGCGGCCTACAATCAGCTAGAGCTGACTGACAGATCAAAGAAATTGTGCGCATGGAGCACACCTAAGGGTATTTATTTGCACAACCGATTACTCTATGGAACGAAAACGGCAGCAGCAGAGTTCGACAAGGTAGTAGAAAAAGTATTACAAGGGGCCAAAGGAACTGCAGCATTTCGAGACGACATAGTGGTGACGGGCAGAAATAATAACGAGCATATGCAAAATTTAAACGAAGTTTTGCAGAGGTTAGAGGAAGCTGGACTAAAGCTTAACCTCAAAAAGCGCCAGTTTTTCCAGGAAGAAATCAGATACCTGGGGTACATCATAAGCAAGAATGGGTTGTCCAAGGACCCAGAAAAAATCGCAGCAATGGTCGAAGCAAAGAGACCAGAAAACATAACAGATGTAAGAGCATTCACAGGACTGGTGACATTCTACGGAAAATTTGTACCGAGATTAGCTAAAATGTTGAAGCCGATTTATGAAGTACAAAACAAAGAAAGATTTCAATGGACAAGAAATGCAGAAAAGGCATTTATTGAAGTCAAGAAAGAACTAGCATCGGACAGCAATTTGGTACACTATAACCCAGATTATCCGATAAAACTAGTGACAGACGCATCCGACCAGGGCATAGCAGCAGTACTAATGCACGAAATGCCAAACGGGGAGGATAGACCAGTTACCTTCATATCAAGGACGCTAACAAAAGCGGAAGGTAATTACGCAATTTTGCACAAAGAGGCTTTGGCCATTTATTGGGCTTTTCGGAAATTGTACCAATATTTGGCAGGTATGCATTTCAAGTTATGCACCGACCACAGGCCATTGATAGCGATTTTTGGCGAGCATAAAGGCATACCACAGATGGCAGCAGGAAGGTTGCAAAGATGGGCTTTGTTTATGAGTGGATTTGACCACCAGATAGAGCTCATAAAAGGCAAGAACAATGAGCCAGCCAACACATTATCGCGTCTACCCAGAAATAAAAGAGATTTAGTTCAAGAGGAAGGGGACTATCTACATTTCATGGTGGAAGACCAGCTACCGCTAAGGTCAGAAGACTTAGCGAGAGAAACTAGAAAAGATCCAGTACTGAGCAAGGTATTTTTATACACGACAACTGGATGGCCTAGTCAAATTGAAGAGTCAATTAAGCCTTTTGCACAAAGAAAGGATGAAATCTTCATAGAAAAAAATGTGCTAATGTGGGGATACCGAGTAATGATACCGGAGAACTGCAAGCAAATATTGCTGAAAGAAATACACGGAGGTCACATGGGCATCAGCAAAATAAAGGCGATCGCTCGACAATATTTTTGGTGGCCAAAGTTGGACAAAGACATAGAAGGCTACGCAAAAGGTTGCATGGCATGTCTGACAGAATCCAGCAGTCCGGAAAAATCAGGATTAAAGAAGTTTCCTGACAGCAAATATATGTTCGAAAGGGTGCACATAGACTTTCTAGGACCACACGGGGGCAAGATGTATCTGATACTGATAGATGCATACTCCAGATGGCCAGAAATTGTCCACATGACAAAAACAGATTCG
Source organism: Atherix ibis (assembly GCA_958298945.1). NCBI lineage: Eukaryota > Metazoa > Arthropoda > Insecta > Diptera > Athericidae > Atherix > Atherix ibis. Next base: position 237,140 of record CATQJD010000064.1, on the reverse strand, counting down.
ACAAATACGATCGAAAAACTGAGGGAAATATTCGCAAGATATGGTATACCAGACACACTAATCTCAGATAATGAAGCACAGCTGGTGTCAGAAGAATTCGAAAGATTCTGCAATATGAACGGAATTTTGCACAAAACGGGTCCGCCATACCATCCACAAACAAATGGATTAGCTGAGAACGGAGTGAAATCTTTTAAAAAAGGCTTAGAAAAAGCATTAAAAGATAACAAGGCTCACGACAGCGCAAATAATCTAATCAGCAAGTACTTATTCGCCTACAGAAACGCACCACACCTAACAACGGGCGAATCACCAGCGAACAAATTTTTGGGCAGAAGCTTAAGAAGTAGATTAGATTTGCTAAAAATACCAAAAACAGCAGAAAGAATCCAAAAGCAAATACAGTATTTCAGAGGACAGAGATGTCACATTCTCAAAAGGAGAAAGGGTGATAGCTCGGGATTATAAGAATCCTATGAAGCCAGGTTGGCAACCAGCAACTGTGGAGGAAGTTATAGGGGAAAAGACATACATATGTAAACCCGACTTTCAACCAAACCTAAGATGGAAAAGAGGTGACGATCAGATGCGCAAATCAGGTCAATTCTACGAAGCAGATACAAGAGTACTCCTAGAACAAGAAAAGGCAAACGAATATGAAGAAGAGCCTGACACAATGGATGAGCCAATCATATCTGAATCGAACCTAGAGAAAGCAACAGAAGACTCAAAAGGAGTAGTTGAAGAACCAACCGCATTCCAACAAGAGGGCAATCATCCAAGGGAAATCCAGCCGACACCCAAGAAAAGCAGACCCAGAATCAAGTACGAACCGGATCCAGGTTTAAACGTAAACCAAAGGGAGCCACGAGTTCGAAAACCCGTCAACAGAATGAATATGTAAGGTTCAGGCTAAGCGGGGAAGAGTGTAGTATATCGATATATTGTACACCCAGCCATGAGTATAAACCGAGTGGCGTGATGTTTCATACACGTCAATGCCACACAGCAATGGATGAGTCAGTCATGTAGACACCGTCATGCAGTTAACATGTCTCTGTATAAATAATAAGAATTATACATAAATAAATAAGTCTAATATTTTACACTACTTCATATTCCTCTTAAATATACTACTTCATATTCCTCTTAAACATACTACATCATATTCCTCTTAAACATACTACTTCATATTACTCTTAAACATACTACTTCATATTCCTCTTAAACATACTACTTCATATTCCTCTTAAACATACTACTTCATATTCCTCTTAAACATAATACTTCATATTCCTCTTAAACATACTACTTCATATTCCTCTGCAACATACTACTTCATGTTCCTCTTAAATATACTACTGCATATTCCTCTTAAACATACTACTTCATATTCCCTTTAAACATACTACTTCATATTCCTCTTAAACATAATACTTCATATTCCTCTTAAATATGCTACTTCATGTTCCGCTTAAACATACTACTTCATATTCCTCTTAAACATACTACTTCATATTCCTCTTAAATATACTACTTCATATTCCTGTTAAACATACTACTTCATATTCCTCTTAAACATACTACTTCATATTCCTCTTAAACATACTACTTCATACTCCTTTTAAACATACAATACTACTTAATATTCCTCTTAAACATACAATTTCATATTCCTCTTAACTATACTACTTCATATTCCTCTTAAACATACTACTTCATATTCCTCTTAAATATACTACTGCATATTCCTCTTAAACATACTACTTCATATTCCTCTTAAACATAATACTTCATATTCCTCTTAAACATACTACTTCATATTACTCTTAAACATACTACTTCATATTCCTCTTAAACATAATACTTCATATTCCTCTTAAACATACTACTTCATATTCCTCTTAAATATACTACTTCATATTCCTGTTAAACATACTACTTCATATTCCTCTTAAACATACTACTTCATATTCCTCTTAAACATACTACTTCTTACTCCTTTTAAACATACAATACTACTTAATATTCCTCTTAAACATACAATTTCATATTCCTCTTAACTATACTATTTCATATTCCTCTTAAACATACTACTTCATATTCCTCTTAAATATACTACTGCATATTCCTCTTAAATATACTACTTCATATTCCTCTTAAACATACTACATCATATTCCTCTTAAACATACTACTTCATATTACTCTTAAACATACCACTTCATATTCCTCTTAAACATACTACTTCATATTCCTCTTAAACATACTACTTCATATTCCTCTTAAACATAATACTTCATATTCCTCTTAAACATACTACTTCATATTCCTCTGTAACATACTACTTCATGTTCCTCTTAAATATACTACTGCATATTCCTCTTAAACATACTACTTCATATTCCTTTTAAACATACTACTTCATATTCCTCTTAAACATAATACTTCATATTCCTCTTAAATATGCTACTTCATGTTCCGCTTAAACATACTACTTCATATTCCTCTTAAACATACTACTTCATATTCCTCTTAAATATACTACTTCATATTCCTGTTAAACATACTACTTCATATTCCTCTTAAACATACTACTTCATATTCCTCTTAAACATACTACTTCATACTCCTTTTAATCATACAATACTACTTAATATTCCTCTTAAACATACAATTTCATATTCCTCTTAACTATACTACTTCATATTCCTCTTAAACATACTACTTCATATTCCTCTTAAATATACTACTGCATATTCCTCTTAAATATACTACTTCATATTCCTCTTAAACATACTACTTCATATTCCTCTTAAATATACTACTTCATATGCCTCTTAAATATATTACTTCATATTCCTCTTAAACATACTACTTCATATTCTTCTTAAACATACAACTTCATATTTCTCTTAAATATACTACTGCATATTCCTCTTAAAAACAATACTTCATATTCCTCTTAAACATACTACTTCATATTCCTCTTAAATATACTACTTCATATTCCTCTTAAACAAACTACTTCATATTCCTCTTAAATATACTACTTCATATTCCTCTTAAACATACTACTTCATATTCCTCTTAAATATACTACTTCATATTCCTCTTAAACAAACTACTTCATATTCCTCTTAAATGTACTACTTCATATTCCTCTTAAACATATTACTTCATATTCCTCTTAAACATACTACTTCATATTCAAATTAAATATACTACTTTATTTTCCTCTTATATATACAACTTCATATTCCTCTTAAACATACTACTTCATATTCCTCTTAAACATACTACTTCATATTCCCCTTAAATATACTACTTCATATTCCTCTTAAACACACTACTTCATATTCCTCTTAGACATACTACTTCACATTCCTCATAAACATATTACTTGATATCCCTCTTAAATATACTACTTCATATTCCTCTTAAATATACTCTTGCATATTCCTCTTAAACATACTACTTCATATTCCTCTTAAACATACTACTTAATATTCTACTTAAACATACAACTTCATATTCCTCTTAAACATACTACTTCCCATTTATCTTAAACATACTACTTCAAATTCCTCTTAAGCATACTACTTCATATTCCTCTTAAATATAGTACTTCATATTCCTCTTAAATATACTACTGCATATTCCTCTTAAACTTACTACTTAATATTCCTCTTAAACATATTACTTCATATTCCTCTTAAACATACTACTTCATATACCTCTTAAACATACAACTTCATATTCCTCTTAAACATACTACTTCATATTCCTCTTAAATATACTACTTCATATTCCTCTTAAACATACTACTTCATATTCCTCTTAAATATACTACTTCATATTCCTCTTAAACATACTACATCATATTCCTCTTAAACATACTAATTCATATTACTCTTAAACATACTACTTCATATTCCTCTTAAACATACTACTTCATATTCCTCTTAAACATACTACTTCATATTCCTCTTAAACATAATACTTCATATTCCTCTTAAACATACTACTTCATATGCCTCTTAAATATATATCTTCATATTCCTCTTAAACATACTACTTCATATTCTTCTTAAACATACAACTTCATATTTCTCTTAAATATACTACTGCATATTCCTCTTAAAAATATTACTTCATATTCCTCTTAAACATACTACTTCATATTCCTCTTAAATATACTACTTCATATTCCTCTTAAACAAACTACTTCATATTCCTCTTAAATATACTACTTCATATTCCTCTTAAACATACTACTTCATATTCCTCTTAAATATACTACTTCATATTCCTCTTAAACAAACTACTTCATATTCCTCTTAAATATACTACTTCATATTCCTCTTAAACATATTACTTCATATTCCTCTTAAACATACTACTTCATATTCAAATTAAATATACTACTTTATATTCCTCTTAAATATACTACTTCATATTCCTCTTACACATACTACTTCATATTCCTCTTAAACATACTACTTCATATTCCTCTTAAACATACTACTTCATATGAATCTTAAATATATTACTTCATATTCCTCTTAAACATACTACTTCATATTCTTCTTAAACATACTACTTCATATTTCACTTAAATATACTACTGCATATTCCTCTTAAAAATAATACTTCATATTCCTCTGAAACATACTACTTCATATTCCTCTTAAATATACTACTTCATATTCCTCTTAAACAAACTACTTCATATTCCTCTTAAATATACTACTTCATATTCCTCTTAAACATACTACTTCATATTCCTCTTAAATATACTACTTCATATTCCTCTTAAACAAACTACTTCATATTCCTCTTAAATATACTACTTCATATTCCTGTTAAACATATTACTTCATATTCCTCTTAAACATACTACTTCATATTCAAATTAAATATACTACTTTATATTCCTCTTAAATATACTACTTCATATTCCTCTTACACATACTACTTCATATTCCTCTTAAATATACTACTTCATATTCCTCTTAAACATAATACTTCATATTCCTCTTAAACATACTACTTCATATTCCTCTTAAACATAATACTTCATATTCCTCTTAAACATAATACTTCATATTCCTCTTAAACATACAACTTCACATTCCTCTTAAATATACTACTTCATATTCCTCTTCAATATACTACTGCATATTCCTCTTAAACATACTACTTCATATTCCTCTTAAACATACTATTCCATATTCCTCTTAAACATACTACTTTATATGCCTCTTAAATATATTACTTCATATTCCTCTTAAACATACTACTTCATATTCTTCTTAAACATACTACTTCATATTTCTCTTAAAAATACTACTGTATATTCCTCTTAAACATACTACTTCATATTCCTCTTAAACTTACTACTTCATATTCCTCTTAAATATACTACTTCATATTCCTCTTAAACAAACTACTTCATATTTCTCTTAAATATACTACTTCATATTCCTCTTAAACATACTACTTCATAATCCTCTTAAATATACTTCTTCATATTAGTCTTAAACATACTACTTCATATTCCTCTTAAACATACTACTTCCCATTCATCTTAAACATACTTCTTCATATTCCTCTTAAGCATACTACTTCATATTCCTCTTAAACATACTACTTCATATTTCTCTTAAATATACTACTTCATATTCCTCTTAAACATACTACTTCATATTCCTCTTAAATATACTACTTCATATTCCTCTTAAACATACTACTTCATATTCCTCTTAAATATACTACTTCATATTTCTCTTAAATATACTACTTCATATTCCTCTTAAACATACTACTTCATATTCCTCTTAAACGTACTACTTCATATTCCTCTTAAACATACTACTTCATGTTCATCTTAAACATACTACTTCATAGTCCCTCTTAAATATACAACGTCATATTCCTCTTAAACATACAACTTCATATTCCTTTTAAATATACTACATCATATTCCTCTTAAATATACTACTTTATATTCGTCTTAAACATATTACTTCATATTCTTCTTAAACATAATACTTCATATTCCTCTTAGACATACTACTTCATATTCCTCTTTAACATACTACTTCATATTTTTCTTAAACACGCTACTTCATATTCCTCTTATACATACTACTTCATATTCCTCTTAAACATACTAGTTCATATTCCTCTTAAACATACTAGTTCATATTTCTCTTAAACATACTACTTAATATTCCTCTTAAACATACTACTTCATATTTCTCTTAAATATACTACTTCATATTCCTCTTAAACATACTACTTCATATTCCTCTTAAACATACTTCTTCATATTCCTCTTAAATATACTACTTCATATTCCTCTTAAACATACTACTTCATATTCCTCTTAAACATACTACTTCATATTCCTCTTAAATATACTACTTCATATTCCTCTTAAACATACTACTTCATATTCCTCTTAAATATACTGCTTCATATTTCTCTTAAAAATACTACTTCATATTCCTCTTAACTATACTACTTCATATTCCTCTTAAATATACTACTTCATATTCCTCTTAAACATACTACTTCATATTTATCTTAAACATACTACTTCATATTCCTCTTAAACATACTACTTCTTATTCCTCTTAAATAAACTACTTCGTATTCCTCTTAAACATACTACTTCATATTCCTTTTAAACATACTACTTCATATTCCTCTTAAATAAACTACTTCGTATTCCTCTTAAACATACTACTTCATATTCAAATTAAATATACTACTTTATATTCCTCTTAAATATACTACTTCATATTCCTCTAACACATACTACTTCATATTCCTCTTAAACATACTACTTCATATTCCTCTTAAATATACAACTTCATATTCCTGTTAAACATACTACTTCATATTCCTCTTAAACATACTACTTCATATTCCTCTTAAACATACTACTTCATACTACTTTTAAACATACAATACTACTTCATATTCCTCTTAAACATACAATTTCATATTCCTCTTAACTATATTACTTAATATTCCTCTTAAACATACTACTTCATATTCCTCTTAAATATACTACTGTATATTCCTCTTAAATATACTACTTCATATTCCTCCTAAACATACTACTTCATATTCCTCTCAAATATACTACTTCATATGCCTCTTAAATATATATCTTCATATTCCTCTTAAACATACTACTTCATATTCTTCTTAAACATACAACTTCATATTTCTCTTAAATATACTACTGCATATTCCTCTTAAAAATATTACTTCATATTCCTCTTAAACATACTACTTCATATTCCTCTTAAATATACTACTTCATATTCCTCTTAAACAAACTACTTCATATTCCTCTTAAATATACTACTTCATATTCCTCTTAAACATACTACTTCATATTCCTCTTAAATATACTACTTCATATTCCTCTTAAACAAACTACTTCATATTCCTCTTAAATATACTACTTCATATTCCTCTTAAACATATTACTTCATATTCCTCTTAAACATACTACTTCATATTCAAATTAAATATACTACTTTATATTCCTCTTAAATATACTACTTCATATTCCTCTTACACATACTACTTCATATTCCTCTTAAACATACTACTTCATATTCCTCTTAAACATACTACTTCATATGAATCTTAAATATATTACTTCATATTCCTCTTAAACATACTACTTCATATTCTTCTTAAATATACTACTTCATATTTCACTTAAATATACTACTGCATATTCCTCTTAAAAATAATACTTCATATTCCTCTGAAACATACTACTTCATATTCCTCTTAAATATACTACTTCATATTCCTCTTAAACAAACTACTTCATATTCCTCTTAAATATACTACTTCATATTCCTCTTAAACATACTACTTCATATTCCTCTTAAATATACTACTTCATATTCCTCTTAAACAAACTACTTCATATTCCTCTTAAATATACTACTTCATATTCCTCTTAAACATATTACTTCATATTCCTCTTAAACATACTACTTCATATTCAAATTAAATATACTACTTTATATTCCTCTTAAATATACTACTTCATATTCCTCTTACACATACTACTTCATATTCCTCTTAAATATACTACTTCATATTCCTCTTAAACATAATACTTCATATTCCTCCTAAACATACTACTTCATATTCCTCTTAAACATAATACTTCATATTCCTCTTAAACATAATACTTCATATTCCTCTTAAACATACAACTTCACATTCCTCTTAAATATACTACTTCATATTCCTCTTCAATATACTACTGCATATTCCTCTTAAACATACTACTTCATATTCCTCTTAAACATACTATTCCATATTCCTCTTAAACATACTACTTTATATGCCTCTTAAATATATTACTTCATATTCCTCTTAAACATACTACTTCATATTCTTCTTAAACATACTACTTCATATTTCTCTTAAAAATACTACTGTATATTCCTCTTAAACATACTACTTCATATTCCTCTTAAACTTACTACTTCATATTCCTCTTAAATATACTACTTCATATTCCTCTTAAACAAACTACTTCATATTTCTCTTAAATACACTACTTCATATTCCTCTTAAACATACTACTTCATAATCCTCTTAAATATACTTCTTCATATTAGTCTTAAACATACTACTTCATATTCCTCTTAAACATACTACTTCCCATTCATCTTAAACATACTTCTTCATATTCCTCTTAAGCATACTACTTCATATTCCTCTTAAACATACTACTTCATATTTCTCTTAAATATACTACTTCATATTCCTCTTAAACATACTACTTCATATTCCTCTTAAATATACTACTTCATATTCCTCTTAAACATACTACTTCATATTCCTCTTAAATATACTACTTCATATTTCTCTTAAATATACTACTTCATATTCCTCTTAAACATACTACTTCATATTCCTCTTAAACGTACTACTTCATATTCCTCTTAAACATACTACTTCATATTCATCTTAAACATACTACTTCATAGTCCCTCTTAAATATACAACGTCATATTCCTCTTAAACATACAACTTCATATTCCTTTTAAATATACTACAACATATTCCTCTTAAATATACTACTTTATATTCGTCTTAAACATATTACTTCATATTCTTCTTAAACATAATACTTCATATTCCTCTTAGACATACTACTTCATATTCCTCTTTAACATACTACTTCATATTTTTCTTAAACACGCTACTTCATATTCCTCTTATACATACTACTTCATATTCCTCTTAAACATACTAGTTCATATTCCTCTTAAACATACTAGTTCATATTTCTCTTAAACATACTACTTAATATTCCTCTTAAACATACTACTTCATATTTCTCTTAAATATACTACTTCATATTCCTCTTAAACATACTACTTCATATTCCTCTTAAACATACTTCTTCATATTCCTCTTAAATATACTACTTCATATTCCTCTTAAACATACTACTTCATATTCCTCTTAAACATACTACTTCATATTCCTCTTAAATATACTACTTCATATTCCTCTTAAACATACTACTTCATATTCCTCTTAAATATACTGCTTCATATTTCTCTTAAAAATACTACTTCATATTCCTCTTAACTATACTACTTCATATTCCTCTTAAATATACTACTTCATATTCCTCTTAAACATACTACTTCATATTTCTCTTAAACATACTACTTCATATTCCTCTTAAACATACTACTTCTTATTCCTCTTAAATAAACTACTTCGTATTCCTCTTAAACATACTACTTCATATTCCTTTTAAACATACTACTTCATATTCCTCTTAAATAAACTACTTCGTATTCCTCTTAAACATACTACTTCATATTCAAATTAAATATACTACTTTATATTCCTCTTAAATATACTACTTCATATTCCTCTAACACATACTACTTCATATTCCTCTTAAACATACTACTTCATATTCCTCTTAAACATACTACTTCATGTGCCTCTTAAATATATTACTTCATATTCCTCTTAAACATACTACTTCATATTCTTCTTAAACATACTACTTCATATTTCTCTTAAATATACTACTGCATATTCCTCTTAAAAATAATACTTCATATTCCTCTGAAACATACTACTTCATATTCCTCTTAAATATACTACTTCATATTCCTCTTAAGCAAACTACTTCATATTCCTCTTAAATATACTACTTCATATTCCTCTTAAACATACTACTTCATATTCCTCTTAAATATACTACTTCATATTCCTCTTAAACAAACTACTTCATATTCCTCTTAAATGTACTACTTCATATTCCTCTTAATCATATTACTTCATATTCCTCTTAAACATACTACTTCATATTCAAATTAAATATACTACTTTATATTCCTCTTAAATATACTACTTCATATTCCTCTTACACATACTACTTCATATTCCTCTTAAATATACTACTTCATATTCCTCTTAAACATAATGCTTCATATTCCTCTTAAACATACTTAAACATAATACTTCATATTCCTCTTAAACATAATACTTTATATTCCTCTTAAACATACAACTTCATATGCCTCTTAAATATATTACTTCATATTCCTCTTAAACATACTACTTCATATTCTTCTTAAACATACTACTTCATATTTCTCTTAAAAATACTACTGCATATTCCTCTTAAACATACTACTTCATATTCCTCTTAAACTTACTACTTCATATTCCTCTTAAATATACTACTTCATATTCCTCTTAAAAAAGTACTTCATATTCCTCTTAAATATACTGCTTCATATTCCTCTTAAACATACTACTTCATAATCCTCTTAAATATACTTCTTCATATTAGTCTTAAATATACTACTTCTAATTCCTCTTAAATATAGTACTTCATATTCCTCTTAAATATACTACTTCATATTCCTCTTAAATATACTACTTCATATTCCTCTTAAACATATTACTTCATATTCCGCTTAAACACACTACTTCCTATTCTTTTTAAACATACTACTTCATATTCCTCTTAAATATACTACATCATTTTCCTTTTAAATATACTACTGCATATTCCACTTAAACATACTACTTCATATTCCTCTGAAACATACTACTTCATATTCCTCTTAAACATACTACTTCATATTCCTCTTAAACATACTACTTCATATTCCTCTTGAACATACTACTTCATATTCCTCTTAAATAAACTACTTCATATTCCTCTTAAACATACTACTTCATATTCCTCTTAAATATACTACTTCATATTCCTCTTAAACATACTACTTCATATTCCTCTTAAATATACTACTTCATATTCCTCTTAAATATACAACTTCATATTTCTCTTAAACATACTACTTAATATTTCTCTTAAACATATTACTTCATATTCCTCTTAAACATACTACTTCATATTCCTCTTTAATAAACTACTTCGTATTCCTCTTAAACATACTACTTCATATTCCTTTTAAATATACTACTTCATTTTTTCTCTGAAACATACTACTTCATATTCCTCTTAAACATACTACTTCGTATTCCTCTTAAACATACTACTTCATATTCCTCTTAAACATACTACTACATATTCCTCTTAAATATATTACTTCATATTCCTCTTAAACATATTACTTCATATTCCTCTTAAACATACTACTTTATATTCCTCTTAAACATACTACTTCATATTCCTCTTAAATATACTACTTCATATTCCTCTTAAACACACTACGTCATATTCCTCTTTAACATACTACTTCACATTCCTCATAAACATATTACTGCATATTCCTCTTAAATATACTACTTCATATTCCTCTTAAATATACTACTGCATATTCCTCTTAAACATACTACTCCATATTCCTCTTAAACATACTACTTCATATTCTACTTAAACATACTACTTCATATTCCTCTTAAACATACTACTTCCCATTCACCTTAAACATACTACTTCATATTCCTCTTAAGCATACTACTTCATATTCCTCTTAAACATACTACTTCATATTCCTCTTAAACATACTACTTTATAATTCTGTTAAATATACTACTTCATATTCCTCATAAATATACTACTTCATATTCCTCTTAAACATACTACTTCATATTCCTCTTAAACATACTTCTTCATATTTCTCTTAAACATACTACTTCATATTCCTCTTAAACATACTACTTCATATTCCTCTTAAACATACTACTTCATATTCCTCTTAAATATACTACTTCATATTCCTCTTAAACATACTACTTCATATTCCTCTTAAATATACTACTTCATATTCCTCTGAAACATACTACTTCATATTCCTCTTAAATATACTACTTCATATTCCTCTCTTATATACTACTTCATATTCCTCTTAAACATACTACTTCATATTCCTGTTAAACATACTACTTCATATTCCTCTTAAACATACTACTTCATATTCCTCTTAAACATACTACTTCATAATCCCTCTTAAATATACAACGTCATATTCCTCTTAAACATACAACTTCATATTCCTTTTAAATATACTACATCATATTCCTCTTAAATATACTACTTTATATTCGTCTTAAACATATTACTTCATATTCTTCTTAAACATAATACTTCATATTCCTCTTAGACATACTACTTCATATTCCTCTTTAACATACTACTTCATATTTTTCTTAAATACGCTACTTCATATTCCTCTTAAACATACTACTTCATATTCCTCTTAAATATACTACTTCATATTCCTCTTAAACAAACTACTTCATATTTCTCTTAATATACTACTTCATATTCCTCTTAAACATATTACTTCATATTCCTCTTAAACATACTACTTCATATTCAAATTAAATGTACTACTTTATAATCCTCTTAAATATACTACTTCATATTCCTCTTAGACATACTACTTCATATTCCTCTTAAATATACTACTTCATATTCCTCTTAAACATACTACTTCATATTCCTCTTAGACATACTACTTCATATTCCTCTTAAATATACTACTTCATATTCCTCTTAAACATACTACTTCATATTCCTCTTAAATATACTACTTCATATTCCTCTTAAACAAACTACTTCATATTCCTCTTAAATATACTACTTCATATTCCTCTTAAACATATTACTTCATATTCCTCTTAAACATACTATTTCATATTCAAATTAAACATACTATTCCATATTCCTCTTAAACATACTACTTCATATGCCTCTTAAATATATTACTTCATATTCCTTTTAAGCATACTACTTCATATTCTTCTTAAACATACTACTTCATATTTCTCTTAAAAATACTACTGCATATTCCTCTTAAACATACTACTTTATATTCCTCTTAAACTTACTACTTCATATTCCTCTTAAATATACTACTTCATATTCCTCTTAAACAAACTACTTCATATTCCTCTTAAATATACTGCTTCATATTCTTCTTAAACATACTACTTCATATTCTTCTTAAATATACTACTTCATATTAGTCTTAAATATACTACTTCTAATTCCTCTTAAATATAGTACTTCATATTCCTCTTAAATATACTACTTCATATTCCTCTTAAATATACTACTTCATATTCCTCATAAACATATTACTTCATATTCCTCTTAAACATACTACTTCCTATTCTTTTTAAACATACTACTTCATATTCCTCTTAAATATACTACATCATATTCCTCTTAAACATATTACTTCATATTCCTCTTAAACATACTACTTCATATTCAAATTAAATATACTACTTTATATTCCTCTTAAATATACTACTTCATATTCGTCTTACACATACTACTTCATATTCCTCGTAAATATACTACTTCATATTCCTCTTAACCATAATACTTCATATTCCTCTTAAACATACTACTTCATATTACTCTTAAACATAATACTTCATATTCCTCTTAAATATAATACTTTATATTCCTCTTAAGCATACTACTTCATATTCCTCTTAAACATACTATTCCATATTCCTCTTAAACATACTACTTCATATGCCTCTTAAATATATTACTTCATATTCCTCTTAAACATACTACTTCATATTCTTCTTAAACATACTACTTCATATTTCTCTTAAAAATACTACTGCATATTCCTCTTAAACATACTACTTCATATTCCTCTTAAACTTATTGCTTCATATTCCTCTTAAATATACTACTTCATATTCCTCCTAAACAAACTACTTCATATTCCTCTTAAATATACTGCTTCATATTCCTCTTAAACATACTACTTCATAATCCTCTTAAATATACTACATCATATTCCTCTTAAATATACAACTTTATATTCGTCTTAAACATACCACTTCATATTCTTCTTAAACATAATACTTCATATTCCTCTTAGACATACTACTTTATATTCCTCTTTAACATACTACGTGTACTTCATATTTTTCTTAAACACGCTACTTCATATTCCTCTTAAACATACTACTTCATATTCCTCTTAAACATACTACTTCATATTCCTCTTAAACATACTAGTTCATATTTCTCTTAAACATACTACTTAATATTCCTCTTAAACATACTGCTTCATATTTCTCTTAAATATACTACTTCATATTCCTCTTAAACATACTACTTTATATTCCTCTTAAACATACTTCTTCATATTCCTCTTAAACATACTACTTCATATTTCTCTTAAACATACTACTTCATATTCCTCTTAAACATAATACTTCATATTCCTCTTAAATATACTACTTCATATTCCTCTTAAACATACTACTTCATATTCCTCTTAAATATACTACTTCATATTACTCTTAAGCATACTACTTCATATTCCTCTTAACTATACTACTTCATATTCCTCTTAAATATACTACTTAATATCCCTTTTAAACATACTTCTTCATATTCCTCTTAAACATACTATTTCATATTCCTCTTAAACATACTACTTCATATTCCTCTTAAATAAACTACTTCGTATTCCTCTTAAACATACTACTTCATAATCCTTTTAAATATACTACTTCATATTTCTCTTAAACATACTACTTCATATTCCTCTTAAACATACTACTTCGTATTCCTCTTAAACATACTACTTCATATTCCTCTTAAGCATACTACTTCGTATTCCTCTTAAACATACTACTTCATATTCCTCTTAAACATACTACTTCATATTCCTCTTAAACATACTAGTTCATATTTCTCTTAAACATACTACTTAATATTCTTCTTAAACATATTACTTCATATTTCTCTTAAATATACTACTTCATATCCCTCTTAAGCACACTACTTCATATTCCTCTTAAACATACTACTTCACATTCCTTATAAACATATTACTTCATATTCCTCTTAAATATACTACTTCATATTCCTCTTAAATATAGTACTTCATATTCCTCTTAAATATACTACTGCATATTCCTCTTCAACATACTACTTCACATTCCTCTTAAACATACTACTTCATATTCCTCTTAAACATACCACTTCATAATTCTCTTAAATATACTACTTCATATTCCTCATAAATATACTACTTCATATTCCTCTTAAACATACTACTTCATATTCCTCTTAAACATACTACCTCATATTCCTCTTAAACATACTACTTCATATTCCTCTTAAACATATTACTTCATAATTCCTGTTAAATATATAACGTCATATTCCTCTTAAACATACAACTTCATATTCCTCTTAAATATACTACTTCATATTCCTCTTAAATATACTACTTTATAATCCTCTTAAACATACTACTTCATATTCCTCTTAAACATACTACTTCATATTCCTCTTAAATAAACTACTTCGTATTCCTCTTGAACATACTACTTCATATTCCTTTTAAATATACTACTTCATATTCCTCTTAAACATACTACTTCATATTCCTCTTATACATACTACCTCATATTCCTCTTAAACATAATACTTCATATTCCTCTTCAACATACTACTTCATATTCCTCTTTAACATACTACTTCATATTTTTCTTAAACACGCTACTTCATATTCCTCTTAAACATACTACTTCATATACCTCTTAAACATACTACTTCATATTCCTCTTAAACATACTACTTCATATTTCTCTTAAACATACTTCTTAATATTCCTCTTAAACATACTACTTCATATTTCTCTTACATATACTACTTCATATTCCTCTTAAACATACTACTTCATATTCCTCTTAAACATACTACTTCATATTCCTCTTAAACAAACTACTTCATATTCCTCTTAAATATACTACTTCATATTCCTCTTAAACATACTACTTCAAATTCCTCCTAAACATACTAATTCATATTCCTCTTAAATATACTACTTCATATTCCTCTTAATAATACTACTTCATATTCCTCTTAAACATACTACTTCATATTCCTCTTAAACATACTACTTCATATTCCTCTTAAATATACTACTTCATATTCCTCTTAAATATAGTACTGCATATTCCTCTTAAGCATACTACTTCATATTCCTCTTAAATATACAACTTCACATTCCTCTTAAACATACTACTTCATATTCCTCTTAAACATACTATTTCATATTCCTCTTAAACATACTACTTTATATTCCTCTTAAACATACTACTTCATATTCCTCTTAAATATACTACTTCATAATCCTCTTAAACATACTACTTCATATTCCTCTTAAACATACTACTTCATATTCCTCTTAAACATACTACTTCATATTCCTCTTAAACATACACTACTTCATGTACCTCTTAAACATACTACTTCATATTTATCTTAAACATACTACTTCATATTCCTTTTAAACATACTACTTCATATTCCTCTTAAACATACTACTTAATATTCCTCTTAAACATACCACTTCATATTCCTCTTAAATATGCTACTTCATATTCCATTTAAATATACTACTGCATATTCCTCTTAAATATACTACTTCATGTTCCTCTTAAACATGCTACTTCATATTGTTCTTAAACATACTACTTCATATTCCTTTTAAATATACTACTTCCTATTCTTCTTAAACACACTACTTCATATTCCTCTTAAATATACTACATCATATTCCTCTTAAATATACTACTGCATATTCCACTTAAACATACTACTTCATATTCCTCTTAAACATAATACTTCATATTCCTCTTAAACATACTACTTCATATTCATCTTAAACATACTACTTCATATTCCTCTTAAATATACTACTTCAGATTCCTCTTAAGCATACTACTTCATATTCCTCTTAAATATACTACTGCATATTCCTCTTAAATGTACTACTTCATATTCCTCTTAAATATACTACTTCATATTCCTCTTAAACATACTACTTCATATTCCTCTTAAACATACTACTTCATATTCCTCTTAAACATACTACTTCATGTTCCTCTTAAACATACTCCTTCATATTCCTATTAAACATACTACTTCATATTCCTCTTAAACATATTACTTCATTATTCCTCTTAAATATACTACTTCATATTCCTCTGAAATATTCTACTGCATAATCCTCTTAAACATACTACTTCATATTCCCTCTTAAATATACTACTTCATATTCCTCTTAAACATACTACTTCATATTGCTCTTAAATATACTACTTCATATTCCTCTTAAACATATTACTTCCTATTCCTCTTAAACATACTATTTCATATTCAAATTAAATATACTACTTTATATTTCTCTTAAAATATACTACTTAATATTCCTCTTAAATATAGTACTGCATATTCCTCTTAAACATGCTACTTCATATTCCTCTTAAACATACTACTTCATATTCCTCTTAAACATACTACTTCACATTCCTCTTAAACATAATACTTCATATTCCTCTTAAACATACTACTTCATATTCTTCTTAAACATACTACTTCATATTCCTCTTAAATATACTACTTCAGATTCATCCTAAAATTACTACTTCATATTCCTCTTAAATATACTACTGCATATTCCTCTTAAATGTACTACTTCATATTCCTCTTAAATATACTACTTCATATTCCTCTTAAACATACTACTTCATATTCCTCTTAAACATACTACTATATATTCCTCTTAAACATACTACTTCATGTTCCTCTTATACATACTACTTCATATTCATCTTAAACATACTACTTCATATTCCTTTTAAACATACTACTTCATATTCCTCTTAAACATACTACTTCATATTCCTCTTAAACATACCACTTCATATTCCTCTTAAATATGCTACTTCATATTCCTCTTAAATATACTACTCCATATTCCTCTTAAATATACTACTTCATGTTCCTCTTAAACATGCTACTTCATATTCCTCTTAAACATACTACTTCATATTTCTCTTAAATATACTACTATATATTCCTCTTAAACATACTACTTCATGTTCCTCTTAAACATACTACTTCATATTCATCTTAAACATACTACTTCATATTCCTTTTAAACATACTACTTCATATTCCTCTTAAACATACTACTTCATATTCCTCTTAAATATACAACTTCATATTCCTCTTAAATATAGTACTTAATATTCCTCTTAAATATACTACTTCATATTCCTCTTAAACATACTACTTCATATTCCTCTTAAACATACTACTTCATATTCCTCTTAAATATACTACTGCATATTCCTCTTAAATGTACTACTTCATATTCCTCTTAAATATACTACTTCATATTCCTCTTAAACATACTACTTCATATTCCTCTTAAACATACTACTTCATATTCCTCTTAAACATACTACTTCATGTTCATCTTAAACATACTCCTTCATATTCCTCTAAAACATACTACTTCATATTCCTCTTAAACATACTACTTCATATTCCTCTTAAACATACTACTTCATGTTCCTCTTAAACATACTCCTTCATATTCCTATTAAACATACTACTTCATATTCCTCTTAAACATACTACTTCATATTCCTCTTAAATATACTACTTCATATTCCTCTGAAATATACTACTGCATATTCCTCGTAAACATACTACTTCATATTCCTCTTAAATATACTACTTAATATTCCTCTTAAACATACTTCTTCATATTCTCTCTTAAATATACCAATTCATATTCCTTTTAAATATACTTCTTCATATTCCTCTTAAATATACTACTTCATATTCCTCTTAAACATACTACTTCATATTCCTCTTAAATATACTACTTCATATTCCTCTAAAACATACTACTTTATATTCCTCTTAAACATACTACTTCATATTCCTTTTAAATATACTACTTCCTATTCTTCTTAAACATACTACTTCATATTCCTCTTAAATATACTAACTAATATTCCTCTTAAATATACTACTGCATATTCCTCTTAAACATACTACTTCATATTCGTCTTAAACATAATATTTCATATTCCTCTTAAACATACTACTTCATATTCATCTTAAACATACTACTTCATATTCCTCTTAAATATACTACTTCAGATTTCTCTTAACATACTACTTCATATTCCTCTTAAATATACTACTGCATATTCCTCTTAAATATACTACTTCATGTTCCTCTTAAACATGCTACTTCATATTCCTCTTAAACATACTACTTCATATTTCTCTTAAATATACTACTATATATTCCTCTTAAACATACTACTTCATGTTCCTCTTAAACATACTACTTCATATTCATCTTAAACATACTACTTCATATTCCTTTTAAACATACTACTTCATATTTCTCTTAAACATACTACTTCATATTCCTCTTAAATATACAACTTCATATTCCTCTGAAATATAGTACTTAATATTCCTCTTAAATATACTACTTCATATTCCTCTTAAACATACTACTTCATATTCCTCTTAAACATACTACTTCATATTCCTCTTAAATACACTACTTTATATTCCTCTTAATAATACTACTTCATATTCCTCTTAAACATACTACTTCATATTCCTCTTAAACATACTACTTCATATTCCTCTCAAATATACTACTTCATATTCTTCTTAAATATAGTACTGCATATTCCACTTAAACATACTTCTTCATATTCCTCTTAAATATACTACTTCACATTCCTCTTAAACACACTACTTCATATTCCTCTTAAACATACTACTTCATATTCCTCTTTAGCATACTACTTCATATTCCTCTTAAACATACTACTTCATATTCCTCTTAAATATACTACTTCATATTCCTCTTAAACATACTACTTTATATTCCTCTTAAACATACTACTTCATATTCCTCTATATATTCCTCTTAAACATACTACTTCATGTTCCTCTTAAACATACTACTTCATATTCATCTTAAACATACTACTTCATATTCCTTTTAAACATACTACTTCATATTCCTCTTAAACATACTACTTCATATTCTTCTTAAACATACCAATTCATATTCCTCTTAAATATGCTACTTCATATTCCTCCTAAATATACTACTCATATTCCTCTTAAATATACTACTTCATGTTCCTCTTAAACATGCTACTCATATTCCTCTTAAACATACTACTTCATATTCCTCTTAAATATACTACTTCATATTCCTCTTAAACATACTACTTCATATTCCTCTTAAATATACCACTTCATATTCCTTTTAAATATACTACTTCATATTCCTCTTAAATATACTACTTCATATTCCTCTTAAACATACTACTTCATATTCCTCTTAAATAATACTACTTCATATTCCTCTAAAACATACTACTTCATATTCCTCTTAAACGTACTACTTCATATTCCTTTTCAATATACTACTTCCTATTCTTCTTAAACATACTACTTCAATATTCCTCTAAAATATACTACATCATATTCCTCTTAAATATACTACTGCATATTCCTCTTAAACATACTACTTCATATTCCTCTTAAACATAAAACTTCATATTCCTCTTAAACATACTACTTCATATTCATCTTAAACATACTACTTCATATTCCTCTTAAATATACTACTTCAGATTCCTCGTAACATACTACTTCATATTCCTCTTAAATATACTACTGCATGTTCCTCTTAAATGTACTAATTCATATTCCTCTTAAATATACTACTTCATATTCCTATTAAACATACTACTTCATATTCCTCTTAAACATACTACTTCATATTCTCTTAAACATACTACTTCATATTCCTCTGAAATATACTACTGCATATTCCTCTTAAACATACTACTTCATATTCCTCTTAAACATACTACTACATATTCCGTCTTAAACATACTACTTTATATTCCTCTTAAACATACTACTTCATATTCCTCTTAAACATACTACTTCATATCCTCTTAAACATACTACTTAATATTCCTCTTAAATATACTACTTCATATTCCTCTTAAATATTACTACTGCATATTCCTCTTAAATATACTACTTCAATTTCCTCTTAAATATACTACTTCATATTCCTCTTAAACATACTACTTCAATTTCCTCTTAAATATACTACTTCATATTCCTCTTAAACATACTATTTCATATTCCTCTTAAATATACAACTTCATATTCCTCTTAAACATACTACTTCATGTTCCTCTTAAACATACTCCTTCATATTCCTATTAAACATACTACTTCATATTCCTCTTAAACATACTACTTCATATTCCTCTTAAATATACTACTTCATATTAGTCTTAAATATACTACTTCATATTCCTCTTAAACATACTACTTCATATTCATCTTAAACATACTACTTCATATTCCTCTTATATATACTACTTCAGATTCCTCTTAAACATACTACTTCATATTCCTCTTAAATATACTACTGCATATTCCCTCTTAAATGTACTACTTCATATTCCTCTTAAATATACTACTTCATATTCTTAAATATACTACTTCATATTCCTCTTAAACATACTACTTCATATTCCTCTTAAACATACTACTTCATATTCCTCTTAAACATACTACTTCATGTTCCTCTTAAACATACTCCTTCATATTCCTCTAAAACATACTACTTCATATTCCTCTTAAACATACTACTTCATATTCCTCTTAAACATACTACTTCATGTTCCTCTTAAACATACTCCTTCATATTCCTATTAAACATACTACTTCATATTCCTCTTAAACATACTACTTCATATTCCTCTTAAATATACTACTTCATATTCCTCTGAAATATACTACTGCATATTCCTCGTAAACATACTACTTCATATTCCTCTTAAATATACTACTTAATATTCCTCTTAAACATACTTCTTCATATTCTCTCTTAAATATACCACTTCATATTCCTTTTAAATATACTTCTTCATATTCCTCTTAAATATACTACTTCATATTCCTCTTAAACATACTACTTCATATTCCTCTTAAATATACTACTTCATATTCCTCTAAAACATACTACTTTATATTCCTCTTAAACATACTACTTCATATTCCTTTTAAATATACTACGTCCTATTCTTCTTAAACATACTACTTCATATTCCTCTTAAATATACTACATAATATTCCTCTTAAATATACTACTGCATATTCTTCTTAAACATACTACTTCATATTCGTCTTAAACATAATTATTCATATTCCTCTTAAACATACTACTTCATATTCATCTTAAACATACTACTTCATATTCCTCTTAAATATACTACTTCAGATTTCTCTTAACATACTACTTCATATTCCTCTTAAATATACTACTGCATATTCCTCTTAAATGTACTACTTCATATTCCTCTTAAATATACTACTTCATATTCCTCTTAAACATACTACTTCATATTCCTCTTAAACATACTACCTCATATTCCTCTTAAACATACTACTTCATGTTCCTCTTAAACATACTCCTTCATATTCCTATTAAACACACTACTTCATATTCCTCTTAAACATTCTACTTCATATTCCTCTTAAATATACGACTTCATATTCCTCTGAAATATACTACTGCATATTCCTCTTAAACATACTAATTCATGTTCCTCTTAAACATACTACTATATATTCCTCTTAAACATACTACTTTATATTCCTCTTAAACATACTACTTTATATTCCTCTTAAATATACTACTTCATATTCCTCTTAAATATACTACTTCATATTCCTCTTAAATATACTACTTCATATTCCTCTTAAATATACTACTTCATATTCCTCTTAAACATACTACTTCATATTCCTCTCAAATATACTACTGCATATTCCTCTTAAACATACTACTTCATATTCCTCTTAAACATACTACTACATATTCCTTTTAAACATACTACTTTATATTCCTCTTAAACATACTACTTCATATTCCTCTTAAACATACTACTTCATATTCCTCTTAAACATACTACTTAATATTCCTCTTAAATATACTACTTCATATTACTCTTAAATATACTACTGCATATTCCTCTTAAATATACTACTTCAATTTCCTCTTAAATATACTACTTCATATTCCTCTTAAACATACTACTTCAATTTCCTCTTAAATATACTACTTCATATTCCTCTTAAACATACTATTTCATATTCCTCTTAAATATACTACTTCAGATTCCTCTTAAACATACTACTTCATATTTCTCTTAAATATACTACTGCATATTCCTCTTAAATGTACTACTTCATATTCCTCTTAAATATACTACTTCATATTCCTCTTAAACATACTACTTCATATTCCTCTTAAACATACTTCTTCATATTCCTCTTAAACATACTACTTCATGTTCCTCTTAAACATACTCCTTCATATTCCTATTAAACATACTACTTCATATTCCTCTTAAATATACTACTTCATATTCCTCTTAAATATACTACTGCATATTCCTCTTAAATATACTACTTCAATTTCCTCTTAAATGTACTACTTCATATTCTTCTTAAACATACTACTTCATATTCCTCTTAAATATACTACTTCATATTCCTCTTAAATATACTACTTCATATTCCTCTTAAATATACTGCTTTATATTCCTCTTAAACATACTACTCTATATATCTCTTAAATATACTACTTCATATTAGTCTTAAATATGCTACTTCATATTCCTCTTAAACATACTACTTCATATTCATCTTAAACATACTACTTCATATTCCTCTTAAATATACTACTTCAGATTCCTCTTAAACATACTACTTCATATTCCTCTTAAATATACTACTGCATATTCCTCTTAAATGTACTACTTCATATTCCCCTAAAATATACTACTTCATATTCCTCTTAAACATACTACTTCATATTCCTCTTAAACATACTACTTCATGTTCCTCTTAAACATACTCCTTCATATTCCTATTAAACATACTACTTCATATTCCTCTTAAACATACTACTTCATATTCCTCTTAAATATACTACTTCATATTCCTCTGAAATATACTACTGCATATTCCTCGTAAACATACTACTTCATATTCCTCTTAAATATACTACTTCATATTCCTCTTAAACATACTACTTCATATTCTCTCTTAAATATACCACTTCATATTCCTTTTAAATATACTTCTTCATATTTCTCTTAAATATACTACTTCATATTTCTCTTAAACATACTACTTCATATTCCTCTTAAATATACTACTTCATATTCCTCTAAAACATACTACTTTATATTCCTCTTAAACATACTACTTCATATTCCTTTTAAATATACTACTTCCTATTCTTCTTAAACATACTACTTCATATTCCTCTTAAATATACTACATAATATTCCTCTTAAATATACTACTGCATATTCCTCTTAAACATACTACTTCATATTCGTCTTAAACATAATATTTCATATTCCTCTTAAACATACTACTTCATATTCATCTTAAACATACTACTTCATATTCCTCTTAAATATACTACTTCAGATTTCTCTTAAACATACTACTTCATATTCCTCTTAAATATACTACTGCATATTCCTCTTAAATGTACTACTTCATATTCCTCTTAAATATACTACTTCATATTCCTCTTAAACATACTACTTCATATTCCTCTTAAACATACTACCTCATATTCCTCTTAAACATACTACTTCATGTTCCTCTTAAACATACTCCTTCATATTCCTATTAAACACACTACTTCATATTCCTCTTAAACATTCTACTTCATATTCCTCTTAAATATACGACTTCATATTCCTCTGAAATATACTACTGCATATTCCTCTGAAACATACTACTTCATGTTCCTCTTAAACATACTACTACATATTCCTCTTAAACATACTACTTTATATTCCTCTTAAACATACTACTTTATATTCCTCTTAAATATACTACTTCATATTCCTCTTAAATATACTACTTCATATTCCTCTTAAATATACTACTTCATTTTCCTCTTAAATATACTACTTCATATTCCTCTTAAACATATTACTTCATATTCCTCTTAAACATACTACTTCCTATTCTTCTTAAACATACTACTTCATATTCCTCTTAAATATATTACATCATATTCCTCTTAAATATACTACTGCATATTCCACTTAAACATACTACTTCATATTCCTCTTAAATATACTACTTCATATTCCTCTTAAACATACTACTTCATATTCCTCTTAAACATAATACTTCATATTGCTCTTAAACATACTATTTCATATTCTTTTTGAACATACTGCTTCATATTCCTCTTAAATATACTACTGCATATTCCTCTTAAACATACTACTTCATATTCCTCTTAAATAATCTACTTCGTATTCCTCTTAAACATACTACTTCATATTCCTTTTAAATATAAAACTTCATATTTCTCTTAAACATCATATTCCATATTCCTCTTAAACATACTACTTCGTATTCCTCTTAAACATACTACTTCATATTCCTCTTAAACATACTACTTCATATTCCTCTTAAATATATTACTTCATATTCCTCTTAAACATACTACTTCATAATCCTCTTAAACATACTACTTCATATTCCTCTTAAACATACTATTTCATATTCCTCTTAAACATACTACTTTATATTCCTCTTAAATATACTACTTCATATTCCTCTTAAATATACTACTTCATATTCCTCTTAAATATACTACTTCATTTTCCTCTTAAATATACTACTTCATATTCCTCTTAAACATATTACTTCATATTCCTCTTAAACATACTACTTCCTATTCTTCTTAAACATACTACTTCATATTCCTCTTAAATATATTACATCATATTCCTCTTAAATATACTACTGCATATTCCACTTAAACATACTACTTCATATTCCTCTTAAATATACTACTTCATATTCCTCTTAAACATACTACTTCATATTCCTCTTAAACATAATACTTCATATTGCTCTTAAACATACTATTTCATATTCTTTTTGAACATACTGCTTCATATTCCTCTTAAATATACTACTGCATATTCCTCTTAAACATACTACTTCATATTCCTCTTAAATAATCTACTTCGTATTCCTCTTAAACATACTACTTCATATTCCTTTTAAATATAAAACTTCATATTTCTCTTAAACATCATATTTCATATTCCTCTTAAACATACTACTTCGTATTCCTCTTAAACATACTACTTCATATTCCTCTTAAACACACTACTTCATATTCCTCTTAAACACTCTACTTCACATTCCTCATAAACATACCACTTCATAATTCTCTTAAATATACTACTTCATATTCCTCTTAAATATACTACTGCATATTCCTCTTAAACATACTACTTCATGTTCCTCTTAAATATACTGCTTCATATTCCTCTTAAACATTAAACTTCATATTCCTCTTAAATATACTACATAATATTGCTCTTAAACGTACTACTTCATATTCTTCTTAAATATACCACTTCATATTCCTTTTAAATATACTACTTCATATTCCTCTTAAACATACTATTTCATATTCCTCTAAAATATACTACTTCATATTCCTCTTAAACACACTACTTCATATTCCTCTTAAACATACTACTTCACATTCCTCGTAAACATACCACTTCATATTCCTCTTAAATGTACTACTTCACATTCATCTTAAACATACTACTTCATATTCCTCTTAAACATACTACTTCATATTCCTCTTAAACATACTACTTCATATTCCTCTTAAACATACTACTTCATATTCGTCTTAAATATACTACTTCATATTCCTCTTAAACATACTACTTCATATTCCTCTTAAACATACTACCTCATATTCCTCTTAAACATACTACTTCATATTCCTCTTAAACATACTACTTCATGTTCCTCTTAAACATACTACTTCATATTCATCCTAAACATACTACTTCATATTCATTTTAAACATACTACTTCATATTCCTCTTAAACATACTACTTCATATTCCTCTTAAACATACCACTTCATATTCCTCTTAAATATGCTACTTCATATTCCTCTTAAATATACTACTTCATGTTCCTCTTAAACATGCTACTTCATATTCCTCTTAAACATACTACTTCATATTACTCTTAAATATACTACTTCATATTCCTCTTAAACATACTACTTCATATTCCTCTGAAATATACCACTTCATATTCCTTTTAAATATACTACTTCATATTCCTCTTAAATATACTATTTCATATTCCTCTTAAGCATACTACTTCATATTCCTCTTAAATATACTACTTCATATTCCTCTAAAACATACTATTTCATATTCCTCTTAAATATACTACTTCATATTCCTTCTAAATATACTACTTCCTATTCCTCTTAAACATACTACTTCATATTCCTCTTAAATATACTACATCATATTCCTCTTAAATATAGTACTGCATATTCCACTTAAACATACTACTTCATATTCCTCTTAAACATAATACTTCATATTCCTCTTAAACATACTACTTCATATTCATCTTAAACATACTACTTCATATTCCTCTTAAATATACTACTTCAGATTCCTCTTAAACATACTACTTCCTATTGCTCTTAAATATACTACTGCATATTCCTCTTAAATGTACTACTTCATATTCCTCTTAAATATACTACTTCATATTCCTCTTAAACATACTACTTCATATTCCTCTTAAACATACTACTTCATATTCCTCTTAAACATACTACTTCATGTTCCTCTTAAACATACTCCTTCATATTCCTATTACACATACTACTTCATATTCCTCTTAAACATACTACTTCATATTCCTCTTAAATATACTACTTCATATTCCTCTGAAATATACTACTGCATATTCCTCTTAAACATACTACTTCATATTCCTCTTAAATATACTACTTCATATTCCTCTTAAGCATACTACTTCATATTCCTATTAAACATACTACTTCATATTCCTCTTAAACATTATACTTCATATTCCTCTTAAACATACTACTTCAATTTCCTCTTAAATATACTACTTCATATTCCTCTTAAACATACTACTTCAATTTCCTCTTAAATATACTACTTCATATTCCTCTTAAACATACTACTTCATATTCCTCTTAAATATACAACTTCAGATTCCTCTTAAACATACTACTTCATATTGCTCTTAAATATACTACTTCATATTCCTCTCAAACATACTACTGCATATTCCTCTTAAACATAATAGTTCATGTTCCTCTTAAACATACTCCTTCATATTCATATTAAACATACTACTTCATATTCGTCTTAAACATACTACTTCATATTCCTCTTAAATATACTACTTCATATTCCTCTGAAATGCACTACTGCATATTCCTCTTAAACATACTACTTCATATTCCTCTTAAACATACTACTACATATTCCTCTTAAAAATACTACTTAATATTCCTCTTAAACATACTACTTCATATTCCTCTTAAACATACTACTTCATATTCCTCTTAAACATACTACTTAATATTCCTCTTAAATATACTACTTCATATTCCTCTTAAATATACTACTTCATATTCCTCTGAAATGCACTACTGCATATTCCTCTTAAACATACTACTTCATATTCCTCTTAAACATACTACTACATATTCCTCTTAAACGTACTAGTTTATATTCCTCTTAAACATACTACTTCATATTCCTCTTAAACATACTACTTCATATTCCTCTTAAACATACTACTAAATATTCCTCTTAAATATACTACTTCATATTCCTCTTAAATATACTACTGCATATTCCTCTTAAATATACTACTTCAATTTCCTCTTAAATATACTACTTCATATTCCTCTTAAACATACTACTTCAATTTCCTCTTAAATATACTACTTCATATTCCTCTTAAAGATACTACTTCATATTCCTCTTAAATATACAACTTCAGATTCCTCTTAAACATACTACTTCATATTCCTCTTAAATATACTACTGCATATTCCTCTCCAATGTACTACTTCATATTCCTCTTAAATATACTACTTCATATTCCTCTTAAACATACTACTTCATATTCCTCTTAAATATACTACTTCATATTCCTTTTAAACATACTACTTTATGTTCCTCTTAAACATACTCCTTCATATTCCTATTAAACATACTACTTCATATTCCTCTTAAACATACTACTTCATATTCCTCTTAAATATACTACTTCATATTCCTCTGAAATATACTACTTAATATTCCTCTTAAACATATTACTACTTTATATTCCTCTTAAACATACTACTACATATTCCTCTTAAACATACTACTTTATATTCCTCTTAAACATACTACTTCATATTCCTCTTAAACATACTACTTCATATTCCTCTTAAACATACTACTTAATGTTCCTCTTAAATATACTACTTCATATTCCTCTTAAATATACTACTGCATATTCCTCTTAAATATACTACTTCAATTTCCTCTTAAATATACTACTTCATATTCCTCTTAAACATACTACTTCATATTCCTCTTAAACATACTACTTAATATTCCTCTTAAATATACTACTTCATATTCCTCTTAAATATACTACTGCATATTCCTTTTAAACATACTACTTCATATTCCTCTTAAATATACTACTTCATATTCCTCTGAAATATACTACTGCATATTCCTCTTAAATATACTACTGCATGTTCCTCTTAAATGTACTACTTCATATTCCTTTTAAATATACTACTTCAGATTCCTCTTAAACATACTACTTCATATTCCTCTTAAATATACTACTGCATATTCCTCTTAAATGTACTACTTCATATTCCTTTTAAATATACTACTTCATATTCCTCTTAAACATACTAATTCATATTCCTCTTAAACATACTACTTCATAATCCTCTTAAACATAC
Source organism: Atherix ibis (assembly GCA_958298945.1). NCBI lineage: Eukaryota > Metazoa > Arthropoda > Insecta > Diptera > Athericidae > Atherix > Atherix ibis. Next base: position 206,824 of record CATQJD010000064.1, on the reverse strand, counting down.
TACTTCATGTTCCTCTTAAACATACTCCTTCATATTCCTATTAAACATACTACTTTATATTCCTCTTAAACATACTACTTCATATTCCTCTTAAATATACTACTTCATATTCCTCTGAAATATACTACTGCATGTTCCTCTTAAACATACTACTTCATGTTCCTCTTAAACATACTACTACATATTCCTCTTAAACATACTACTTCATATTCCCCTTAAACATACTACTTCATATTCCTCTTAAACATACTACTTCATATTCCTCTTAAACATACTACTTAATATTCCTCTTAAATATACTACTTCATATTCCTCTTAAATATACTACTGCATATTCCTCTTAAATATACTACTTCAATTTCCTCTTAAATATACTACTTCATATTCCTCTTAAACATACTACTTCATATTCCTCTTAAATATACTACTTCATATCCCTCTTAAATATACTACTTCATATTCCTCTTAAATATACTGCTTTATATTCCTCTTAAACATACTACTTTATGTTCCTCTTAAATATACTACTTCATATTAGTCTTAAATATACTACTTCATATTCCTCTTAAATATACTACTTCATATTCCTCTTAAATATACTACTTCATTTTCGTCTTAAATATACTACTTCATATTCCTCTTAAACATATTACTTCATATTCCTCTTAAACATACTACTTCCTATTCTTCTTAAACATACTACTTCATATTCCTCTTAAATATACTACATCATATTCCTCTTAAATATACTACTGCATATTTCACTTAAACATACTACTTCATATTCCTCTTAAACATACTACTTCATATTCCTCTTAAACATAATACTTCATATTCCTCTTAAACATACTACTTCATATTCTTTTTGAACATACTGCTTCATATTCCTCTTAAATATACTACTGCATATTCCTCTTAAACATACTACTTCATATTCCTCTTAAATAATCTACTTCGTATTCCTCTTAAACATACTACTTCATATTCCTTTTAAATATAATACTTCATATTTCTCTTAAACATACTACTTCATATTCCTCTTAAACATACTACTTCGTATTCCTCTTAAACATACTACTTCATATTCCTCTTAAACATACTACTTTATATTCCTCTTAAATATATTACTTCACATTCCTCTTAAACATACTACTTCATATTCCTCTTAAACATACTGCTTCATATTCCTCTTAAACATATTATTTCATATTCCTCTAAAATATACTACTTCATATTCCTCTTAAACACACTACTTCATATTCCTCTTAAACATACTACTTCACATTCCTCATAAACATACCACTTCATAATTCTCTTAAATATACTACTTCATATTCCTCTTAAATATACTACTGCATATTCCTCTTAAACATACTACTTCATGTTCCTCTTAAATATACTGCTTCATATTCCTCTTAAACATTATACTTCATATTCCTCTTAAACATACTACTTCATATTCCTCTTAAATATACTACTTCATATTCCTCTAAAACATACTACTTCATATTCCTCTTAAACATACTTCTTCATATTTCTCTTAAATAAACTACTTCCTATTCTTCTTAAACATACTACTTCATATTCCTCTTAAATTACTACATCATATTCCTCTTCAATATACTACTGAATATTCCACTTAAGCATACTACTTGATATTCCTCCTAAACATAATACTTCATATTCCTCTTAAACATACTGCTTCATATTCATCTTAAACATACTACTTCATATTTCTCTTAAATATACTACTTCAGATTCCTCTCAAACATACTACTTCATATTCCTGTTAAATATACTACTGCATATTCCTCTTAAATGTACTACTTCATATTCCTCTTAAACATACTACTTCATATTCCTCTTAAAGATCCTACTTCATATTCCTCTTAAACATACTACTTCATATTCCTCTTAAACATACTACTTCATGTTCCTCTTAAACATACTACTTCATATTCCTATTAAACATACTACTTCATATTCCTCTTAAACATACTACTTCATATTCCTCTTAAATATACTACTTCATATTCCTCTGAAATATACTACTGCATATTCCTCTTAAACATACTACTTCATATTCCTCTTAAACATACTACTACATATTCCTCTTAAACATACTACTTTATATTCCTCTTAAACATACTACTTCATATTCCTCTTAAACATACTTCTTCATATTCCTCTTAAACATACTACTTAATATTCCTCTTAAATATACTACTGCATATTCCTCTTAAACATACTAGTTCATATTCCTCTTAAATATACTACTTTATATTCCTCTTAAACATACTACTTCATATTATTCGTAAACATAATACTTCATATTCCTCTTAAACATACTACTTCATATTCCTCTTAAACATACTACTTTATATTCCTCTTAAACATACTACTTCATATTCCCCTTAAATATACGACTTAATTTTCTTCTTAAACATACTACTTCATATTCCTCATAAACATACTACTTCATATTCCTCTTAAACATACTACTTCATATTCCTCTTAAATATACTACTTCATATTCCTCTTAAACATAATACTTCATATTCCTCTTAAACATACTACTTTATATTCCTCTTAAACATACTACTTCATGTTCCTCTTAAAAATACTACTTCATATTCCTCTTAAACATACTACTTCATATTCCTCTTAAACATACTACTTCATATTACTCTTAAACATACTACTTCATATTCCTCTTAAACATACCACTTCATATTCCTCTTAAATATACTACCTCATTTTCCTCTTAAATATACTACTGCATATTCCTCTTAAATATACTACTTCATGTTCCTCTTAAACATACTACTTCATATTCCTCTTAAACATACTACTTCATATTCCTCTTAAACATACTACTTTATATTCCTTTTAAACATACTACTTCATATTCTTCTTAAACATACTACTTCATGTTCCTCTTAAACATACTACTTCATATTCCTCTTAAACATACTACTTCATATTCCTCCTTAACATACTACTTCATATTCCTCTTAAACATTTTACTTCATATTCTTCTTAAACATACCACTTCATATTCCTCTTAAATATACTACTTCATTTTCCTCTTAAAAATACTACTGCATATTCCTCTTAAATATACTACTTCATATTCCTCTTAAACATACTACTTCATATTCATCTTAAACATAATACTTCATATTCCTCTTAAACATACTACTTCATATTCCTCTTAAACATACTGCTTCATATTCCTCTTAAATATACTACTTCATATTCCTCTTAAACATACTACTTCATATTCCTCTTAAATAATCTACTTCGTATTCCTCTTAAACATACTACTTCATATTCCTTTTAAATATAATACTTCATATTTCTCTTAAACATACTACTTCATATTCCTCTTAAACATACTACTTCATATTCCTCTTAAATATACTACTTCATATTCCTCTGAAATATACTACTGCATGTTCCTCTTAAACATACTACTTCATATTCCTCTTAAACATACTACTACATATTCCTCTTAAACATACTACTTCATATTCCCCTTAAACATACTACTTTATATTCCTCTTAAACATACTACTTCATATTCCTCTTAAACATACTTCTTCATATTCCTCTTAAACATACTACTTAATATTCCTCTTAAATATACTACTGCATATTCCTCTTAAACATACTAGTTCATATTCCTCTTAAATATACTACTTTATATTCCTCTTAAACATACTACTTCATATTTTTCGTAAACATAATACTTCATATTCCTCTTAAACATACTACTTCATATTCCTCTTAAACATACTACTTTATATTCCTCTTAAACATACTACTTCATATTCCCCTTAAATATACGACTTAATTTTCTTCTTAAACATACTACTTCATATTCCTCATAAACATACTACTTCATATTCCTCTTAAACATACTACTTCATATTCCTCTTAAATATACTACTTCATATTCCTCTTAAACATAATACTTCATATTCCTCTTAATACATACTACTTTATATTCCTCTTAAACATACTACTTCATGTTCATCTTAAAAATACTACTTCATATTCCTCTTAAACATACTACTTCATATTCCTCTTAAACATACTACTTCATATTACTCTTAAACATACTACTTCATATTCCTCTTAAACATACCACTTCATATTCCTCTTAAATATACTACCTCATTTTCCTCTTAAATATACTACTGCATATTCCTCTTAAATATACTACTTCATGTTCCTCTTAAACATACTACTTCATATTCCTCTTAAACATACTACTTCATATTCCTCTTAAACATACTACTTTATATTCCTTTTAAACATACTACTTCATATTCTTCTTAAACATACTACTTCATGTTCCTCTTAAAGATACTACTTCATATTCCTCTTAAACATACTACTTCATATTCCTCCTTAACATACTACTTCATATTCCTCTGAAACATTTTACTTCATATTCTTCTTAAACATACCACTTCATATTCCTCTTAAATATACTACTTCATTTTCCTCTTAAAAATACTACTGCATATTCCTCTTAAATATACTACTTCATATTCCTCTTAAACATACTACTTCATATTCATCTTAAACATAATACTTCATATTCCTCTTAAACATACTACTTCATATTCCTCTTAAACATACTGCTTCATATTCCTCTTAAATATACTACTTCATATTCCTCTTAAACATACTACTTCATATTCCTCTTAAATAATCTACTTCGTATTCCTCTTAAACATACTACTTCATATTCCTTTTAAATATAATACTTCATATTTCTCTTAAACATACTACTTCATATTCCTCTTAAACATACTACTTCATATTCCTCTTAAATATACTACTTCATATTCCTCTGAAATATACTACTGCATGTTCCTCTTAAACATACTACTTCATATTCCTCTTAAACATACTACTACATATTCCTCTTAAACATACTACTTCATATTCCCCTTAAACATACTACTTCATATTCCTCTTAAACATACTACTTCATATTCCTCTTAAACATACTACTTAATATTCCTCTTAAATATACTACTTCATATTCCTCTTAAATATACTACTGCATATTCCTCTTAAATATACTACTTCAATTTCCTCTTAAATATACTACTTCATATTCCTCTTAAACATACTACTTCATATTCCTCTTAAATATACTACTTCATATCCCTCTTAAATATACTACTTCATTTTCGTCTTAAATATACTACTTCATATTCCTCTTAAACATATTACTTCATATTCCTCTTAAACATACTACTTCCTATTCTTCTTAAACATACTACTTCATATTCCTCTTAAATATACTACATCATATTCCTCTTAAATATACTACTGCATATTTCACTTAAACATACTACTTCATATTCCTCTTAAACATACTACTTCATATTCCTCTTAAACATAATACTTCATATTCCTCTTAAACATACTACTTCATATTCTTTTTGAACATATTGCTTCATATTCCTCTTAAATATACTACTGCATATTCCTCTTAAACATACTACTTCATATTCCTCTTAAATAATCTACTTCGTATTCCTCTTAAACATACTACTTCATATTCCTTTTAAATATAATACTTCATATTTCTCTTAAACATACTACTTCATATTCCTCTTAAACATACTACTTCGTATTCCTCTTAAACATACTACTTCATATTCCTCTTAAACATACTACTTTATATTCCTCTTAAATATATTACTTCATATTCCTCTTAAACATACTACTTCATATTCCTCTTAAACATACTGCTTCATATTCCTCTTAAACATATTATTTCATATTCCTCTAAAATATACTACTTCATATTCCTCTTAAACACACTACTTCATATTCCTCTTAAACATACTACTTCACATTCCTCATAAACATACCACTTCATAATTCTCTTAAATATACTACTTCATATTCCTCTTAAATATACTACTGCATATTCCTCTTAAACATACTACTTCATGTTCCTCTTAAATATACTGCTTCATATTCCTCTTAAACATTATACTTCATATTCCTCTTAAACATACTACTTCATATTCCTCTTAAATATACTACTTCATATTCCTCTAAAACATACTACTTCATATTCCTCTTAAACATACTACTTCATATTTCTCTTAAATAAACTACTTCCTATTCTTCTTAAACATACTACTTCATATTCCTCTTAAATTACTACATCATATTCCTCTTAAATATACTACTGAATATTCCACTTAAACATACTACTTGATATTCCTCCTAAACATAATACTTCATATTCCTCTTAAACATACTGCTTCATATTCGTCTTAAACATACTACTTCATATTTCTCTTAAATATACTACTTCAGATTCCTCTCAAACATACTACTTCATATTCCTGTTAAATATACTACTGCATATTCCTCTTAAATGTACTACTTCATATTCCTCTTAAACATACTACTTCATATTCCTCTTAAAGATCCTACTTCATATTCCTCTTAAACATACTACTTCATATTCCTCTTAAACATACTACTTCATGTTCCTCTTAAACATACTACTTCATATTCCTATTAAACATACTACTTCATATTCCTCTTAAACATACTACTTCATATTCCTCTTAAATATACTACTTCATATTCCTCTGAAATATACTACTGCATATTCCTCTTAAACATACTACTTCATATTCCTCTTAAACATACTACTACATATTCCTCTTAAACATACTACTTTATATTCCTCTTAAACATACTACTTCATATTCCTCTTAAACATACTTCTTCATATTCCTCTTAAACATACTACTTAATATTCCTCTTAAATATACTAGTGCATATTCCTCTTAAACATACTAGTTCATATTCCTTTTAAATATACTACTTCATGTTCCTCTTAAATATACTACTTTATATTCCTCTTAAACATACTACTTCATATTTTTCGTAAACATAATACTTCATATTCCTCTTAAACATACTACTTCATATTCCTCTTAAACATACTACTTTATATTCCTCTTAAACATACTACTTCATATTCCCCTTAAATATACGACTTAATTTTCTTCTTAAACATACTACTTCATATTCCTCATAAACATACTACTTCATATTCCTCTTAAACATACTACTTCATATTCCTCTTAAATATACTACTTCATATTCCTCTTAAACATAATACTTCATATTCCTCTTAAACATACTACTTTATATTCCTCTTAAACATACTACTTCATGTTCCTCTTAAAAATACTACTTCATATTCCTCTTAAACATACTACTTCATATTCCTCTTAAACATACTACTTCATATTACTCTTAAACATACTACTTCATATTCCTCTTAAACATACCACTTCATATTCCTCTTAAATATACTACCTCATTTTCCTCTTAAATATACTACTGCATATTCCTCTTAAATATACTACTTCATGTTTCTCTTAAACATACTACTTCATATTCCTCTTAAACATACTACTTCATATTCCTCTTAAACATACTACTTTATATTCCTTTTAAACATACTACTTCATATTCTTCTTAAACATACTACTTCATGTTCCTCTTAAACATACTACTTCATATTCCTCTTAAACATACTACTTCATATTCCTCTTAAACATACTACTTCATATTCCTCTTAAACATTTTACTTCATATTCTTCTTAAACATACCACTTCATATTCCTCTTAAATATACTACTTCATTTTCCTCTTAAATATACTACTGCATATTCCTCTTAAATATACTACTTCATATTCCTCTTAAACATACTACTTCATATTCATCTTAAACATAATACTTCATATTCCTCTTAAACATACTACTTCATATTCTTTTTGAACATACTGCTTCATATTCCTCTTAAATATACTACTTCATATTCCTCTTAAACATACTACTTCATATTCCTCTTAAATAATCTACTTCGTATTCCTCTTAAACATACTACTTCATATTCCTTTTAAATATAATACTTCATATTTCCCTTAAACATACTACTTCATATTCCTCTTAAACATACTACTTCGTATTCCTCTTAAACATACTACTTCATATTCCTCTTAAACATACTACTTCATATTCCTCTTAAATATATTACTTCATATTCCTCTTAAACATACTACTTCATATTCCTCTTAAACATACTACTTCATATTCCTCTTAAACATATTATTTCATATTCCTCTAAAATATACTACTTCATATTCCTCTTAAACACACTACTTCATATTCCTCTTAAACATACTACTTCACATTCCTCATAAACATACCACTTCATAATTCTCTTAAATATACTACTTCATATTCCTCTTATATATACTACTTCATATTCCTCTTAAACATACTACTTCATATTCATCTTAAACATAATACTTCATATTCCTCTTAAACATACTACTTCATATTCTTTTTGAACATACTGCTTCATATTCCTCTTAAATATACTACTTCATATTCCTCTTAAACATACTACTTCATATTCCTCTTAAATAATCTACTTCGTATTCCTCTTAAACATACTACTTCATATTCCTTTTAAATATAATACTTCATATTTCCCTTAAACATACTACTTCATATTCCTCTTAAACATACTACTTCGTATTCCTCTTAAACATACTACTTCATATTCCTCTTAAACATACTACTTCATGTTCCTCTTAAATATACTGCTTCATATTCCTCTTAAACATTATACTTCATATTCCTCTTAAACATACTACTTCATATTCCTCTTAAATATACTACTTCATATTCCTCTAAAACATACTACTTCATATTCCTCTTAAACATACTACTTCATATTTCTCTTAAATATACTACTTCCTATTCTTCTTAAACATACTACTTCATATTCATCTTAAATATACTACATCATATTCCTCTTAAATATACTACTGCATATTCCACTTAAACATACTACTTGATATTCCTCCTAAACATAATACTTCATATTCCTCTTAAGCATACTACTTCATATTCATCTTAAACATACTACTTCATATTCCTCTTAAATATACTACTTCAGATTCCTCTCAAACATACTACTTCATATTCCTCTTAAATATACTACTGCATATTCCTCTTAAATGTACTACTTCATATTCCTCTTAAACATACTACTTCATATTCCTCTTAAAGATCCTACTTCATATTCCTCTTAAACATACTACTTCATATTCCTCTTAAACATACTACTTCATGTTCCTCTTAAACATACTACTTCATATTCCTATTAAACATACTACTTCATATTCATCTTAAACATACTACTTCAAATTCCTCTTAAATATACTACTTCATATTCCTCTGAAATATACTACTGCATATTCCTCTTAAACATACTACTTCATATTCCTCTTAAACATACTACTACATATTCCTCTTAAACATACTACTTTATATTCCTCTTAAACATACTACTTCATATTCCTCTTAAACATACTACTTCATATTCCTCTTAAACATACTACTTAATATTCCTCTTAAATATACTACTGCATATTCCTCTTAAACATACTAGTTCATATTCCTCTTAAATATACTACTTCATATTCCTTTTAAATATACTACTTTATATTCCTCCTAAACATACTACTTCATATTTTTCGTAAACATAATACTTCATATTCCTCTTAAACATACTACTTCATATTCCTCTTAAACATACTACTTCATATTCCTCTTAAACATACTACTTCATATTCCCCTAAAATATACTACTTAATTTTCTTCTTAAACATACTACTTCATATTCCTCTTAAACATACTACTTCATATTCCTCTTAAACATACTACTTCATATTCCTCTTAAATATATTACTTTATATTACTCTTAAACATAATACTTCATATTCCTCTTAAACATACTACTTTATATTCCTCTTAAACATACTACTTCATGTTCCTCTTAAAAATACTACTTCATATTCCTCTTAAACATACTACTGCATATTCCTCTTAAACATACTACTTCATATTACTCTTAAACATACTACTTCATATTCCTCTTAAACATACCACTTCATATTCCTCTTAAATATACTACCTCATTTTCCTCTTAAATATACTACTGCATATTCCTCTTAAATATACTACTTCATGTTCCTCTTAAACTTCCTACTTCATATTCCTCTTAAACATACTACTTCATATTCCTCTTAAACATACTACTTCATATTCCTCTTAAACAAACTACTTCATATTCCTCTTAAACATACTACTTCATATTCCTCTTAAATATACCACTTTATATTCCTCTTAAACATACTACTTCATATTCTTCTTAAACATACTACTTCATGTTCCTCTTAAACATACTACTTCATATTCCTCTTAAACATACTACTTCATATTCCTCTTAACCATACTACTTCATATTCCTCTTAAACATTTTACTTCATATTCTTCTTAAACATACAACTTCATATTCCTCTTAAATATACTACTTCATTTTCCTCTTAAATATACTACTGCATATTCCTCTTAAATATACTACTTCATGTTCCCCTTAAACATACTACTTCATATTCCTCTTAAACATACTACTTCATATTCCTCTTAAACATACAACTTCATATTCCTCTTAAACATACTTCTTCATATTCCTCTTAAACATATTACTTCATATTCCTCTTAAACATACTACTTCATATTCCTCTTAAACATACTACTTCATATTCCTCTTAAACATACTACTTCATAATTCCTCTTAAATATACTACGTCATATTCCTCTTAAACATACTAGTTCATATTCCTCTTAAATATACTACTTCATATTCCTCTTAAATATAGTACTTTATATTCCTCTTAAACATACTACTTCATATTTTTCTTAAACATAATACTTCATATTCCTCTTAAACATACTACTTCATATTCCTCTTAAACATACTACTTCATATTGCTCTTAAACATACTACTTCATATTCCTCTTAAATATACTACTTAATATTCTTCTTAAACATACTACTTCATATTCCTCTTAAACATACTACTTCATATTCCTCTTAAATATACTACTTCATATTCCTGTTAAACATACTACTTCATATTCTTCTTAAACATACTACTTCATATTCCTCTTAAAAATACTACTTCATATTCCTATTTAACTAACTACTTCATATTCCTCTTAAACATACTACTTCATATCCATCTTACACATACTACTTCATATTCCTCTTAAATAAACTACTTCAGATTCCTCTTAAACATACAACTTCATATTCCTCTTAAATATACTACTGCATATTCCACTTAAATGTACTGCTTTATATTCCTCTTAAATATACTACTTCATATTCCTCTTAAACATACTACTTCATATTCCTCTTAAACGTACTACTTCATATTCCTCTTAAACATACTACTTCATATTCCTCTTAAACATACAACTTCATATTCCTCTTAAATACACTACTTCATATTCCTCTCAAATATACTACTGCATGTTCCTCTTAAACATACTACTTCATATTCCTCTTAAGTATGCTACTTCATATTCCTCTTAAATATACTACTTCATAGTCCTTTTAAACATACTACTTCATATTCCTCTTAAACATACTACTTCAAATTCCTCTTTAATATACTACTTCATATTCCTCATAAACATACTACTTCATATTCCTCTTAAATATACAACTGCATATTCCTCTTAAATATACTATTTCATATTTCTCTTAAACATACTACTTCATGGTCCTCTTAAACATACTACTTCATATTCCTCTTAAACATACTACTTCATATTCCTATTAAACATACTACTTCATATTCCTCTTAAACATGCTACTTTATATTCCTCTTAAAAATATTATTTCATATTCCTCTTAAATATACTACTGCATATTCCTCAAACATATACAACTTCATATTCCTCTTAAACATACTACTTCATGTTCCTCTTAAACATACTACTTCATATTCCTCTTAAACATACTTCTTCATATTCCTCTTAAACAAACTACTTCATATTCCTCTTAAACATACTACTTCATATTCCTCTTAAATATACTACTGCATATTCCTCTGAAATGTACTACTTCATATTCCTCTTAAATATACTACTTCATATTCCTATTAAACATACTACTTCATATTCCTCTTAAACATACTACTTCATATTACTCTTAAATATACTACTTCATATTGCTCTTAAACATACTACTTTATATTCCTCTTAAACATACTACTTCATATTCCTCCTTAACATACTACTTCATATTCCTCTTAAGCATACTACTTAATATTCCTCTTAAATATACTACTTTATATTCCTCTTAAATATACTACTACATATTCCTCTTAAATATACTACTTCATATTCCTCTTAAACATACTATTTCATATTACTCTTATACATACTGCTTCATATTCCTTTTAAACATTCTACTTCATATTCCTCTTAAATATACTACTTCATAATCCTCTTAAACATACTACTTCATATTCCTTTTAAATATACTACTTCATATTCCTCTTAAACATACTACTTCATATTCCTCTTAAATATACTACTTCATATTCCTCTTCAACATACTATTTCATATTCCTCTTAAACATACTACTTCATATTCCTCTTAAACATACTACTTCATATTCCTCTTAAACATACTACTTCATATTCTTCTTAAATATACTACTTCATATTCCTCTTAAATATACTACTTCATATTCATCTTAAACATACTACTTCATATTCCTCTTAAATATACTATTTCATAGTCCTTTTAAACATACTACTTCATATTCCTCTTAAACATACTACTTCATATTCCTCTTAAACATACTACTTCATATTCCTCTTAAACATACTACTTCATATTCCTCTTAAGCATACTACTTCATATTACTCTTAAACATACTGTTTCATATTCCTCTTAAACATACTACTTCATATTCCTCTTAAACATACTACTTCATATTCCTCTTAATCATACTACTTCATATTCCCCTAAAATATACTACTTAATTTTCTTCTTAAACATACTACTTCATATTCCTCTTAAACATACTACTTCATATTCCTCTTAAACATACTACTTCATATTCCTCTTAAATATACTACTTCATATTCCTCTTAAACATAATACTTCATATTCCTCTTAAACATACTACTTTATATTCCTCTTAAACATACTACTTCATGTTCCTCTTAAAAATACTACTTCATATTCCTCTTAAACATACTACTTCATATTCCTCTTAAACATACTACTTCATATTACTCTTAAACATACTACTTCATATTCCTCTTAAACATACCACTTCATATTCCTCTTAAATATACTACCTCATGTTCCTCTTAAATATACTACTGCATATTCCTCTTAAATATACTACTTCATGTTCCTCTTAAACATACTACTTCATATTCCTCTTAAACATACTACTTCATATTCCTGTTAAACATACTACTTCATATTCCTCTTAAACAAACTACTTCATATTCCTCTTAAACATACTACTTCATATTCTTCTTAAACATACTACTTCATGTTCCTCTTAAACATACTACTTCATATTCCTCTTAAACATACTACTTCATATTCCTCTTAAACATACTACTTCATATTCCTCTTAAACATTTTACTTCATATTCCTCTTAAACATACTACTTCATATTCCTCTTAAACATACTACTTCATATTCCTCTTAAACATACTACTTCATATTCCTCTTAAATATACTACTTAATATTCTTCTTAAACATACTACTTCATATTCCTCTTAAACATACTACTTCATATTCCTCTTAAATATACTACTTCATATTCCTGTTAAACATACTACTTCATATTCTTCTTAAACATACTACTTCATATTCCTCTTAAACATACTACTTCATATTCCTCTTAAACATACTACTTCATATTCCTCTTAAACATACTACTTCATATCCATCTTAAACATACTACTTCATATTCCTCTTAAATAAACTACTTCAGATTCCTCTTAAACATACAACTTCATATTCCTCTTAAATATACTACTGCATATTCCACTTAAATGTACTGCTTTATATTCCTCTTAAATATACTACTTCATATTCCTCTTAAACATACTACTTCATATTCCTCTTAAACGTACTACTTCATATTCCTCTTAAACATACTACTTCATATTCCTCTTAAACATACAACTTCATATTCCTCTTAAATATACTACTTCATATTCCTCTCAAATATACTACTGCATGTTCCTCTTAAACATACTACTTCATATTCCTCTTAAGCATGCTACTTCATATTCCTCTTAAATACACTACTTCATAGTCCTTTTAAACATACTACTTCATATTCCTCTTAAACATACTACTTCATATTCCTCTTTAATATACTACTTCATATTCCTCATAAACATACTACTTCATATTCCTCTTAAATATACAACTGCATATTCCTCTTAAATATACTATTTCATATTTCTCTTAAACATACTACTTCATGGTCCTCTTAAACATACTACTTCATATTCCTCTTAAACATACTACTTCATATTCCTATTAAACATACTACTTCATATTCCTCTTAAACATGCTACTTTATATTCCTCTTAAAAATATTATTTCATATTCCTCTTAAATATACTACTGCATATTCCTCAAACATATACAACTTCATATTCCTCTTAAACATACTACTTCATGTTCCTCTTAAACATACTACTTCATATTCCTCTTAAACATACTTCTTCATATTCCTCTTAAACAAACTACTTCATATTCCTCTTAAACATACTACTTCATATTCCTCTTAAATATACTACTGCATATTCCTCTGAAATGTACTACTTCATATTCCTCTTAAATATACTACTTCATATTCCTCTTAAACATACTACTTCATATTCCTCTTAAACATACTACTTCATATTACTCTTAAATATACTACTTCATATTGCTCTTAAACATACTACTTTATATTCCTCTTAAACATACTACTTCATATTCCTCTTAAACATACTACTTCATATTCCTCTTAAACATACTACTTAATATTCCTCTTAAATATACTACTGCATATTCCTCTTAAACATACTAGTTCATATTCCTCTTAAATATACTACTTCATATTCCTTTTAAATATACTACTTTATATTCCTCCTAAACATACTACTTCATATTTTTCGTAAACATAATACTTCATATTCCTCTTAAACATACTACTTCATATTCCTCTTAAACATACTACTTCATATTCCTCTTAAACATACTACTTCATATTCCCCTAAAATATACTACTTAATTTTCTTCTTAAACATACTACTTCATATTCCTCTTAAACATACTACTTCATATTCCTCTTAAACATACTACTTCATATTCCTCTTAAATATATTACTTTATATTACTCTTAAACATAATACTTCATATTCCTCTTAAACATACTACTTTATATTCCTCTTAAACATACTACTTCATGTTCCTCTTAAAAATACTACTTCATATTCCTCTTAAACATACTACTGCATATTCCTCTTAAACATACTACTTCATATTACTCTTAAACATACTACTTCATATTCCTCTTAAACATACCACTTCATATTCCTCTTAAATATACTACCTCATTTTCCTCTTAAATATACTACTGCATATTCCTCTTAAATATACTACTTCATGTTCCTCTTAAACTTCCTACTTCATATTCCTCTTAAACATACTACTTCATATTCCTCTTAAACATACTACTTCATATTCCTCTTAAACAAACTACTTCATATTCCTCTTAAACATACTACTTCATATTCCTCTTAAATATACTACTTTATATTCCTCTTAAACATACTACTTCATATTCTTCTTAAACATACTACTTCATGTTCCTCTTAAACATACTACTTCATATTCCTCTTAAACATACTACTTCATATTCCTCTTAACCATACTACTTCATATTCCTCTTAAACATTTTACTTCATATTCTTCTTAAACATACAACTTCATATTCCTCTTAAATATACTACTTCATTTTCCTCTTAAATATACTACTGCATATTCCTCTTAAATATACTACTTCATGTTCCCCTTAAACATACTACTTCATATTCCTCTTAAACATACTACTTCATATTCCTCTTAAACATACAACTTCATATTCCTCTTAAACATACTTCTTCATATTCCTCTTAAACATATTACTTCATATTCCTCTTAAACATACTACTTCATATTCCTCTTAAACATACTACTTCATATTCCTCTTAAACATACTACTTCATAATTCCTCTTAAATATACTACGTCATATTCCTCTTAAACATACTAGTTCATATTCCTCTTAAATATACTACTTCATATTCCTCTTAAATATAGTACTTTATATTCCTCTTAAACATACTACTTCATATTTTTCTTAAACATAATACTTCATATTCCTCTTAAACATACTACTTCATATTCCTCTTAAACATACTACTTCATATTCCTCTTAAACATACTACTTCATATTCCTCTTAAATATACTACTTAATATTCTTCTTAAACATACTACTTCATATTCCTCTTAAACATACTACTTCATATTCCTCTTAAATATACTACTTCATATTCCTGTTAAACATACTACTTCATATTCTTCTTAAACATACTACTTCATATTCCTCTTAAAAATACTACTTCATATTCCTATTTAACTAACTACTTCATATTCCTCTTAAACATACTACTTCATATCCATCTTACACATACTACTTCATATTCCTCTTAAATAAACTACTTCAGATTCCTCTTAAACATACAACTTCATATTCCTCTTAAATATACTACTGCATATTCCACTTAAATGTACTGCTTTATATTCCTCTTAAATATACTACTTCATATTCCTCTTAAACATACTACTTCATATTCCTCTTAAACGTACTACTTCATATTCCTCTTAAACATACTACTTCATATTCCTCTTAAACATACAACTTCATATTCCTCTTAAATACACTACTTCATATTCCTCTCAAATATACTACTGCATGTTCCTCTTAAACATACTACTTCATATTCCTCTTAAGTATGCTACTTCATATTCCTCTTAAATATACTACTTCATAGTCCTTTTAAACATACTACTTCATATTCCTCTTAAACATACTACTTCAAATTCCTCTTTAATATACTACTTCATATTCCTCATAAACATACTACTTCATATTCCTCTTAAATATACAACTGCATATTCCTCTTAAATATACTATTTCATATTTCTCTTAAACATACTACTTCATGGTCCTCTTAAACATACTACTTCATATTCCTCTTAAACATACTACTTCATATTCCTATTAAACATACTACTTCATATTCCTCTTAAACATGCTACTTTATATTCCTCTTAAAAATATTATTTCATATTCCTCTTAAATATACTACTGCATATTCCTCAAACATATACAACTTCATATTCCTCTTAAACATACTACTTCATGTTCCTCTTAAACATACTACTTCATATTCCTCTTAAACATACTTCTTCATATTCCTCTTAAACAAACTACTTCATATTCCTCTTAAACATACTACTTCATATTCCTCTTAAATATACTACTGCATATTCCTCTGAAATGTACTACTTCATATTCCTCTTAAATATACTACTTCATATTCCTATTAAACATACTACTTCATATTCCTCTTAAACATACTACTTCATATTACTCTTAAATATACTACTTCATATTGCTCTTAAACATACTACTTTATATTCCTCTTAAACATACTACTTCATATTCCTCCTTAACATACTACTTCATATTCCTCTTAAGCATACTACTTAATATTCCTCTTAAATATACTACTTTATATTCCTCTTAAATATACTACTACATATTCCTCTTAAATATACTACTTCATATTCCTCTTAAACATACTATTTCATATTACTCTTATACATACTGCTTCATATTCCTTTTAAACATTCTACTTCATATTCCTCTTAAATATACTACTTCATAATCCTCTTAAACATACTACTTCATATTCCTTTTAAATATACTACTTCATATTCCTCTTAAACATACTACTTCATATTCCTCTTAAATATACTACTTCATATTCCTCTTCAACATACTATTTCATATTCCTCTTAAACATACTACTTCATATTCCTCTTAAACATACTACTTCATATTCCTCTTAAACATACTACTTCATATTCTTCTTAAATATACTACTTCATATTCCTCTTAAATATACTACTTCATATTCATCTTAAACATACTACTTCATATTCCTCTTAAATATACTATTTCATAGTCCTTTTAAACATACTACTTCATATTCCTCTTAAACATACTACTTCATATTCCTCTTAAACATACTACTTCATATTCCTCTTAAACATACTACTTCATATTCCTCTTAAGCATACTACTTCATATTACTCTTAAACATACTGTTTCATATTCCTCTTAAACATACTACTTCATATTCCTCTTAAACATACTACTTCATATTCCTCTTAATCATACTACTTCATATTCCCCTAAAATATACTACTTAATTTTCTTCTTAAACATACTACTTCATATTCCTCTTAAACATACTACTTCATATTCCTCTTAAACATACTACTTCATATTCCTCTTAAATATACTACTTCATATTCCTCTTAAACATAATACTTCATATTCCTCTTAAACATACTACTTTATATTCCTCTTAAACATACTACTTCATGTTCCTCTTAAAAATACTACTTCATATTCCTCTTAAACATACTACTTCATATTCCTCTTAAACATACTACTTCATATTACTCTTAAACATACTACTTCATATTCCTCTTAAACATACCACTTCATATTCCTCTTAAATATACTACCTCATGTTCCTCTTAAATATACTACTGCATATTCCTCTTAAATATACTACTTCATGTTCCTCTTAAACATACTACTTCATATTCCTCTTAAACATACTACTTCATATTCCTGTTAAACATACTACTTCATATTCCTCTTAAACAAACTACTTCATATTCCTCTTAAACATACTACTTCATATTCTTCTTAAACATACTACTTCATGTTCCTCTTAAACATACTACTTCATATTCCTCTTAAACATACTACTTCATATTCCTCTTAAACATACTACTTCATATTCCTCTTAAACATTTTACTTCATATTCCTCTTAAACATACTACTTCATATTCCTCTTAAACATACTACTTCATATTCCTCTTAAACATACTACTTCATATTCCTCTTAAATATACTACTTAATATTCTTCTTAAACATACTACTTCATATTCCTCTTAAACATACTACTTCATATTCCTCTTAAATATACTACTTCATATTCCTGTTAAACATACTACTTCATATTCTTCTTAAACATACTACTTCATATTCCTCTTAAACATACTACTTCATATTCCTCTTAAACATACTACTTCATATTCCTCTTAAACATACTACTTCATATCCATCTTAAACATACTACTTCATATTCCTCTTAAATAAACTACTTCAGATTCCTCTTAAACATACAACTTCATATTCCTCTTAAATATACTACTGCATATTCCACTTAAATGTACTGCTTTATATTCCTCTTAAATATACTACTTCATATTCCTCTTAAACATACTACTTCATATTCCTCTTAAACGTACTACTTCATATTCCTCTTAAACATACTACTTCATATTCCTCTTAAACATACAACTTCATATTCCTCTTAAATATACTACTTCATATTCCTCTCAAATATACTACTGCATGTTCCTCTTAAACATACTACTTCATATTCCTCTTAAGCATGCTACTTCATATTCCTCTTAAATATACTACTTCATAGTCCTTTTAAACATACTACTTCATATTCCTCTTAAACATACTACTTCATATTCCTCTTTAATATACTACTTCATATTCCTCATAAACATACTACTTCATATTCCTCTTAAATATACAACTGCATATTCCTCTTAAATATACTATTTCATATTTCTCTTAAACATACTACTTCATGGTCCTCTTAAACATACTACTTCATATTCCTCTTAAACATACTACTTCATATTCCTATTAAACATACTACTTCATATTCCTCTTAAACATGCTACTTTATATTCCTCTTAAAAATATTATTTCATATTCCTCTTAAATATACTACTGCATATTCCTCAAACATATACAACTTCATATTCCTCTTAAACATACTACTTCATGTTCCTCTTAAACATACTACTTCATATTCCTCTTAAACATACTTCTTCATATTCCTCTTAAACAAACTACTTCATATTCCTCTTAAACATACTACTTCATATTCCTCTTAAATATACTACTGCATATTCCTCTGAAATGTACTACTTCATATTCCTCTTAAATATACTACTTCATATTCCTCTTAAACATACTACTTCATATTCCTCTTAAACATACTACTTCATATTACTCTTAAATATACTACTTCATATTGCTCTTAAACATACTACTTTATATTCCTCTTAAACATACTACTTCATATTCCTCCTTAACATACTACTTCATATTCCTCTTAAGCATACTACTTAATATTCCTCTTAAATATACTACTTTATATTCCTCTTAAATATACTACTACATATTCCTCTTAAATATACTACTTCATATTCCTCTTAAACATACTATTTCATATTACTCTTAAACATACTGCTTCATATTCCTTTTAAACATTCTACTTCATATTCCTCTTAAATATACTACTTCATATTCCTCTTCAACATACTATTTCATATTCCTCTTAAACATACTACTTCATATTCCTCTTAAACATACTACTTCATATTCCTCTTAAACATACTACTTCATAGTCTTCTTAAATATACTACTTCATATTCCTCTTAAATATACTACTTCATATTCATCTTAAACATACTACTTCATATTCCTCTTAAATATACTACTTCATAGTCCTTTTAAACATACTACTTCATATTCCTCTTAAACATACTACTTCATATTCCTCTTAAACATACTACTTCATATTCCTCTTAAACATACTACTTCATATTCCTCTTAAACATACTACTTCATATTACTCTTAAACATACTGCTTCATATTCCTCTTAAACATACCACTTCATATTCCTCTTAAATATACTACCTCATTTTCCTCTTAAATATACTACTGCATATTCCTCTTAAATATACTACTTCATGTTCCTCTTAAACATACTACTTCATATTCCTCTTAAACATACTACTTCATATTTCTCTTAAACATACTACTTCATATTCCTCTTAAACAAACTACTTCATATTCCTCTTAAACATACTACTTCATATTCCTCTTAAATATACTACTTTATTTCCTCTTAAACATACTACTTCATATTCTTCTTAAACATACTACTTCATGTTCCTCTTAAACATACTACTTCATATTCCTCTTAAACATACTACTTCATATTCCTCTTAAACATACTACTTCATATTCCTCTTAAACATTTGACTTCATATTCTTCTTAAACATACCACTTCATATTCCTCTTAAATATACTACTTCATTTTCCTCTTAAATATACTACTGCATATTCCTCTTAAATATACTACTTCATGTTCCCCTTAAACATACTACTTCATATTCCTCTTAAACATACTACTTCATATTCCTCTTAAACATACAACTTCATATTCCTCTTAAACATACTTGTTCATATTCCTCTTAAACATATTACTTCATATTCCTCTTAAACATACTACTTCATATTCCTCTTAAACATACTACTTCATATTCCTCTTAAACATACTACTTCATAATTCCTCTTAAATATACTACGTCATATTCCTCTTAAACATACTAGTTCATATTCCTCTTAAATATACTACTTCATATTCCTCTTAAATATAGTACTTTATATTCCTCTTAAACATACTACTTCATATTCTTCTTAAACATAATACTTCATATTCCTCTTATACATACTACTTCATATTCCTCTTAAACATACTACTTCATATTCCTCTTAAACATACTACTTCATATTCCTCTTAAATATACTACTTAATATTCTTCTTAAACATACTACTTCATATTCCTCTTAAACATACTACTTCATATTCCTCTTAAATATACTACTTCATATTCCTGTTAAACATACTACTTCATATTCTTCTTAAACATATTACTTCATATTCCTCTTAAACATACTACTTCATATTCCTCTTAAACATACTACTTCATATTCCTCTTAAACATACTACTTCATATCCATCTTAAACATACTACTTCATATTCCTCTTAAATAAACTACTTCAGATTCCTCTTAAACATACTACTTCATATTCCTCTTAAATATACTACTGCATATTCCACTTAAATGTACTGCTTTATATTCCTCTTAAATATACTACTTCATATTCCTCTTAAACATACTACTTCATATTCCTCTTAAACGTACTACTTCATATTCCTCTTAAACATACTACTTCATATTCCTCTTAAACATACAACTTCATATTCCTCTTAAATATACTACTTCATATTCCTCTCAAATATACTACTGCATGTTCCTCTTAAACATACTACTTCATATTCCTCTTAAGCATGCTACTTCATTATCCTCTTAAACATACTACTTCATATTCCTCTTTAATATACTACTTCATATTCCTCATAAACATACTACTTCATATTCCTCTTAAATATACTACTTCTTATTCCTCTTAAACATACTACTTCATATTCCTCTTAAATATACTACTTTATATTCCTCTTAAATATACAACTGCATATTCCTCTTAAATATACTATTTCATATTTCTCTTAAACATACTACTTCATGGTCCTCTTAAACATACTACTTCATATTCCTCTTAAACATACTACTTCATATTCCTATTAAACATACTACTTCATATTCCTCTTAAATATGCTACTTTATATTCCTCTTAAAAATATTATTTCATATTCCTCTTAAATATACTA
This sequence comes from Atherix ibis, assembly GCA_958298945.1. Lineage (NCBI taxonomy): Eukaryota > Metazoa > Arthropoda > Insecta > Diptera > Athericidae > Atherix > Atherix ibis. The sequence goes on along the minus strand of CATQJD010000064.1, from coordinate 183,896 downwards.
CTGCATTTTCCTCAAACATATACAACTTCATATTCCTCTTAAACATACTACTTCATGTTCCTCTTAAACATACTACTTCATATTCCTCTTAAACATACTTCTTCATATTCCTCTTAAACAAACTACTTCATATTCCTCTTAAACATACTACTTCATATTCCTCTTAAATATACTACTGCATATTCCTCTGAAATGTACTACTTCATATTCCTCTTAAATATACTACTTCATATTCCTCTTAAACATACTACTTCATATTCCTCTTAAACATACTACTTCATATTACTCTTAAATATACTACTTCATATTGCTCTAAAACATACTACTTTATATTCCTCTTAAACATACTACTTCATATTCCTCTTTAACTCACTACTTCATATTCCTCTTAAGCATACTACTTAATATTCCTCTTAAATATACTACTTTATATTCCTCTTAAATATACTACTGCATATTCCTCTTAAATATACTACTTCATATTCCTCTTAAACATACTATTTCATATTACTCTTAAACATACTGCTTCATATTCCTTTTAAACATTCTACGTCATATTCCTCTTAAATATACTACTTCATAATCCTCTTAAACATACTACTTCATATTCCTTTTAAATATACTACTTCATATTCCTCTTTAACATACTACTTCATATTCCTCTTAAATATACTACTTCATATTCCTCTTCAACATACTATTTCATATTCCTCTTAAACATACTACTTCATATTCCTCTTAAATATACTACTTCATATTCCTCTTAAACATACTACTTCATATTCTTCTTAAATATACTACTTCACATTCCTCTTAAATATACTACTTCATATTCATCTTAAACATACTACTTCATATTCCTCTTAAATATACTACTTCATAGTCCTTTTAAACATACTACTTCATATTCCTCTTAAACATACTACTTCATATTCCTCTTAAACATACTACTTCATATTCCTCTTAAACATACACGTATAACTTCATATTCATCTTAAATATACTACTTCATATTCCTCTTAAATATACTACTGCATATTCCTCTTAAATATACTACTTCATATTCCTCTTAAACATACCACTTCATATTCCTGTTAAACATACTACATCATATTCGTCTTAAACATACAACTTCATATTCCTCTTAAACATACTACTTCATATTCCTCTCAAATATACTACTTCATATTCCTCTTAAACATACTACTTCATATTCCTCTTAAACATACTATTTCATATTCCTCTTAAACATACTACTTCATATTCCTCTGAAATATACTACTTCATAATCCTTTTAAATATATTACTTCATATTCCTCTTAAATATACTACTTCATATTCCTCTTAAATATACTACTTCATATTCCTCTTAAACATACTACTGCATATTCCACTTAAACATGCTACTTCATATACCTCTTAAACATACTACTTCATATTTCTCTTAAACATACTACTTCATATTCCTCTAAAGTATACTACTTCATATTCCTCTTTAACATACTACTTCATATTCCTCTTAAACATACTACTTCATATTCCTCTTAAATATACTACTTTATATTCCCCTTAAATATAATACTTCATATTCCTCTTAAACATACTACTTCATATTCCTCTTAAACATACTACTTCGTATTCCTCTTAAATATACTACTTCATATAACTCTTAAACAAACTACTTCATATTCCTCTTAAACATACTACTTCATATTCCTCTTTAACATACTACTTCATATTCCTCTTAAATATAATACTTCATATTCCTCTTAAACATACTACTTCATATTCCTCTTAAACATACTACTTCGTATTCCTCATAAATATACTACTTCATATTTCTCTTAAACATACTACTTCATATTCCTCTTAAACATACTACTTCATATTCCTCCTTAACATACTACTTCATATTCCTCTTAAACATACTACTTCATATTCCTCTTAAATATACTACTTCATATTCCTCTTAAACATACTAAGTCATATTCCTCCTAAATATACACTACTTCATATTCCTCTTAAACAAACTACTTCATATTCCTTTAAAATATACTGCTTCATATTCGTCTTAAACATGCTACTTCATATTCCTCTTAAATATTCTACTTCATATTCCTCTTAAAAATACTACTTCATATTCCTCTTAAATATACTACTTCATATTCCTGTTAAACATACTACTTCATATTCTTCTTAAACATACTACTTCATATTCCTCTTAAACATACTACTTCATATTCCTCTTAAATATATTACTTCATATTCATCTTAAACATACTAATTCATATTCCTCTTAAAAATACTACTTCATATTCCTCTTAAACATACTACTTCATATTCCTCTTAAACATACTACTTCATATTCCTCTTAAACATACTACTTCATATTCCTTTTAAACATACTACTTCATATTCCTCTTAAATATACTACTTCATATTCCTCTTAAAAATACTACTTCATATTCCTCTTAAATATACTACTTCATATTCCTCTTAAATATACTTCTTCATATTCCTCTTAAATGTACTACTTCATATTCCTCTTAAACATACTATTTCATATTCCTCTTAAACATATTACTTCATATTCATCTTAAACATACTACTTCATATTCCTCTTAAACATACAACTTCATATTTCTCTTAAATATACTACTTCATATTCCTCTTAAATATACTACGTCATATTGCTCTTAAACATACTACTTTATATTCCTCTTAAACATACTACTTCATATTCCTCCTTAACATACTACTTCATATTCCTCTTAAGCATACTACTTAATATTCCTCTTAAATATACTACTTTATATTCCTCTTAAATATACTACTGCATATTCCTCTTAAATATACTACTTCATATTCCTCTTAAACATACTATTTCATATTACTCTTAAACATACTGCTTCATATTCCTTTTAAACATTCTACTTCATATTCCTCTTAAATACACTACTTCATAATCCTCTTAAACATACTACTTCATATTCCTTTTAAATATACTACTTCATATTCCTCTTAAACATACTACTTCATATTCCTCTTAAATATACTACTTCATATTCCTCTTCAACATACTATTTCATATTCCTCTTAAACATACTACTTCATATTCCTCTTAAACATACTACTTCATATTCCTCTTAAACATACTACTTCATATTCTTCTTAAATATACTACTTCATATTCCTCTTAAATATACTACTTCATATTCATCTTAAACATACTACTTCATATTCCTCTTAAATATACTACTTCATAGTCCTTTTAAACATACTACTTCATATTCCTCTTAAACATACTACTTCATATTCCTCTTAAATATACTACTTCATATTCCTCTTAAATATACAACTGCATATTCCTCTTAAATATACTACTTCATATTCCTCTTAAACATACCACTTCATATTCCTGTTAAACATACTACTTCATATTCGTCTTAAACATACTACTTCATATTCCTCTTAAACATACTACTTCGTATTCCTCATAAATATACTACTTCATATTTCTCTTAAATATATTACTTCATATTCATCTTAAACATACTAATTCATATTCCTCTTAAAAATACTACTTCATATTCCTCTTAAACATACTACTTCATATTCCTCTTAAACATACTACTTCATATTCCTCTTAAACATACTACTTCATATTCCTTTTAAACATACTACTTCATATTCCTCTTAAATATACTACTTCATATTCCTCTTAAAAATACTACTTCATATTCCTCTTAAATATACTACTTCATATTCCTCTTATATATACTTCTTCATATTCCTCTTAAATGTACTACTTCATATTCCTCTTAAACATACTATTTCATATTCCTCTTAAACATATTACTTCATATTCCTCTTAAACATACTACTTCATATTCCTCTTAAACATACAACTTCATATTCCTCTTAAATATACTACTTCATATTCCTCTTAAATATACTACGTCATATTGCTCTTAAACATACTACTTTATAATCCTCTTAAACATACTACTTCATATTCCTCCTTAACATACTACTTCATATTCCTCTTAAGCATACTACTTAATATTCCTCTTAAATATACTACTTTATATTCCTCTTAAATATACTACTGCATATTCCTCTTAAATATACTACTTCATATTCCTCTTAAACATACTATTTCATATTACTCTTAAACATACTGCTTCATATTCCTTTTAAACATTCTACTTCATATTCCTCTTAAATATACTACTTCATAATCCTCTTAAACATACTACTTCATATTGCTTTTAAATATACTACTTCATATTCCTCTTAAACATACTACTTCATATTCCTCTTAAATATACTACTTCATATTCCTCTTCAACATACTATTTCATATTCCTCTTAAACATACTACTTCATATTCCTCTTAAACATACTACTTCATATTCCCCTTAAACATACTACTTCATATTCTTCTTAAATATACTACTTCATATTCCTCTTAAATATACTACTTCATATTCATCTTAAACATACTACTTCATATTCCTCTTAAATATACTACTTCATAGTCCTTTTAAACATACTACTTCATATTCCTCTTAAATATACTACTTTATATTCCCCTTAAATATAATACTTCATATTCCTCTTAAACATACTACTTCATATTCCTCTTAAACATACTACTTCGTATTCCTCTTAAATATACTACTTCATATAACTCTTAAACACACTACTTCATATTCCTCTTAAACATACTACTTCATATTCCTCTTTAACATACTACTTCATATTCCTCTTAAATATAATACTTCATATTCCTCTTAAACATACTACTTCATATTCCTCTTAAACATACTACTTCGTATTCCTCATAAATATACTACTTCATATTTCTCTTAAACATACTACTTCATATTCCTCTTAAACATACCACTTCATATTCCTCTTTAACATACTACTTCATATTCCTCTTAAACATACTACTTCATATTCCTCTTAAATATACTACTTCATATTCCTCTTAAACATACTAAGTCATATTCCTCCTAAATATACACTACTTCATATTCCTCTTAAACAAACTACTTCATATTCCTTTAAAATATACTGCTTCATATTCGTCTTAAACATGCTACTTCATATTCCTCTTAAATATTCTACTTCATATTCCTGTTAAACATACTACTTCATATTCTTCTTAAACATACTACTTCATATTCCTCTTAAACATACTACTTCATATTCCTCTTAAACATACTACTTCATATTCCTTTTAAACATACTACTTCATATTCCTCTTAAATATACTACTTCATATTCCTCTTAAAAATACTACTTCATATTCCTCTTAAATATACTACTGCATATTCCTCTTAAATATACTTCTTCATATTCCTCTTAAATGTACTACTTCATATTCCTCTTAAACATACTATTTCATATTCCTCTTAAACATACTACTTCATATTCCTCTTAAACATACTACTTCATATTCCTCTTAAACATACTACTTCATATTCCTCTTAAATATACTACTTCATATTCCTCTTAAAAATACTACGTCGTATTCATCTTAAACATACTACTTCATATTCCTCTTGAATATACTACTTCATATTCCTCTTAAACATACTACTTCTTATTCTTCTTAAACAAACTACTTCACATTCCTCTTAAACATACTACTTCATATTCCTCTTAAACATACTACTTCATATTCCTCTTAAACATACTACTTCATATTCCTCTTAAACATACTACTTCATATTCCTCTTAAACATACTACTTCATATTCCTCTTAAACATACTACTTCATATTCCTCTTAAATATACTACTTCATATTCCTCTTAAACATACTACTTCATATTCGTCTTAAACATACCATTTCATATTCCTCTTAAACATACTACTTCATATTCCTCTTAAATATACTACTTCATATTCCTTTTAAACATACTACTTCATATTCCTCTTTAACATACTACTTCATATTCCTCTTAAACATACTACTTCATATAACTCTTAAACAAACTACTTCATATTCCTCTTAAACATACTACTTCATATTTCTCTTTTACATACTACTTCATATTCCTCTTAAATATAATACTTCATATTCCTCTTAAACATACTACTTCATATTCCTCTTAAACATACTACTTCATATTCCTCTTAAACATACTACTTCATATTCCTCTTAAACATACTACTTCATATTCCTCTTAAATATACTACTTCATATTCCTCTTAAATATACTACTTCATATTCATCTTAAACATACTACTTCATATTCCTCTTGAATATACTACTTCATATTGCTCTTAAACATACTACTTCATATTCCTCTTAAACATACTACTTCATATTCCTCTTAAACATACTACTTCATATTCCTCTTAAACATATTACTTCATATTCCTCTTAAATATACTACTTCATATTCCTCTTAAATATACTACTGCATATTCCTCTTAAATATACTACTTCATATTCCTCTTAAACATACTACTTCATATTTCTGTTAAACATACTACTTCATATTCTTCTTAAACATACTAATTCATATTTCTCTTAAACATACTAATTCATATTCCTCTTAAATATACTACTTCATATTCCTCTTAAATATACTACTTCATATTCCTTTCAAACATACTACTGCATATTCCTCTTAAATATACTACTTCATATAACTCTTAAACAAACTACTTCATATTCCTCTTAAACATACTACTTCATATTCCTCTTTAACATACTACTTCATATTCCTCTTAAATATACTACTTTATATTCCTCTTAAATATAATACTTCATATTCCTCTTAAACATGCTACTTCATATTCCTCTTAAACATACTACTTCATATCCCTCTTAAACATACTACTTCATATTCCTCTAAAACATACTACTTCATATTCCTCTTTAACATACTACTTCATATTCCTCTTAAATATACTACTTTATATTCCTCTTAAATATAATAGTTCATATTCCTCTTAAACATACTACTTCATATTCCTCTTAAACATACTACTTCATATTCTTCTTAAATATACTACTTCATATAACTCTTAAACAAACTACTTCATATTCCTCTTAAACATACTACTTCATATTCCTCTTTAACATACTACTTCATATTCCTCTTAAATATAATACTTCATATTCCTCTTAAACATACTACTTCATATTCCTCTTAAACATACTACTTCGTATTCCTCTTAAATATAATACTTCATATTCCTCTTAAACATACCACTTCATATTCCTCTTAAACATACTACTTCATATTCCTCTTTAACGTACTACTTCATATTCCTCATAAACATACTACTTCATATTCCTCTTAAATATACTACTTCATATTCCTCTTAAACATACTACTTCATATTCCTCTTAAACATACTATTTCATATTCCTCTTAAATATACTACTTCATATTCCTCTTAAACATACTACTTCATATTATTCTTAAATATACTGCTTCATATTCCTCTTAAACATTCTACTTCATATTCCTCTTAAATATACTACTTCATATTCCTCTTAAAAATACTACTTCATATTCCTCTTAAATATACTACTTCATATTCCTGTTAAACATACTACCTCATATTCCTCTTAAACATACTACTTCATATTCCTCTTACACATACTACTTCAGATTCCTCTTAAATATACTACTTCATATTCCTCTTAAAAATACTACTTCATATTCCTCTTAAATATACTACTTCATATTCCTGTTAAACCTACTACTTCATATTCCTCTTAATCATACTACTTCGTATTCCACTTAAACATACTACTTCATATTCCTCTTAAACATACTACTTCATATTCCTTTTAAACATACTACTTCATATTCCTCTTAAATATACTACTTTATATTCCTCTTAAATATAATACTTCATATACCTCTTAAACATACTACTTCATATTCCTCTTAAACATACTACTTCATATTACTCTTAAATATACTACTTCATATAACTCGTAAGCAAACTACTTCATATTCCTCTTAAATAAACTACTTCAGATTCCTCTTAAACATACTACTTCATATTCCTCTTAAATATACTACTGCATATTCCACTTAAATGTACTGCTTTATATTTCTCTTAAATATACTACTTCATATTCCTCTTAAACATACTACTTCATATTCCTCTTAAACGTACTACTTCATATTCCTCTTAAACATACTACTTCATATTCCTCTTAAACATACAACTTCATATTCCTCTTAAATATACTACTTCATATTCCTCTCAAATATACTACTGCATGTTCCTCTTAAAAATATTATTTCATATTCCTCTTAAATATACTACTGCATATTCCTCAAACATATACAACTTCATATTCCACTTAAACATACTACTTCATGTTCCTCTTAAACATACTACTTCATATTCCTCTTAAACATACTTCTTCATATTCCTTTTAAACAAACTACTTCATATTCCTCTTAAACATACTACTTCATACTCCTCTTAAATATGCTACTGCATATTCCTCTGAAATGTACTACTTCATATTCCTCTTAAATATACTACTTCATATTCCTCTTAAACATACTACTTCATATTCCTATTAAACATACTACTTCATATTACTCTTAAATATACTACTTCATATTGCTCTTAAACATACTACTTTATATTCCTCTTAAACATACTACTTCATATTCCTCCTTAACATACTACTTCATATTCCTCTTAAGCATACTACTTAATATTCCTCTTAAATATACTACTTTATATTCCTCTTAAATATACTACTGCATATTCCTCTTAAATATACTACTTCATATTCCTCTTAAACATACTATTTCATATTACTCTTAAACATACTGCTTCATATTCCTTTTAAACATTCTACTTCATATTCCTCTTAAATATACTACTTCATAATCCTCTAAAACATACTAGTTCATATTCCTTTTAAATATACTACTTCATATTCCTCTTAAACATACTACTTCATATTCCTCTTAAATATACTACTTCATATTCCTCTTCAACATACTATTTCATATTCCTCTTAAACATACTACTTCATATTCCTCTTAAACATACTACTTCATATTCCTCTTAAACATACTACTTCATATTCTTCTTAAATATACTACTTCATATTCCTCTTAAATATACTACTTCATATTCATCTTAAACATACTACTTCATATTCCTCTTAAATATACTACTTCATAGTCCTTTTAAACATACTACTTCATATTCCTCTTAAACATACTACTTCATATTCCTCTTAAACATACTACTTCATATTCCTCTTAAACATATAACTTCATATTCCTCTTAAATATACTACTTCATATTCCTCTTAAATATACTACTGCATATTCCTCTTAAATATACTACTTCATATTCCTCTTAAACATACCACTTCATATTCCTGTTAAACATACTACTTCATATTCGTCTTAAACATACTACTTCATATTCCTCTTAAACATACTACTTCATATTCCTCTCAAATATACTACTTCATATTCCTCTTAAACATACTACTTCATATTCCTCTTAAACATACTATTTCATATTCCTCTTAAACATACTACTTCATATTCCTCTTAAATATACTACTTCATAATTCTTTTAAACATACTACTTCATATTCCTCTTAAATATACTACTTCATATTCCTCTTAAATATACTACTTCATATTCCTCTTAAACATACTACTGCATATTCCACTTAAACATGCTACTTCATATTCCTCTTAAACATACTACTTCATATTTCTCTTAAACATACTACTTCATATTCCTCTAAAACATACTACTTCATATTCCTCTTTAACATACTACTTTATATTCCTCTTAAATATAATACTTCATATACCTCTTAAACATACTACTTCATATTCCTCTTAAACATACTACTTCATATTACTCTTAAATATACTACTTCATATAACTCGTAAGCAAACTACTTCATATTCCTCTTAAATAAACTACTTCAGATTCCTCTTAAACATACTACTTCATATTCCTCTTAAATATACTACTGCATATTCCACTTAAATGTACTGCTTTATATTTCTCTTAAATATACTACTTCATATTCCTCTTAAACATACTACTTCATATTCCTCTTAAACGTACTACTTCATATTCCTCTTAAACATACTACTTCATATTCCTCTTAAACATACAACTTCATATTCCTCTTAAATATACTACTTCATATTCCTCTCAAATATACTACTGCATGTTCCTCTTAAAAATATTATTTCATATTCCTCTTAAATATACTACTGCATATTCCTCAAACATATACAACTTCATATTCCACTTAAACATACTACTTCATGTTCCTCTTAAACATACTACTTCATATTCCTCTTAAACATACTTCTTCATATTCCTTTTAAACAAACTACTTCATATTCCTCTTAAACATACTACTTCATACTCCTCTTAAATATGCTACTGCATATTCCTCTGAAATGTACTACTTCATATTCCTCTTAAATATACTACTTCATATTCCTCTTAAACATACTACTTCATATTCCTATTAAACATACTACTTCATATTACTCTTAAATATACTACTTCATATTGCTCTTAAACATACTACTTTATATTCCTCTTAAACATACTACTTCATATTCCTCCTTAACATACTACTTCATATTCCTCTTAAGCATACTACTTAATATTCCTCTTAAATATACTACTTTATATTCCTCTTAAATATACTACTGCATATTCCTCTTAAATATACTACTTCATATTCCTCTTAAACATACTATTTCATATTACTCTTAAACATACTGCTTCATATTCCTTTTAAACATTCTACTTCATATTCCTCTTAAATATACTACTTCATAATCCTCTAAAACATACTAGTTCATATTCCTTTTAAATATACTACTTCATATTCCTCTTAAACATACTACTTCATATTCCTCTTAAATATACTACTTCATATTCCTCTTCAACATACTATTTCATATTCCTCTTAAACATACTACTTCATATTCCTCTTAAACATACTACTTCATATTCCTCTTAAACATACTACTTCATATTCTTCTTAAATATACTACTTCATATTCCTCTTAAATATACTACTTCATATTCATCTTAAACATACTACTTCATATTCCTCTTAAATATACTACTTCATAGTCCTTTTAAACATACTACTTCATATTCCTCTTAAACATACTACTTCATATTCCTCTTAAACATACTACTTCATATTCCTCTTAAACATATAACTTCATATTCCTCTTAAATATACTACTTCATATTCCTCTTAAATATACTACTGCATATTCCTCTTAAATATACTACTTCATATTCCTCTTAAACATACCACTTCATATTCCTGTTAAACATACTACTTCATATTCGTCTTAAACATACTACTTCATATTCCTCTTAAACATACTACTTCATATTCCTCTCAAATATACTACTTCATATTCCTCTTAAACATACTACTTCATATTCCTCTTAAACATACTATTTCATATTCCTCTTAAACATACTACTTCATATTCCTCTTAAATATACTACTTCATAATTCTTTTAAACATACTACTTCATATTCCTCTTAAATATACTACTTCATATTCCTCTTAAATATACTACTTCATATTCCTCTTAAACATACTACTGCATATTCCACTTAAACATGCTACTTCATATTCCTCTTAAACATACTACTTCATATTTCTCTTAAACATACTACTTCATATTCCTCTAAAACATACTACTTCATATTCCTCTTTAACATACTACTTCATATTCCTCTTAAACATACTACTTCATATTCCTCTTAAATATACTACTTTATATTTCCCTTAAATATAATACTTCATATTCCTCTTAAACATACTACTTCATATTTCTCTTAAACATACTACTTCGTATTCCTCTTAAATATACTACTTCATATAACTCTTAAACAAACTACTTCATATTCCTCTTAAACATACTACTTCATATTCCTCTTTAACATACTACTTCATATTCCTCTTAAGTATAATACTTCATATTCCTCTTAAACATACTACTTCATATTCCTCTTAAACATACTACTTCGTATTCCTCATAAATATACTACTTCATATTTCTCTTAAACATACTACTTCATATTCCTCTTAAACATACTACTTCATATTCTTTTTTTACATACTACTTCATATTCCTCTTAAACATACTACTTCATATTCCTCTTAAATATACTACTTCATATTCCTCTTAAACATACTAAGTCATATTCCTCCTAAATATACACTACTTCATATTCCTCCTAAACAAACTACTTCATATTCCTTTAAAATATACTGCTTCATATTCGTCTTAAACATGCTACTTCATATTCCTCTATAATATTCTACTTCATATTCCTCTTAAAAATACTACTTCATATTCCTCTTAAATATACTACTTCATATTCCTGTTAAACATACTACTTCATATTCTTCTTAAACATACTACTTCATATTCCTCTTAAACATACTACTTCATATTCCTCTTAAATATATTACTTCATATTCATCTTAAACATACTACTTCATATTCCTCTTAAAAATACTACTTCATATTCCTCTTAAACATACTACTTCATATTCCTCTTAAACATACTACTTCATATTCCTCTTAAACATACTACTTCATATTCCTCTTAAACATACTACTTCATATTCCTCTTAAATATACTACTTCATATTCCTCTTAAACATACTACTTCATATTCCTCTTAAATATACTATTTCATATTCCTCTTAAATATACTTCTTCATATTCCTCTTATATGTACTACTTCATATTCCTCTTAAACATACTATTTCATAGTCCTCTTAAACATACTACTTCATATTCCTCTTAAACATACTACTTCATATTCCTCTTAAACATACTACTTCATATTCCTCTTAAATATACTACTTCATATTCCTCTTAAATATACTACTGCATATTCCTCTTAAATATACTACTTCATATTCCTCTTAAATATACTACTGCATATTCCTCTTAAATATACTACTTCATATTCCTCTTAAACATACTACTTCATATTCCTGTTAAACATACTACTTCATATTCCTCTTAAACATACTACTTCATATTCCTCTTAAACATACTACTTCATATTCCTCTTAAATATACTACTTCATATTCCTCTTAAACATTCTACTTCATATTCGTCTTAAACATACTATTTCATATTCCTCTTAAACATACTACTTCATATTCCTCTTAAATATACTACTTCATATTCCTTTTAAACATACTACTTCATATTCCTCTTTAACATACTACTTCATATTCCTCTTAAACATACTACTTCATATTCCTCTAAAACATACTACTTCATATTCCTCTTTAACATACTACTTCATATTCCTCTTAAATATACTACTTTATATTCCTCTTAAATATAATACTTCATATTCCTCTTAAACATACTACTTCATATTCCTCTTAAACATACTACTTCATGTTCCTCTTAAATATACTACTTCATATAACACTTAAACAAACTACTTCATATTCCTCTTAAACATACCACTTCATATTTCTCTTTAACATACTACTTCATATTCCTCTTAAATATAATACTTCATATTCCTCTTAAACATACTACTTCATATTCCTCTTAAACATACTACTTCATATTCCTCTTAAACATACTACTTCATATTCCTCTTAAACATACTACTTCATATTCCTCTTAAATATACTACTTCATATTCCTCTTAAATATACTACTTCATATTCATCTTAAACATACTACTTCATATTCCTCTTGAATATACTACTTCATATTCCTCTTAAACATACTACTTCATATTCCTCTTAAACATACTACTTCATATTCCTCTTAAACCTACTACTTCATATTCCTCTTAAACATATTACTTCATATTCCTCTTAAATATACTACTTCATATTCCTCTTAAATATACTACTGCATATTCCTCTTAAATATACTACTTCATATTCCTCTTAAACATACTACTTCATATTCCTGTTAAACATACTACTTCATATTCTTCTTAAACATACTACTTCATATTCCTCTTGAACATACTACTTCATATTCCTCTTAAATATACTACTTCATATTCCTTTTAAACATACTACTGCATATTCCTCTTAAATATACTACTTCATATAACTCTTAAACAAACTACTTCATATTCCTCTTAAACATACTACTTCATATTCCTCTTTAACATACTACTTCATATTCCTCTCGAATATACTACTTTATATTCCTCTTATATATAACACTTCATATTCCTCTTAAACATGCTACTTCATATTCCTCTTAAAAATACTACTTCATATCCCTCTTAAACATACTACTTCATATTCCTCTAAAACATACTACTTCATATTCCTTTTTAACATACTACTTCATATTCCTCTTAAATATACTACTTTATATTCCTCTTAAATATAATAGTTCATATTCCTCTTAAACATACTACTTCATATTCCTCTTAAACATACTACTTCATATTCTTCTTAAATATACTACTTCATATAACTCTTAAACAAACTACTTCATATTCCTCTTAAACATACTACTTCATATTCCTCTTTAACATACTACTTCATATTCCTCTTAAATATAATACTTCATATTCCTCTTAAACATACTACTTCATATTCCTCTTAAACATACTACTTCGTATTCCTCTTAAATATAATACTTCATATTGCTCTTAAACATACCACTTCATATTCCTCTTAAACATACTACTTCATATTCCTCTTTAACGTACTACTTCATATTCCTCATAAACATACTACTTCATATTCCTCTTAAATATACTATTTCATATTCCTCTTAAATATACTACTTCATATTCCTCTTAAACATACTACTTCATATTATTCTTGATTCTCTACTACTTCATATTCCTCTTTAACGTACTACTTCATATTCCTCATAAACATACTACTTCATATTCCTCTTAAATATACTATTTCATATTCCTCTTAAATATACTACTTCATATTCCTCTTAAAACATACTACTTCATAGAGGAATATGAACTCTTAAACATACTACTTCATATTCCTCTTAAACATACTATTTCATATTCCTCTTAAATATACTACTTCATATTCCTCTTAAACTACTACTTCATATTATTCTTAAATATACTGCTTCATATTCCTCTTAAACATGCTACTTCATATTCCTCTTAATATACTACTTCATATTCCTCTTAAAAATACTACTTCATATTCCTCTTAAATATACTACTTCATATTCCTGTTTAAACATACTACCTCATATTCCTCTTAAACATATTCCTCTTAAACATACTAGTTCATATTCCTCTTAAATATACTACTTCATATTCCTCTTAAAAATACTACTTCATATTCCTCTTAAATATACTACTTCATATTCCTGTTAAACCTACTACTTCATATTCCTCTTAAAAATACTACTTCATATTCCTCTTAAATATACTACTTCATATTCCTGTTAAACCTACTACTTCATATTCCTCTTAAATATACTACTTCATATTCCTCGTAAACATACTACTTCATATTCCTGTTAAACATGCTACTTCATATCTTCTTAAACATACTACTTCATATTTCTCTTAAACATACTACTTCATATTCCTCTTAAATATACTACTTCATATTCCTCTTAAACATACTACTTCATATTCGTCTTAAACATACTATATCATATTCCTCTTAAACATACTACTTCATATTCCTCTTAAATATACTACTTCATATTCCTTTTAAACATACTACTGCATATTCCTCTTAAATATACTACTTCATATAACTCTTAAACAAACTACTTCATATTCCTCTTAAACATACTACTTCATATTTCTCTTTAACATACTACTTCATATTCCTCTTAAATATACTACTTTATATTCCTCTTAAATATAATACTTCATATTCCTCTTAAACATGCTACTTCATATTCCTCTTAAACATACTACTTCATATCCCTCTTAAACATACTACTTTCATATTCCTCTAAAACATACTACTTCATATTCCTCTTTAACATACTACTTCATATTCCCTCTTAAATATACTACTTTATATTCCTCTTAAATATAATAGTTCATATTCCTCTTAAACATACTACTTCATATTCCTCTTAAACATACTACTTCATATTCTTCTTAAATATACTACTTCATATAACTCTTAAACAAACTACTTCATATTCTTCTTAAACATACTACTTCATATTCCTCTTTAACATTCTACTTCATATTCCTCTTAAATATACTACTTCATATTCCTCTTAAACATACTACTTCGTATTCCTCTTAAATATAATACTTCATATTCCTCTTAAACATACCACTTCATATTCCTCTTAAACATACTACTTCATATTCCTCTTTAACGTACTACTTCATATTCCTCATAAACATACTACTTCATATTCCTCTTAAATATACTACTTCATATTCCTCTTAAATATACTACTTCATATTCCTCTTAAACATACTATTTCATATTCCTCTTAAATATACTACTTCATATTCCTCTTAAACATACTACTTCATATTATTCTTAAATATACTGCTTCATATTCCTCTTAAACATGCTACTTCATATTCCTCTTAAATATACTACTTCATATTCCTCTTAAAATACTACTTCATATTCCTCTTAAATATACTACTTCATATTCCTGTTTAAACCTACTACTTCATATTCCTCTTAATCATACTACTTCATATTCCACTTAAACATACTACTTCATATTCCTCTTAAACATACTACTTCATATTCCTTTTAAACATACTACTTCATATTCCTCTTAAATATACTACTTTATATTCCTCTAAATATAATACTTCATATACCTCTTAAACATACCACTTCATATTCCTCTTAAACATACTACTTCATATTACTCTTAAATATACTACTTCATATAACTCGTACGCAAACTACTTCATATTCCTCTTAAATAAACTACTTCCAGATTCCTCTTAAACATACTACTTCATATTCCTCTTAAATATACTACTGCATATTTCCACTTAAATGTACTGCTTTATATTCCTCTTAAATATACTACTTCATATTCCTCTTAAACATACTACTTCATATTCCTCTTAAACGTACTACTTCATATTCCTCTTAAACATACTACTTCATATTCCTCTTAAACATACTACTTCATATTCCTCTCAAATATACTACTGCATGTTCCTCTTAAAAATATTATTTCATATTCCTCTTAAATTATACTACTGCATATTCCTCAAACATATACAACTTCATATTCCACTTAAACATACTACTTCATGTTCCTCTTAAACATACTACTTCATATTCCTCTTAAACATACTTCTTCATATTCCTCTTAAACAAACTACTTCATATTCCTCTTAAACATACTATTTCATACTCCTCTTAAATATGCTACTGCATATTCCTCTGAAATGTACTACTTCATATTTTTCTTAAATATACTACTTCATATTCCTCTTAAACATACTACTTCATATTCCTCTTAAACATACTACTTCATATTACTCTTAAATATACTACTTTATATTGCTCTTAAACATACTACTTTATATTCCTCTTAAACATACTACTTCATATTCCTCCTTAACATACTACTTCATATTTTTCTTAAGCATACTACTTAATATTCCTCTTAAATATACTACTTTATATTCCTCTTAAATATACTACTGCATATTCCTCTTAAATATACTACTTCATATTCCTCTTAAACATACTATTTCATATTACTCTTAAACATACTGCTTCATATTCCTTTTAAACATTCTACTTCATATTCCTCTTAAATATACTACTTCATAATCCTCTTAAACATACTACTTCATATTCCTTTTAAATATACTACTTCATATTCCTCTTAAACATACTACTTCATATTCCTCTTAAATATACTACTTCATATTCCTCTTCAACATACTATTTCATATTCCTCTTAAACATACTACTTCATATTCCTCTTAAACATACTACTTCATATTCCTCTTAAACATACTACTTCATATTCTTCTTAAATATACTACTTCATATTCCTCTTAAATATACTACTTCATATTCATCTTAAACATACTACTTCATATTCCTCTTAAATATACTACTTCATAGTCCTTTTAAACATACTACTTCATATTCCTCTTAAACATACTACTTCATATTCCTCTTAAACATACTACTTCATATTCCTCTTAAACATATAACTTCATATTCCTCTTAAATATACTACTTCATATTCCTCTTAAATATACTACTGCATATTAATCTTAAATATACTACTTCATATTCCTCTTAACCATACCACTTCATATTCCTCTTAAATATACTACTTTATATTGCTCTTAAACATACTACTTTATATTCCTCTTAAACATACTACTTCATATTCCTCCTTAACATACTACTTCATATTTTTCTTAAGCATACTACTTAATATTCCTCTTAAATATACTACTTTATATTCCTCTTAAATATACTACTGCATATTCCTCTTAAATATACTACTTCATATTCCTCTTAAACATACTATTTCATATTACTCTTAAACATACTGCTTCATATTCCTTTTAAACATTCCACTTCATATTCCTCTTAAATATACTACTTCATAATCCTCTTAAACATACTACTTCATATTCCTTTTAAATATACTACTTCATATTCCTCTTAAACATACTACTTCATATTCCTCTTAAATATACTACTTCATATTCCTCTTCAACATACTATTTCATATTCCTCTTAAACATACTACTTCATATTCCTCTTAAACATACTACTTCTTATTCCTCTTAAACATACTACTTCATATTCTTCTTAAATATACTACTTCATATTCCTCTTAAATATACTACTTCATATTCATCTTAAACATACTACTTCATATTCCTCTTAAATATACTACTTCATAGTCCTTTTAAACATACTACTTCATATTCCTCTTAAACATACTACTTCATATTCCTCTTAAACATACTACTTCATATTCCTCTTAAACATATAACTTCATATTCCTCTTAAATATACTACTTCATATTCCTCTTAAATATACTACTGCATATTAATCTTAAATATACTACTTCATATTCCTCTTAACCATACCACTTCATATTCCTGTTAAACATACTACTTCATATTCGTCTTAAACATACTACTTCATATTCCTCTTAAACATACTACTTCATATTCCTCTCAAATATACTACATCATATTCCTCTTAAGCATACTACTTCATATTCCTCTTAAACATACTATTTCATATTCCTCTTAAACATACTACTTCATATTCCTCTTAAATATACTACTTCATAATTCTTTTAAACATACTACTTCATATTCCTCTTAAATATACTACTTCATATTCCTCTTAAATATACTACTTCATATTCCTCTTAAGCATAGTACTTCATATTCCTCTTAAACATACTACTTCATATTTCTCTTAAACATACTACTTCATATTCCTCTAAAACATACTACTTCATATTCCTCTTTAACATACTACTTCATATTCCTCTTAAACATACTACTTCATATAACTCTTAAACAAACTACTTCATATTCCTCTTAAACATACTACTTCATATTCCTCTTTAACATACTACTTCATATTCCTCTTAAATATAATACTTCATATTTCTCTTAAACATACTACTTCATATTCCTCTTAAACATACTGCTTCATATTCCTCTTTAACATACTACTTCATATTCCTCTTAAACATACTACTTCATATTCCTCTTAAATATACTACTTCATATTCCTCTTAAACATACTAAATCATATTCCTCCTAAATATACACTACTTCATATTCCTCTTAAACAAACTACTTCATATTCCTTTAAAATATACTGCTTCATATTCGTCTTAAACATGCTACTTCATATTCCTCTATAATATTCTACTTCATATTCCTCTTAAAAATACTACTTCATATTCCTCTTAAATATACTACTTCATATTCCTGTTAAACATACTACTTCATATTCTTCTTAAACATACTACTTCATATTCCTCTTAAACATACTACTTCATATTCCTCTTAAATATATTACTTCATATTCATCTTAAACATACTACTTCATATTCCTCTTAAAAATACTACTTCTTATTCCTCTTAAACATACTACTTCATATTCCTCTTAAACATACTACTTCATATTCCTCTTAAACATACTACTTCATATTCCTCTTAAACATACTACTTCATATTCCTCTTAAATATACTACTTCATATTCCTCTTAAACATACTACTTCATATTCCTCTTAAATATACTACTTTATATTCCTCTTAAATATACTTCTTCATATTCCTCTTAAATGTACTACTTCATATTCCTCTTAAACATACTATTTCATATTCCTCTTAAACAAACTACTTCATATTCCTCTTAAACATACTACTTCATAACCCTCTTAAACATACTACTTTATATTCCTCTTAAATATAATAGTTCATATTCCTCTTAAACATACTACTTCATATTCCTCTTAAACATACTACTTCATATTCTTCTTAAATATACTACTTCATATAACTCTTAAACAAACTACTTCATATTCCTCTTAAACATACTACTTCATATTCCTCTTTAACATACTACTTCATATTCCTCTTAAATATAATATTTCATATTCCTCTTAAACATACTACTTCATATTCCTCTCAAACATACTACTTCGTATTCCTCTTACATATAATACTTCATATTCCTCTTAAACATACCACTTCATATTCCTCTTAAACATACTACTTCATATTCTTCTTTAACGTACTACTTCATATTCCTCATTAACATACTACTTCATATTCCTCTTAAATATACTATTTCATATTCCTCTTAAATATAATACTTCATATTCCTCTTAAACATACTACTTCATATTCTTCTTAAATATACTACTTCATATAACTCTTAAACAAACTACTTCATATTCCTCTTAAACATACTACTTCATATTCCTCTTAAACATGCTACTTCATATTCCTCTTAAACATACTACTTCATATCCCTCTTAAACATACTACTTTATATTCCTCTTAAATATAATAGTTCATATTCCTCTTAAACATACTACTTCATATTCCTCTTAAACATACTACTTCATATTCTTCTTAAATATACTACTTCATATAACTCTTAAA
The DNA here is from genome assembly GCA_958298945.1 of Atherix ibis. Taxonomy (NCBI): domain Eukaryota; kingdom Metazoa; phylum Arthropoda; class Insecta; order Diptera; family Athericidae; genus Atherix; species Atherix ibis. The sequence goes on along the minus strand of CATQJD010000064.1, from coordinate 162,735 downwards.
CAAACTACTTCATATTCCTCTTAAACATACTACTTCATATTCCTCTTTAACAAACTACTTCATATTCCTCTTAAATAGAATACTTCATATTCCTCTTAAACATACTACTTCATATTCCTCTCAAACATACTACTTCGTATTCCTCTTAAATATAATACTTCATATTCATCTTAAACATACCACTTCATATTCCTCTTAAACATACTACTTCATATTCTTCTTTAACGTACTACTTCATATTCCTCATAAACATACTACTTCATATTCCTCTTAAATATACTATTTCATATTCCTCCTTAATATAATACTTCATATTCCTCTTAAACATACTACTTCATATTCGTCTTAAATATACTACTTCATATAACTCTTAAACAAACTACTTCATATTCCTCTTAAACATACTACTTCATATTCCTCTTAAACATACTACTTCATATTCCTCTCAAACATACTACTTCGTATTCCTCTTAAATATAATACTTCATATTCCTCTTAAACATACCACTTCATATTCCTCTTAAACATACTACTTCATATTCTTCTTTAACGTACTACTTCATATTCCTCATAAACATACTACTTCATATTCCTCTTAAATATACTATTTCATATTCCTCTTAAATATAATACTTCATATTCCTCTTAAACATACTACTTCATATTCTTCTTAAATATACTACTTCATATAACTCTTAAACAAACTACTTCATATTCCTCTTAAATATAATACTTCATATTCCTCTTAAACATACTACTTCATATTCCTCTCAAACATACTACTTCGTATTCCTCTTAAATATAATACTTCATATTCCTCTTAAACATACCACTTCATATTCCTCTTAAACATACTACTTCATATTCTTCTTTAACGTACTACTTCATATTCCTCATAAACATACTACTTCATATTCCTCTTAAATATACTATTTCATATTCCTCTTAAATATACTACTTCATATTCCTCTTAAAACATACTACTTCATAGAGGAATATGAACTCTTAAACATACTACTTCATATTCCTCTTAAACATACTATTTCATATTCCTCTTAAATATACTACTTCATATTCCTCTTAAACATACTACTTCATATTATTATTAAATATACTGCTTCATATTCCTCTTAAACATGCTACTTCATATTCCTCTTAAATATACTACTTCATATTCCTCTTAAAAATACTACTTCATATTCCTGTTAAACCTACTACTTCATATTCCTCTTAATCATACCACTTCATATTCCACTTAAACATACTACTTCATATTCCTCTTAAACATACTACTTCATATTCCTTTTAAACATACTACTTCATATTCCTCTTAAATGTACTACTTTATATTCCTCTTAAATATAATACTTCATATACCTCCTAAACATACTACTTAATATTCCTCTTAAACATACTACTTCATATTACTCTTAAATATACTACTTCATATAACTCGTAAGCAAACTACTTCATATTCCTCTTAAACATACAACTTCATATTCCTATTTAACATACTACTTCATATTCCTCTTAAATATAATACTTCATATTCCTCTTAAACATACTACTTCATATTCCTCTTAAACATACTACTTCATATTCCTCTTAAACACACTACTTCATATTCCTCTTTAACATAATACTTCATATTCCTCTTAAATATAATACTTCATATTCCTCTTAAACATGCTACTTCATATTCCTCTTAAATATACTACTTCATATTCCTCTTAAAAATACTACTTCATATTCCTCTTAAATATACTACTTCATATTCCTGTTAAACATACCACTTCATATTCCTCTTAAACATACTACTTCATATTCCTCTTAAGCATACTACTTCATATTCCTCTTAAATATACTACTGCATATTACTCTTAAATGTACTACTTCATATTCCTCTTAAATATACTACTTCCTATACCTCTTAAACATACTACTTGATATTCCTCTTAAACATACTATTTTATATTCCTCTTAAACATATAACTTCATATTCCTCTTAAACATACTACTTCATATTGCTCTTAAATATACTACTTCATATTCATCTTAAACATACTACTTCATATTCCTCTTAAATATACTACTTCATATTCCTCTTAAACATACTACTTCATATTCCTCTTAAACATAATACTTCATATTCCTCTTAAACATACTACTTCATATTCCTCTTAAACATATTATTTCATATTCCTCTTAAATATACTACTTCATATTCCTCTTAAATATACTACTGCATATTCCTCTTAAATATACTACTTCATATTCCTCTTAAACATACTACTTCATATTCCTGTTAAACATACTACATCATATTCCTCTTAAACATACTACTTCATATTCCTCTTAAACATACTACTTCATATTCCTCTTAAATATTCTACTTCATATTCCCCTTAAACATACTACTTCATATTCCTCTTAAACATTCTATTTCATTTTCTTCTTAAACATACTAATTCATATTCCTTTTAAATATACTACTTCATATTCCTCTTAAACATACTACTTCATATTCCTCTTAAATATACAACTTCATATTCCTCTTAAACATACTACTGCATATTCCACTTAAACATGCTACTTCATATTCCTCTTAAACATACTACTTCATATTCCTCTTAAACATACTACTTCGTATTCCTCTTAAATATACTACTTCATATAACTCTTAAACAAGCTACTTCATATTCCTCTTAAACATACTACTTCATATTCCTCTTAAACATACCACTTCATATTCCTCTTAAACATACTACTTCACATTCCTCTTAAACATACTACTTCATATTCCTCTTTAACATACTACTTCATATTCCTCTTAAATATAATACTTCATATTCCTCTTAAACATACTACTTCATATTCCTCTTAAACATACTACTTCATATTCCTCTTAAACATACTACTTCATATTCCTCTTTAACATACTACTTCATATTCCTCTTAAATATAATACTTCATATTCCTCTTAAACATGCTACTTCATATTCCTCTTAAATATACTACTTCATATTCCTCTTAAATATACTACTTCATATTCCTCTTAAATATACTACTTCATATTCCTCTTAAATATACTACTGCATATTCCTCTTAAATATACTACTTCATATTCCTCTTAAACATACTACTTCATATTCCTGTTAATCATACTACATCATATTCCTCTTAAACATACTACTTCATATTCCTCTTAAACATACTACTTCATATTCCTCTTAAATATTCTACTTCATATTCCTCTTAAACATACTACTTCATATTCCTCTTAAACATTCTATTTCATATTCCTCTTAAACATACTAATTCATATTCCTCTTAAATATACTACTTCATATTCCTTTTAAACATACTACTTCATATTCCTCTTCAATTTACTACTTCATATTCCTCTTAAATATACTACTTCATATTCCTCTTAAACATACTACTGCATATTCCACTTAAACATGCTACTTCATATTCCTCTTAAGCATACTACTTCATATTCCTCTTAAATATTCTACTGCATATTACTCTTAAATGTACTACTTCGTATTCCTCTTAAATATACTACTTCCTATACCTCTTAAGCATACTACTTGATATTCCTCTTAAACATACTATTTTATATTCCTGTTAAACATACCACTTCATATTCCTCTTAAACATACTACTTCATATTCCTCTTAAGCATACTACTTCATATTCCTCTTAAATATACTACTGCATATTACTCTTAAATGTACTACTTCATATTCCTCTTAAATATACTACTTCCTATACCTCTTAAACATACTACTTGATATTCCTCTTAAACATACTATTTTATATTCCTCTTAAACATATTACTTCATATTCCTCTTAAACATACTACTTCATATTGCTCTTAAATATACTACTTCATATTCATCTTAAACATACTACCTCATATTCCTCTTAAATATACTACTTCATGTTCCTCTTAAACATACTACTTCATATTCCTCTTAAACATAATACTTCATATTCCTCTTAAACATACTACTTCATATTCCTCTTAAACATATTATTTCATATTCCTCTTAAATATACTACTTCATATTCCTCTTAAATATACTACTGCATATTCCTCTTAAATATACTACTTCATATTCCTCTTAAACATACTACTTCATATTCCTGTTAATCATACTACATCATATTCCTCTTAAACATACTACTTCATATTCCTCTTAAACATACTACTTCATATTCCTCTTAAATATTCTACTTCATATTCCTCTTAAACATACTACTTCATATTCCTCTTAAACATTCTATTTCATATTCCTCTTAAACATACTAATTCATATTCCTCTTAAATATACTACTTCATATTCCTTTTAAACATACTACTTCATATTCCTCTTCAATTTACTACTTCATATTCCTCTTAAATATACTACTTCATATTCCTCTTAAACATGCTACTGCATATTCCACTTAAACATGCTACTTCATATTCCTCCTAAACATACTACTTCATATTCCTCTTAAACATACTACTTCGTATTCCTCTTAAATATACTACTTCATATAACTCTTAAACAAGCTACTTCATATTCCTCTTAAACATACTACTTCATATTCCTCTTAAACATACCACTTCATATTCTTCTTAAACATACTACTTCACATTCCTCTTAAACATACTACTTCATATTCCTCTTAAACATACTACTTCATATTCCTCTTAAATATATTACTTCATATTCCTCTTAAATATACTACTTCATATTCCTTTTAAATATAGTACTTCATATTCCTCTTAAATATACTACTTCATATTCTTCTAAAACATAATACTTCATATTCCTCTTAAATATACTACTTCATATTCCTCTTAAATATACTACTTCATATTCCTCTTAAATATACTACTTCATATTAGTCTTAAATATACTATTTCATATTCCTCTTAAATATAATACTTTATATTCCTCTTAAATATACTATTGCATATTCCTCTTAAACATACTACTTCATATTCCTCTTAAACATACTACTTCATATTCCTCTTAAACGTACTACTTCATATTCCACTTAAACATACAATTTCATGTTCCTCTTAAACATACTACTTCATATTCCTCTTCACATACTACTCCATATTCCTCTTAAATAAACTACTTCATATTCCTCTTAAATATACTACTTCATATTCCTCTTAAATATACTACTTCATATTCCTCTTAAATATACTACTTCATATTCCTCTTAAACATACTACTTCATATTCCTCTTAAACATACTACTTCATATTCCTCTTAAACATACTACTTCATATTCCTCTTAAAAATACAACTTAATACTCCTCTGAAACACACTACTTCATATTCCTCTTAAATATACTACTTCATATTCCTCTTAAATATACTACTGCATATTCTTCTTAAACATACTACTTCATATTCCTCTTAAACATACTACTTAAATATACAACTTCATATTCCTCTTAAACATACTACTTCATATTCATCTTAAACATACTACTTCATATTCCTCTTAAACATACTACTTCATATTCCTCTTAAACATACTACTTCATATTCCTCTTAAATATACTACTTCATATTCCTCTTAAATATACTACTTCATATTCCTCTTAAATATAATACTTCATATTCGTCTTAAATATAATACTTCATATTCCTCTTAAATATACTACTTCATATTCCTCTTAAACATACTACTTTATATTCCTCTTAAATATACTACTTCGTATTCCTCTTAAATATACTACTTCATATTCCTCTTAAACATACTACTTCTTATTCCTCTTAAACATACTACTTCATATTCCTCTTAAACATAAGACCTCATATTCCTCTTAAACATACTACTTCATATTCCTCTAAAATATACTGATATATATTCCTCTTAAACATACTACATAATATTCCTCTTAAACATACTACTTCATATTCATCTTAAACATAATACTTCATATTCCTCTTAAACATACTACATCATATTCATCTTATATATACTACTTCATATTCCTCTTAAACATACTACTTCATATTCCTCTTAAATATACTACTTCATATTCCTCTTAAACAAACTACTTCATATTCCTCTAAAACATACTACTTCCTATTCCTCTTAAACATAATACTTCATATTCCTCTTAAATATACTACTTCATATTCCTCTTCAACATACTATTTCATATTCCTCTTAAACATACTACTTCATATTCCTCTTAAACATACTACTTCATATTATTCTTAAACATACTACTTCATATTCTTCTTAAACATACTACTTCATATTCCTCTTAAACATACTACTTCATATTCCTCTTAAACATACTACTTCATATTCTTCTTAAATATACTACTTCATATTCCTCTTAAATATACTATTTCATATTCCTCTTAAACATACTACTTCATATTCCTCTTAAGCATACTACTTCATATTCCTCTTAAATATACTACTGCATATTACTCTTAAATGTACTACTTCATATTCCTCTTAAATATACTACTTCCTATACCTCTTAAACATACTACTTGATATTCCTCTTAAACATACTATTTTATATTCCTCTTAAACATATTACTTCATATTTCTCTTAAACATACTACTTCATATTGCTCTTAAATATACTACTTCATATTCATCTTAAACATACTACTTCATATTCCTCTTAAATATACTACTTCATATTCCTCTTAAACATACTACTTCATATTCCTCTTAAACATAATACTTCATATTCCTCTTAAACATACTACTTCATATTCCTCTTAAACATATTATTTCATATTCCTCTTAAATATACTACTTCATATTCCTCTTAAATATACTACTGCATATTCCTCTTAAATATACTACTTCATATTCCTCTTAAACATACTACTTCATATTCCTGTTAAACATACTACATCATATTCCTCTTAAACATACTACTTCATATTCCTCTTAAACATACTACTTCATATTCCTCTTAAATATTCTACTTCATATTCCTCTTAAACATACTACTTCATATTCCTCTTAAACATTCTATTTCATATTCCTCTTAAACATACTAATTCATATTCCTCCTAAATATACTACTTCATATTCCTCTTAAACATACTACTTCATATTCCTCTTAAATATTCTACTTCATATTCCTCTTAAACATACTACTTCATATTCCTCTTAAACATTCTATTTCATATTCCTCTTAAACATACTAATTCATATTCCTCTTAAACATACTACTTCGTATTCCTCTTAAATATACTACTTCATATAACTCTTAAACAAGCTACTTCATATTCCTCTTAAACATACTACTTCATATTCCTCTTAAACATACTACTTCATATTCCTCTTAAACATAATACTTCATATTCCTCTTAAACATACTACTTCATATTCCTCTTAAACATATTATTTCATATTCCTCTTAAATATACTACTTCATATTCCTCTTAAATATACTACTGCATATTCCTCTTAAATATACTACTTCATATTCCTCTTAAACATACTACTTCATATTCCTGTTAAACATACTACATCATATTCCTCTTAAACATACTACTTCATATTCCTCTTAAACATACTACTTCATATTCCTCTTAAATATTCTACTTCATATTCCTCTTAAACATACTACTTCATATTCCTCTTAAACATTCTATTTCATTTTCTTCTTAAACATACTAATTCATATTCCTTTTAAATATACTACTTCATATTCCTCTTAAACATACTACTTCATATTCCTCTTAAATATACTACTTCATATTCCTCTTAAACATACTACTGCATATTCCACTTAAACATGCTACTTCATATTCCTCTTAAACATACTACTTCATATTCCTCTTAAACATACTACTTCGTATTCCTCTTAAATATACTACTTCATATAACTCTTAAACAAGCTACTTCATATTCCTCTTAAACATACTACTTCATATTCCTCTTAAACATACCACTTCATATTCCTCTTAAACATACTACTTCACATTCCTCTTAAACATACTACTTCATATTCCTCTTTAACATACTACTTCATATTCCTCTTAAATATAATACTTCATATTCCTCTTAAACATACTACTTCATATTCCTCTTAAACATACTACTTCATATTCCTCTTAAACATACTACTTCATATTCCTCTTTAACATATTATTTCATATTCCTCTTAAATATAATACTTCTTATTCCTCTTAAACATGCTACTTCATATTCCTCTTAAATATACTACTTCATATTCCTCTTAAATATACTACTTCATATTCCTCTTAAATATACTACTTCATATTCCTGTTAAACATACCACTTCATATTCCTCTTAAACATACTACTTCATATTCCTCTTAAGCATACTACTTCATATTCCTCTTAAATATGCTACTGCATATTACTCTTAAATGTACTACTTCATATTCCTCTTAAATACACTACTTCCTATACCTCTTAAACATACTACTTGATATTCCTCTTAAACATACTATTTTATATTCCTCTTAAACATATTACTTCATATTCCTCTTAAACATACTACTTCATATTGCTCTTAAATATACTACTTCATATTCATCTTAAACATACTACCTCATATTCCTCTTAAATATACTACTTCATGTTCCTCTTAAACATACTACTTCATATTCCTCTTAAACATAATACTTCATATTCCTCTTAAACATACTACTTCATATTCCTCTTAAACATATTATTTTATATTCCTCTTAAATATACTACTTCATATTCCTCTTAAATATACTACTGCATATTCCTCTTAAATATACTACTTCATATTCCTCTTAAACATACTACTTCATATTCCTGTTAATCATACTACATCATATTCCTCTTAAACATACTACTTCATATTCCTCTTAAACATACTACTTCATATTCCTCTTAAATATTCTACTTCATATTCCTCTTAAACATACTACTTCATATTCCTCTTAAACATTCTATTTCATATTCCTCTTAAACATACTAATTCATATTCCTCTTAAATATACTACTTCATATTCCTCCTAAACATACTACTTCATATTCCTCTTAAACATACTACTTCGTATTCCTCTTAAATATACTACTTCATATAACTCTTAAACAAGCTACTTCATATTCCTCTTAAACATACTACTTCATATTCCTCTTAAACATACCACTTCATATTCCTCTTAAACATACTACTTCACATTCCTCTTAAACATACTACTTCATATTCCTCTTCAATTTACTACTTCATATTCCTCTTAAATATACTACTTCATATTCCTCTTAAACATACTACTGCATATTCCACTTAAACATGCTACTTCATATTCCTCCTAAACATACTACTTCATATTCCTCTTAAACATACTACTTCGTATTCCTCTTAAATATACTACTTCATATAACTCTTAAACAAGCTACTTCATATTCCTCTTAAACATACTACTTCATATTCCTCTTAAACATACCACTTCATATTCCTCTTAAACATACTACTTCACATTCCTCTTAAACATACTACTTCATATTCCTCTTAAACATACTACTTCATATTCCTCTTAAATATATTACTTCATATTCCTCTTAAATATACTACTTCATATTCCTCTTAAATATAGTACTTCATATTCCTCTTAAATATACTACTTCATATTCTTCTAAAACATAATACTTCATATTCCTCTTAAATATACTACTTTATATTCCTCTTAAACATACTACTTCATATTCCTCTTAAACGTACTACTTAATATTCCACTTAAACATACAACTTCATGTTCCTCTTAAACATACTACTTCATATTCCTCTTCACATACTACTCCATATTCCTCTTAAATAAACTACTTCATATTCCTCTTAAATATACTACTTCATATTCCTCTTAAATATACTACTTCATATTCCTCTTAAATATACTACTTCATATTCCTCTTAAACATACTACTTCATATTCCTCTTAAACATACTACTTCATATTCCTCTTAAACGTACTACTTCATATTCCTCTTAAAAATACAACTTAATACTCCTCTGAAACACACTACTTCATATTCCTCTTAAATATACTACTTCATATTCCTCTTAAATATACTACTGCATATTCTTCTTAAACATACTACTTCATATTCCTCTTAAACATACTACTTAAATATACAACTTCATATTCCTCTTAAACATACTACTTCATATTCATCTTAAACATACTACTTCATATTCCTCTTAAACATACTACTTCATATTCCTCTTAAACATACTACTTCATATTCCTCTTAAATATACTACTTCATATTCCTCTTAAATATACTACTTCATATTCCTCTTAAATATAATACTTCATATTCGTCTTAAATATAATACTTCATATTTCTCTTAAATATACTACTTCATATTCCTCTTAAACATACTACTTTATATTCCTCTTAAATATACTACTTCGTATTCCTCTTAAATATACTACTTCATATTCCTCTTAAACATACTAACATACTTCTTATTCCTCTTAAACATACTACTTCATATTCCTCTTAAACATAAGACCTCATATTCCTCTTAAACATACTACTTCATATTCCTCTAAAATATACTGATATATATTCCTCTTAAACATACTACATAATATTCCTCTTAAACATACTACTTCATATTCATCTTAAACAAAATACTTCATATTCCTCTTAAACATACTACATCATATTCATCTTATATATACTACTTCATATTCCTCTTCAACATACTATTTCATATTCCTCTTAAACATACTACTTCATATTCCTCTTAAACATACTACTTCATATTATTCTTAAACATACTACTTCATATTCTTCTTAAACATACTACTTCATATTCCTCTTAAACATACTACTTCATATTCCTCTTAAACATACTACTTCATATTCTTCTTAAATATACTACTTCATATTCCTCTTAAATATACTAATTCATATTCCTCTTAAACATACTACTTCATATTCCTCTTAAGCATACTACTTCATATTCCTCTTAAATATACTACTGCATATTACTCTTAAATGTACTACTTCATATTCCTCTTAAATATACTACTTCCTATACCTCTTAAACATACTACTTGATATTCCTATTAAACATACTATTTTATATTCCTCTTAAACATATTACTTCATATTCCTCTTAAACATACTACTTCATATTGCTCTTAAATATACTACTTCATATTCATCTTAAACATAATACTTCATATTCCTCTTAAATATACTACTTCATATTCCTCTTAAACATACTACTTCATATTCCTCTTAAACATAATACTTCATATTCCTCTTAAACATACTACTTCATATTCCTCTTAAACATATTATTTCATATTCCTCTTAAATATACTACTTCATATTCCTCTTAAATATACTACTGCATATTCCTCTTAAATATACTACTTCATATTCCTCTTAAACATACTACTTCATATTCCTGTTAAACATACTACATCATATTCCTCTTAAACATACTACTTCATATTCCTCTTAAACATAATACTTCATATTCCTCTTAAACATACTACTTCATATTCCTCTTAAACATATTATTTCATATTCCTCTTAAATATACTACTTCATATTCCTCTTAAACATACTAATTCATATTCCTCCTAAATATACTACTTCATATTCCTTTTAAACATACTACTTCATATTCCTCTTCAATTTACTACTTCATATTCCTCTTAAATATACTACTTCATATTCCTCTTAAACATACTACTGCATATTCCACTTAAACATGCTACTTCATATTCCTCTTAAACATACTACTTCATATTCCTCTTAAACATACTACTTCGTATTCCTCTTAAATATACTACTTCATATAACTCTTAAACAAGCTACTTCATATTCCTCTTAAACATACTACTTCATATTCCTCTTAAACATACTACTTCATATTCCTCTTAAACATACTACTTCATATTCCTCTTAAACATACTACTTCATATTCCCCTTAAACATATTACTTCATATTTCTCTTAAATATACTACTTCATATTCCTCTTAAATATACTACTGCATATTCCTCTTAAATATACTACTTCATATTCCTCTTAAACATACTACTTCATATTCCTGTTAAACATACTACTTCATATTCTTCTTAAACATACTACTTCATATTCATCTTAAACATACTACTTCATATTCCTCTTAAATATACTACTTCATATTCCTCTTAAACATACTACTTCATATTCGTCTTAAACATACTATATCATATTCCTCTTAAACATACTACTTCATATTCCTCTTAAATATACTACTTCATATTCCTTTTAAATATACTACTTCATATTCCTCTTAAACATACTACTTCATATTCCTCTTAAATATACTACTTCATATTCCTCTTCAACATACTATTTCATATTCCTCTTAAACATACTACTTCATATTCCTCTTAAACATACTACTTCATATTCCTTTTAAACATACTACTTCATATTCTTCTTAAATATACTACTTCATATTCCTCTTAAATATACTATTTCATATTCATCTTAAACATACTACTTCATATTCCTCTTAAATATACTACTTCATAGTCCTTTTAAACATACTACTTCATATTCCTCTTAAACATACTACTTCATATTCCTCTTAAACATACTACTTCATATTCCTCTTAAACATATAACTTCATATTCCTCTTAAATATACTACTTCATATTCCTCTTAAATATACTACTGCATATTCCTCTTAAATATACTACTTCATATTCCTCTTAAACATACCACTTCATATTCCTGTTAAACATACTACTTCATATTCGTCTTAAACATACTACTTCATATTCCCCTTAAACATACTACTTCATATTCCTCTCAAATATACTACTTCATATGCCTCTTAAACATACTACTTCATATTCCTCTTAAACATACTATTTCATATTCCTCTTAAACATACTACTTCATATTCCTCTTAAATATACTACTTCATAATCCTTTTAAAATACTACTTCATATTCCTCTTAAATATACTACTTCATATTCCTCTTAAATATACTACTTCATATTCCTCTTAAACATACTGCTGCATATTCCACTTAAACATGCTACTTCATATTCCTCTTAAACATACTACTTCATATTTCTCTTAAACATACTACTTCATATTCCTCTAAAACATACTACTTCATATTCCTCTTTAACATACTACTTCATATTCCTCTTAAACATACTACTTCATATTCCTCTTAAATATACTACTTTATATTCCCCTTAAATATAATACTTCATATTCCTCTTAAACATACTACTTCATATTTCTCTTAAACATACTACTTCGTATTCCTCTTAAATATACTACTTCATATAACTCTTAAACAAACACCTTCATATTCCTCTTAAACATACTACTTCATATTCCTCTTTAACATACTACTTCATATTCCTCTTAAATATAATACTTCATATTCCTCTTAAACATACTACTTCATATTCCTCTTATACATACTACTTCGTATTCCTCATAAATATACTACTTCATATTTCTCTTAAACATACTACTTCATATTCCTCTTAAACATACTACTTCATATTCCTCTTTAACATACTACTTCATATTCCTCTTAAACATACTACTTCATATTCCTCTTAAATATACTACTTCATATTCCTCTTAAACATACTAAGTCATATTCCTCCTAAATATACACTACTTCATATTCCTCTTAAACAAACACCTTCATATTCCTTTAAAATATACTGCCTCATATTCGTCTTAAACATGCTACTTCATATTCCTCTATAATATTCTACTTCATATTCCTCTTAAAAATACTACTTCATATTCCTCTTAAATATATTACTTCATATTCATCTTAAACATACTACTTCATATTCCTCTTAAAAATACTACTTCATATTCCTCTTAAACATACTACTTCATATTCCTCTTAAACATACTACTTCATATTCCTCTTAAACATACTACTTCATATTCCTCTTAAACATACTACTTCATATTCCTCTTAAATATACTACTTCATATTCCTCTTAAACATACTACTTCATATTCCTCTTAAATATACTACTTCATATTCCTCTTAAATATACTTCTTCATATTCCTCTTAAATGTACTACTTCATATTCCTCTTAAACATACTATTTCATATTCCTCTTAAACATACTACTTCATATTCCTCTTAAACATACTACTTCATATTCCTCTTAAACATACTACTTCATATTCCTCTTAAATATACTACTTCATATTCCTCTTAAATATACTACGTCATATTCATCTTAAACATACTACTTCATATTCCTCTTGAATATACTACTTCATATTCGTCTTAAACATACTACTTCTTATTCTTCTTAAACATACTACTTCATATTCCTCTTAAACATACTACTTCATATTCCTCTTAAACATATTACTTCATATTCCTCTTAAATATACTACTTCATATTCCTCTTAAATATACTACTGCATATTCCTCTTAAATATACTACTTCATATTCCTCTTAAACATACTACTTCATATTCCTGTTAAACATACTACTTCATATTCCTCTTAAACATACTTCTTCATATTCCTCTTAAACATACTACTTCATATTCCTCTTAAATATACTACTTCATATTCCTCTTAAACATACTACTTCATATTCGTCTTAAACATACTATTTCATATTCCTCTTAAACATACTACTTCATATTCCTCTTAAATATACTACTTCATATTCCTTTTAAACATACTACTTCATATTCCTCTTTAACATACTACTTCATATTCCTCTTAAACATACTACTTCATATTCCTCTAAAACATACTACTTCATATTCCTCTTTAACATACTACTTCATATTCCTCTTAAATATACTACTTTATATTCCTCTTAAATATAATACTTCATATTCCTCTTAAACGTACTACTTCATATTCCTCTTAAACATACTACTTCATGTTCCTCTTAAATATACTACTTCATATAACTCTTAAACAAACTACTTCATATTCCTCTTAAACATACTACTTCATATTTCTCTTTAACATACTACTTCATATTCCTCTTAAATATAATACTTTATATTCCTCTTAAACATACTACTTCATATTCCTCTTAAACATACTACTTCATATTCCTCTTAAACATACTACTTTATATTCCTCTTAAACATACTACTTCATATTCCTCTTAAATATACTACTTCATATTCCTCTTAAATATACTACTTCATATTCATCTTAAACATACTACTTCATATTCCTCTTGAATATACTACTTCATATTCCTCTTAAACATACTACTTCATATTCCTCTTAAACATATTACTTCATATTCCTCTTAAGCATACTACTTCATATTCCTCTTAAACATATTACTTCATATTCCTCTTAAATATACTACTTCATATTCCTCTTAAATATACTACTGCATATTCCTCTTAAATATACTACTTCATATTCCTCTTAAACATACTACTTCATATTCCTGTTAAACATACTACTTAATATTCTTCTTAAACATACTACTTCATATTCCTCTTAAACATACTACTTCATATTCCTCTTAAATATACTACTTCATATTCCTCTTAAACATACTACTTCATATTCGTCTTAAACATACTATATCATATTCCTCTTAAACGTACTACTTCATATTCCTCTTAAATATACTACTTCATATTCCTTTTAAACATACTACTGCATATTCCTCTTAAATATACTACTTCATATAACTCTTAAACAAACTACTTCATATTCCTCTTAAACATACTACTTCATATTCCTCTTTAACATACTACTTCATATTCCTCTTAAATATACTACTTTATATTCCTCTTAAATATAATACTTCATATTCCTCTTAAACATGCTACTTCATATTCCTCTTAAACGTACTACTTCATATCCCTCTTAAACATACTACTTCATATTCCTCTAACACATACTACTTCATATTCCTCTTTAACATACTACTTCATATTCCTCTTAAATATACTACTTTATATTCCTCTAAAATATAATAGTTCATATTCCTCTTAAACATACTACTTCATATTCCTCTTAAACATACTACTTCGTATTCCTCTTAAATATAATACTTCATATTCCTCTTGAACATACCACTTCATATTGCTCTTAAACATACTACTTCATATTCCTCTTTAACGTACTACTTCATATTCCTCATAAACATACTACTTCATATTCCTCTTAAATATACTACTTCATATTCCTTTTAACCATACTACTTCATATTCCTCTTAAACATACTATTTCATATTCCTCTTAAATATACTACTTCATATACCTCTTAAACATACTACTTCATATTATTCTTAAATATACTGCTTCATATTCCTCTTAAACATGCTACTTCATATTCCTCTTAAATATACTACTTCATATTCCTCTTAAAAATACTACTTCATATTCCTCTTAAATATACTACTTCATATTCCTGTTAAACATACTACCTCATATTCCTCTTAAACATACTACTTCATATTCCTCTTAAACATACTACTTCATATTCCTCTTAAATATACTACTTCATATTCCTCTTAAACATACTACTTCATATTCCTCTTAAACATACTACTTCATATTCCTCTTAAATATACTACTTTATATTCCTCTTAAATATAATACTTCATATACCTCTTAAACATACTACTTCATATTCCTCTTAAACATGCTACTTCATATTCCTCTTAAATATACTACTTCATATTCCTCTTAAAAATACTACTTCATATTCCTCTTAAATATACTACTTTATATTCCTGTTAAACATACTACTTCATATTCCTCTTAAACATACTACTTCATATTCCTCTTAAACATACTACTTCATATTCCTCTTAAATATACTACTTCATATTCCTCTTTAACACACTACTTCATATTCCTCTTAAATATACTACTTCATATTCCTCTTAAACATACTACTTCATATTCCTCTTAAACATACTACTTCATATTCCTCTTAAATATACTACTTTATATTCCTCTTAAATATAATACTTCATATACCTCTTAAACATACTACTTCATATTCCTCTTAAACATGCTACTTCATATTCCTCTTAAATATACTACTTCATATTCCTCTTAAAAATACTACTTCATATTCCTCTTAAATATACTACTTCATATTCCTGTTAAACATACTAATTCATATTCCTCTTAAACATACTACTTCATATTCCTCTTAAACATACTACTTCATATTCCTCTTAAATATACTACTTCATATTCCTCTTAAACATAATACTTCATATTCCTCTTAAACATACTACTTCATATTCCTCTTAAACATATTATTTCATATTCCTCTTAAATATACTTCTTCATATTCCTCTTAAATATACTACTGCATATTCCTCTTAAATATACTACTTCATATTCCTCTTAAACGTACCATTTCATATTCCTGTTAAACATACTACATCATATTCCTCTTAAACATACTACTTCATATTCCTCTTAAACATACTACTTCATATTCCTCTTAAATATTCTACTTCATATTCCTCTTAAACATACTACTTAATATTCCTCTTAAACATTCTATTTCATATTCCTCTTAAACATACTAATTCATATTCCTCTTAAATATACTACTTCATATTCCTTTTAAACATACTACTTCATATTCCTCTTCAATTTACTACTTCATATTCCTCTTAAACATACTACTTCATATTCCTCTTAAACATACTACTGCATATTCCACTTAAACATGCTACTTCATATTCCTCTTAAACATACTACTTCATATTCCTTTTAAACATACTACTTCATATTCCTTTTAAACATACTACTTCATATTCCTCTTCAATTTACTACTTCATATTCCTCTTAAATATACTACTTCATATTCCTCTTAAACATACAACTGCAAATTCCACTTAAACATGCTACTTCATATTCCTCTTAAACATACTACTTCATATTCCTCTTAAACATACTACTTCGTATTCCTCTTAAATATACTACTTCATATAACTCTTAAACAAGCTACTTCATATTCCTCTTAAACATACTACTTCATATTCCTCTTAAACATACCACTTCATATTCCTCTTAAACATACTACTTCACATTCCTCTTAAACATACTACTTCATATTCCTCTTAAACATACTACTTCATATTCCTCTTAAATATACTACGTCATATTCCTCTTAAATATACTACTTCATATTCCTCTTAAATATAGTACTTCATATTCCTCTTAAATATACTACTTCATATTCTTCTAAAACATAATACTTCATATTCCTCTTAAATATACTACTTCATATTCCTCTTAAATATACTACTTCATATTCCTCTTAAATATACTACTTCATATTAGTCTTAAATATACTATTTCATATTCCTCTTAAATATAATACCTTATATTCCTCTTTAATATACTATTGCATATTCCTCTTAAACATACTACTTCATATTCCTCTTAAACATACTACTTCATATTCCTCTTAAACATACTACTTCATATTCCACTTAAACATACAACTTCATGTTCCTCTTAAACATACTACTTCATATTCCTCTTCACATACTACTCCATATTCCTCTTAAATAAACTACTTCATATTCCTCTTAAATATACTACTTCATATTCCTCTTAAATATACTACTTCATATTCCTCTTAAATATACTACTTCATATTCCTCTTAAACATACTACTTCATATTCCTCTTAAACATACTACTTCATATTCCTCTTAAACATACTACTTCATATTCCTCTTAAAAATACAACTTAATATTCCTCTGAAACACACTACTTCATATTCCTCTTAAATATACTACTTCATATTCCTCTTAAATATACTACTGCATATTCTTCTTAAACATACTACTTCATATTCCTCTTAAACATACTACTTAAATATACGACTTCATATTCCTCTTAAACATACTACTTCATATTCATCTTAAACATACTACTTCATATTCCTCTTAAACATACTACTTCATATTCCTCTTAAACATACTACTTCATATTCTTCTTAAATATACTACTTCATATTCCTCTTAAGTAGACTACTTCATATTCCTCTTAAATATAATACTTCATATTCGTCTTAAATATAATACTTCATATTCCTCTTAAATATACTACTTCATATTCCTCTTAAACATACTACTTTATATTCCTCTTAAATATACTACTTCGTATTCCTCTTAAATATACTACTTCATATTCCTCTTAAACATACTACTTCTTTTTCCTCTTAAACATACTACTTCATATTCCTCTTAAACATAAGACCTCATATTCCTCTTAAACATACTACTTCATATTCCTCTAAAATATACTGATATATATTCCTCTTAAACATACTACTTAATATTCCTCTTAAACATACCACTTCATATTATTCTTAAACATAATACTTCATATTCCTCTTAAACATACTACATCATATTCATCTTATATATACTACTTCATATTCCTCTTAAACATACTACTTCATATTCCTCTTAAAAATACTACTTCATATTCCTCTTAAACAAACTACTTCATATTCCTCTAAAACATACTACTTCATATTCCTCTTAAACATAATACTTCATATTCCTCTTAAATATACTACTTCATTTTCCTCTTAAACATACTACTTCATATTCCTCTTAAATATACTACTGCATGTTACTCTTAAATGTACTACTTCATATTCCTCTTAAATATAATACTTCATATTCCTCTTAAACATACTATTTCATATTCCTCTTAAACATACTACTTCATATTCCTCTTAAACATACTACTTCATATTCCTCTTAAACATATGTTACTACTTCATATTCCTCTTAAATATACTACTTCATATTTCTCTTAAATATACCACTGCATATTCTTCTTAAATATACTACTTCATATTCCTCTTAAACATACTACTTCATATTCCTCTTAAACATACTACTTCATATTCCTCTTAAACATACTACTTCATATTCCTCTTAAACATACTACTTCATATTCCTCTTAAATATACTACTTCATATTCCTCTTGAACATTCTACTTTATATTCCTCTTAAACATACTATTTAATATTCCTCTTAAATATACTACTTCATATTCCTCTTGAATATACTGCTTCATATTCTTCTTAAACATTCTACTTCATATTCCTCTTAAATATACTACTTCATATTCCTTTTAAGCATACTACTTCATATTCCTCTTAAATATACTACTTCATATTCCTTTTAAACATACTACTTCATATTCCTCTTAACCATACTACTTCATATTCCTCTTGAACATACTGCTTCATATTCCTCTTAAACATGCTCCTTCATATTCCTCTTAAATATACTACTTCATATTCCTCTTAAAAATACTACTTCATATTCCTCTTAAATATACTACTTCATATTCCGGTTAAACATACTACCTCATATTCCTCTTAAACATACTACTTCATATTCCTCTTAAACATACTACTTCATATTCCTCTTAAATATACTACTTCCTATTCCTCTTAAAAATACTACTTCATATCCTCTTAAATATACTACTTCATATTCCTGTTAAACCTACTACTTCATATTTTTCTTAATCATATCACTTCATATTCCACTTAAACATACTACTTCATATTCCTCTTAAACATACTACTTCATATTCCTTTTAAACATACTACTTCATATTCCTCTTAAATATACTACTTTATATTCCTCTTAAATATAATACCTCATATTCCTCTTAAGCATATTACTTCATATTCCTCTTAAACATACTACTTCATATTCCTCTTAAATATACTACTTCATATAACTCTTAAACAAGCTACTTCATATTCCTCTTAAACATATTACTTCATATTCCTCTTAAACATACCACTTCATATTCCTCTTAAACATACTACTTCACATTCCTCTTAAACATACTACTTCATATTCCTCTTAAACATACTACTTCATATTCCTCTTAAATATACTACTTCATATTCCTCTTAAATATACTACTTCATATTCCTCTTAAATATAGTACTTCATATTCCTCTTAAATATACTACTTCATATTCTTCTAAAACATAATACTTCATATTCCTCTTAAATATACTACTTCATATTCCTCTAGAATATACTACTTCATATTCCTCTTAAATATACTACTTCATATTAGTCTTAAATATACTATTTCATATTCCTCTTAAATATACTACTTTATATTCCTCTTAAATATACTATTGCATATTCCTCTTAAACATACTACTTCATATTCCTCTTAAACATACTACTTCATATTCCTTTTAAACATACTACTTCATATTCCTTTTAAACATACTACTTCATATTCCTCTTCAATTTGCTACTTCATATTCCTCTTAAATATACTACTTCATATTCCTCTTAAACATACAACTGCAAATTCCACTTAAACATGCTACTTCATATTCCTCTTAAACATACTACTTCATATTCCTCTTAAACATACTACTTCGTATTCCTCTTAAATATACTACTTCATATAACTCTTAAACAAGCTACTTCATATTCCTCTAAAACATACTACTTCATATTCCTCTTAAACATACCACTTCATATTCCTCTTAAACATACTACTTCACATTCCTCTTAAACATACTACTTCATATTCCTCTTAAACATACTACTTCATATTCCTCTTAAATATACTACGTCATATTCCTCTTAAATATACTACTTCATATTCCTCTTAAATATAGTACTTCATATTCCTCTTAAATATACTACTTCATATTCTTCTAAAACATAATACTTCATATTCCTCTTAAATATACTACTTCATATTGCTCTTAAATATACTACTTCATATTCCTCTTAAATATACTACTTCATATTAGTCTTAAATATACTATTTCATATTCCTCTTAAATATACTACTTTATATTCCTCTTAAATATACTATTGCATATTCCTCTTAAACATACTACTTCATATTCCTCTTAAACATACTACTTCATATTCCTCTTCACATACTACTCCATATTCCTCTTAAATAAACTACTTCATATTCCTCTTAAATATACTACTTCATATTCCTCTTAAATATACTACTACATATTCCTCTTAAATATACTACTTCATATTCCTCTTAAACATACTACTTCATATTCCTCTTAAACATACTACTTCATATTCCTCTTAAACATACTACTTCATATTCCTCTTAAAAATACAACTTAATATTCCTCTGAAACACACTACTTCATATTCCTCTTAAATATACTACTTCATATTCCTCTTAAATATACTGCTTCATATTCTTCTTAAACATTCTACTTCATATTCCTCTTAAATATACTACTTCATATTCCTTTTAAGCATACTACTTCATATTCCTCTTAAATATACTACTTCATATTCCTTTTAAACATACTACTTCATATTCCTCTTAACCATACTACTTCATATTCCTCTTAAACATACTGCTTCATATTCCTCTTAAACATGCTTCTTCATATTCCTCTTAAATATACTACTTCATATTCCTCTTAAAAATACTACTTCATATTCCTCTTAAATATACTACTTCATATTCCGGTTAAACATACTACCTCATATTCCTCTTAAACATACTACTTCATATTCCTCTTAAACATACTACTTCATATTCCTCTTAAATATACTACTTCATATTCCTCTTAAAAATACTACTTCATATCCTCTTAAATATACTACTTCATATTCCTGTTAAACCTACTACTTCATATTCTTCTTAATCATATCACTTCATATTCCACTTAAACATACTACTTCATATTCCTCTTAAACATACTACTTCATATTCCTTTTAAACATACTACTTCATATTCCTCTTAAATATACTACTTCATATTCCTCTTAAACATACTACTTCATATTCCTCTTCAACATACTACTGCATATTACTCTTAAATGTACTACTTCATATTCCTCTTAAATATACTACTTCCTATACCTCTTAAACATACTACATCATATTCCTCTTAAACATACTACTTTATATTCCTCTTAAACATATTACTTCATATTCCTCTTAAACATACTACTTCATATTGCTCTTAAATATACTACTTCATATTCATCTTAAACATACTACTTCATATTCCTCTTAAATATACT
Organism: Atherix ibis; assembly: GCA_958298945.1. Classification (NCBI taxonomy): domain Eukaryota; kingdom Metazoa; phylum Arthropoda; class Insecta; order Diptera; family Athericidae; genus Atherix; species Atherix ibis. Next base: position 139,650 of record CATQJD010000064.1, on the reverse strand, counting down.
ACTTCATATTCCTCTTAAACATACTACTTCATATTCCTCTTGAACATAATACTTCATATTCCTCTTAAACATACTACTTCATATTCCTCACAAACATATTACTTCATATTCCTCTTAAATATACTACTTCATATTCCTCTTAAATATACTACTGCATATTCCTCTTAAATATACTACTTCATATTCCTCTTAAACATACTACTTCATATTCCTGTTAAACATACTACATCATATTCCTCTTAAACATACTACTTCATATTCCTCTTAAACATACTACTTCATATTCCTCTTAAATATTCTACTTCATATTTCTCTTAAACATACTACTTCATATTCCTCTTAAACATTCTATTTCATATTCCTCTTAAACATACCAATTCATATTCCTCTTAAATATACTACTTCATATTCCTTTTAAACATACTACTTCATATTCCTCTTAAATATACTACTTCATATTCCTCTTAAATATACTACTTCATATTCCTCTTAAACATACTACTGCATTATCCACTTAAACATGCTACTTCATATTCCTCTTAAACATACTACTTCATATTCCTCTTAAACATACTACTTCGTATTCCTCTTAAATATACTACTTCATATAACTCTTAAACAAACTACTTCATATTCCTCTTAAACATACTACTTCATATTCCTCTTAAACATACCACTTCATATTTCTCTTAAACATACTACTTCATATTCCTGTTAAACATACTGCTTCATATTCCTCTTAAACATACTACTTCATATTCCTCTTAAATATACTACTTCATATTCCTCTTAAATATACTAGTTCATATTCCTCTTAAATATACTACTTCATATTCCTGTTAAACATACTACCTCATATTCCTCTTAAACATACTACTTCATATTCCTGTTAAACCTACTACTTCATATTCCTCTTAATCATATCACTTTATATTCCACTTAAACATACTACTTCATATTCCTCTTAAACATACTACTTCATATTCCTTTTAAACATACTACTTCATATTCCTCTTAAATATACCTACTTTATATTCCTCTTAAATATAATACTTCATATTCCTCTTAAGCATACTACTTCATATTCCTCTTAAACATACTACTTCATATTCCTCTTAAATATACTACTTCATATAACTCGTAAGCAAACTATTTCATATTCCTCTTAAACATACTACTTCATATTCCTCTTAAACATACTACTTCATATTCCTCTTAAACATACTACTTCATATTCCTCTTTAACATACTACTTCATATTCCTCTTAAATATAATACTTCATATTCCTATAAACATGCTACTTCATATTGCTCTTAAATATACTACTTCATATTCCTCTTAAAAATACTACTGCATATTACTCTTAAATGTACTACTTCATATTCCTCTTAAATATACTACTTCCTATACCGCTTAAACATACTACATCATATTCCTCTTAAACATACTACTTTATATTCCTCTTAAACATATTACTTCATATTCCTCTTAAACATACTACTTCATATTGCTCTTAAATATACTACTTCATATTCATCTTAAACATACTACTTCATATTCCTCTTAAATATACTACTTCATATTCCCCTTAAACATACTACTTCATATTCCTCTTAAACATAATACTTCATATTCCTCTTAAACATACTACTTCATATTCCTCTTAAACATATTACTTCATATTCCTCTTAAATATACTACTTCATATTCCTCTTAAATATACTACTGCATATACCTCTTAAATATACTACTTCATATTCCTCTTAAACATACTACTTCATATTCCTGTTAAACATACTACATCATATTCCTCTTAAACATACTACTTCATATTCCTCTTAAACATACTACTTCATATTCCTCTTAAATATTCTACTTCATATTTCTCTTAAACATACTACTTCATATTCCTCTTAAACATTCTATTTCCTATTCCGCTTAAACATACTAGTTCATATTCCTCTTAAATATACTACTTCATATTCCTTTTAAACATACTACTTCATATTCCTCTTAAAAATACTACTTCATATTCCTCTTAAATATACTACTTCATATTCCTCTTAAACATACTACTGCATATTCCACTTAAACATACTACTTCATATTCCTCTTAAACATACTACTTCATATTCCTCTTAAACATACTACTTCGTATTCCTCTTAAATATACTACTTCATATAACTCTTAAACAAACTACTTCATATTCCTCTTAAACATACTACTTCATATTCCTCTTAAACATACCACTTCATATTCCTCTTAAACATACTACTTCATATTCCTCTTAAACATACTGCTTCATATTCCTCTTAAACATACTACTTCATATTCCTCTTAAATATACTACTTCATATTCCTCTTAAATATACTACTTCATATTCCTCTTAAATATACTACTTCATATTCCTGTTAAACATACTACCTCATATTCCTCTTAAACATACTACTTCATATTCCTCTTAAACATACTACTTCATATTCCTCTTAAATATACTACTTCATATTCCTGTTAAACCTACTACTTCATATTACTCTTAATCATATCACTTCATATTCCTCTTAAACATACTACTTCATATTCCTCTTAAACATACTACTTCATATTCCTCTTAAATATACTACTTCATATTCCTCTTAAATATACTACTTCATATTCCTCTTAAATATAGTACTTCATATTCCTCTTGAATATACTACTTCATATTCCTCTAAAACATAATACTTTATATTCCTCTTAAATATACTACTTCATATTCCTCTTAAATATACTACTTCATATTCCTCTTAAATATACTACTTCATATTAGTCTTAAATATACTATTTCATATTCCTCTTAAGTATACTACTTCATATTCCTCTTAAATATACTACTACATATTCCTCTTAAACATACTACTTCATATTCCTCTTAAACATACTACTTCATATTCCTCTTAAACATACTACTTCATATTCCACTTAAACATACAACTTCATGTTCCTCTTAAACATACTACTTCATATTCCTCTTAACATACTACTCCATATTCCTCTTAAACATAATACTTCATATTCCTCTTAAACATACTACTTCATATTCCTCTTAAACATATTACTTCATATTCCTCTTAAATATACTACTTCATATTCCTCTTAAATATACTACTGCATATACCTCTTAAATATACTACTTCATATTCCTCTTAAACATACTACTTCATATTCCTGTTAAACATACTACATCATATTCCTCTTAAACATACTACTTCATATTCCTCATAAACATACTACTTCATATTCCTCTTAAATATTCTACTTCATATTTCTCTTAAACATACTACTTCATATTCCTCTTAAACATTCTATTTCCTATTCCGCTTAAACATACTAGTTCATATTCCTCTTAAATATACTACTTCATATTCCTTTTAAACATACTACTTCATATTCCTCTTAAATATACTACTTCATATTCCTCTTAAATATACTACTTCATATTCCTCTTAAACATACTACTGCATATTCCACTTAAACATACTACTTCATATTCCTCTTAAACATACTACTTCATATTCCTCTTAAACATACTACTTCGTATTCCTCTTAAATATACTACTTCATATAACTCTTAAACAAACTACTTCATATTCCTCTTAAACATACTACTTCATATTCCTCTTAGACATACCACTTCATATTCCTCTTAAACATACTACTTCATATTCCTCTTAAACATACTGCTTCATATTCCTCTTAAACATACTACTTCATATTCCTCTTAAATATACTACTTCATATTCCTCTTAAATATACTACTTCATATTCCTCTTAAATATACTACTTCATATTCCTGTTAAACATACTACCTCATATTCCTCTTAAACATACTACTTCATATTCCTCTTAAACATACTACTTCATATTCCTCTTAAATATACTACTTCATATTCCTGTTAAACCTACTACTTCATATTCCTCTTAATCATATCACTTCATATTCCTCTTAAACATACTACTTCATATTCCTCTTAAACATACTACTTCATATTCCTCTTAAATATACTACTTCATATTCCTCTTAAATATACTACTTCATATTCCTCTTAAATATAGTACTTCATATTCCTCTTGAATATACTACTTCATATTCCTCTAAAACATAATACTTTATATTCCTCTTAAATATACTACTTCATATTCCTCTTAAATATACTACTTCATATTCCTCTTAAATATACTACTTCATATTAGTCTTAAATATACTATTTCATATTCCTCTTAAGTATACTACTTCATATTCCTCTTAAATATACAACTACATATTCCTCTTAAACATACTACTTCATATTCCTCTTAAACATACTACTTCATATTCCTCTTAAACATACTACTTCATATTCCACTTAAACATACAACTTCATGTTCCTCTTAAACATACTACTTCATATTCCTCTTAAACATACTACTTCATATTCCTCTTAAATATACTACTTCATATTCCTCTTAAATATACTACTTCATATTCCTCTTAAATATAGTACTTCATATTCCTCTTGAATATACTACTTCATATTCCTCTAAAACATAATACTTTATATTCCTCTTAAATATACTACTTCATATTCCTCTTAAATATACTACTTCATATTCCTCTTAAATATACTACTTCATATTAGTCTTAAATATACTACTTCATATTCCTCTTAAATATACTACTTCATATTCCTCTTAAACATACTACTTCATATTCCTCTTAAACATACTACTTCATATTCCTCTTAAACATACTACTTGATATTCCTCTTAAAAATACAATTTAATATTCCTCTGAAACACACTACTTCATATTCCTCTTAAATATACTACTTCATATTCCTCTTAAATATACTACTGCATATTCTTCTTAAACATACTATTTCATATTCCTCTTAAACATACTACTTCATATTCCTCTTAAATATACTACTTCATATTCCTCTTAAACATACTACTTCATATTCTTCTTAAACATACTACTTCATATTCCTCTAAAACATACTACTTCATATTCCTCTTAAACATACTACTTCATATTCCTCTTAAATATACTACTTCATATTCCTCTTAAATATACTACTTCATATTCCTCTTAAATATAATACTTCATATTCCTCTTAAATATAATACTTCATATTCCTCGTAAATATACTACTTCATATTCCTCTTAAACATACTACTTTATATTCCTCTTCAATATACTACTTCGTATTCCTCTTAAATATACTACTTCATATTCCTCTTAAACATACTACTTCTTATTCCTTTTAAACATACTACTTCATATTCCTCTTAAACATAATACCTCATATTCCTCTTAAACATACTACTTCATATTCCTCTAAAATATACTGATATATATTCCTCTTAAACATACTACTTAATATTCCTCTTAAACATACTACTTCATATTCATCTTAAACATAATACTTCATATTCCTCTTAAACATACTACATCATATTCATCTTATATATACTACTTCATATTCCTCTTAAACATACTACTTCATATTCCTCTTAAATATACTACTTCATATTCCTCTTAAACATACTACTTCATATTCCTCTTAAATATACTACTTCATATTCCTCTTAAATATACTACTGCATATTACTCTTAAATGTACTACTTCATATTCCTCTTAAATATAATACTTCATATACCTCTTAAACATACTACTTCATATTCCTCTTAAACATACTACTTTATATTCCTCTTAAACATATTACTTCATATTCCTCTTAAACATACTACTTCATATTCCTCTTAAATATACTACTTCATATTCCTCTTAAACATACTACTTTATATTCCTCTTAAATATTCTACTTCATATTCCTCTTAAACATACTACTTCATATTCCTCTTAAACATACTACTTCATATTCCTCTTAAACATACTACTTCATATTCCTCTTAAACATACTACTTCATATTCCTCTTAAATATACTACTTCATATTCCTCTTAAATATACTACTGCATATTCCTCTTAAATATACTACTTCATATTCCTCCTAAACATACTACTTCATATTCCTCTTAAACATACTACTTCATATTCCTCTTAAACATACTACTTCATATTCCTCTTAAACATACTACTTCATATTCCTCTTAAATATACTACTTCATATTCCTCTTGAACATTCTACTTCATATTCCTCTTAAACATACTATTTCATATTCCTCTTAAATATACTACTTCATATTCCTCTTGAATATACTGCTTCATATTCTTGTTAAACATTCTACTTCATATTCCTCTTAAATATACTACTTCATATTCCTCTTAAGCATACTACTTCATATTCCTCTTAAATATACTACTTCATATTCCTCTTAAATATACTACTTCATATTCCTCTTAAACATACTACTTCATATTCCTCTTAAACATACTACTTCATATTCCTCTTAAATATACTACTTCATATTCCTCTTAAATATACTACTTTATATTCCTCTTAAACATACTACTTCATATTCATCTTAAACATACTACTTCATATTCCTCTTAAACATACTACTTCATATTGCTCTTAAACATACTACTTCATATTCCTCTTAAATATACTACTTCAAATTCCTCTTAAATATACTACTTCATATTACTCTTAAATATAATACTTCATATTCTTCTCAAATATAATACTTCATATTCCTCTTAAATATACTACTTCATATTCCTCTTAAACATAATACTTCATATTCCTCTTAAATATACTACTTCATATTCCTCTTAAATATACTACTTCATATTCCTCTTAAACATACTACTTCATATTCCTCTTAAACATAATACCTCATATTCTTCTTAAACATAATACTTCATATTCCTGTAAAATATACTAATATATATTCCTCTTAAACATACTACTTAATATTCCTCTTAAACATACTACTTCATATTCATCTTAAACATAATACTTCATATTCCTCTTAAACATACTACATCATATTCATCTTATATATACTACTTCATATTCCTCTTAAACATACTACCTCATATTCCTCTTAAATATACTACTTCATATTCCTCTTAAACATACTACTTCATATTCCTATAAAACATACCACTTCATATTCCCCTTAAACATACTAATTCATATTCCTCTTAAATATACTACTTCATATTCCTCTTAAACATACTACTTCATATTCCTCTTAAATATACTACTGCATATTACTCTTTAATGTACTACTTCATATTCCTCTTAAATATACTACTTCATATACCTCTTAAACATACTACTTCATATTCCTCTTAAACATACTACTTTATATTCCTCTTAAACATATTACTTCATATTCCTCTTACACATACTACTTCATATTCCTCTTAAATATACTACTTCATATTCCTCTTAAACATACCACATCATATTCCTCTTAAACATACTACTTCATATTCCTCTTAAACATACTACTTAATATTCCTCTTAAACATACTACTTCATATTCCTCTTAAATATACTACTTCATATTCCTCTTAAACATTCTACTTCATATTCCTCTTAAACATACTATTTCATATTCCTCTAAAATATACTACTTCATATTCTTCTTGAATATTCTGCTTCATATTCCTCTTAAACATTCTACTTCATATTCCTCTTAAATATACTACTTCATATTCCTTTTAAACATACTACTTCATATTCCTCTTAACCATACTACTTCATATTCCTCTTAAACATACTACTTCATATTTCTTTTAAATATACTACTTCATATTTCTCTTAAACATACTACTTCATATTCCTCTTAAATATACTATTGCATATTACTCTTAAATGTACTTCTTCATATTCCTCTTAAATATACTACTTCATATACCTCTTAAACATACTACTTCAGATTCCTCTTAAATATACTACTTCATATTCATCTTAAACATACTACTTCATATTCCTCTTGAATATACTGCTTCATATTCCTCTTAAACATTCTACTTCATATTCCTCTTAAACATACTACTTCATATTCCTCTTAAAAATACTACTGCATATTTCTCTTTAACATACTACTTCATATTCCTCTTAAACATACTACTTCATATTTTTCCTAAACATACTACTTCATATTCCTCTTAAACATACTACTTTATATTCCTTTTAAACATATTACTTCAAATTCCTCTTAAACATACTACTTCAGATTCCTCTTAAATATACTACTTTATATTCCTCTTAAATATACTACTTCATATTCCTCTTAAACATTCTACTTCATATTCCTCTTAAACATACTATTTCATATTCCTCTTAAATATACTACTTCATATTCCTCTTGAATATACAGCTTCATATTCCTCTTAAACATTCTACTTCATATTCCTCTTAAACATACTACTTCATATTCCTCTTAAACATACTACTTCATATTCCTCTTTAACATACTACTTCATATTCCTCTTAAACATACTACTTCATATTCCTCTTAAATATACTCCTTTATATTCCTCTTAAATATAATACTTCATATCCTCTTAAACATACTACTTCATATTCCTCTTAAACATACTAGTTCATATTCCTCTTAAATATACTACTTCATATTACTCTTAAACAAACTACTTCATATTCCTCTTAGACATACTACTTCATATTCCTCTTAAACATACTACTTCATATTCCTCTTAAACATACTACTTCATATTCCTCTTAAACATACTACTTTATATTCCTCTTAAATATACTACTTCATATTATTATTAAATATACTACTTCATATTCCTCTTAAATATACTACTTCATATTCCTCTTAAATATACTACTGCATATTCCTCTTAAACATACTACTTCATATTCCTCTTAAACATACTACTTCATATACCTCTTAAACATACTACTTCATATTCCACTTAAACAAACAACTTCATGTTCCTCTTAAACATACATCTTCATATTCCTCTTAAACATACTACTCCATATTTATCTTAAATAAACTACTTCATATTCCTCTTAAACATACTATTTCATATTCCTCTTAAATATACTACTTCATATTCCTCTTAAATATAATACTTCATATCCCCTTAAACATACTATTTCATATTCCTCTTAAACATACTACTTCATATTCCTCTTAAATATGCTGCTTCATATTACTCTTAAACAAACTACTTCATATTCCTCTTAAACATACTACTTCATATTCCTCTTAAACATACTACTTCATATTCCTCTTAAACATACTACTTCATATTCCTCTTAAAAATACTACTTCATATTCCTCTTAAATATACTACTTCATATTCCTCTTAAATATACTACTTCATATTCCTCTTAAATATACTACTTCATATTCCTCATAAATATACTACTTCATATTCCTCTTAAATATACTACTTCATATTCCTCTTAAACATAATACTTCATATTCCTTTTAAACATACTACTTCATATTCCTCTTAAATATACTACTTCATATTCCTCTTAAATATACTACTTCATATTAGTCTTAAATATACTACTTCATATTCCTCTTAAATATACTACTTCATATTCCTCTTAAATATACTACTGCATATTCCTCTTAAACATGCTATTTCATATTCCTCTTAAACATACTACTTCATATTCCTCTTAAACATACTACTTCATATTCCACTTAAACAAACAACTTCATGTTCCTCTTAAACATACAACTTCATATTCCTCTTAAACATACTACTCCATATTCCTCTTAAATAAACCATTTCATATTCCTCTTAAATATACTACTTCATATTCCTCTTAAATATACTACTTCATATTCCTCTTAAATATACTACTGCATATTCCTCTTAAACATACTACTTCGTATTCCTCTTAAACATACTAATTCATATTCCTCTTAAACATACTACTTCATATTACTCTTAAACATACTACTTCATATTCCTCTTAAATAAATTACTGCATATTCCTCTTAAATATACGATTTCATATTCCTCTTAAACATACTACTTCATATTCATCTTAAACATACTACTTCATAAACCTCTTAAACATACTACTTCATATTCCTCTTAAACATACTACTTCATATTCCTCTTAAATATACTACTTCATATTCCTCTTAAATATACTACTTCATATTCCTCTTAAATATAATACTTCATATTCCTCTTAAATATAATACTTCATATTCCTCTTAAATATACTACTTCATATTCCTCTTAAATATACTACTTCATATTCCTCTTAAAAATACTACTTCTTATTCCTCTTAAACATACTACTTCATATTCATCTTAAACATACTACTTCATATTCCTCTTAAACATACTACTTCATATTCCTCTTAAACATACTTATTCATATTCCTCTTAAATATACTACTTAATATTCCTCTTAAATATACTACTTCATATTCCTCTTAAATATAATACTTCATATTCCTCTTAAATATAATACTTCATATTCCTCTTAAATATACTACTTCATATTCCTCTTAAATATACTACTGCATATTCCTCTTAAACATACTACTTCGTATTCCTCTTAAACATACTAATTCATATTCCTCTTAAACATACTACTTCATATTACTCTTAAACATACTACTTCATATTCCTCTTAAATAAATTACTGCATATTCCTCTTAAATATACGATTTCATATTCCTCTTAAACATACTACTTCTTATTCATCTTAAACATACTACTTCATAAACCTCTTAAACATACTACTTCATATTCCTCTTAAACATACTACTTCATATTCCTCTTAAATATACTACTTCATATTCCTCTTAAATATACTACTTCATATTCCTCTTAAATATAATACTTCATATTCCTCTTAAATATAATACTTCATATTCCTCTTAAATATACTACTTCATATTCCTCTTAAATATACTACTTCATATTCCTCTTAAAAATACTACTTCTTATTCCTCTTAAACATACTACTTCATATTCATCTTAAACATACTACTTCATATTCCTCTTAAACATACTACTTCATATTCCTCTTAAACATACTTATTCATATTCCTCTTAAATATACTACTTAATATTCCTCTTAAATATACTACTTCATATTCCTCTTAAATATAATACTTCATATTCCTCTTAAATATAATACTTCATATTCCTCTTAAATATACTACTTCATATTCCTCTTAAATATACAACTTCATATTCCTCTTAAATATACTACTTCATATTCCTCTTAAATATACTACTTCATATTCCTCTTAAATATACTACTTCATATTCCTCTTAAACATAATACTTCATATTCCTCTTAAATATACTACTTCATATTCCTCTTAAATATACTACTTCATATTAGTCTTAAATATACTACTTCATATTCCTCTTAAATATACTACTTCATTTTCCTCTTAAACATACTACTTCATTGTCCTCTTAAACATACTACTTCATATTCCTCTTAAACATACTACTTCATATTCCTCTTAAACATACTACTTCATATTCCTCTTAAACATACTACTTCATATGCCACTTAAACATACTACTTCATATTGCTCTTAAATATACTACTTCATATTCCTCTCAAATATAATACTTCATATTCCTCTTAAATATATTACTTCATATTGCTCTTAAATATACTACTTCATATTCCTCTTAAATATACTACTGCATGTTCCTCTTAAACATACTACTTCATATTCCTCTTAAACATACTACTTCATATTCCTCTTAAATATACTACTTCGTATTCCTCTTAAACATACTACTTCATATTCCTCTTAAACATACTACTTCATATTCCTCTTAAACATACTACTTCATATTTCTTTTAAACATACTACTTCATATTCGTCTTAAATATGCTACTTCATATTCTCCTTAAACATACTACTTCATATTCCTCTTAAACATATTATTTCATATTCCTCTTAAATATACTACTTCATATTCCTCTTAAACATACTACTTCATATTCCTCTTAAACATACTACTTCATATTCCTCTTAAACATACTACTTCATATTCCTCTTAAACATACTACTTCATATTCCTCTTAAACATACTACTTCATATTCCTCCTAAACATACTACTTAATATTCCTCTTAAACATACTACTTCATATTTTTCTTAAATATACTACTTCATATTCCTCTTAAATATACTACTTCATATTACTCTTTCACATACTACTTCATATTTCTCTTAAACATACTACTTCATATTCCTCTTAAACATACTACTTCATATTCCACTTAAACATACTACTTCATATTGCTCTTAAATATACTACTTCATATTCCTCTCAAATATAATACTTCATATTCCTCTTAAATATATTACTTCATATTCCTCTTAAATATACTACTTCATATTCCTCTTAAACATATTACTTCATATTCCTCTTAAACATACTACTTCATATTCCTCTTATACATACTACTTCATATTTCTCTGAAACATACTACTTCATATTAATCTTAAATATACTACTTCATGTTCGTCTTAAACATACTAATTCATATTCCTCTTAAACATACTACTTCATATTCCTCTTAAACATACTACTTCATATTCCTCTTAAACATACTACTTCATATTCCTCTTAAACATACTACTTCATATTACTTCATATTGCTCTTAAACATACTACTTCATATTCCTCTTAAATATACTACTTCATATTCCTCTTAAACATACTACTTCAAATTCCTCTTAAATATACTACTTCATATTCCTCTTAAACATACTACTTCATATTCCTCTTAAACATACTACTTCATATTCCTCTTAAACATACAACTTTATATTCCTCTTAAATATACTACTTCATATTCCTCTTAAACATACTACTTCATATTCCTCTTAAACAAACTACTTCTTGTTCATCTTAAACATACCACTTCATATTCCTCTTAAACATACTACTTCATATTCCTCTTAAACATACTAATTCATATGCCTCTTAAACATACTACTTCATATTCCTCTTAAATATACTACTTCATATTTCTCTTAAATATACTACTTCATATTCCTCTTAAACATACTACTTCATATTCCTCTTAAACATACTACTTCATATTCCTCTTAAACATACTACTTCATATTCCTCTTAAACATACTACTTCATAGTCCTCTTAAACATACTACATATTCATCTTAAACATACTACTTCATATTCATCTTAAACATACTATTTCCTATTCCTCTTAAACATACTACTTCATATTCCTCTTAAACATACTACTTCATATTCCTCTTAAACAATACTACTTCATATTCCTCTTAAATATACTACTTCATATTCCTCTTAAACATACTACTTCATATTCCTCTTAAACATACTACTTCATATTCCTCTTAAACATATAACTTCATATTCCTCTTAAACATACTACTTCATATTCCTCTTAAACATACTACTTCATATTCCTCTTAAATATACTACCTCATATTCCTCTTAAACATACTACTTCATATTCCTCTTAAACATATAACTTCATATTCCTCTTAAACATACTACTTCATATTCCTCTTAAACATACTACTTCATATTCCTCTTAAACATACTACTTCATATTCCTCTTAAACATACTACTTCATATTCCTCTTAAACATACTTCATATTCATCCTAAACATACTACTTCATATTCCTCTTAAACATACTATTTCATATTCCCCTTAAACGTACTACTTCATATTCCTCTTAAACACACTACTTCATATTCCTCTTAAACATACAACTTCATATTCCTCTTAAAAATACTACTTTATATTCCTCTTAAACATACTACTTCATATTCCTCTTGAACATACTACTTCATATTCCTCTTAAATATACTACTTCATATTCCTCTTAAATATACTACTTCATATTCCTCTTAAACATACTAGTTCATATTCCTCTTAAACATACTACTTCATATTCCTCTTAAATATACTATTTCATATTCCTCTTAACTATACTAATTCATATTCCTCTTAAACATACTACTTCATATTCCTCTTAAACATACTACTTTATATTCCTCTTAAACATACTACTTCATATTCCTCTTAAACATACTACTTCATATTCTTCTTAAACATACTACTTCATATTCCTCTTTAACATACTACTTCATATTCCTCTTAAATATACTACTTCATATTCCTCTTAAACATACTACTGCATATTCCTCTTAAACATACTACTTCATATTCCTCTTAACTATACTAATTCATATTCCTCTTAAACATACTACTTCATATTCCTCTTAAACATACTACTTTATATTCCTCTTAAACATACTACTTCATATTCCTCTTAAGCATACTACTTCATATTCCTCTTAAACATACTACTCCATATTCCTCTTTAACATTCTACTTCATATTCCTCTTAAATATACTACTTCATATTCCTCTTAAACATACTACTGCATATTCCTCTTAAACATACTACTTCATATTCCTCTTAAATATACTACTTCATATTCCTCTTAAACATACTTCTTCATATTCCTCTTAAACATACTACTTCATATTCCTCTTAAACATACTACTTCATATTCCTCTTAAATATACTACTTCATATTCCTCTTCAATATACTACTTTATATTACTCTTAAACATACTACTTCTTATTCCTCTTAAACATTACTACTTCATATTCATCTTAAATATACTACTTCATATTCCTCTTAAATATACTACTTCATATTCCTCTTAAATATACTACTTCATATTCCTCTTAAACATACTACTGCATATTCCTCTTAAACATACTTCTTCATATTCCATATTCCTCTTAAACATACTACTTCATATTCCTCTTAAACATACTACTTCATATTCATCTTAAACATACTACTTCTTATTTTTTCTTAAACATACTACTTCATATTCATCTTAAACATACTACTTCATATTCCTCTTAAACATACTACTTCATATTCCTCTTAAATATACTACTTCATATTCCTCTTAAACATACTACTTCATATTCCTCTTAAACATACTACTTTATATTCCTCTTAAACATACTACTTCATATTCCTCTTAAACATACTACTTCATATTCCTCTTAAATATACTACTTCATATTCCTCTTAAATATACTACTTCATATTCCTCTTAAACATACTACTTCATATACCTCTTAAATATACTACTTCATATTCCTCTTAAACATACTACTTCATATTCCTCTTAAAAGTACTACTTCATATTCCTCTTAAATATACTACTTCATATTCCTCTTAAATATACTACTTCATATTCCTCTTAAATATACTACTTCATATTCCTCTTAAACAAACTACTTCATATTCCTCTTAAACATACTACTTCATATTCCTCTTAAACATACTACTTTATATTCCTCTTAAACATACAACTTCATATTCCTCTTAAGCATACTACTTCATATTGCTCTTAAATATAATACTTCATATTCCTCTTAAACATACTACTTCATATTTCCTTAAACATACTACTTCATATTCCTCTTAAATATACTACTTCATATTCCTCTTAAATATACAACTTTATATTCCTCTTAAATATATAACTTCATATTCCTCTTAAATATACTACTTCATATTCCTCTTAAACATACAACTTCATATTCCTCTTAAACATACTACTTCATATTCCTCTTAAACATACTACTTCATACTCATCTTAAACATACTACTTCATATTCATCTTAAACATACTTCTTCATATTCCTCTTCAACATACTACTTCATATTCTTCTTATATGTACTACTTCATATTCCTCTTAAACATACTACTTTATATTCCTCTTAAACATACTACTTTATAGTCCTCCTAAACATACTACTTCATATTCCTTTTAAACATACTACTTCATATTTCTCTTAAATTTACTACTTCATATTCCTCTTAAACATACTACTTCATATTCCTCTTAAACATAATACTTCATATTCCTCTTAAACATACTACTCCATATTCCTCTTAAACATACTACTTCATATTCCTCTTTAACATACTACTTCATATTCCTCTTAAATATACTACTTCATATTGCTCTTAAACATACTACTTCATATTTCTCTTAAACATACTACTTCATATTCCTCTTAAATATACTACTTCATATTCATCTTAAACATACAACTTCATATTCCTCTTAAACATACTACTACATATTCCTCTTAAACATACTGCTTCATATTCCATATTCCTCTTAAACATACTACATCATATTCCTCTTAAATATACAACTTCATATTCATCTTAAACATACTACTTCATATTCCTCCTAAGCATACTACTTCATATTCATCTTAAATATACTACTTCATATTCCTCTTAAACATACTACTTCATATTCCTCTTAAATATACTACTTCATATTCCTCTTAAACATACAACTTCATATTCCTCTTAAACATACTACTTTATATTCCTCTTAAACATACTACTTCATATTCCTCTTGAACATACTACTTCATATTCCTCTTAAATATACTACTTCATATTCCTCTTAAATATACTACTTCATATTCCTCTTAAACATACTAGTTTACATTCCTCTTAAATATACTACTTCATATTCCTCTTAAATATACTACTTCATATTCCTCTTAACTATACTAATTCATATTCCTCTTAAACATACTACTTCATATTCCTCTTAAACATACTACTTTATATTCCTCTTAAACATACTACTTCATATTCCTCTTAAACATACTACTTCATATTCCTCTTAAACATACTACTTCATATTCCTCTTTAACATACTACTTCATATTCATCTTAAATATACTACTTCATATTCCTCTTAAACATACTACTGCATATTCTTTTTAAACATACTACTTCATATTCCTCTTAAATATACTACTTCATATTCCTCTTAAACATACTTCTTCATATTCCTCTTAAACATACTACTTCATATTCCTCTTAAACATACTACTTCATATTCCTCTTAAATATACTACTTCATATTCCTCTTCAATATACTATTTTATATTCCTATTAAACATACAACTTCTTATTCCTCTTAAACATTACTACTTCATATTCCTCTTAAATATACTACTTCATATTCCTCTTAAATATACTACTTCATATTCCTCTTAAATATACTACTTCATATTCCTCTTAAACATTTTACTTCATATTCCTCTTAAATATACTACTTCATATTCATTTTAAACATACTACTTCATATTCCTCTTAAACATAATACTTCATATTCCTCTTAAACATAATACTTCATATTCCTCTTAAACATACTACTCCATATTCCTCTTAAACATACTACTTCATATTCCTCTTTAACATACTACTTCATATTCCTCTTAAATATACTACTTCATATTCCTCTTCAATATACTATTTTATATTCCTCTTAAACATACTACTTCTTATTCCTCTTAAACATTACTACTTCATATTCCTCTAAAATATACTACTTCATATTCCTCTTAAATATACTACTTCATATTCCTCTTAAATATACTACTTCATATTCCTCTTAAACATACTACTTCATATTCCTCTTAAACATACTACTTTATATTCCTCTTAAACATACTACTTCATATTCCTCTTAAACATACTACTTCATATTCCTCCTAAATATACTACTTCATATTCCTCTTAAATATACTACTTCATATTCCTCTTCAATATACTATTTTATATTCCTCTTAAACATACTACTTCTTATTCCTCTTAAACATTACTACTTCATATTCCTCTTAAATATACTACTTCATATTCCTCTTAAATATACTACTTCATATTCCTCTTAAATATACTACTTCATATTCCTCTTAAACATACTACTTCATATTCCTCTTAAACATACTACTTTATATTCCTCTTAAACATACTACTTCATATTCCTCTTAAACATACCACTTCATATTCCTCTTAAATATACTACTTCATATTCCTCTTAAATATACTACTTCATATTCCTCTTAAACATACTACTTCATATACCTCTTAAATATACTACTTCATATTCCTCTTAAACATACTACTTCATATTCCTCTTAAAAGTACTACTTCATATTCCTCTTAAATATACTACTTCATATTCCTCTTAAATATACTACTTCATATTCCTCTTAAATATACTACTTCATATTCCTCTTAAACAAACTACTTCATATTCCTCTTAAACATACTACTTCATATTCCTCTTAAACATACTACTTTATATTCCTCTTAAACATACAACTTCATATTCCTCTTAAGCATACTACTTCATATTGCTCTTAAATATAATACTTCATATTCCTCTTAAACATACTACTTCATATTTCCTTAAACATACTACTTCATATTCCTCTTAAATATACTACTTCATATTCCTCTTAAATATACAACTTCATATTCCTCTTAAATATATAACTTCATATTCCTCTTAAATATACTACTTCATATTCCTCTTAAACATACTACTTCATATTCCTCTTAAACATACTACTTCATATTCCTCTTAAACATACTACTTCATACTCATCTTAAACATACTACTTCATATTCATCTTAAACATACTTCTTCATATTCCTCTTCACCATACTACTTCATATTCTTCTTATATATACTACTTCATATTCCTCTTAAACATACTACTTTATATTCCTCTTAAACATACTACTTTATAGTCCTCCTAAACATACTACTTCATATTCCTTTTAAACATACTACTTCATATTTCTCTTAAATTTACTACTTCATATTCCTCTTAAACATACTACTTCATATTCCTCTTAAACATAATACTTCATATTCCTCTTAAACATACTACTCCATATTCCTCTTAAACATAATACTTCATATTCCTCTTTAACATACTACTTCATATTCCTCTTAAATATACTACTCCATATTGCTCTTAAACATACTACTTCATATTTCTCTTAAACATACTACTTCATATTCCTCTTAAATATACTACTTCATATTCATCTTAAACATACAACTTCATATTCCTCTTAAACATACTACTACATATTCCTCTTAAACATACTGCTTCATATTCCATATTCCTCTTAAACATACTACATCATATTCCTCTTAAATATACAACTTCATATTCATCTTAAACATACTACTTCATATTCCTCCTAAACATACTACTTCATATTCATCTTAAACATACTACTTCATATTCCTCTTAAACATACTACTTCATATTCCTCTTAAATATACTACTTCATATTCCTCTTAAACATACAACTTCATATTCCTCTTAAACATACTACTTTATATTCCTCTTAAACATACTACTTCATATTCCTCTTGAACATACTACTTCATATTCCTCTTAAATATACTACTTCATATTCCTCTTAAATATACTACTTCATATTCCTCTTAAACATACTAGTTTACATTCCTCTTAAATATACTACTTCATATTCCTCTTAAATATACTACTTCATATTCCTCTTAACTATACTAATTCATATTCCTCTTAAACATACTACTTCATATTCCTCTTAAACATACTTCTTTATATTCCTCTTAAACATACTACTTCATATTCCTCTTAAACATACTACTTCATATTCCTCTTAAACATACTACTTCATATTCCTCTTTAACATACTACTTCATATTCCTCTTAAATATACTACTTCATATTCCTCTTAAACATACTACTGCATATTCTTTTTAAACATACTACTTCATATTCCTCTTAAATATACTACTTCATATTCCTCTTAAACATACTTCTTCATATTCCTCTTAAACATACTACTTCATATTCGTCTTAAACATACTACTTCATATTCCTCTTAAATATACTACTTCATATTCCTCTTCAATATACTATTTTATATTCCTCTTAAACATACTACTTCTTATTCCTCTTAAACATTACTACTTCATATTCCTCTTAAATATACTACTTCATATTCCTCTTAAATATACTACTTCATATTCCTCTTAAATATACTACTTCATATTCCTCTTAAACATACTACTTCATATTCCTCTTAAATATACTACTTCATATTCATTTTAAACATACTACTTCATATTCCTCTTAAACATAATACTTCATATTCCTCTTAAACATACTACTGCATATTCCTCTTAAACATACTACTTCATATTCCTCTTATACATACTACTTCATATTCCTCTTAAATATACTACTTCATATTCCTCTTAAACATACTACTTCTTATTCCTCTTAAACATACTACTTCATATTCCTCTTAAATATACTACTTCATATTCATCTTAAACATACTACTTCATATTCCTCTTAAACATACTACTGCATATTCCTCTTAAACATACTACTTCATATTCCATATTCCTCTTAAACATACTACTTCATATTCCTCTTAAACATACTACTTCATATTCCTCTTAAACATACTACTTCATATTCCTCTTAAATATACTACTTCATATTCCTCTTAAACATACTACTTCTTATTCCTCTTAAACATACTACTTCATATTCCTCTTAAATATACTACTTCATATTCATCTTAAACATACTACTTCATATTCCTCTTAAACATACTACTGCATATTCCTCTTAAACATACTACTTCATATTCCATATTCCTCGTAAACATACTACTTCATATTCCTCTTAAACATACTACTTCATATTCATCTTAAACATACTACATCTTATTTTTTCTTAAACATACTACTTCATATTCATCTTAAACATACTACTTCATATTCCTCTTAAACATACTACTTCATATTCCTCTTAAATATACTACTTCATATTTCTCTTAAACATACTACTTCATATTCCTCTTAAACATACTACTTTATATTCCTCTTAAACATACTACTTCATATTCCTCTTAAACATACTACTTCATATTCCTCTTAACAATACTACTTCATATTCCTCTTAAATATACTACTTCATATTCCTCTTAAACATACTACTTCATATACCTCTTAAATATACTACTTCATATTCCTCTTAAACATACTACTTCATATTCCTCTTAAAAGTACTACTTCATATTCCTCTTAAATATACTACTTCATATTCCTCTTAAATATACTACTTCATATTCCTCTTAAATATACTACTTCATATTCCTCTTAAACAAACTACTTCATATTCCTCTTAAACATACTACTTCATATTCCTCTTAAACATACTACTTTATATTCCTCTTAAACATACAGCTTCATATTCCTCTTAAGCATAATACTTCATATTGCTCTTATATATAATACTTCATATTCCTCTTAAACATACTACTTCATATTTCCTTAAACATACTACTTCATATTCCTCTTAAATATACTACTTCATATTCCTCTTAAATATACAACTTCATATTCCGCTTAAATATATAACTTCATATTCCTCTTAAATATACTACTTCATATTCCTCTTAAACATACTACTTCATATTCCTCTTAAACATACTACTTCATATTCCTCTTAAACATACTACTTCATACTCATCTTAAACATATTACTTCATATTCATCTTAAACATACTTCTTCATATTCCTCTTCAACATTCTTCTTCATATTCTTCTTATATGCACTACTTCATATTCCTCTTAAACATACTACTTTATATTCCTCTTAAACATACTACTTTATAGTCCTCCTAAACATACTACTTCATATTCCTCTTAAACATACTACTTCAAATTTCTCTTAAATATACTACTTCATATTCCTTTTAAATATACTACTTCATATTCCTCTTAAATATATAACTTCATATTCCTCTTAAATATACTACTTCATATTCCGCTTAAACATAATACTTCATATTCCTCTCAAACATACTACTTCATACTCCTCTTAAATATACTACTTCATATTCCTCTTAAATATACTACTTCACATTCCTCTTAAATATACTACTTCATATTCCTCTTAAATATACTACTTCATATTCCTCTTAAACATACTACTTCATATTCCTCTTAAACATACTACTTCATATTCCTCTTAAACATACTACTTTATATTCCTCTTGAACATACAACTTCATATTCCTCTTAAACATACTACTTCATATTGCTCTTAAATATAATACTTCATATTCCTCCTAAACTTACTACTTCATATTCCTCTTAAACATACTACTTCATTTTCCTCTTAAACATACTACTTTATATTCCTCTTAAACATACCACTTCATATTCCTCATAAACATACTACTTCATATTCCTCTTAAACATACTACTTCATATTCCTCTTAAACATGCTACTTCATATTCCTCTTAAGCATACTACTTCATATTCCTCTTAAATATACTACTTCATATTCCTCTTAAACATACTACTTCATATTCCTCTTAAACATACTACTTCATATTCCTCTTAAATATACTACTTCATATTCCTCTTAAATATACAACTTCATATTCCTCTTAAATATACTACTTCATATTCCTCTTAAACATACTACTTCATTTTCCTCTTAAATATACTACTTCATATTCATTTTAAATATACTACTTCATATTCCTCTTAAACATAATACTTCATATTCCTCTTAAACATACTACACCATATTCCTCTTAAACATACTACTTCATATTCCTCTTAAACATACTACTTCATATTCCTCTTAAATATACTACTTCATATTCCTCTTAAACGTACTACTTCTTATTCCTCTTAAACATACTACTTCATATTCCTCTTAAATATACTACTTCATATTCATCTTAAACATACTACTTCATATTCCTCTTAAACATACTACTGCATATTCCTCTTAAACATACTACTTCATATTCCATATTCCTCTTAAACATACTACTTCATATTCCTCTTAAACATACTACTTCATATTCATCTTAAACATACTACTTCTTATTTTTTCTTAAACATACTACTTCATATTTATCTTAAACATACTACTTCATATTCCTCTTAAACATACTACTTCATATTCCTCTTAGACATACTACTTCATATTCCTCTTAAACATACTACTTTATATTCCTCTTAAACATACTACTTCATATTCCTCTTAAACATACTACTTCATATTCCTCTTAAATATACTACTTTATATTCCTCTTAAATATACTACTTCATATTCCTCTTAAACATACTACTTCATATACCTCTTAAATATACTACTTTATATTCCTCTTAAACATACTACTTCATATTCCTTTTAAGTACTACTTCATATTCCTCTTAAATATACTACTTCATATTCCTCTCTAAATATACTACTTCATATTCCTCTTAAATATACTACTTCATATTCCTCTTAAACAAACTACTTCATATTCCTCTTAAACATACTACTTCATATTCCTCTTAAACATACTACTTTATATTCCTCTTAAACATACAACTTCATATTCCTCTTAAGCATACTACTTCATATTGCTCTTAAATATAATACTTCATATTCCTCTTAAACATACTACTTCATATTTCCTTAAACATACTACTTCATATTCCTCTTAAATATACTACTTCATATTCCTCTTAAATATACTACTTCACATTCCTCTTAAATATACTACTTCATATTCCTCTTAAATATACTACTTCATATTCCTCTTAAACATACTACTTCATATTCCTCTTAAACATACTACTTCATATTCCTCTTAAACATACTACTTTATATTCCTCTTGAACATACAACTTCATATTCCTCTTAAACATACTACTTCATATTGCTCTTAAATATAATACTTCATATTCCTCCTAAACTTACTACTTCATATTCCTCTTAAACATACTACTTCATTTTCCTCTTAAACATACTACTTTATATTCCTCTTAAACATACCACTTCATATTCCTCATAAACATACTACTTCATATTCCTCTTAAACATACTACTTCATATTCCTCTTAAACATGCTACTTCATATTCCTCTTAAGCATACTACTTCATATTCCTCTTAAATATACTACTTCATATTCCTCTTAAACATACTACTTCATATTCCTCTTAAACATACTACTTCATATTCCGCTTAAATATACTATTTCATATTCCTCTTAAATATACAACTTCATATTCCTCTTAAATATACTACTTCATATTCCTCTTAAACATACTACTTCATTTTCCTCTTAAATATACTACTTCATATTCATTTTAAACATACTACTTCATATTCCTCTTAAACATAATACTTCATATTCCTCTTAAACATACTACACCATATTCCTCTTAAAAATACTACTTCATATTCCTCTTAAACATACTACTTCATATTCCTCTTAAATATACTACTTCATATTCCTCTTAAACGTACTACTTCTTATTCCTCTTAAACATACTACTTCATATTCCTCTTAAATATACTACTTCATATTCATCTTAAACATACTACTTCATATTCCTCTTAAACATACTACTGCATATTCCTCTTAAACATACTACTTCATATTCCATATTCCTCTTAAACATACTACTTCATATTCCTCTTAAACATACTACTTCATATTCATCTTAAACATACTACTTCTTATTTTTTCTTAAACATACTACTTCATATTTATCTTAAACATACTACTTCATATTCCTCTTAAACATACTACTTCATATTCCTCTTAAACATACTACTTCATATTCCTCTTAAACATACTACTTTATATTCCTCTTAAACATACTACTTCATATTCCTCTTAAACATACTACTTCATATTCCTCTTAAATATACTACTTCATATTCCTCTTAAATATACTACTTCATATTCCTCTTAAACATACTACTTCATATACCTCTTAAATATACTACTTCATATTCCTCTTAAACATACTACTTCATATTCCTTTTAAGTACTACTTCATATTCCTCTTAAATATACTACTTCATATTCCTCTTAAATATACAACTTCATATTCCGCTTAAATATATAACTTCATATTCCTCTTAAATATACTACTTCATATTCCTCTTAAACATACTACTTCATATTCCTCTTAAACATATTACTTCATATTCCTCTTAAACATACTTCTTCATATTCTTCTTATATGTACTACTTCATATTCCTCTTAAACATACTACTTTATATTCCTCTTAAACATACTACTTTATAGTCCTCCTAAACATACTACTTCATATTCCTCTTAAATATACTACTTCATATTCCTCTTAAATATATAACTTCATATTCCTCTTAAATATACTACTTCATATTCCGCTTAAACATACTACTTCATATTCCTCTTAAACATACTACTTCATACTCCTCTTAAATATACTACTTCATATTCCTCTTAAATATACTACTTCACATTCCTCTTAAATATACTACTTCATATTCCTCTTAAATATACTACTTTATATTCCTCTTAAACATACAACTTCATATTCCTCTTAAACATACTACTTCATATTGCTCTTAAATATAATACTTCATATTCCTCTTAAACTTACTACTTCATATTCCTCTTAAACATACTACTTCATTTTCCTCTTAAACATACTACTTCATATTCCTCTTAAACATACCACTTCATATTCCTCAAAAACATACTACTTCATATTCCTCTTAAACATACTACTTCATATTCCTCTTAAACATACTACTTCATATCCCTCTTAAAGATACTACTTCATATTCCTCTTAAATATACTACTTCATATCCCTCTTAAACATGCTACTTCATATTCCTCTTAAGCATACTACTTCATATTCCTCTTAAATATACTACTTCATATTCCTCTTAAACATACTACTTCATATTCCTCTTAAACATACTACTTCATATTCCTCTTAAACATACTACTTCATATTCCTCTTAAAAGTACTACTTCATATTCCTCTTAAATATACTACTTCGTATTCCTCTTAAATATACTACTTCATATTCCTCTTAAACATACTACTTCATATTTCTCTTAAACATACTACTTCATATTCCTCTTAAATATACAACTTCATATTAATCTTAAACATACTACTTCATATTTTTCTTAAATATACTACTTCATATTCCTCTTAAATATACTACTTCATATTCCTATTAAACATACTACTTCATATTCCTCTTAAACATACTACTTCATAGTCCTCTTAAACATACTACTTCATATTCCTTTTAAATATACTACTTCATATTCCTCTTAAACATACTACTTCATATTCCACTTAAACATACTACTTCATATTCCTCTTAAATATACAACTTCATATTCATCTTAAACATACTACTTCATATTCCTCTTAAACATACTACTGCATATTCCTCTTAAACATACTACTTTATATTCCTCTTAAACGTACTACTTCATATTCCTCTTTAACATACTACTTCATATTCCTCTTAAATATACTACTTCATATTCCTCTTAAATATACTACTTCATATTCCTCTTAAACATACTACTTCATATTCCTCTTAAACATACTACTTCATATTCCTCTTAAACATACTACTTCATATTCCTCTTAAACATACTACTTCATATTCCTCTTAAATATACTACTTCATATTCCTCTTAAATATACTACTTCATATTCCTCTTAAATATACTACTTCATATTCCTCTTAAATATACTACTTCATATTCCTCTTAAACAAACTACTTCATATTCCTCTTAAACATACTACTTCATATTCCTCTTAAACATACTACTTTATATTCCTCTTAAACATACAACTTCATATTCCTCTTAAGCATACTACTTCATAGTCCTCTTAAACATACTACTTCATATTCCTCTTAAATATACTACTTTATATTCCTCTTAAACATACTATTTCATATCCCTCTTAAAGATACTACTTCATATTCCTCTTAAATATACTACTTCATATTCCTTTTAAACATGCTACTTCATATTCCTCTTAAGCATACTACTTCATATTCCTCTTAAATATACTACTTCATATTCCTCTTAAACATACTACTTCATATTCCTCTTAAATATACTACTTCATATTCCTCTTAAACATACTACTTCATATTCCTCTTAAAAGTACTACTTCATATTCCTCTTAAATATACTACTTCATATTCCTCTTAAATATACTACTTCATATTCCTCTTGAACATACTACTTCATATTTCTCTTAAACATACTACTTCATATTCCTCTTAAATATACAACTTCATATTCATCTTAAACATACTACTTCATATTTTTCTTAAATATACTACTTCATATTCCTCCTTAATATACTACTTCATATTCCTCTTAAACATACTACTTCATATTCCTCTTAAACATACTACTTCATAGTCCTCTTAAACATACTACTTCATATTCCTCTTAAATATACTACTTCATATTCATCTTAAACATACTACTTCATATTCCTCTTAAACATACTACTTCATATTCCTCTTAAATATACAACTTCATATTCATCTTAAACATACTACTTCATATTCCTCTTAAACATACTACTGCATATTCCTCTTAAACATACTACTTTATATTCTTCTTAAACGTACTACTTCATATTCCTCTTAAACATACTACTTCATATTCCTCTTAAATATACTACTTCATATTCCTCTTATATATACTACTTCATATTCCTCTTAAACATACTACTTCATATTCATCTTAAACATACTACTTCATATTCCTCTTAAACATACTACTTCATATTCCTCTTAAATATACTACTTCATATTCCTCTTAAACATACTACTTCATATTCCTCTTAAACATACTACTTTATATTCCTCTTAAACATACTACTTCATATTCCTCTTAAATATACTACTTCATATTCCTCTTAAATATACTACTTCATATTCCTCTTAAACAAACTACTTCATATTCCTCTTAAACATACTACTTCATATTCCTCTTAAACATACTACTTTATATTCCTCTTAAACATACAACTTCATATTCCTCTTAAGCATACTACTTCATATTGCTCTTAAATATATAACTTCATATTCCTCTTAAACATACAACTTCATATACCTCTTAAGCATACTACTTCATATTGCTCTTAAATATAATACTTCATATTCCTCTTAAACATACTACTTCATATTCCTCTTAAACATACTACTTCATATTCCTCTTAAACATACTACTTCATACTCATCTTAAACATACTACTTCATATTCATCTTAAACATACTTCTTCATATTCCTCTTCAACATACTACTTCATATTCTTCTTATATGTACTACTTCATATTCCTCTTAAGCATACTACTTTATATTCCTCTTAAACATACTACTTTATAGTCCTCTTAAACATACTACTTCATATTCCTCTTAAACATACTACTTCATATTACTCTTAAATATACTACTTCATATTCCTCTTAAATATACTACTTCATATTCCTCTTAAATATATAACTTCATATTCCTCTTAAATATACTACTTCATATTCCGCTTAAACATACTACTTCATATTCCTCTTAAACATACTACTTCATACTCCTTTTAAATATACTACTTCATATTCCTCTTAAATATACTACTTCAAATTCCTCTTAAATATACTACTTCATATTGCTCTTAAATATATAACTTCATATTCCTCTTAAACATACAACTTCATATACCTCTTAAGCATACTACTTCATATTGCTCTTAAATATAATACTTCATATTCCTCTTAAACATACTACTTCATATTCCTCTTAAACATACTACTTCATATTCCTCTTAAACATACTACTTCATACTCATCTTAAACATACTACTTCATATTCATCTTAAACATACTTCTTCATATTCCTCTTCAACATACTACTTCATATTCTTCTTATATGTACTACTTCATATTCCTCTTAAGCATACTACTTTATATTCCTCTTAAACATACTACTTTATAGTCCTCTTAAACATACTACTTCATATTCCTCTTAAACATACTACTTCATATTTCTCTTAAATATACTACTTCATATTCCTCTTAAATATACTACTTCATATTCCTCTTAAATATATAACTTCATATTCCTCTTAAATATACTACTTCATATTCCGCTTAAACATACTACTTCATATTCCTCTTAAACATACTACTTCATACTCCTTTTAAATATACTACTTCATATTCCTCTTAAATATACTACTTCACATTCCTCTTAAATATACTACTTCATATTCCTCTTAAATATACTACTTCATATTCCTCTTAAACATACTACTTCATATTCCTCTTAAACATACTACTTCATATTCCTCTTAAACATACTACTTTATATTCCTCTTAAACATACAACTTCATATTCCTCTTAAACATACTACTTCATATTGCTCTTAAATATAATACTTCATATTCCTCTTAAACTTACTACTTCATATTCCTGTTAAACATACTACTTCATTTTCCTCTTAAACATACTACTTCATATTCCTCTTAAACATACTACTTCATATTCCTCAAAAACATACTACTTCATATTCTTCTTAAACATACTACTTCATATTCCTCTTAAACATACTACTTCATATTCCTCTTAAATATACTACTTCATATTCCTCTTAAATATACTACTTCATATTCCTCTTAAACATACTTCTTCATATACCTCTTAAATATACTACTTCATATTCCTCTTAAACATACTACTTCATATTCCTCTTAAAAGTACTACTTCATATTCCTCTTAAATATACTACTTCATATTCCTCTTAAATATACTACTTCATATTCCTTTTAAATATACTACTTCATATTCCTCTTAAACAAACTACTTCATATTCCTCTTAAACATACTACTTCATATTCCTCTTAAACATACTACTTTATATTCCTCTTAAACATACAACTTCATATTCCTCTTAAGCATACTACTTCATAGTCCTCTTAAACATACTACTTCATATTCCTCTTAAATATACTACTTCATATTCCTCTTAAACATACTACTTCATATCCCTCTTAAAGATACTACTTCATATTCCTCTTAAATATACTACTTCATATTCCTCTTGAACATACTACTTCATATTTCTCTTAAACATACTACTTCATATTCCTCTTAAATATACAACTTCATATTCATCTTAAACATACTACTTCATATATTTCTTAAATATACTACTTCATATTCCTCCTTAATATACTACTTCATATTCCTCTTAAACATACTACTTCATATTCCTCTTAAACATACTACTTCATAGTCCTCTTAAACATACTACTTCATATTCCTCTTAAATATACTACTTCATATTCCTCTTAAACATACTACTTCATATTCCTCTTAAACATACTACTTCATATTCCTCTTAAATATACAACTTCATATTCATCTTAAACATACTACTTCATATTCCTCTTAAACATACTACTGCATATTCCTCTTAAACATACTACTTTATATTCCTCTTAAACGTACTACTTCATATTCCTCTTAAACATACTACTTCATATTCCTCTTAAATATACTACTTCATATTCCTCTTAAATATACTACTTCATATTCCTCTTAAACATACTACTTCATATTCATCTTAAACATACTACTTCATATTCCTCTTAAACATACTACTTCATATTCCTCTTAAATATACTACTTCATATTCCTCTTAAACATACTACTTCATATTCCTCTTAAACATACTACTTTATATTCCTCTTAAACATACTACTTCATATTCCTCTTAAACATACTACTTCATATTCCTCTTAAATATACTACTTCATATTCCTCTTAAATATACTACTTCATATTCCTCTTAAACATACTACTTCATATACCTCTTAAATATACTACTTCATATTCCTCTTAAACATACTACTTCATATTCCTCTTAAAATTACTTCTTCATATACCTCCTAAATATACTACTTCATATTCCTCTTAAATATACTACTTCATATTCCTCTTAAATATACTACTTCATATTCCTCTTAAACAAACTACTTCATATTCCTCTTAAACATACTACTTCATATTCCTCTTAAACATACTACTTTATATTCCTCTTAAACATACAACTTCATATTCCTCTTCAGCATACTACTTCATATTGCTCTTAAATATATAACTTCATATTCCTCTTAAACATACAACTTCATATACCTCTTAAGCATACTACTTCATATTGCTCTTAAATATAATACTTCATATTCCTCTTAAACATACTACTTCATATTCCTCTTAAACATACTACTTCATATTCCTCTTAAACATACTACTTCATACTCATCTTAAACATACTACTTTATATTCATCTTAAACATACTTCTTCATATTCCTCTTCAACATACTACTTCATATTCTTCTTATATGTACTACTTCATATTCCTCTTAAGCATACTACTTTATATTCCTCTTAAACATACTACTTTATAGTCCTCTTAAACATACTACTTCATATTCCTCTCAAACATACTACTTCATATTTCTCTTAAATATACTACTTCATATTCCTCTTAAATATACTACTTCATATTCCTCTTAAATATATAACTTCATATTCCTCTTAAATATACTACTTCATATTCCGCTTAAACATACTACTTCATATTCCTCTTAAACATACTACTTCATACTCCTTTTAAATATACTACTTCATATTCCTCTTAAATATACTACTTCACATTCCTCTTAAATATACTACTTCATATTCCTCTTAAATATACTACTTCATATTCCTCTTAAACATACTACTTCATATTCCTCTTAAACATACTACTTCATATTCCTCTTAAACATACTACTTTATATTCCTCTTAAACATACAACTTCATATTCCTCTTAAACATACTACTTCATATTGCTCTTAAATATAATACTTCATATTCCTCTTAAACTTACTACTTCATATTCCTCTTAAACATACTACTTCATTTTCCTCTTAAACATACTACTTCATATTCCTCTTAAACATACTACTTCATATTCCTCAAAAACATACTACTTCATATTCCTCTTAAACATACTACTTCATATTCCTCTTAAACATACTACTTCATATCCCTCTTAAAGATACTACTTCATATTCCTCTTAAATATACTACTTCATATTCCTCTTAAACATGCTACTTCATATTCCTCTTAAGCATACTACTTGATATTCCTCTTAAATATACTACTTCATATTCCTCTTAAACATACTACTTCATTTTCCTCTTAAATATACTACTTCATATTCCTCTTGAACATACTACTTCATATTCCTCTTAAAAGTACTACTTCATATTCCTCTTAAATATACTACTTCATATTCCTCTTAAATATACTACTTCATATTCCTCTTAAACATACTACTTCATATTTCTCTTAAACATACTACTTCATATTCCTCTTAAATATACAACTTCATATTCATCTTAAACATACTACTTCATATTTTTCTTAAATATACTACTTCATATTCCTCTTAAATATACTACTTCATATTCCTCTTAAACATACTACTTCATATTCCTCTTAAACATCCTACTTCATATTCCTCTTAAACATACTACTTCATATTCCTCTTAAATATACTACTTCATATTCCTCTTAAACATACTACTTCATATTCTTCTTAAACATACTACTTCATATTCCTCTTAAATATACAACTTCATATTCATCTTAAACATACTACTTCATATTCCTCTTAAACATACTACTGCATATTCCTCTTAAACATACTACTTTATATTCCTCTTAAACGTACTACTTCATATTCCTCTTAAACATACTACTTCATATTCCTCTTAAATATACTACTTCATATTCCTCTTAAATATACTACTTCATATTCATCTTAAACATACTACTTCATATTCCTCTTAAACATACTACTTCATATTCCTCGTGAACATAATACTTCATATTCCTCTTAAACATACTACTTCATATTCCTCTTAAACATACTACTTCATATCCCTCTTAAAGATACAACTTCATATTCCTCTTAAATATACTACTTCATATTCCTCTTAAACATACTACTTCATATTCCTCTTAAACATACTACTTCATATTCCTCTTAAATATACTACTTCATATTCCTCTTAAACATACTACTTCATATTCCTCTTAAACATACTACTTCATATTCCTCTTAAACATACTACTTCATATTCCTCTTAAACATACTACTTCATATTCCTCTTAAACATACTACTTCATATTCCTCTTAAACATACTACTTAATATTCCTCTTAAACATACTACTTCATATTTTTCTTAAATATACTACTTCATATTCCTCTTAAATATACTACTTCATATTCCTATTTAACATACTACTTCATATTTCTCTCAAACATACTACTTCATATTCTTCTTAAACATACTACTTCATATTCCTCTTAAACATACTATTTCATATTCCTCTTAAATATACTACTTCATATTCCTCTAAAATATATTACTTCATATTCCTCTTAAATATATTACTTCATATTCCTCTTAAATATACTACTTCATATTCCTCTTAAGCATACTACTTCATATTTCTCTTAAACATACTACTTCATATTCCTCTTATACATACTACTTCATATTTCTCTGAAACATACTACTTCATATGCCTCTTAAATATACTATTTCATGTTCGTCTTAAACATACTACTTCATATTCCTCTTAAACATACTACTTCATATTCCTCTTGAACATACTACTTCATATTCCTCTTAAACATACTACTTCATATTCCTCTTAAACATATTACTTTATATTCCTCTTAAACATACTACTTCATATTCCTCTTAAACATACAACTTCATATTCCTCTTAAGCATACTACTTCATATTCCTCTCAAACAAACTACTTCATATTCCTCTTAACATACTACTTCATATTCCTCTTGAACATACTACTTCATATTCCTCTTAAACATACCACTTCATATTCCTCTTAAACATACTACTTTATATTCCTCTTAAACGTACTACTTCATATTCCTCTTAAACATACTACTTCATATTCCTCTTAAATATACTACTTCATATTCCTCTTAAATATACTACTTCATATTCATCTTAAACATACTACTTCATATTCCTCTTAAACATACTACTTCATATTCCTCGTGAACATAATACTTCATATTCCTCTTAAACATACTACTTCATATTCCTCTTAAACATACTACTTCATATCCCTCTTAAAGATACAACTTCATATTCCTCTTAAATATACTACTTCATATTCCTCTTAAACATACTACTTCATATTCCTCTTAAACATACTACTTCATATTCATCTTAAATATACTACTTCATATTCCTCTTAAACATACTACTTCATATTACTCTTAAACATACTACTTCATATTCATCTTAAACATACTACTTCATATTCCTCTTAAACATACTACTTCAATTCCTCGTGAACATAATACTTCATATTCCTCTTAAACATATTACTTCATATTCCTCTTAAACATACTACTTCATATCCCTCTTAAAGATACAACTTCATATTCCTCATAAATATACTACTTCATATTCTTCTTAAACATACTACTTCATATTCCTCTTAAACATACTACTTCATATTCCTCTTAAATATACTACTTCATAATCCTCTTAAACATACTACTTCATATTCCTCTTAAACATACTACTTCATATTCCTCTTAAACATACTACTTCATATTCCTCTTATTATCCATTCACCAATTTATACTACTATATTTTAATAAACCACCGAAAAAACTAGCCGCTGTCCCTGCCGATATAAGAGTTTCAACCTGACTGATTAGTATCACACTTTTACCACAGCGGCTAGCCTCTCTCTCTCTTGACTCAAAAGTCTGAGCGGGTATTTTGAGTGATAATCAAATTATCAAGAATGAGTTACAACTTGGATAAAGGGTATTATTTATATCCAGTGCAATAGTTGCGTTACATTCGGCCATCCGACAGTACGTCGACTCGACGGATGAGTGCAAGTTAGTGTTTTAAATATTATTACCTTCTCAATTAAAATACTACTAATATAAATTATTCATGCAATAAGTCTATGTGTACACTTTTTACTACATATTCTACTTTTTACTACATGTTTAAGTACTACCAATTCATTACTACACCTCAACCACTATAGCAAACAATTTCTGGTTAGTTGTGTTAAATTTTTCTATTGTGATTTTACCCTGACAACCAGCAAGCCATACACTTAATGGTTGCCATATAATCACATTACTACTTTGGCATCACACCAATTTTTTTTTAGGCATCACACCAATATTTAGGCATCACACCATTTTTTTAGGCATCACACCATTTTTTTTTTTTTTTTTAGGCATCACACCAATGTTCAGGCATCACACCAATATTTAGGCATCACACCAATTTTTAGGCATCACACCATTTTTTTTTTTTTTTTAGGCATCACACCAATGTTTAGGCATCACACCAATATTTGGCATCACACCAATTTTTAATTGTCACGCCACAATTCAGGCTTCACGCCACGAATCAGGCTTCACACCACAAATCAGGCGTCACGCCACAAATCAGGCTTCACGCCACATATCTACCTTCAAACATTCCACATATTTTCTCAACCAAAGTCAAAATATCACCAGTGACTCCAACATCCAATCCAGTATTCGAATAATTAAGCAACATCGAATCAACATTCAACGCACCGAATTCACTTTACCTTGTGTAACAGTTCACATGTTATCATCTTATCCAAAATCCGAAAGTCTGTTAAAATAAACTCAACAAAATTGTGAATTAATCAAAGTAATAAAAACAAAAATAATTTATTCATTTCATTAATAATAAAAAACTCAAAAAGTATACATGTTTGTTTTTTTTTTTACTTTTTGGAAAAGGTCCAACATGATCAAGGTGGATAGTTTGAAAAGGAACTGCAATCTTTTCAATCGGATGCAACTGATAACGTGTTTCATCCACACCTCTTTTATTATATAAACAACCCATGCAACTATTTATATATTTCTTTACTATTGACTTCATATTCGCAAACCAATAAATTTTCTTTATTAAATCCACAGTATTGTCCACCGCAAAATGTCCTATGTCATCATGATACGACTGAATAATTTTCCACCGCAATCCCCGAGGTACAACAAATTTCAACCCAGATTTTGTTTTTTTATAAACTCTATTTCCTTTAAGTTCATACTCGTTCCGAATATTTTTAATATTATTTGATGTTGTTGTAGTAACAGATTTCTCCAAAACATCTGCAATTTCTTTTATGTCTAGATCCTGTCGTTGTAATGTGGAAATCCAATCAGATTCTTTCATTTCAATTGCCATTTGAGTAGTTGCCACATCCGTTGTTTCTACGGCTTCTTCATTCGGACACCGACTTAATGCATCCGCGTGTGACATTAATTTCGCTGACCGATGAACCATTTGAAAATCAAACTCTTGTATTTTTAACCACCATCTCCCTATGCGGCTTATCAAGTTTTTCTTATTATGCGTCATTTTTAACGAATTGCAATCTGTTGCAACAACAAACTTTTTGTGAAGCAAATAGAACTTAAATCTTTCTAAGCTTGCCACAACGGCCAAAGCTTCCAGCTCATAGCTGTGGTATTTCGATTCTGCAGAAGTGGTGGCTCGACTAAAGTATGCGACAACTTTCTTTTTTCCATCAAACTCTACCTGTAAAAGTATTCCCGCCAATCCAATTGAACTGGCATCGGTGTGCAACTCGTGATCTAATGCCGGATTATATAAGACAAGTATAGATTCGTTGCATAAACAATTTTTCAAAGTCTCAAAAGCGTTATTTTCTAATTCTGTCCATTGAAATTGTGCATCTTTCTTTAACATCATATGCAACGGTCTTGCAATAATTGAATAGTTAAGAATAAATTTCCGGAAAAATCCAGTTAGTCCCAAAAATCTTCTAATTTCAGTTATTGATGTTGGTTGAACAAATTCTTTTACTGCATCAATATTCTTACAACCTGGTTTTACTCCAAATTCGCTAATTTCGTGTCCCAAGTAAGTTGTTTTATTAGTGAAAAATGTACTTTTTGTCAAATTTATGGTGAGTCCTTCAGCTGCCAATAATCTTAAAAACTTTTCAACACTTTTAATACAGTCTGATGAATTTCCCGCTGGTATTAATGCATCATCCACGTATATTGTGCATTTTTCTGGATCCATTTGTGTTTTTAGTTTTGCCATCATTCGCATAAATATGGCCGGCGCATTTGTTAAGCCGAATGGCATACGTCTAAACTGATAAAGTCCTGTCGGTGTAACGAATGCAGTATACTGTCTTGATTTTTCTTCAACAGGTATTTGGTAATAACCACTCATTAAATCAATGCTGTTAAAAATTTTTGTGCCGGAGAATGAATTAATCTGCTCATCGATGTTTGGTGTGGGAAAATTCTCCCGCTTTGTTATTTTATTTATAGCTCTGTAATCTACACACATGCGGAAAGTGCCATTTGGTTTTTTAACCAAAATAATTGGACTAGCATATTCCGAAGTAGATTCTTCAATTATTTTGTTTTCCAACAACTCTGCGATGATGTTGTCTAAGATTTTCTTTTGCCCATAAGGTATTCTGTATGGCTTATAGCGTATAATTTCTTCGGACTTCAAATTAATTGTTATTTGGAAGTTTGTGGTTACGCCAAGCTCCTTCAAATTAAGTGCAACAGCATTTCTATATTTATTTAATAACTCCACCACCATTTCTTTTTCTTGTTGAATTGCACTTTCACCAAAATTAACGTCGTCTTCTACAATCATACGTTTAACACGCATCTGCTTATCCAATTCTTTCGCCTGTATTACATGATTTTCTGTTCCACAAGCAGTATTGTCCTTACTAATTTTCAGTGTACCCCATCGCTTTATTATAACCATTTGAGGGTGATTTAAAAAGTTGCGCCCCACCAATTTTGGAATATCCTGCACAGAATCATCAACAACTAATATTTCTATTAAAAGTTCAACTTCATTTACTTTTAGTAGATGGTGCATTTTCCCTAACGTCTTACAAATTCCTCCTGCAAATCCTTTTAAATTTATTACGTAGTCTTCATAAATCCATCCGTACTTTTGTGCGTCGGACAGTCTTAATGTAGTGCAATCACTTCCGAGATCTAAAAATGCTTGCATTTCGACATTATCCACCAACACTGTCATATAACACTCGTTCTCTTTATTTGCATTACTCGCGATTGATCGTATATTTCGTCCATTTTCTTCATTTGTTCTTGGACGCTTTATACAATTATAAGCAAAATGTCCAAGTTTTCCGCAACGATAACAAGCTTTATTAGAGTGATTATTTTGTCTGAAGGTCTTTATATTTGACTGTTCGAAATTCCTATTATTATTTTGATTTCTGTAGTTTGAATTTTGGTTCCTGTTTACGTTATTACTACTGTTGTTGTAGCTATTAGAATTTCTGTTAAAAGTTTGATGATTTTGATGTTGGCTGTATCGGTTATTTGATGAATTATTTATACCATAATTGTGATTGTAATTTGAATTTTGAGAAAACGGATTTTTGGTTGTACTTGTACTTTGAAAGTGTTTTCTTAATTGGCAATGCTGGTCCATGGATTCAAGTTCTTTTATTGCTTTTAATGTGTCCGGTAATGTTTGTGGTTTAAACGCCTCTAATCGGTTAATTAAATTTTATTCTCCTAATCCTGATATTATATATCTAATAATTTCTAAATCCACCAAATATAATTTCTTTCTTAGTGAAACTACATTATAAAAATACGTTTCTACCTCTTCTCCTTTTTGTCGTCGTCTTTTCATCAACAGCGACAAAATTTCTGATTTGTTTTCAACTGACGGGAATCCAATTAGAAATGCAACTTTAAAATCGTCCCATGTTCTCAAATTCGCTCGATTTATTTCGTACCACACACATGCAGAACTACACAGCTGACTCCCAGCGTATAACATTGTAGTTAAACTATCCCATACATATACACTTCGCAGATTCTCTACTGTCGCGACCCATTGTTCAGCGGTCAATAACGATTTGCCTGGATTGTATGGTGGTATTAGCGACTTTGCCTCTTCAAGCGACATGCGCAGCCGACTCTCTTCACGTACGTTTGATTGTATTGGTGTTGTTTGACTCATCACACTGTCATTGACACTCGTACTTGAGCTCAAAGGAGCGAGAGTCTGTTCTCTTAATACGGCGATCTCTCTCTGCAGCGTATTAATTTGTATTTGTAATGCCGTGTTTGTGGTATCAGAATTAACTTCCACATTTGCTGTACGTATTTCGTCAACAACTAGCGCAGCGCGTCTCCCTCTCTTTCTTGTGGTCATTTTACTCATTATCGATGTTGCCGTATATAAAATTTAGAATAATGAAAAAAAAAATGACTTCCTAAAATATAGGAACTATTATTAAATACTTTATTATCTCTGTATGTATATATATGCGTTGCGTATTATGTATAACAACTATAATACTCCTTAAATTTTCAAAAATGTTATTCCAATTCCTTGAACACAAAACAACGCTCACAAACGCACTACACTAATACCAATACACTTTCAATGTTTCTTCTTCTTTATCGTCACTTGTCACAACACGTCTCTGTTCTTCTTCATATATAATTGTATTTGTTGTTGTTTTTTTTTTTTTCACATTATCCTCTTCTTGTTCACTCGCACATCAAAAATATCAAAATCGGCACTTACACTAACACTAACACATTT
The DNA here is from genome assembly GCA_958298945.1 of Atherix ibis. Lineage (NCBI taxonomy): Eukaryota > Metazoa > Arthropoda > Insecta > Diptera > Athericidae > Atherix > Atherix ibis. The sequence goes on along the minus strand of CATQJD010000064.1, from coordinate 100,164 downwards.
TTATATGGAAAAATTGAAACGGATTCTAGGAATTTTATTCTTTTACACAAAAACTAATAAGGACTATTGCAAATTAACTACTGAACGAATATGAATTTAAATAACTATGGCCATTGAATAATTAAATATACTAAGTTGAAATTTTGTTTTTAATTGCCGCGGATTCTATCCCACTTCTGAAAATATTATCCATTCACCAATTTATACTACTATATTTTAATAAACCACCGAAAAAACTAGCCGCTGTCCCTGCCGATATAAGAGTTTCAACCTGACTGATTAGTATCACACTTTTACCACAGCGGCTAGCCTCTCTCTCTCTTGACTCAAAAGTCTGAGAGGGTATTTTGAGTGATAATCAAAATATCAAGAATGAGTTACAACTTGGATAAAGGGTATTATTTATATCCAGTGCAATAGTTGCGTTACACTCTTAAACATACTACTTCATATTCCTCTTAAACATACTACTTCATATTCCTCTTAAACATACTACTTAATATTCCTCTTAAACATACTACTTCATATTTTTCTTAAATATACTACTTCATATTCCTCTTAAATATACTACTTCATATTCCTCTTTAACATACTACTTCATATTTCTCTCAAACATACTACTTCATATTCTTCTTAAACATACTACTTCATATTCCTCTTAAACATACTATTTCATATTCCTCTTAAATATACTACTTCATATTCCTCTAAAATATAATACTTCATATTCCTCTTAAATATATTACTTCATATTCCTCTTAAATATACTACTTCATATTCCTCTTAAGCATACTACTTCATATTCCTCTTAAACGTACTACTTCATATTCCTCTTATACATACTACTTCATATTTCTCTGAAACATACTACTTCATATTACTCTTAAATATACTATTTCATGTTCGTCTTAAACATACTACTTCATATTACTCTTAAACATACTACTTCATATTCCTCTTGAACATACTACTTCATATTCCTCTTAAACATACTACTTCATATTCCTCTTAAACATATTACTTTATATTCCTCTTAAACATACTACTTCATATTCCTCTTAAACATACAACTTCATATTCCTCTTAAACATACTACTTCATATTCCTTTTAAATATACTACTTCATATTCCTCTTAAACATACTACTTCATATTCCTCTTAAACATACTACTTCATATGCCTCTTAAATATACTACTTCATATTCCTCTTGAACATACTTCTTCATATTCCTCTTAAACATACTACTTCATTTTCCTCTTAAACATACTACTTCATATTCCTCTTAAATATACTACTTCATATTCCTCTTCTATATACTACTTTATATATCTCTTAAACATACTACTTCATATTCCTCTTAAACATACTACTTCATATTCCTCTTAAATATACTAATTCATATTCCTCTAAAATATGCTACTTCATATTCCTCTTAAACATACTACTTCATATTCCTCTTAACATAATACTTCATATTCCTCTTAAACATAGTACTCCATATTCCTCTTAAACATACTACTTCATATTCCTCTTAAACATACTACTTCATATTCCTCTTAAATATACTACTTCATATTCCTATTAAACATACTACTTCATATTCCTCTTAAACATACTACTTCATATTCCTCTTAAATATACTAATTCATATTCCTCTAAAATATGCTACTTTATATTCCTCTTAAACATACTACTTCATATTCCTCTTAAACATACTACTTCATATTCCTCTTAAATATACTACTTCATATTCATTTTAAACATACTACTTCATATTCCTCTTAAACATACTACTTCATATTCATCTTAAACATACTACTTCTTATTCCTCTTAAACATACAACTGCATATTCCTCTTAAACATACTACTTCATATTCCTCTTAAATATACTACTTCATATTCATCTTAAACATACTACTTTATATTCCTCCTAAACATACTACTTCATATTCATCTTAAACATATTACTTCATATTCCTCTTTAACATACTACTTCATATTCCTCTTAAATATACTACTTCATATTCCTCTTAAACATACTACTTCATATTCCTCTTAAACATACTACTTTATATTCCTCTGAAACATACTACTTCATATTCCTCTTAAACAAACTACTTCATATTCCTCTTAAATATACTACTTCATATTCCTCTTAAATATACTACTTCATATTCCTCTTAAATATATTACTTCATATTCCTCTTAAATAAACTACTTCATATTCCTCTTAAACATACTAGTTCATATTCCTCTTAAATATACTACTTCATATGCCTCTCAATTATACTACTTCATATTCCTCTTAAACATACTACTCATATTCCTCTTAAACATAGTACTTCATATTCCTCTTAAACATACTACTTCATATTCCTCTTGAACATACTACTTCATAATCCTCTTTAACATACTACTTCATATTCCTCTTAAATATACTACTTCATATTCCTCTTAAACATACTACTTCATATTCCTCTTAAATATACTACTTCATATTCCCCTTAAATATACTACTTCATATTCCTCTTAAAAATACTTTTTCATATTCCTCTTAAACATACTACTTCATATTCCTCTTAAACATACTACTTCATATTCCTCTTAAATATACTACTTCATATTCCTCTTCAATATACGACTTTATATTCCTCTTAAACATACTACTTCATATTCCTCTTAAACATACTACTTCATATTCCTCTTAAATATACTACTTCATATTCCTCTTAAATATACTACTTCATATTCCTCTTAAACATACTACTTCATATTCCTCTTTAACATACTACTTCATATTCCTCTTAAATATACTACTTCATATTCCTCTTAAACATAATACTTCATATTCCTCTTAAACATACTACTTCATATTCCTCTTAAATATACTACTTCATATTCCTCTTAAATATACTTCTTCATATTCCTCTTAAACATACTACTTCATATTCCTCTTAAGCATACTACTTCATATTCCTCTTAAATATACTACCTCATATTCCTCTTCAATATACCACTTTATATTCCTCTTAAACATAATACTTCATATTCTTCTTAAACATACTACTTCATATTCCTCTTAAATATACTACTTCATATTCCTCTTAAATATACTACTTCATATTCCTCTTAAATATACCACTTCATATTCTTCTTAAACATACTACTTCATATTCCTCTTAAATATACTATTTCATGTTCGTCTTAAACATACTACTTCATATTCCTCTTAAACATAGTACTTCATATTCCTCTTGAACATACTACTTCATATTCCTCTTAAACATACTACTTCATATTCCTCTTAAACATATTACTTTATATTCCTCTTAAACATACTACTTCATATTCCTCTTAAACATACAACTTCATATTCCTCTTAAACATACTACTTCATATTCCTTTTAAATATACTACTTCATATTCCTCTTAAACATACTACTTCATATTCCTCTTAAACATACTACTTCATATGCCTCTTAAATATACTACTTCATATTCCTCTTAAACATACTTCTTCATATTCCTCTTAAACATACTACTTCATTTTCCTCTTAAACATACTACTTCATATTCCTCTTAAATATACTACTTCATATTCCTCTTCTATATACTACTTTATATTCCTCTTAAACATACTACTTCATATTCCTCTTAAAGATACTACTTCATATTCCTCTTAAATATACTAATTCATATTCCTCTAAAATATGCTACTTCATATTCCTCTTAAACATACTACTTCATATTCCTCTTAAACATACTACTTCATATTGCTCTTAAATATACTACTTCATATTCATCTTAAACATACTACTTCATATTCCTCTTAAACATAATACTTCATATTCCTCTTAAACATAGTACTCCATATTCCTCTTAAACATACTACTTCATATTCCTCTTAAACATACTACTTCATATTCCTCTTAAATACACTACTTCATATTCCTATTAAACATACTACTTCATATTCCTCTTAAACATACTACTTCATATTCCTCTTAAATATACTAATTCATATTCCTCTAAAATATGCTACTTCATATTCCTCTTAAACATACTACTTCATATTCCTCTTAAACATACTACTTCATATTCCTCTTAAATATACTACTTCATATTCATCTTAAACATACTACTTCATATTCCTCTTAAACATACTACTTCATATTCATCTTAAACATACTACTTCATATTCCTCTTAAACATACAACTGCATATTCCTCTTAAACATACTACTTCATATTCCATATTCCTCTTAAACATACTACTTCATATTCCTCTTAAATATACTACTTCATATTCATCTTAAACATACTACTTTATATTCCTCCTAAACATACTACTTCATATTCATCTTAAACATATTACTTCATATTCCTCTTTAACATACTACTTCATATTCCTCTTAAATATACTACTTCATATTCCTCTTAAACATACTACTTCATATTCCTCTTAAACATACTACTTTATATTCCTCTGAAACATACTACTTCATATTCCTCTTAAACAAACTACTTCATATTCCTCTTAAATATACTACTTCATATTCCTCTTAAATATACTACTTCATATTCCTCTTAAATATATTACTTCATATTCCTCTTAAATAAACTACTTCATATTCCTCTTAAACATACTAGTTCATATTCCTCTTAAACATACTACTTCATATTCCCCTTATATATATAGTACTTCATATGCCTCTCAATTATACTACTTCATATTCCTCTTAAACATACTACTCATATTCCTCTTAAACATAGTACTTCATATTCCTCTTAAACATACTACTTCATATTCCTCTTGAACATACTACTTCATAATCCTCTTTAACATACTACTTCATATTCCTCTTAAATATACTACTTCATATTCCTCTTAAACATACTATTTCATATTCCTCTTAAACATACTACTTCATATTCCCCTTAAATATACTACTTCATATTCCTCTTAAAAATACTTCTTCATATTCCTCTTAAACATACTACTTCATATTCCTCTTAAACATACTACTTCATATTCCTCTTAAATATACTACTTCATATTCCTCTTCAATATACGACTTTATATTCCTCTTAAACATACTACTTCATATTCCTCTTAAACATACTACTTCATATTCCTCTTAAATATACTACTTCATATTCCTCTTAAATATACTACTTCATATTCCTCTTAAATATACTACTTCATATTCCTCTTAAACATACTACTTCATATTCCTCTTACACATACTACTTCATATTCCTCTTAAATATACTACTTCATATTCATCTTAAATATACTTCTTCATATTCCTCTTAAACATACTACTTCATATTCCTCTTAAGCATACAACTTCATATTCTTCTTAAATATACTACTTCATATTCCTCTTCAATATACCACTTTATATTCCTCTTAAACATACTACTTCATATTCTTCTTAAACATACAACTTCATATTCCTCTTAAATATACTACTTCGTATTCCTCTTAAATATACTACTTCATATTCCTCTTAAATATACTACTTCATATTCTTCTTAAACATACTACTTCATATTCCTCTTAAATACACTACTTCATATTCATCTTAAATATACTACCTCATATTCCTCTTAAACATACTACTTCATATTCCTCTTAAACATACTACTTTATATTCCTCTTAAGCAGACTACTTCATATTCCTCTTAAACATACTACTTCATATTCCTCTTAAATATACTACTTCATATTCCTCTTAAATATACTACTTCATATTACTCTTAAACATACTACTTCATATACCTCTTAAATATACTACTTCATATTCCTCTTAAACATACTACTTCATATTCCTCTTAAAAGTACTACTTCATATTCCTCTTAAATATACTACTTCATATTCCTCTTAAATATACTACTTCATATTCCTCTTAAATATACTACTTCATATTCCTCTTAAATAAACTACTTCATATTCCTCTTAAACATACTACTTCATATTCGTCTTTAGCATACTACTTCATAGTCCTCTTAAACATACTACTTCATATTCCTCTTAAATATACTACTTCATATTCCTCTTAAACATACTACTTCATATCCCTCTTAAAGATACTACTTCATATTCCTCTTAAATATACTACTTCATATTCCTTTTAAACATGCTACTTCATATTCCTCTTAAGCATACTACTTCATATTCCTCTTAAATATACTACTTCATATTCCTCTTAAACATACTACTTCATATTCCTCTTAAATATACTACTTCATATTCCTCTTAAACATACTACTTCATATTCCTCTTAAAAGTACTACTTCATATTCCTCTTAAATATACTACTTCATATTCCTCTTAAATATACTACTTCATATTCCTCTTAAACATACTACTTCATATTTCTCTTAAACATACTACTTCATATTCCTCTTAAATATACAACTTCATATTCATCTTAAACATACTACTTCATATTTTTCTTAATTATACTACTTCATATTCCTCTTAAACATACTACTTCATATACCTCTTAAATATACTACTTCATATTCCTCTTAAACATACTACTTCATATTCCTCTTAAACATACTACTTCATATTCCTCTTAAATATACAACTTCATATTCATCTTAAACATACTTCTTCATATTCCTCTTAAACATACTACTGCATATTCCTCTTAAACGTACTACTTCATATTCCTCTTAAACATACTACGTCATATTCCTCTTAAATATACTACTTCATATTCCTCTTAAATATACTACTTCATATTCCTCTTAAACATACTACTTCATATTCATCTTAAACATACTACTTCATATTCCTCTTAAACATACTACTTCATATTCCTCCTAAATATACTACTTCATATTCCTCTTAAACATACTACTGCATATTCCTCCTAAACATACTACTTTATATTCCTCTTAAACATACTACTTCATATTCCTCTTAAACATACTACTTCATATTCCTCTTAAATATACTACTTCATATTCCTCTTAAATATACTACTTCATATTCCTCTTAAACATACTACTTCATATACCTCTTAAATATACTACTTCATATTCCTCTTAAACATACTACTTCATATTCCTCTTAAAAGTACTACTTCATATTCCTCTTAAATATACTACTTCATATTCCTCTTAAATATACTACTTCATATTCCTCTTAAATATACTACTTCATATTCCTCTTAAACAAACTACTTCATATTCCTCTTAAACATACTACTTCATATTCCTCTTAAATATACTACTTTATATTCCTCTTAAACATACAACTTCATATTCCTCTTAAGCATACTACTTCATATTGCTCTTAAATATAATACTTCATATTCCTCTTGAACATACTACTTCATAATCCTCTTTAACATACTACTTCATATTCCTCTTAAATATACTACTTCATATTCCTCTTAAACATACTATTTCATATTCCTCTTAAACATACTACTTCATATTCCCCTTAAATATACTACTTCATATTCCTCTTAAAAATACTTCTTCATATTCCTCTTAAACATACTACTTCATATTCCTCTTAAACATACTACTTCATATTCCTCTTAAATATACTACTTCATATTCCTCTTCAATATACGACTTTATATTCCTCTTAAACATACTACTTCATATTCCTCTTAAACATACTACTTCATATTCCTCTTAAATATACTACTTCATATTCCTCTTAAATATACTACTTCATATTCCTCTTAAACATACTACTTCATATTCCTCTTAAACATACTACTTCATATTCCTCTTAAATATACTACTTCATATTCCTCTTAAACATACTACTTCATATTCCTCTTAAACATACTACTTCATATTCCTCTTTAACATACTACTTCATATTCCTCTTAAATATACTACTTCATATTCCTCTTAAACATACTACTTCATATTCCTCTTACACATACTACTTCATATTCCTCTTAAATATACTACTTCATATTCATCTTAAATATACTTCTTCATATTCCTCTTAAACATACTACTTCATATTCCTCTTAAGCATACAACTTCATATTCTTCTTAAATATACTACTTCATATTCCTCTTCAATATACCACTTTATATTCCTCTTAAACATACTACTTCATATTCTTCTTAAACATACTACTTCATATTCCTCTTAAATATACTACTTCGTATTCCTCTTAAATATACTACTTCATATTCCTCTTAAATATACTACTTCATATTCTTCTTAAACATACTACTTCATATTCCTCTTAAATACACTACTTCATATTCATCTTAAATATACTACCTCATATTCCTCTTAAACATACTACTTCATATTCCTCTTAAACATACTACTTTATATTCCTCTTAAGCAGACTACTTCATATTCCTCTTAAACATACTACTTCATATTCCTCTTAAATATACTACTTCATATTCCTCTTAAATATACTACTTCATATTACTCTTAAACATACTACTTCATATACCTCTTAAATATACTACTTCATATTCCTCTTAAACATACTACTTCATATTCCTCTTAAAAGTACTACTTCATATTCCTCTTAAATATACTACTTCATATTCCTCTTAAATATACTACTTCATATTCCTCTTAAATATACTACTTCATATTCCTCTTAAATAAACTACTTCATATTCCTCTTAAACATACTACTTCATATTCGTCTTTAGCATACTACTTCATAGTCCTCTTAAACATACTACTTCATATTCCTCTTAAATATACTACTTCATATTCCTCTTAAACATACTACTTCATATCCCTCTTAAAGATACTACTTCATATTCCTCTTAAATATACTACTTCATATTCCTTTTAAACATGCTACTTCATATTCCTCTTAAGCATACTACTTCATATTCCTCTTAAATATACTACTTCATATTCCTCTTAAACATACTACTTCATATTCCTCTTAAATATACTACTTCATATTCCTCTTAAACATACTACTTCATATTCCTCTTAAAAGTACTACTTCATATTCCTCTTAAATATACTACTTCATATTCCTCTTAAATATACTACTTCATATTCCTCTTAAACATACTACTTCATATTTCTCTTAAACATACTACTTCATATTCCTCTTAAATATACAACTTCATATTCATCTTAAACATACTACTTCATATTTTTCTTAATTATACTACTTCATATTCCTCTTAAACATACTACTTCATATACCTCTTAAATATACTACTTCATATTCCTCTTAAACATACTACTTCATATTCCTCTTAAACATACTACTTCATATTCCTCTTAAATATACAACTTCATATTCATCTTAAACATACTTCTTCATATTCCTCTTAAACATACTACTGCATATTCCTCTTAAACGTACTACTTCATATTCCTCTTAAACATACTACGTCATATTCCTCTTAAATATACTACTTCATATTCCTCTTAAATATACTACTTCATATTCCTCTTAAACATACTACTTCATATTCATCTTAAACATACTACTTCATATTCCTCTTAAACATACTACTTCATATTCCTCCTAAATATACTACTTCATATTCCTCTTAAACATACTACTGCATATTCCTCCTAAACATACTACTTTATATTCCTCTTAAACATACTACTTCATATTCCTCTTAAACATACTACTTCATATTCCTCTTAAATATACTACTTCATATTCCTCTTAAATATACTACTTCATATTCCTCTTAAACATACTACTTCATATACCTCTTAAATATACTACTTCATATTCCTCTTAAACATACTACTTCATATTCCTCTTAAAAGTACTACTTCATATTCCTCTTAAATATACTACTTCATATTCCTCTTAAATATACTACTTCATATTCCTCTTAAATATACTACTTCATATTCCTCTTAAACAAACTACTTCATATTCCTCTTAAACATACTACTTCATATTCCTCTTAAATATACTACTTTATATTCCTCTTAAACATACAACTTCATATTCCTCTTAAGCATACTACTTCATATTGCTCTTAAATATAATACTTCATATTCCTCTTAAATATACAACTTCATATTCCTCTTAAGCATACTACTTCCTATTGCTCTTAAATATAAAACTTCATATTCCTCTTAAACATACTACTTCATATTCCTCTTAAACATACTACTTCATATTCCTCTTAAACATACTACTTCATACTCATCTTAAACATACTACTTCAAATTCATCTTAAACATACTTCTTCATATTCCTCTTCAACATACTTCTTCATATTCTTCTTGTATGTACTACTTCATATTCCTCTTAAACATACTACTTTATATTCCTCTTAAACATACTACTTTATAGTCCTCTTAAACATACTACTTCATATTCCTCTTAAACATACTACTTCATATTTCTCTTAAATATACTACTTCATATTCCTTTTAAATATACTACTTCATATTCCTCTTAAATATATAACTTCATATTCCTCTTAAATATACTACTTGATATTCCGCTTAAACATACTACTTCATATTCCTCTTAAACATACTACTTCATACTCCTCTTAAATATACTACTTCATATTCCTCTTAAATATACTACTTCACATTCCTCTTAAATATACTACTTCATATTCCTCTTAAATATACTACTTCATATTCCTCTTAAACATACTACTTCATATTCCTCTTAAACATACTACTTCATATTCCTCTTAAACATACTACTTTATATTCCTCTTAAACATACAACTTCATATTCCTCTTAAACATACTACTTCATATTGCTCTTAAATATAATACTTCATATTCCTCTTAAACTTACAACTTCATATTCCTCTTAAACATACTACCTCATTTTCCTCTTAAACATACTACTTCATATTCCTCTTAAACATACTACTTCATATTCCTCAAAAACATACTACTTCATATTCCTCTTAAACATACTACTTCATATTTCTCTTAAACATACTACTTCATATCCTTCTTAAAGATACTACTTCATATTCCTCTTAAATATACTACTTCATATTCCTCTTAAACATGCTACTTCATATTCCTCTTAAGCATACTACTTGATATTCCTCTTAAATATACTACTTCATATTCCTCTTAAACATACTACTTCATATTCCTCTTAAATATACTACTTCATATTCCTCTTAAACATACTACTTCATATTCCTCTTAAAAGTACTACTTCATATTCCTCTTAAATATACTACTTCATATTCCTCTTAAATATACTACTTCATATTCCTCTTAAACATACTACTTCATATTTCTCTTAAACATACTACTTCATATTCCTCTTAAATATACAACTTCATATTCATCTTAAACATACTACTTCATATTTTTCTTAAATATACTACTTCATATTCCTCTTAAATATACTACTTTATATTCCTCTAAAACATACTACTTCATATTCCTCTTAAACATCCTACTTCATATTCCTCTTAAACATACTACTTCATATTCCTCTTAAACATACTACTTCATATTCCTCTTAAATATACAACTTCATATTCATCTTAAACATACTACTTCATATTTCTCTTAAACATACTACTGCATATTCCTCTTAAACATACTACTTCATATTCCTCTTAAACATACTACTTTATATTCCTCTTAAACATACTACTTTATAGTCCTCTTAAACATACTACTTCATATTCCTCTTAAACATACTACTTCATATTTCTCTTAAATATACTACTTCATATTCCTTTTAAATATACTACTTCATATTCCTCTTAAATATATAACTTCATATTCCTCTTAAATATACTACTTGATATTCCGCTTAAACATACTACTTCATATTCCTCTTAAACATACTACTTCATACTCCTCTTAAATATACTACTTCATATTCCTCTTAAATATACTACTTCACATTCCTCTTAAATATACTACTTCATATTCCTCTTAAATATACTACTTCATATTCCTCTTAAACATACTACTTCATATTCCTCTTAAACATACTACTTCATATTCCTCTTAAACATACTACTTTATATTCCTCTTAAACATACAACTTCATATTCCTCTTAAACATACTACTTCATATTGCTCTTAAATATAATACTTCATATTCCTCTTAAACTTACAACTTCATATTCCTCTTAAACATACTACCTCATTTTCCTCTTAAACATACTACTTCATATTCCTCTTAAACATACTACTTCATATTCCTCAAAAACATACTACTTCATATTCCTCTTAAACATACTACTTCATATTTCTCTTAAACATACTACTTCATATCCTTCTTAAAGATACTACTTCATATTCCTCTTAAATATACTACTTCATATTCCTCTTAAACATGCTACTTCATATTCCTCTTAAGCATACTACTTGATATTCCTCTTAAATATACTACTTCATATTCCTCTTAAACATACTACTTCATATTCCTCTTAAATATACTACTTCATATTCCTCTTAAACATACTACTTCATATTCCTCTTAAAAGTACTACTTCATATTCCTCTTAAATATACTACTTCATATTCCTCTTAAATATACTACTTCATATTCCTCTTAAACATACTACTTCATATTTCTCTTAAACATACTACTTCATATTCCTCTTAAATATACAACTTCATATTCATCTTAAACATACTACTTCATATTTTTCTTAAATATACTACTTCATATTCCTCTTAAATATACTACTTTATATTCCTCTAAAACATACTACTTCATATTCCTCTTAAACATCCTACTTCATATTCCTCTTAAACATACTACTTCATATTCCTCTTAAATATACTACTTCATATTCCTCTTAAACATACTACTTCATATTCCTCTTAAACATACTACTTCATATTCCTCTTAAATATACAACTTCATATTCATCTTAAACATACTACTTCATATTTCTCTTAAACATACTACTGCATATTCCTCTTAAACATACTACTTTATATTCCTCTTAAACGTACTACTTCATATTCCTCTTAAATATACTACTTCATATTCCTCTTAAATATACTACTTCATATTCCTCTTAAATATACTACTTCATATTCATCTTAAACATACTACTTCATATTCCTCTTAAACATACTACTTCATATTCCTCGTGAACACAATACTTCATATTCCTCTTAAACATACTACTTCATATTCCTCTTAAACATACTACTTCATATCCCTCTAAAAGATACTACTTCATATTCCTCTTAAATATACTACTTCATATTCCTCTTAAACATACTACTTCATATTCCTCTTAAAAGTACTACTTCATATTCCTCTTAAATATACTACTTCATATTCCTCTTAAATATACTACTTCATATTCCTCTTAAATATACTACTTCATATTCCTCTTAAACAAACTACTTCATATTCCTCTTAAACATACTACTTCATATTCCTCTTAAACATACTACTTTATATTCCTCTTAAACATACAACTTCATATTCCTCTTAAGCATACTACTTCATATGCCTCTTAAATATAAAACTTCATATTCATCTTAAACATACTACTTCATATTTCTCTCAAACATACTACTTCATATTCCTCTTAAACATACTACTTCATATTCCTCTTAAACATACTATTTCATATTCCTCTTAAATATACTACTTCATATTCCTCTAAAATATAATACTTTATATTCCTCTTAAATATATTACTTAATATTCCTCTTAAATATACTACTTCATATTGCTCTTAAACATACTACTTCATATTCCTCTTAAACATACTACTTCATATTCCTCTTATACATACTACTTCATATTTCTCTGAAACATACTACTTCATATTCCTCTTAAATATACTATTTCATGTTCGTCTTAAACATACTACTTCATATTCCTCTTAAACATACTACTTCATATTCCTCTTGAACATACTACTTCATATTATTCTTAAACATACTACTTCATATTCCTCTTAAACATATTACTTTATATCCCTCTTAAACATACTACTTCATATTCCTCTTAAACATACAACTTCATATTCCTCTTAAACATACTACTTCATATTCCTCTTAAATATACTACTTCATATTCCTCTTAAACATACTACTTCATATTCCTCTTAAACATACTACTTCATATGCCTCTTAAATATACTACTTCATATTCCTCTTAAATATGCTACTTCATATTCCTCTTCTATATACTACTTAATATTCCTCTTAAACATACTACTTCATATTCCTCTTAAACATACTACTTCATATTCCTCTTAAATATACTAATTCATATTCCTCTAAAATATGCTACTTCATATTCCTCTTAAACATACTACTTCATGTTCCTCTTAAACATACTACTTCTAATTCCTCTTAAATATACTACTTCATATTCATCTTAAACATACTACTTCATATTCCTCTTAAACATAATACTTCATATTCCTCTTAAACATAGTACTCCATATTCCTCTTAAACATACTACTTCATATTCCTCTTAAACATACTACTTCATATTCCTCTTAAATATACTACTTCATATTCCTATTAAACATACTACTTCATATTCCTCTTAAATATACTACTTCACATTCCTCTTAAATATACTACTTCATATTCCTCTTAAATATACTACTTCATATTCATCTTAAACATACTACTTCATATTTCTCTCAAACATACTACTTCATATTCCTCTTAAACATACTACTTCATATTCCTCTTAAACATACTATTTCATATTCCTCTTAAATATACTACTTCATATTCCTCTAAAATATAATACTTCATATTCCTCTTAAATATATTACTTCATATTCCTCTTAAATATACTACTTCATATTGCTCTTGAACATACTACTTCATATTCCTCTTAAACATACTACTTCATATTCCTCTTATACATACTACTTCATATTTCTCTGAAACATACTACTTCATATTCCTCTTAAATATACTATTTCATGTTCGTCTTAAACATACTACTTCATATTCCTCTTAAACATACTACTTCATATTCCTCTTGAACATACTACTTCATATTATTCTTAAACATACTACTTCATATTCCTCTTAAACATATTACTTTATATTCCTCTTAAACATACTACTTCATATTCCTCTTAAACATACAACTTCATATTCCTCTTAAACATACTACTTCATATTCCTCTTAAATATACTACTTCATATTCCTCTTAAACATACTACTTCATATTCCTCTTAAACATACTACTTCATATGCCTCTTAAATATACTACTTCATATTCCTCTTAAATATGCTACTTCATATTCCTCTTCTATATACTACTTAATATTCCTCTTAAACATACTACTTCATATTCCTCTTAAACATACTACTTCATATTCCTCTTAAATATACTAATTCATATTCCTCTAAAATATGCTACTTCATATTCCTCTTAAACATACTACTTCATGTTCCTCTTAAACATACTACTTCTAATTCCTCTTAAATATACTACTTCATATTCATCTTAAACATACTACTTCATATTCCTCTTAAACATAATACTTCATATTCCTCTTAAACATAGTACTCCATATTCCTCTTAAACATACTACTTCATATTCCTCTTAAACATACTACTTCATATTCCTCTTAAATATACTACTTCATATTCCTATTAAACATACTACTTCATATTCCTCTTAAATATACTACTTCACATTCCTCTTAAATATACTACTTCATATTCCTCTTAAATATACTACTTCATATTCCTCTTAAACATACTACTTCATTTTCCTCTTAAACATACTACTTCATATTCCTCTTAAACATACTACTTTATATTCCTCTTAAACATACAACTTCATATTCATCTTAAACATACTACTTCATATTTCTCTCAAACATACTACTTCATATTCCTCTTAAACATACTACTTCATATTCCTCTTAAACATACTATTTCATATTCCTCTTAAATATACTACTTCATATTCCTCTAAAATATAATACTTCATATTCCTCTTAAATATATTACTTAATATTCCTCTTAAATATACTACTTCATATTGCTCTTAAACATACTACTTCATATTCCTCTTAAACATACTACTTGATATTCCGCTTAAACATACTACTTCATATTCCTCTTAAACATACTACTTCATACTCCTCTTAAATATACTACTTCATATTCCTCTTAAATATACTACTTCACATTCCTCTTAAATATACTACTTCATATTCCTCTTAAATATACTACTTCATATTCCTCTTAAACATACTACTTCATATTCCTCTTAAACATACTACTTCATATTCCTCTTAAACATACTACTTTATATTCCTCTTAAACATACAACTTCATATTCCTCTTAAACATACTACTTCATATTGCTCTTAAATATAATACTTCATATTCCTCTTAAACTTACAACTTCATATTCCTCTTAAACATACTACCTCATTTTCCTCTTAAACATACTACTTCATATTCCTCTTAAACATACTACTTCATATTCCTCAAAAACATACTACTTCATATTCCTCTTAAACATACTACTTCATATTTCTCTTAAACATACTACTTCATATCCTTCTTAAAGATACTACTTCATATTCCTCTTAAATATACTACTTCATATTCCTCTTAAACATGCTACTTCATATTCCTCTTAAGCATACTACTTGATATTCCTCTTAAATATACTACTTCATATTCCTCTTAAACATACTACTTCATATTCCTCTTAAATATACTACTTCATATTCCTCTTAAACATACTACTTCATATTCCTCTTAAAAGTACTACTTCATATTCCTCTTAAATATACTACTTCATATTCCTCTTAAATATACTACTTCATATTCCTCTTAAACATACTACTTCATATTTCTCTTAAACATACTACTTCATATTCCTCTTAAATATACAACTTCATATTCATCTTAAACATACTACTTCATATTTTTCTTAAATATACTACTTCATATTCCTCTTAAATATACTACTTTATATTCCTCTAAAACATACTACTTCATATTCCTCTTAAACATCCTACTTCATATTCCTCTTAAACATACTACTTCATATTCCTCTTAAATATACTACTTCATATTCCTCTTAAACATACTACTTCATATTCCTCTTAAACATACTACTTCATATTCCTCTTAAATATACAACTTCATATTCATCTTAAACATACTACTTCATATTTCTCTTAAACATACTACTGCATATTCCTCTTAAACATACTACTTTATATTCCTCTTAAACGTACTACTTCATATTCCTCTTAAATATACTACTTCATATTCCTCTTAAATATACTACTTCATATTCCTCTTAAATATACTACTTCATATTCATCTTAAACATACTACTTCATATTCCTCTTAAACATACTACTTCATATTCCTCGTGAACACAATACTTCATATTCCTCTTAAACATACTACTTCATATTCCTCTTAAACATACTACTTCATATCCCTCTAAAAGATACTACTTCATATTCCTCTTAAATATACTACTTCATATTCCTCTTAAACATACTACTTCATATTCCTCTTAAAAGTACTACTTCATATTCCTCTTAAATATACTACTTCATATTCCTCTTAAATATACTACTTCATATTCCTCTTAAATATACTACTTCATATTCCTCTTAAACAAACTACTTCATATTCCTCTTAAACATACTACTTCATATTCCTCTTAAACATACTACTTTATATTCCTCTTAAACATACAACTTCATATTCCTCTTAAGCATACTACTTCATATGCCTCTTAAATATAAAACTTCATATTCATCTTAAACATACTACTTCATATTTCTCTCAAACATACTACTTCATATTCCTCTTAAACATACTACTTCATATTCCTCTTAAACATACTATTTCATATTCCTCTTAAATATACTACTTCATATTCCTCTAAAATATAATACTTCATATTCCTCTTAAATATATTACTTAATATTCCTCTTAAATATACTACTTCATATTGCTCTTAAACATACTACTTCATATTCCTCTTAAACATACTACTTCATATTCCTCTTATACATACTACTTCATATTTCTCTGAAACATACTACTTCATATTCCTCTTAAATATACTATTTCATGTTCGTCTTAAACATACTACTTCATATTCCTCTTAAACATACTACTTCATATTCCTCTTGAACATACTACTTCATATTATTCTTAAACATACTACTTCATATTCCTCTTAAACATATTACTTTATATCCCTCTTAAACATACTACTTCATATTCCTCTTAAACATACAACTTCATATTCCTCTTAAACATACTACTTCATATTCCTCTTAAATATACTACTTCATATTCCTCTTAAACATACTACTTCATATTCCTCTTAAACATACTACTTCATATGCCTCTTAAATATACTACTTCATATTCCTCTTAAATATGCTACTTCATATTCCTCTTCTATATACTACTTAATATTCCTCTTAAACATACTACTTCATATTCCTCTTAAACATACTACTTCATATTCCTCTTAAATATACTAATTCATATTCCTCTAAAATATGCTACTTCATATTCCTCTTAAACATACTACTTCATGTTCCTCTTAAACATACTACTTCTAATTCCTCTTAAATATACTACTTCATATTCATCTTAAACATACTACTTCATATTCCTCTTAAACATAATACTTCATATTCCTCTTAAACATAGTACTCCATATTCCTCTTAAACATACTACTTCATATTCCTCTTAAACATACTACTTCATATTCCTCTTAAATATACTACTTCATATTCCTATTAAACATACTACTTCATATTCCTCTTAAATATACTACTTCACATTCCTCTTAAATATACTACTTCATATTCCTCTTAAATATACTACTTCATATTCATCTTAAACATACTACTTCATATTTCTCTCAAACATACTACTTCATATTCCTCTTAAACATACTACTTCATATTCCTCTTAAACATACTATTTCATATTCCTCTTAAATATACTACTTCATATTCCTCTAAAATATAATACTTCATATTCCTCTTAAATATATTACTTCATATTCCTCTTAAATATACTACTTCATATTGCTCTTAAACATACTACTTCATATTCCTCTTAAACATACTACTTCATATTCCTCTTATACATACTACTTCATATTTCTCTGAAACATACTACTTCATATTCCTCTTAAATATACTATTTCATGTTCGTCTTAAACATACTACTTCATATTCCTCTTAAACATACTACTTCATATTCCTCTTGAACATACTACTTCATATTATTCTTAAACATACTACTTCATATTCCTCTTAAACATATTACTTTATATTCCTCTTAAACATACTACTTCATATTCCTCTTAAACATACAACTTCATATTCCTCTTAAACATACTACTTCATATTCCTCTTAAATATACTACTTCATATTCCTCTTAAACATACTACTTCATATTCCTCTTAAACATACTACTTCATATGCCTCTTAAATATACTACTTCATATTCCTCTTAAATATGCTACTTCATATTCCTCTTCTATATACTACTTAATATTCCTCTTAAACATACTACTTCATATTCCTCTTAAACATACTACTTCATATTCCTCTTAAATATACTAATTCATATTCCTCTAAAATATGCTACTTCATATTCCTCTTAAACATACTACTTCATGTTCCTCTTAAACATACTACTTCTAATTCCTCTTAAATATACTACTTCATATTCATCTTAAACATACTACTTCATATTCCTCTTAAACATAATACTTCATATTCCTCTTAAACATAGTACTCCATATTCCTCTTAAACATACTACTTCATATTCCTCTTAAACATACTACTTCATATTCCTCTTAAATATACTACTTCATATTCCTATTAAACATACTACTTCATATTCCTCTTAAATATACTACTTCACATTCCTCTTAAATATACTACTTCATATTCCTCTTAAATATACTACTTCATATTCCTCTTAAACATACTACTTCATTTTCCTCTTAAACATACTACTTCATATTCCTCTTAAACATACTACTTTATATTCCTCTTAAACATACAACTTCATATTCCTCTTAAACATACTACTTCATATTGCTCTTAAATATAATACTTAATATTCCTCTTAAACTTACTACTTCATATTCCTCTTAAACATACTACCTCATTTTCCTCTTAAACATACTACTTCATATTCCTCTTAAACATACTACTTCATATTCCTCAAAAACATACTACTTCATATTCCTCTTAAACATATTACTTCATATTCCTCTTAAACATACTACTTCATATCCCTCTTAAAGATACTACTTCATATTCCTCTTAAATATACTACTTCATATTCCTCTTAAACTTACTACTTCATATTCCTCTTAAACATACTACTTGATATTCCTCTTAAATATACTACTTCATATTCCTCTTAAACATACTACTTCATATTCCTCTTAAATATACTACTTCATATTCCTCTTAAACATACTACTTCATATTCCTCTTAAAAGTACTACTTTATATTCCTCTTAAATATACTACTTCATATTCCTCTTAAATATACTACTTCATATTCCTCTTAAACATACTACTTCATATTCCTCTTAAACATACTACTTCATATTCCTCTTAAATATACAACTTCATATTCATCTTAAACATACTACTTCATATTCCTCTTAAACATACTACTGCATATTCCTCTTAAACATACTACTTTATATTCCTCTTAAACGTACTACTTCATATTCCTCTTAAATATACTACTTCATATTCCTCTTAAATATACTACTTCATATTCCTCTTAAATATACTACTTCATATTCATCTTAAACATACTACTTCATATTCCTCTTAAACATACTACTTCATATTCCTCGTGAACACAATACTTCATATTCCTCTTAAACACACTACTTCATATTCCTCTTAAACATACTACTTCATATCCCTCTTAAAGATACTACTTCATATTCGTCTTAAATATACTACTTCATATTCCTCTTAAACATACTACTTCATATTCCTCTTAAACATACTACTTCATATTCCTCTTAAATATACTACTTCATATTCCTCTTAAATATACTACTTCATATTCCTCTTTAACATACTACTTCATATTTCTCTCAAACATACTATTTCATATTCCTCTTAAACATACTACTTCATATTCCTCTTAAACATACTATTTCATATTCCTCTTAAATATACTACTTCATATTCCTCTAAAATATAATACTTCATATTCCTCTTAAATATATTACTTCATATTCCTCTTAAATATACTACTTCATATTCCTCTTAAACATACTACTTCATATTCCTCTTAAACATACTACTTCATATTCCTCTTATACATACTACTTCATATTTCTCTGAAACATACTACTTCATATTCCTCTTAAATATACTATTTCATGTTCGTCTTAAACATACTACTTCATATTCCTCTTAAACATACTACTTCATATTCCTCTTGAACATACTACTTCATATTCCTCTTAAACATACTACTTCATATTCCTCTTAAACATATTACTTTATATTCCTCTTAAACATACTACTTCATATTCCTCTTAAACATACAACTTCATATTCCTCTTAAACATACTACTTCATATTCCTCTTAAATATACTACTTCATATTCCTCTTAAACATACTACTTCATATTCCGTTTAAACATACTACTTCATATGCCTCTTAAATATACTACTTCATATTCCTCTTAAACATACTTCTTCATATTCCTCTTAAACATACTACTTCATTTTCCTCTTAAACATACTACTTCATATTCCTCTTAAATATGCTACTTCATATTCCTCTTCTATATACTACTTTATATTCCTCTTAAACATACTACTTCATATTCCTCTTAAACATACTACTTCATATTCCTCTTAAAAATACTAATTCATATTCCTCTAAAATATGCTACTTCATATTCCTCTTAAACATACTACTTCATATTCCTCTTAAACATACTACTTCATATTCCTCTTAAATATACTACTTCATATTCATCTTAAACATACTACTTCATATTCCTCTTAAACATAATACTTCATATTCCTCTTAAACATAGTACTCCATATTCCTCTTAAACATACTACTTCATATTCCTCTTAAACATACTACTTCATATTCCTCTTAAATATACTACTTCATATTCCTATTAAACATACTACTTCATATTCCTCTTAAACATACTACTTCATATTCCTCTTAAATATACTATTTCATATTCATCTTAAACATACTACTTCATATTCCTCTTAACCATACAACTGCATATTCCTCTTAAACATACTACTTCATATTCCTCTTAAATATACTACTTCATATTCATCTTAACCATACTACTTTATATTCCTCCTAAACATACTACTTCATATTCATCTTAAACATATTACTTCATATTTCTCTTTAACATACTACTTCATATTCCTCTTAAATATACTACTTCATATTCCTCTTAAACATACTACTTCATATTCCTCTTAAACATACTACTTTATAGTCCTCTTAAACATACTACTTCATATTCCTCTTAAACATACTACTTCATATTTCTCTTAAATATGCTACTTCATATTCCTCTTAAATATACTACTTCATATTCCTCTTAAATATATAACTTCATATTCCTCTTAAATATACTACTTCATATTCCGCTTAAACATACTACTTCATATTCCTCTTAAACATACTACTTCATACTCCTCTTAAATATACTACTTCATATTCCTCTTAAATATACTACTTCACATTCCTCTTAAATATACTACTTCATATTCCTCTTAAATATACTACTTCATATTCCTCTTAAACATACTACTTCATATTCCTCTTAAACATACTACTTCATATTCCTCTTAAACATACTACTTTATATTCCTCTTAAACATACAACTTCATATTCCTCTTAAACATACTACTTCATATTGCTCTTAAATATAATACTTCATATTCCTCTTAAACTTACTACTTCATATTCCTCTTAAACATACTACCTCATTTTCCTCTTAAACATACTACTTCATATTCCTCTTAAACATACTACTTCATATTCCTCAAAAACATACTACTTCATATTCCTCTTAAACATACTACTTCATATTCCTCTTAAACATACTACTTCATATCCCTCTTAAAGATACTACTTCAAATTCCTCTTAAATATACTACTTCATATTCCTCTTAAACATGCTACTTCATATTCCTCTTAAGCATACTACTTGATATTCCTCTTAAATATACTACTTCATATTCCTCTTAAACATACTACTTCATATTCCTCTTAAATATACTACTTCATATTCCTCTTAAACATACTACTTCATATTCCTCTTAAAAGTACTACTTCATATTCCTCTTAAATATACTACTTCATATTCCTCTTAAATATACTACTTCATATTCCTCTTAAACATACTACTTCATATTTCTCTTAAACATACTACTTCATATTCCTCTTAAATATACAACTTCATATTCATCTTAAACTTACTACTTCATATTTTTCTTAAATATACTACTTCATATTCCTCTTAAATATACTACTTCATATTCCTCTGAAACATACTACTTCATATTCCTCTTAAACATCCTACTTCATATTCCTCTTAAACATACTACTTCATATTCCTCTTAAATATACTACTTCATATTCCTCTTAAACATACTACTTCATATTCCTCTTAAACATACTACTTCATATTCCTCTTAAATATATAACTTCAGATTCATCTTAAACATACTACTTCATATTCCTCTTAAACATACTACTGCATATTCCTCTTAAACATACTACTTTATATTTCTCTTAAACGTACTACTTCATATTCCTCTTAAATATACTACTTCATATTCCTCTTAAATATACTACTTCATATTCCTCTTAAATATACTACTTCATATTCATCTTAAACATACTACTTCATATTCCTCTTAAACATACTACTTCATATTCCTCGTGAACACAATACTTCATATTCCTCTTAAACATACTACTTCATATTCCTCTTAACCATACTACTTCATATCCCTCTTAAATATACTACTTCATATTCCTCTTAAATATACTACTTCATATTCCTCTTAAACATACTACTTCATATTCCTCTTAAACATACTACTTCATATTCCTCTTAAATATACTACTTCATATTCCTCTTAAATATACTACTTCATATTCCTCTTTAACATACTACTTCATATTTCTCTCAAACATACTACTTCATATTCCTCTTAAACATATTACTTCATATTCCTCTTAAACATACTATTTCATATTCCTCTTAAACATACTACTTTATATTCCTCCTAAACATACTACTTCATATTCATCTTAAACATATTACTTCATATTTCTCTTTAACATACTACTTCATATTCCTCTTAAATATACTACTTCATATTCCTCTTAAACATACTACTTCATATTCCTCTTAAACATACTACTTTATAGTCCTCTTAAACATACTACTTCATATTCCTCTTAAACATAATACTTCATATTTCTCTTAAATATACTACTTCATATTCCTCTTAAATATACTACTTCATATTCCTCTTAAATATATAACTTCATATTCCTCTTAAATATACTACTTCATATTCCGCTTAAACATACTACTTCATATTCCTCTTAAACATACTACTTCATACTCCTCTTAAACATACAACTTCATATTCCTCTTAAGCATACTACTTCATATTGCTTTTAAATATAATACTTCATATTCCTCTTAAATATACAACTTCATATTCCTCTTAAGCATACTACTTCATATTGCTCTTAAATATAAAACTTCATATTCCTCTTAAACATACTACTTCATATTTCTCTTAAACATACTACTTCATATTCCTCTTAAACATACTACTTCATACTCATCTTAAACATACTACTTCATATTCATCTTAAACATACTTCTTCATATTCCTCTTCAACATACTTCTTCATATTCTTCTTGTATGTACTACTTCATATTCCTCTTAAACATACTACTTTATATTCCTCTTAAACATACTACTTTATAGTCCTCTTAAACATACTACTTCATATTCCTCTTAAACATACTACTTCATATTTCTCTTAAATATACTACTTCATATTCCTCTTAAATATACTACTTCATATTCCTCTTAAATATATAACTTCATATTCCTCTTAAATATACTACTTGATATTCCGCTTAAACATACTACTTCATATTCCTCTTAAACATACTACTTCATACTCCTCTTAAATATACTACTTCATATTCCTCTTAAATATACTACTTCACATTCCTCTTAAATATACTACTTCATATTCCTCTTAAATATACTACTTCATATTCCTCTTAAACATACTACTTCATATTCCTCTTAAACATACTACTTCATATTCCTCTTAAACATACTACTTTATATTCCTCTTAAACATACAACTTCATATTTCTCTTAAACATACTACTTCATATTGCTCTTAAATATAATACTTCATATTCCTCTTAAACTTACTACTTCATATTCCTCTTAAACATACTACCTCATTTTCCTCTTAAACATACTACTTCATATTCCTCTTAAACATACTACTTCATATTCCTCAAAAACATACTACTTCATATTCCTCTTAAACATACTACTTCATATTCCTCTTAAACATACTACTTCATATCCTTCTTAAAGATACTACTTCATATTCCTCTTAAATATACTACTTCATATTCCTCTTAAACATGCTACTTCATATTCCTCTTAAGAATACTACTTGATATTCCTCTTAAATATACTACTTCATATTCCTCTTAAACATACTACTTGATATTCCTCTTAAATATACTACTTCATATTCCTCTTAAACATACTACTTCATATTCCTCTTAAAAGTACTACTTCATATTCCTCTTAAATATACTACTTCATATTCCTCTTAAATATACTTCTTCATATTCCTCTTAAACATACTACTTCATATTTCTCTTAAACATACTACTTCATATTCCTCTTAAATATACAACTTCATATTCATCTTAAACATACTACTTCATATTTTTCTTAAATATACTACTTCATATTCCTCTTAAATATACTACTTTATATTCCTCTAAAACATACTACTTCATATTCCTCTTAAACATCCTACTTCATATTCCTCTTAAACATACTACTTCATATTCCTCTTAAATATACTACTTCATATTCCTCTTAAACATACTACTTCATATTCCTCTTAAACATACTACTTCATATTCCTCTTAAATATACAACTTCATATTCATCTTAAACATACTACTTCATATTTCTCTTAAACATACTACTGCATATTCCTCTTAAACATACTACTTTATATTCCTCTTAAACGTACTACTTCATATTCCTCTTAAATATACTACTTCATATTCCTCTTAAATATACTACTTCATATTCCTCTTAAATATACTACTTCATATTCATCTTAAACATACTACTTCATATTCCTCTTAAACATACTACTTCATATTCCTCGTGAACACAATACTTCATATTCCTCTTAAACATACTACTTCATATTCCTCTTAAACATACTACTTCATATCCCTCTTAAAGATACTACTTCATATTCCTCTTAAATATACTACTTCATATTCCTCTTAAACATACTACTTCATATTCCTCTTAAACATACTACTTCATATTCCTCTTAAATATACTACTTCATATTCCTCTTAAATATACTACTTCATATTCCTCTTTAACATACTACTTCATATTTCTCTCAAACATACTACTTCATATTCCTCTTAAACATACTACTTCATATTCCTCTTAAACATACTATTTCATATTCCTCTTAAATATACTACTTCATATTCCTCTAAAATATAATACTTCATATTCCTCTTAAATATATTACTTCATATTCCTCTTAAATATACTACTTCATATTGCTCTTAAACATACTACTTCATATTCCTCTTAAACATACTACTTCATATTCCTCTTATACATACTACTTCATATTTCTCTGAAACATACTACTTCATATTCCTCTTAAATATACTATTTCATGTTCGTCTTAAACATACTACTTCATATTCCTCTTAAACATACTACTTCATATTCCTCTTGAACATACTACTTCATATTCCTCTTAAACATACTACTTCATATTCCTCTTAAACGTATTACTTTATATTCCTCTTAAACATACTACTTCATATTCCTCTTAAACATACAACTTCATATTCCTCTTAAACATACTACTTCATATTCCTCTTAAATATACTACTTCATATTCCTCTTAAACATACTACTTCATATTCCTCTTAAACATACTACTTCATATGCCTCTTAAATATACTACTTCATATTCCTCTTAAATATGCTACTTCATATTCCTTTTCTATATACTACTTAATATTCCTCTTAAACATACTACTTCATATTCCTCTTAAACATACTACTTCATATTCCTCTTAAATATACTAATTCATATTCCTCTAAAATATGCTACTTCATATTCCTCTTAAACATACTACTTCATGTTCCTCTTAAACATACTACTTCTAATTCCTCTTAAATATACTACTTCATATTCATCTTAAACATACTACTTCATATTCCTCTTAAACATAATACTTCATATTCCTCTTAAACATAGTACTCCGAATTCCTCTTAAACATACTACTTCATATTCCTCTTAAACATACTACTTCATATTCCTCTTAAATATACTACTTCATATTCCTATTAAACATACTACTTCATATTCCTCTTAAATATACTACTTCACATTCCTCTTAAATATACTACTTCATATTCCTCTTAAATATACTACTTCATATTCCTCTTAAACATACTACTTCATATTCCTCTTAAACATACTACTTCATATTCCTCTTAAACATACTACTTTATATTCCTCTTAAACATACAACTTCATATTCCTCTTAAACATACTACTTCATATTGCTCTTAAATATAATACTTCATATTCCTCTTAAACTTACTACTTCATATTCCTCTTAAACATACTACCTCATTTTCCTCTTAAACGTACTACTTCATATTCCTCTTAAACATAATACTTCATATTCCTCAAAAACATACTACTTCATATTCCTCTTAAACATATTACTTCATATTCCTCTTAAACATACTACTTCATATCCCTCTTAAAGATACTACTTCATATTCCTCTTAAATATACTACTTCATATTCCTCTTAAACATGCTACTTCATATTCCTCTTAAGCATACTACTTGATATTCCTCTTAAATATACTACTTCATATTCCTCTTAAACATACTACTTCATATTCCTCTTAAATATACTACTTCATATTCCTCTTAAACATACTACTTCATATTCCTCTTAAAAGTACTACTTCATATTCCTCTTAAATATACTACTTCATATTCCTCTTAAATATACTACTTCGTATTCCTCTTAAACATACTACTTCATATTTCTCTTAAACATACTACTTTATATTCCTCTTAAATATGCTACTTCATATTCCTCTTCTATATACTACTTAATATTCCTCTTAAACATACTACTTCATATTCCTCTTAAACATACTACTTCATATTCCTCTTAAATATACTAATTCATATTCCTCTAAAATATGCTACTTCATATTCCTCTTAAACATACTACTTCATGTTCCTCTTAAACATACTACTTCTAATTCCTCTTAAATATACTACTTCATATTCATCTTAAACATACTACTTCATATTCCTCTTAAACATAATACTTCATATTCCTCTTAAACATAGTACTCCATATTCCTCTTAAACATACTACTTCATATTCCTCTTAAACATACTACTTCATATTCCTCTTAAATATACTACTTCATATTCCTATTAAACATACTACTTCATATTCCTCTTAAATATACTACTTCACATTCCTCTTAAATATACTACTTCATATTCCTCTTAAATATACTACTTCATATTCCTCTTAAACATACTACTTCATATTCCTCTTAAACATACTACTTCATATTCCTCTTAAACATACTACTTTATATTCCTCTTAAACATACAACTTCATATTCCTCTTAAACATACTACTTCATATTGCTCTTAAATATAATACTTCATATTCCTCTTAAACTTACTACTTCATATTCCTCTTAAACATACTACCTCATTTTCCTCTTAAACGTACTACTTCATATTCCTCTTAAACATACTACTTCATATTCCTCAAAAACATACTACTTCATATTCCTCTTAAACATATTACTTCATATTCCTCTTAAACATACTACTTCATATCCCTCTTAAAGATACTACTTCATATTCCTCTTAAACATACTACTTCATATTCCTCTTAAACATGCTACTTCATATTCCTCTTAAGCATACTACTTGATATTCCTCTTAAATATACTACTTCATATTCCTCTTAAACATACTACTTCATATTCCTCTTAAATATACTACTTCATATTCCTCTTAAACATACTACTTCATATTCCTCTTAAAAGTACTACTTCATATTCCTCTTAAATATATACTACTTCATATTCCTCTTAAATATACTACTTCATATTCCTCTTAAACATACTACTTCATATTTCTCTTAAACATACTACTTTATATTCCTCTTAAATATACTACTTCATATTCCTCTTAAATATACTACTTCATATTCCTCTTAAACATACTACTTCATATTCCTCTTAAACATACTACTTCATATTCCTCTTAAATATACAACTTCATATTCATCTTAAACATACTACTTCATATTCCTCTTAAACATACTACTGCATATTCCTCTTAAACATACTACTTTATATTCCTCTTAAACGTACTACTTCATATTCCTCTTAAATATACTACTTCATATTCCTCTTAAATATACTACTTCATATTCCTCTTAAATATACTACTTCATATTCATCTTAAACATACTACTTCATATTCCTCTTAAACATACTACTTTATATTCCTCGTGAACACAATACTTCATATTCCTCTTAAACATACTACTTCATATTCCTCTTAAACATACTACTTCATATCCCTCTTAAAGATACTACTTCATATTCGTCTTAAATATACTACTTCATATTCCTCTTAAACATACTACTTCATATTCCTCTTAAACATACTACTTCATATTCCTCTTAAATATACTACTTCATATTCCTCTTCAATATACTACTTCATATTCCTCTTTAACATACTACTTCATATTTCTCTCAAACATACTATTTCATATTCCTCTTAAACATACTACTTCATATTCCTCTTAAACATACTATTTCATATTCCTCTTAAATATACTACTTCATATTCCTCTAAAATATAATACTTCATATTCCTCTTAAATATATTACTTCATATTCCTCTTAAATATACTACTTCATATTCCTCTTAAACATACTACTTCATATTCCTCTTAAACATACTACTTCATATTCCTCTTATACATACTACTTCATATTTCTCTGAAACATACTACTTCATATTCCTCTTAAATATACTATTTCATGTTCGTCTTAAACATACTACTTCATATTCCTCTTAAACATACTACTTCATATTCCTCTTGAACATACTACTTCATATTCCTCTTAAACATACTACTTCATATTCCTCTTAAACATATTACTTTATATTCCTCTTAAACATACTACTTCATATTCCTCTTAAACATACAACTTCATATTCCTCTTAAACATACTACTTCATATTCCTCTTAAATATACTACTTCATATTCCTCTTAAACATACTACTTCATATTCCTCTTAAACATACTACTTCATAT
This sequence comes from Atherix ibis, assembly GCA_958298945.1. Taxonomy (NCBI): domain Eukaryota; kingdom Metazoa; phylum Arthropoda; class Insecta; order Diptera; family Athericidae; genus Atherix; species Atherix ibis. The sequence goes on along the minus strand of CATQJD010000064.1, from coordinate 69,453 downwards.
GCCTCTTAAATATACTACTTCATATTCCTCTTAAACATACTTCTTCATATTCCTCTTAAACATACTACTTCATTTTCCTCTTAAACATACTACTTCATATTCCTCTTAAATATGCTACTTCATATTCCTCTTCTATATACTACTTTATATTCCTCTTAAACATACTACTTCATATTCCTCTTAAACATACTACTTCATATTCCTCTTAAATATACTAATTCATATTCCTCTAAAATATGCTACTTCATATTCCTCTTAAACATACTACTTCATATTCCTCTTAAACATACTACTTCATATTCCTCTTAAATATACTACTTCATATTCATCTTAAACATACTACTTCATATTCCTCTTAAACATAATACTTCATATTCCTCTTAAACATAGTACTCCATATTCCTCTTAAACATACTACTTCATATTCCTCTTAAACATACTACTTCATATTCCTCTTAAATATACTACTTCATATTCCTATTAAACATACTACTTCATATTCCTCTTAAACATACTACTTCATATTCCTCTTAAATATACTACTTCATATTCATCTTAAACATACTACTTTATATTCCTCCTAAACATACTACTTCATATTCATCTTAAACATATTACTTCATATTTCTCTTTAACATACTACTTCATATTCGTCTTAAATATACTACTTCATATTCTTCTTAAACATACTACTTCATATTCCTCTTAAACATACTACTTTATAGTCCTCTTAAACATACTACTTCATATTCCGCTTAAACATACTACTTCATATTCCTCTTAAACATACTACTTCATACTCCTCTTAAATATACTACTTCATATTCCTCTTAAATATACTACTTCACATTCCTCTTAAATATACTACTTCATATTCCTCTTAAATATACTACTTCATATTCCTCTTAAACATACTACTTCATATTCCTCTTAAACATACTACTTCATATTCCTCTTAAACATAATACTTTATATTCCTCTTAAACATACAACTTCATATTCCTCTTAAACATACTACTTCATATTGCTCTTAAATATAATACTTCATATTCCTCTTAAACTTACTACTTCATATTCCTCTTAAACATACTACCTCATTTTCCTCTTAAACATACTACTTCATATTCCTCTTAAACATACTACTTCATATTCCTCAAAAACAATACTACTTCATATTCCTCTTAAACATACTACTTCTTATTCCTCTTAAACATACTACTTCATATCCCTCTTAAAGATACTACTTCATATTCCTCTTAAATATACTACTTCATATTCCTCTTAAACATGCTACTTCATATTCCTCTTAAGCATACTACTTGATATTCCTCTTAAATATACTACTTCATATTCCTCTTAAACATACTACTTCATATTCCTCTTAAATATACTACTTCATATTCCTCTTAAACATACTACTTCATATTCCTCTTAAAAGTACTACTTCATATTCCTCTTAAATATACTACTTCATATTCCTCTTAAATATACTACTTCATATTCCTCTTAAACATACTACTTCATATTTCTCTCAAACATATTACTTCATATTCCTCTTAAATATACAACTTCATATTCATCTTAAACATACTACTTCATATTTTTCTTAAATATACTACTTCATATTCCTCTTAAATATACTACTTCATATTCCTCTGAAACATACTACTTCATATTCCTCTTAAACATCCTACTTCATATTCCTCTTTAACATACTACTTCATATTCCTCTTAAATATACTACTTCATATTCCTCTTAAACATACTACTTCATATTCCTCTTAAACATACTACTTCATATTCCTCTTAAATATACAACTTCATATTCATCTTAAACATACTACTTCATATTCCTCTTAAACATACTACTGCATATTCCTCTTAAACATACTACTTTATATTTCTCTTAAACGTACTACTTCATATTCCTCTTAAATATACTACTTCATATTCCTCTTAAATATACTACTTCATATTCCTCTTAAATATACTACTTCATATTCATCTTAAACATACTACTTCATATTCCTCTTAAACATACTACTTCATATTCCTCGTGAACACAATACTTCATATTCCTCTTAAACATACTACTTCATATTCCTCTTAACCATACTACTTCATATCCCTCTTAAATATACTACTTCATATTCCTCTTAAATATACTACTTCATATTCCTCTTAAACATACTACTTCATATTCCTTTTAAACATACTACTTCATATTCCTCTTAAATATACTACTTCATATTCCTCTTAAATATACTACTTCATATTCCTCTTTAACATACTACTTCATATTTCTCTCAAACATACTACTTCATATTCCTCTTAAACATACTACTTCATATTCCTCTTAAACATACTATTTCATATTCCTCTTAAATATACTACTTCATATTCCTCTAAAATATAATACTTCATATTCCTCTTAAATATATTACTTCATATTCCTCTTAAATATACTACTTCATATTCCTCTTAAACATACTACTTCATATTCCTCTTAAACATAATACTTCATATTCCTCTTAAACATAGTACTCCATATACCTCTTAAACATACTACTTCATATTCCTCTTAAACATACTACTTCATATTCCTCTTAAATATACTACTTCATATTCCTATTAAACATACTACTTCATATTCCTCTTAAACATACTACTTCATATTCCTCTTAAATATACTACTTCATATTCATCTTAAACATACTACTTCATATTCCTCTTAACCATACAACTGCATATTCCTCTTAAACATACTACTTCATATTCCTCTTAAATATACTACTTCATATTCATCTTAAACATACTACTTTATATTCCTCCTAAACATACTACTTCATATTCATCTTAAACATATTACTTCATATTTCTCTTTAACATACTACTTCATATTCCTCTTAAATATACTACTTCATATTCCTCTTAAACATACTACTTCATATTCCTCTTAAACATACTACTTTATAGTCCTCTTAAACATACTACTTCATATTCCTCTTAAACATACTACTTCATATTTCTCTTAAATATACTACTTCATATTCCTCTTAAATATACTACTTCATATTCCTCTTAAATATATAACTTCATATTCCTCTTAAATATACTACTTCATATTCCGCTTAAACATACTACTTCATATTCCTCTTAAACATACTACTTCATACTCCTCTTAAATATACTACTTCATATTCCTCTTAAATATACTACTTCACATTCCTCTTAAATATACTACTTCATATTCCTCTTAAATATACTACTTCATATTCCTCTTAAACATACTACTTCATATTCCTCTTAAACATACTACTTCATATTCCTCTTAAACATACTACTTTATATTCCTCTTAAACATACAACTTCATATTCCTCTTAAACATACTACTTCATATTGCTCTTAAATATAATACTTCATATTTCTCTTAAACTTACTACTTCATATTCCTCTTAAACATACTACCTCATTTTCCTCTTAAACATACTACTTCATATTCCTCTTAAACATACTACTTCATATTCCTCAAAAACATACTACTTCATATTCCTCTTAAACATACTACTTCATATTCCTCTTAAACATACTACTTCATATCCCTCTTAAAGATACTACTTCATATTCCTCTTAAATATACTACTTCATATTCCTCTTAAACATGCTACTTCATATTCCTCTTAAGCATACTACTTGATATTCCTCTTAAATATACTACTTCATATTCCTCTTAAACATACTACTTCATATTCCTCTTAAACATACTACTTCATATTCCTAAAAAACATACTACTTCATATTCCTCTTAAACATACTACTTCATATTCCTCTTGAACATACTACTTCATATCCCTCTTAAAGATACTACTTCATATTCCTCTTAAAAGTACTACTTCATATTCCTCTTAAATATACTACTTCATATTCCTCTTAAATATACTACTTCATATTCCTCTTAAACATACCACTTCATATTTCTCTTTAACATACTACTTCATATTCCTCTTAAATATACAACTTCATATTCCTCTTAAACATACTACTTCATATTCCTCGTGAACACAATACTTCATATTCCTCTTAAACATACTACTTCATATTCCTCTTAACCATACTACTTCATATCCCTCTTAAATATACTACTTCATATTCCTCTTAAATATACTACTTCATATTCCTCTTAAACATACTACTTCATATTCCTCTTAAACATACTACTTCATATTCCTCTTAAATATACTACTTCATATTCCTCTTAAATATACTACTTCATATTCCTCTTTAACATACTACTTCATATTTCTCTCAAACATACTACTTCATATTCCTCTTAAACATACTACTTCATATTCCTCTTAAACATACTATTTCATATTCCTCTTAAATATACTACTTCATATTCCTCTTAAATATAATACTTCATATTCCCCTTAAATATATTACTTCATATTCCTCTTAAACATACTACTTCATATTCCTCTTAAACATACTACTTCATATTCCTCTTATACATACTACTTCATATTTCTCTGAAACATACTACTTCATATTCCTCTTAAATATACTATTTCATGTTCGTCTTAAACATACTACTTCATATTCCTCTTAAACATACTACTTCATATTCCTCTTGAACATACCACTTCATATTCCTCTTAAACATACTACTTCATATTCCTCTTAAACATATTACTTTATATTCCTCTTAAACATACTACTTCAAATTCCTCTTAAACATACAACTTCATATTCCTCTTAAACATACTACTTCATATTCCTCTTAAATATACTACTTCATATTCCTCTTAAACATACTACTTCATATTCCTCTTAAACATACTACTTCATATGCCTCTTAAATATACTACTTCATATTCCTCTTAAACATACTTCTTCATATTCCTCTTAAACATACTACTTCATTTTCCTCTTAAACATACTACTTCATATTCCTCTTAAATATGCTACTTCATATTCCTCTTCTATATACTACTTTATATTCCTCTTAAACATACTACTTCATATTCCTCTTAAACATACTAATTCATATTCCTCTAAAATATGCTACTTCATATTCCTCTTAAACATACTACTTCATATTCCTCGTGAACACAATACTTCATATTCCTCTTAAACATACTACTTCATATTCCTCTTAACCATACTACTTCATATCCCTCTTAAATATACTACTTCATATTCCTCTTAAATATACTACTTCATATTCCTCTTAAATATACTACTTCATATTCCTCTTAAATATACTACTTCATATTCATCTTAAACATACTACTTCATATTCCTCTTAAACATACTACTTCATATTCCTCGTGAACACAATACTTCATATTCCTCTTAAACATACTACTTCATATTCCTCTTAACCATACTCCTTCATATCCCTCTTAAATATACTACTTCATATTCCTCTTAAATATACTACTTCATATTCCTCTTAAACATACTACTTCATATTCCTCTTATACATACTACTTCATATTCCTCTTAAATATACTACTTCATATTCCTCCTAAATATACTACTTCATATTCCTCTTTAACATACTACTTCATATTTCTCTCAAACATACTACTTCATATTCCTCTTAAACATACTACTTCATATTCCTCTTAAACATACTATTTCATATTCCTCTTAAATATACTACTTCATATTCCTCTAAAATATAATACTTCATATTCCTCTTAAATATATTACTTCATATTCCTCTTAAATATACTACTTCATATTCCTCTTAAACATACTACTTCATATTCCTCTTAAACATACTACTTCATATTCCTCTTATACATACTACTTCATATTTCTCTGAAACATACTACTTCATATTCCTCTTAAATATACTATTTCATGTTCGTCTTAAACATACTACTTCATATTCCTCTTAAACATACTACTTCATATTCCTCTTGAACATACTACTTCATATTCCTCTTAAACATACTACTTCATATTCCTCTTGAACATATTACTTTATATTCCTCTTAAACATACTACTTCATATTCCTCTTAAACATACAACTTCATATTCCTCTTAAACATACTACTTCATATTCGTCTTAAATATACTACTTCATATTCCTCTTAAACATACTACTTCATATTCCTCTTAAACATACTACTTCATATGCGTCTTAAATATACTACTTCATATTCCTCTTAAACATACTTCTTCATATTCCTCTTAAACATACTACTTCATTTTCCTCTTAAACATACTACTTCATATTCCTCTTAAATATGCTACTTCATATTCCTCTTCTATATACTACTTTATATTCCTCTTAAACATACTACTTCATATTCCTCTTAAACATACTAATTCATATTCCTCTAAAATATGCTACTTCATATTCCTCTTAAACATACTACTTCATATTCCTCTTAAACATACTACTTCATATTCCTCTTAAATATACTACTTCATATTCATCTTAAACATACTACTTCATATTCCTCTTAAACATAATACTTCATATTCCTCTTAAACATAGTACTCCATATTCCTCTTAAACATACTACTTCATATTCCTCTTAAACATACTATTTCATATTCCTCTTAAATATACTACTTCATATTCCTATTAAACATACTACTTCATATTCCTCTTAAACATACTACTTCATATTCCTCTTAAATATACTACTTCATATTCATCTTAAACATACTACTTCATATTCCTCTTAACCATACAACTGCATATTCCTCTTAAACATACTACTTCATATTCCTCTTAAATATACTACTTCATATTCATCTTAAACATACTACTTTATATTCCTCCTAAACATACTACTTCATATTCATCTTAAACATATTACTTCATATTCCTCTTTAACATACTACTTCATATTCCTCTTAAATATACTACTTCATATTCCTCTTAAACATACTACTTCATATTCCTCTTAAACATACTACTTTATAGTCCTCTTAAACATACTACTTCATATTCCTCTTAAACATACTACTTCATATTTCTCTTAAATATACTACTTCATATTCCTCTTAAATATACTACTTCATATTCCTCTTAAATATATAACTTCATATTCCTCTTAAATATACTACTTCATATTCCGCTTAAACATACTACTTTATATTCCTCTTAAACATACTACTTCATACTCCTCTTAAATATACTACTTCATATTCCTCTTTAATATACTACTTCACATTCCTCTTAAATATACTACTTCATATTCCTCTTAAATATACTACTTCATATTCCTCTTAAACATACTACTTCATATTCCTCTTAAACATACTACTTCATATTCCTCTTAAACATACTACTTTATATTCCTCTTAAACATACAACTTCATATTCCTCTTAAACATAGTACTTCATATTGCTCTTAAATATAATACTTCATATTCCTCTTAAACTTACTACTTCATATTCCTCTTAAACATACTACCTCATTTTCCTCTTAAACATACTACTTCATATTCCTCTTAAACATACTACTTCATATTCCTCAAAAACATACTACTTCATATTCCTCTTAAACATACTACTTCATATTCCTCTTAAACATACTACTTCATATCCCTCTTAAAGATACTACTTCATATTCCTCTTAAATACACTACTTCATATTCCTCTTAAACATGCTACTTCATATTCCTCTTAAGCATACTACTTGATATTCCTCTTAAATATACTACTTCATATTCCTCTTAAACATACTACTTCATATTCCTCTTAAATATACTACTTCATATTCCTCTTAAACATACTACTTCATATTCCTCTTAAAAGTACTACTTCATATTCCTCTTAAATATACTACTTCATATTCCTCTTAAATATACTACTTCATATTCCTCTTAAACATACTACTTCATATATCTCTTAAACATACTACTTCATATTCCTCTTAAATATACAACTTCATATTCATCTTAAACATACTACTTCATATTTTTCTTAAATATACTACTTCATATTCCTCTTAAATATACTACTTCATATTCCTCTAAAACATACTACTTCATATTCCTCTTAAACATCCTACTTCATATTCCTCTTAAACATAATACTTCATATTCCTCTTAAATATACTACTGCATATTCCTCTTAAACATACTACTTTATATTCCTCTTAAACGTACTACTTCATATTCCTCTTAAATATACAACTTCATATTCCTCTTAAATATACTACTTCATATTCCTCTTAAATATACTACTTCATATTCATCTTAAACATACTACTTCATATTCCTCTTAAACATACTACTTCATATTCCTCGTGAACACAATACTTCATATTCCTCTTAAACATACTACTTCATATTCCTCTTAAACATACTACTTCATATCCCTCTTAAAGATACTACTTCATATTCCTCTTAAATATACTACTTCATATTCCTCTTAAACATACTACTTCATATTCCTCTTAAACATACCACTTCATATTCCTCTTAAATATATTACTTCATATTCCTCTTAAATATATTACTTCATATTCCTCTTAAACATACTACTTTATATTCCTCTTAAACATACTACTTCATATTCCTCTTATACATACTACTTCATATTTCTCTGAAACATACTACTTCATATTCCTCTTAAACATACTACTTCATATTCCTCTTGAACATACTACTTCATATTCCTCTTAAACATACTACTTCATATTCCTCTTAAACATATTACTTTATACTCCTCTTAAACATACTACTTCATATTCCTCTTAAACATACAACTTCATATTCCTCTTAAACATACTACTTCATATTCCTCTTAAATATACTACTTCATATTCCTCTTAAACATACTACTTCATATTTCTCTTAAACATACTACTTCATATGCCTCTTAAATATACTACTTCATATTCCTCTTAAACATACTTATTCATATTCCTCTTAAACATACTACTTCATTTTCCTCTTAAACATACTACTTCATATTCCTCTTAAATATGCTACTTCATATTCCTCTTCTATATACTACTTTATATTACTCTTAAGCATACTACTTCATATTCCTCTTAAACATACTACTTCATATTCCTCTTAAATATACTAATTCATATTCCTCTAAAATATGCTACTTCATATTCCTCTTAAACATACTACTTCATATTCCTCTTAAACATACTACTTCATATTCCTCTTAAATATACTACTTCATATTCATCTTAAACATACTACTTCATATTCCTCTTAAACATAATACTTCATATTTCTCTTAAACATAGTACTCCATATTCCTCTTAAACATACTACTTCATATTCCTCTTAAACATACTACTTCATATTCCTCTTAAATATACTACTTCATATTCCTATTAAACATACTACTTCATATTCCTCTTAAACATACTACTTCATATTCCTCTTAAATATACTACTTCATATTCATCTTAAGCATACTACTTCATATTCCTCTTAAACATACAACTGCATATTCCTCTTAAACATACTACTTCATATTCCTCTTAAATATACTACTTCATATTCATCTTAAACATACTACTTTATATTCCTCCTAAACATACTACTTTATATTCATCTTAAACATATTACTTCATATTCCTCTTTAACATACTACTTCATATTCCTCTTAAATATACTACTTCATATTCCTCTTAAACATACTACTTCATATTCCTCTTAAACATACTACTTTATATTCCTCTTAGACATACTACTTCATATTCCTCTTAAGCAAACTACTTCATATTCCTCTTAAATATACTACTTCATATTCCTCTTAAATATACTACTTCATATTCCTCTTAAATATATTACTTCATATTCCTCTTAAATAAACTACTTCATATTCCTCTTAAACATACTAGTTCATATTCCTCTAAAACATACTACTTCATATTTCTCTTAAATATACTACTTCATATTCCTCTCAATTATACTACTTCATATTCCTCTTAAACATACTACTCATATTCCTCTTAAACATACTACTTCATATTCCTCTTAAACATACTACTTCATATTCCTCTTGAACATACTACTTCATAATCCTCTTTAACATACTACTTCATATTCCTCTTAAATATACTACTTCATATTCCTCTTAAACATACTACTTCATATTCCTCTTAAACATTCTACTTCATATTCCCCTTAAATATACTACTTCATATTCCTCTTAAAAATACTTCTTCATATTCCTCTTAAACATACTACTTCATATTCCTCTTAAACATACTACTTTATATTCCTCTTAAATATACTACTTCATATTCCTCTTCAATATACGACTTTATATTCCTCTTAAACATACTACTTCATATTCCTCTTAAACATACTACTTCATATTCCTCTTAAATATACTACTTCATATTCCTCTTAAATATACTACTTCATATTCCTCTTAAACATACTACTTCATATTCCTCTTAAACATACTACTTCATATTCCTCTTAAATATACTACTTCATATTCCTCTTAAACATACTACTTCATATTCCTCTTAAACATACTACTTCATATTCCTCTTTAACATACTACTTCATATTCCTCTTAAATATACTACTTCATATTCCTCTTAAACATACTACTTCATATTCCTCTTAAACATACTACTTCATATTCCTCTTAAATATACTACTTCATATTCCTCTTAAATATACTTCTTCATATTCCTCTTAACCATACTACTTCATATTCCTCTTAAGCATACTACTTCATATTCCTCTTAAATATACTACTTCATATTCCTCTTCAATATACCACTTTATATTACTCTTAAACATACTACTTCATATTCTTCTTAAACATACTACTTCATATTCCTCTTAAATATACTACTTCATATTCCTCTTAAATATACTACTTCATATTCCTCTTAAATATACTACTTCATATTCTTCTTAAACATACTACTTCATATTCCTCTTAAATACACTACTTCATATTCATCTTAAACATACTACCTCATATTCCTCTTAAACATAATACTTCATATTCCTCTTAAACATACTACTCCATATTCCTCTTAAACATAATACTTCATATTCCTCTTAAACATACTACTTCATATTCCTCTTAAATATACTACTTCATATTCCTCTTAAACATACTACTTCATATTCCTCTTAAATATACTACTTCATATTCCTCTTAAACATACTACTTCATATTCCTCTTAAACATACTACTGCATATTCCTCTTAAACATACTACTTCATATTCCATATTTCTCTTACACATACTACTTCATATTCCTCTTAAATATACTACTTCATATTCATCTTAAACATACGACTTCTTATTCCTCTTAAACATACTACTTCATATTCATCTTAAACATACTACTTTATATTCCTCTTAAACATACTACTTCATATTCCTCTTAAATATACTACTTCATATTCCTCTTAAACACACTACTTCATATTTCTCTTAAACATACTACTTTATATTCCTCTTAAACATACTACTTCATATTCCTCTTAAACATACTACTTCATATTCCTCTTAAATATACTACGTCACATTCCTCTTAAATATACTACTTCATATTCCTCTTAAAAATATAACTTCATATTCCTCTTAAATATAATACTTCGTATTCTTCTTAAACATACAACTTCATATTCCTCTTAAACATACTACTTCATATTCCCCTTAAATATACAACTTCAAATTCCTCTTAAATATACTACTTCATATTCCTCTTAAATATACTACTTCATATTCCTCTTAAATATACTACTTCATATTCATCTTAAACATACTACTTCATATTCCTCTTAAACATACTACGTCATATTCCTCTTAAACATACTGCTTCATATTCCTCTTAAACATACAACTTCATATTCCTCTTAAACATACTACTTCATATTCCTCTTAAATAAAAAACTTCATATTCCTCTTAAACATACTACTTCATATTCCTCTTAAACATACTACTTCATATTCCTCTTAAACATACTACTTCATATTCCTCTTAAACATACTACTTCATATTCCCCATAAACATAAAACTTCATATTCCTCTTATACATACTACTTCATATTCCTCTTAAACATACTACTTCATATTCCTCTTAAAGATACTACTTCATATTCCTCTTAAATGTACTACTTCATATTCCTCTTAAACATACTACTTCATATTCCTCTTAAACATACTACTTCATATTCCTCTTAAATATACTACTTCATATTCCTCTTAAAAATACTACTTCATATTCCTCTTAAGCATTCTACTTTATACTCCTCTTAAACATACTATTTCATATTCCTCTTAAACATACTACTTCATATTCCTCTTAAGCATACTACTTCACATTCCTCTAAAACATACTACTTAATATTCCTCTTTAACATACTACTTCATATTTTTCTTAAATATACTACTTCATATTCCTCTCAAATATACTAATTCATATTCCTCTTAAACATACTACTTCATATTTCTCTTAAACATACTACTTCATATTCCTCTTAAATATATTACTTCATATATATCTTTAACATTCTACTTCACATTCCTCTTTAACATACTACTTCATATTCCTTTTAAACATACTACTTCATATTCCTCTTAAACATACTACTTTATATTCCTCTTAGACATACTACTTCATATTCCTCTTAAGCAAACTACTTCATATTCCTCTTAAATATACTACTTCATATTCCTCTTAAATATACTACTTCATATTCCTCTTAAATATATTACTTCATATTCCTCTTAAATAAACTACTTCATATTCCTCTTAAACATACTAGTTCATATTCCTCTTAAACATACTACTTCATATTTCTCTTAAATATACTACTTCATATTCCTCTCAATTATACTACTTCATATTCCTCTTAAACATACTACTCATATTCCTCTTAAACATACTACTTCATATTCCTCTTAAACATACTACTTCATATTCCTCTTGAACATACTACTTCATAATCCTCTTTAACATACTACTTCATATTCCTCTTAAATATACTACTTCATATTCCTCTTTAAAATACTTCTTCATATTCCTCTTAAACATACTACTTCATATTCCTCTTAAACATACTACTTTATATTCCTCTTAAATATACTACTTCATATTCCTCTTCAATATACGACTTTATATTCCTCTTAAACATACTACTTCATATTCCTCTTAAACATACTACTTCATATTCCTCTTAAATATACTACTTCATATTCCTCTTAAATATACTACTTCATATTCCTCTTAAACATACTACTTCATATTCCTCTTAAACATACTACTTCATATTCCTCTTAAATATACTACTTCATACTCCTTTTAAACATACTACTTCATATTCCTCTTAAACATACTACTTCATATTCCTCTTTAACATACTACTTCATATTCCTCTTAAATATACTACTTCATATTCCTCTTAAACATACTACTTCATATTCCTCTTAAACATACTACTTCATATTCCTCTTAAATATACTACTTCATATTCCTCTTAAATATACTTCTTCATAATCCTCTTAACCATACTACTTCATATTCCTCTTAAGCATACTACTTCATATTCCTCTTAAATATACTACTTCATATTCCTCTTCAATATACCACTTTATATTACTCTTAAACATACTACTTCATATTCTTCTTAAACATACTACTTCATATTCCTCTTAAATATACTACTTCATATTCCTCTTAAATATACTACTTCATATTCCTCTTAAATATACTACTTCATATTCTTCTTAAACATACTACTTCATATTCCTCTTAAATACACTACTTCATATTCATCTTAAACATACTACCTCATATTCCTCTTAAACATAATACTTCATATTCCTCTTAAACATACTACTCCATATTCCTCTTAAACATAATACTTCATATTCCTCTTAAACATACTACTTCATATTCCTCTTAAATATACTACTTCATATTCCTCTTAAACATACTACTTCATATTCCTCTTAAATATACTACTTCATATTCCTCTTAAACATACTACTTCATATTCCTCTTAAACATAGTACTGCATATTCCTCTTAAACATACTACTTCATATTCCATATTTCTCTTACACATACTACTTCATATTCCTCTTAAATATACTACTTCATATTCATCTTAAACATACGACTTCTTATTCCTCTTAAACATACTACTTCATATTCATCTTAAACATACTACTTTATATTCCTCTTAAACATACTACTTCATATTCCTCTTAAATATACTACTTCATATTCCTCTTAAACACACTACTTCATATTTCTCTTAAACATACTACTTTATATTCCTCTTAAACATACTACTTCATATTCCTCTTAAGCATACTACTTCATATTCCTCTTAAATATACTACGTCACATTCCTCTTAAATATACTACTTCATATTCCTCTTAAAAATATAACTTCATATTCCTCTTAAATATAATACTTCGTATTCTTCTTAAACATACAACTTCATATTCCTCTTAAACATACTACTTCATATTCCCCTTAAATATACAACTTCAAATTCCTCTTAAATATACTACTTCATATTCCTCTTAAATATACTACTTCATATTCCTCTTAAATATACTACTTCATATTCATCTTAAACATACTACTTCATATTCCTCTTAAACATACTACGTCATATTCCTCTTAAACATACTGCTTCATATTCCTCTTAAACATACAACTTCATATTCCTCTTAAACATAATACTTCATATTCCTCTTAAATAAAAAACTTCATATTCCTCTTAAACATACTACTTCATATTCCTCTTAAACATACTACTTCATATTCCTCTTAAACATACTACTTCATATTCCTCTTAAACATACTACTTCATATTCCCCATAAACATAAAACTTCATATTCCTCTTATACATACTACTTCATATTCCTCTTAAACATACTACTTCATATTCCTCTTAAAGATACTACTTCATATTCCTCTTAAATGTACTACTTCATATTCCTCTTAAACATACTACTTCATATTCCTCTTAAACATACTACTTCATATTCCTCTTAAATATACTACTTCATATTCCTCTTAAAAATACTACTTCATATTCCTCTTAAGCATACTACTTTATACTCCTCTTAAACATACTATTTCATATTCCTCTTAAACATACTACTTCATATTCCTCTTAAGCATACTACTTCACATTCCTCTAAAACATACTACTTAATATTCCTCTTTAACATACTACTTCATATTTTTCTTAAATATACTACTTCATATTCCTCTCAAATATACTAATTCATATTCCTCTTAAACATACTACTTCATATTTCTCTTAAACATACTACTTCATATTCCTCTTAAATATATTACTTCATATATATCTTTAACATTCTACTTCACATTCCTCTTTAACATACTACTTCATATTCCTTTTAAACATACTACTTCATATTCCTCTTAAACGTACTACTTCATATTCCTCTTAAACATACTACTTCATATTCCTCTTAAATATACTACTTCATATTCCTCTTAAACATACTACTGCATATTCCTCTTAAACATACTAGTTCATATTCCTCTTAAACATACTACTTCATATTCCTCTTAAATATACTACTTCATATTCCTCTTAAACGTATTACTTCATATTCCTCTGAAACACACTACTTCTTATTCCTCTTAAACATACTACTTCATATTCATCTTAAACATACTACTTTATATTCCTCTTAAACACACTACTTCATATTTCTCTTAAACATACTACTTTATATTCCTCTTAAACATACTACTTCATATTCCTCTTAAACATACTACTTCATATTCCTCTTAAATATACTACGTCACATTCCTCTTAAATATACTACTTCATATTCCTCTTAAAAATATAACTTCATATTCCTCTTAAATATAATACTTCGTATTCTTCTTAAACATACTACTTCATATTCCTCTTAAACATACTACTTCATATTCCCCTTAAATATACAACTTCAAATTCCTCTTAAATATACTACTTCATATTCCTCTTAAATATACTAATTCATATTCCTCTTAAACATACTACTTCATATTTCTCTTAAACATACTACTTCATATTCCTCTTAAATATATTACTTCATATATATCTTTAACATTCTACTTCACATTCCTCCTTAACATACTACTTCATATTCCTTTTAAACATACTACTTCATATTCCTCTTAAACGTACTACTTCATATTCCTCTTAAACATACTACTTCATATTCCTCTTAAATATACTACCTCATATTCCTCTTAAACATACTACTTCATATTCCTCTTAAACATACTAGTTCATTATCCTCTTAAACATACTACTTCATATTCCTCTTAAATATACTACTTCATATTCCTCTTAAACGTATTACTTCATATTCCTCTGAAACACACTACTTCATATTCCTCTTAAACATACTACTTCATATTCCTCTTAACCATACTACTTCATATTCCCCTTAAATATACAACTTCAAATTCCTCTTAAATATACTACTTCATATTCCTCTTAAACATATTACTTCATATTCCTCTTAAACATACTACTTCATATTCTTCTTAAACATACTACTTCATATTCCTCTTAAATATACTACTTCATATTCCTCTTAAATATACTACTTTATATTCCTCTTAAATATACTACTTCATATTCTTCTTAAACACACTACTTCATATTCCTCTTAAATACACTACTTCGTATTCATCTTAAACATACTACTTCATATTCCTCTTAAATATACTACTTCATATTCCTCTTAAACGTATTACTTCATATTCCTCTGAAACACACTACTTCATATTCCTCTTAAACATACTACTTCATATTCCTCTTAAATATATTACTTCATATATATCTTTAACATTCTACTTCACATTCCTCTTAAACATACTACTTCATATTCCTCTTAAACATATTACTTCATATTCCTCTTAAACATACTACTTCATATTCTTCTTAAACATACTACTTCATATTCCTCTTAAATATACTACTTCATATTCCTCTTAAATATACTACTTTATATTCCTCTTAAATATACTACTTCATATTCTTCTTAAACACACTACTTCATATTCCTCTTAAATACACTACTTCGTATTCATCTTAAACATACTACCTCATATTCCTTTTAAACATAATACTTCATATTCCTCTTAAACATACTACTCCATATTCCTCTTAAACATAAAACTTCATATTCCTCTTAAACATACTACTTCATATTCCTCTTAAATATACTACTTCATATTCCTCTTAAACATACTACTTCATATTCCTCTTAAATATACTACTTCATATTCCTCTTAAACATACTACTTCATATCATCTTAAACATACTACTGCATATTCCTCTTAAACATACTACTTCATATTCCATATTTCTCTTAAACATACTACTTCATATTCCTCTTAAATATACTACTTCATATTCATCTTAAACATACTACTTCTTATTCCTCTTAAACATACTACTTCATATTCATCTTAAACATACTACTTTATATTCCTCTTAAACATACTACTTCATATTCCTCTTAAATATACTACTTCATATTCCTCTTAAACATACTACTTCATATTCCTCTTAAATATACTACTTCATATTCCTCTTAAATATACTACTTCATATTCCTCTTAAACATACTACTGCATATTCCTCTTAAACATACTACTTCATATTCCATATTTCTCTTAAACATACTACTTCATATTCTTCTTAAATATACTACTTCATATTCATCTTAAACATACTACTTCTTATTCCTCTTAAACATACTACTTCATATTCATCTTAAACATACTACTTTATATTCCTCTTAAACATACTACTTCATATTCCTCTTAAATATACTACTTCATATTCCTCTTAAACACACTACTTCATATTTCTCTTAAACATACGACTTTATATTCCTCTTAAACATACTACTTCATATTCCTCTTAAACATACTACTTCATATTCCTCTTAAATATACTACGTCACATTCCTCTTAAATATACTACTTCATATTCCTCTTAAAAATATAACTTCATATTCCTCTTAAATATAATACTTCGTTTTCTTCTTAAACATACTACTTCATATTCCTCTTAACCATACTACTTCATATTCCCCTTAAATATACAACTTCAAATTCCTCTTAAATATACTACTTCATATTCCTCTTAAACATATTACTTCATATTCCTCTTAAACATACTACTTCATATTCTTCTTAAACATACTACTTCATATTCCTCTTAAATATACTACTTCATATTCCTCTTAAATATACTACTTTATATTCCTCTTAAATATACTACTTCATATTCTTCTTAAACACACTACTTCATATTCCTCTTAAATACACTACTTCGTATTCATCTTAAACATACTACTTCATATTCCTCTTAAATATACTACTTCATATTCCTCTTAAACGTATTACTTCATATTCCTCTGAAACACACTACTTCATATTCCTCTTAAACATACTACTTCATATTCCTCTTAAATATATTACTTCATATATATCTTTAACATTCTACTTCACATTCCTCTTAAACATACTACTTCATATTCCTCTTAAACATATTACTTCATATTCCTCTTAAACATACTACTTCATATTCTTCTTAAACATACTACTTCATATTCCTCTTAAATATACTACTTCATATTCCTCTTAAATATACTACTTTATATTCCTCTTAAATATACTACTTCATATTCTTCTTAAACACACTACTTCATATTCCTCTTAAATACACTACTTCGTATTCATCTTAAACATACTACCTCATATTCCTTTTAAACATAATACTTCATATTCCTCTTAAACATACTACTCCATATTCCTCTTAAACATAAAACTTCATATTCCTCTTAAACATACTACTTCATATTCCTCTTAAATATACTACTTCATATTCCTCTTAAACATACTACTTCATATTCCTCTTAAATATACTACTTCATATTCCTCTTAAACATACTACTTCATATCATCTTAAACATACTACTGCATATTCCTCTTAAACATACTACTTCATATTCCATATTTCTCTTAAACATACTACTTCATATTCCTCTTAAATATACTACTTCATATTCATCTTAAACATACTACTTCTTATTCCTCTTAAACATACTACTTCATATTCATCTTAAACATACTACTTTATATTCCTCTTAAACATACTACTTCATATTCCTCTTAAATATACTACTTCATATTCCTCTTAAACATACTACTTCATATTCCTCTTAAATATACTACTTCATATTCCTCTTAAATATACTACTTCATATTCCTCTTAAACATACTACTGCATATTCCTCTTAAACATACTACTTCATATTCCATATTTCTCTTAAACATACTACTTCATATTCTTCTTAAATATACTACTTCATATTCATCTTAAACATACTACTTCTTATTCCTCTTAAACATACTACTTCATATTCATCTTAAACATACTACTTTATATTCCTCTTAAACATACTACTTCATATTCCTCTTAAATATACTACTTCATATTCCTCTTAAACACACTACTTCATATTTCTCTTAAACATACGACTTTATATTCCTCTTAAACATACTACTTCATATTCCTCTTAAACATACTACTTCATATTCCTCTTAAATATACTACGTCACATTCCTCTTAAATATACTACTTCATATTCCTCTTAAAAATATAACTTCATATTCCTCTTAAATATAATACTTCGTTTTCTTCTTAAACATACTACTTCATATTCCTCTTAAACATACTACTGCATATTCCCCTTAAATATACAACTTCAAATTCCTCTTAAATATACTACTTCATATTCCTCTTAAATATACTACTTCATATTCCTCTTAAATACACTACTTCATATTCATCTTAAACATACTACTTCATATTCCTCTTAAACATACTACGTCATATTCCTCTTAAACATACTACTTCATATTCCTCTTAAACTTACTACTTCATATTCCTCTTAAACATACTACTTCATATTCCTCTTAAACATACTACTTCATATTCCTCTTAAACATACTACTTCATATTCCTCTTAAACATACTACTTCATATTCTTCTTAAATATACTACTTCGTATTCCTCTTAAATATATTACTTCATATTCCTCTTAAATATACTACTTCATATTCCTCTTAAATATACTACTTCATATCCCTCTTAAACATACTACTTCATATTCCTCTTAAGCATACTACTTCATATTCTTCTTAAACATACTACTTCATATTCTTCTTAAACATACTACTTCATATTCCTCTTAAATATACTACTTCATATTCCTCTTAAACATACTACTTCATATTCCTCTTAAACATACTACTTCATATTCCTCTTAAACATACTACTTCATATTCCTCTTAAACATACTACTTCATATTCCTCTTAAATATACTACTTCATATTCCTCTTAAATATACTCCTTCATACTCCTCTTAAATATATTACTTCATATTCCTCTTAAATATACTTCTTCATATTCCTCTTAAACATACAACTTCATATTCCTCTTAAACATACTACTTCATATTCCTCTTAAATAAACTACTTCATATTCCTCTTAAATATATTACTTCATATTCCTCTTAAATATACTACTTCATATTCCTCCCAAATATACTACTTCATATTCCTCTTAAACATACTACTTCATATTCCTCTTAAATATACTACTTCATATTCCTCTTAAATAAACTACTTCATATTCCTTTAAACATACCACTTCATATTTCTCTTAAACAGACTACTTCATATTTCTCTTAAACATACTACTTCATATTCCTCTTAAACATATTACTTCATATTCCTCTTAAACATACTACTTCATATTCCGCTTAAACATACTACTTCATATTCCTCTTAAATATACTACTTCATATTCCTCTTAAATATACTACTTCATATTCCTCTTAAATATACAAATTCATATTCCTCTTAAACATACTACTTCATATTCCCCTTAAACATACTACTTCATATTCCTCTTAAACATACTATTTAATATTCCTCTTAAACATACTACTTCATATTCCTCTTAAACATACTATTTAATATTCCTCTTAAACATACTACTTTAAATTCCTCTTAAATATACTAATTCATATTCCTCTTAAACATACTACTTCATATTCCTCTTAAACATACTACTTCATAATCATCTTAAACATACTTCTTCATATTCCTCTTAAATATACTACTTCATATTCCTCTTAAACATACTACTTCATATTCCTCTTAAAAATACTACTTAAAATTCCTCTTAAACATACTACTTCATAATCATCTTAAACATACTACTTCATATTCCTCTTAAACATACTACTTCCTATTCTTCTTAAATATACTACTTCATATTCCTTTAAACATACTACTTCATATTTCTCTTAAACAGACTACTTCATATTCCTCTTAAACATACTACTTCATATTCCTCTTAAACATATTACTTCATATTCCTCTTAAACATACTACTTCATATTCCGCTTAAACATACTACCTCATATTCCTCTTAAACATACCACTTCCTATTCCTCTTAAACATACTGCTTCATATTCCTCTTAAATATACTACTTCATATTCCTCTTAAATATACTACTTCATATTCCTCTTAAATATACTACTTCATATTCCTCTTAAATATACTAATTCACATTCCTCTTAAACATACTTCCTATTCCTCTTAAACATACTGCTTCATATTCCTCTTAAATATACTACTTCATATTCCTCTTAAATATACTACTTCATATTCCTCTTAAATATACTACTTCATATTCCTCTTAACATACTACTTCATATTCATCTTAAACATACTACTTTATATTCCTCTAAAACATACTACTTCATATTCCTCTAAAACATACTACATCATATTCCTCTTAAACATACTACTTCATATTCCTATTAAACATAATACTTCATATTCCTCTTAAATATACTACTTCATATTCCTCTTAAACATACTACTTCATATTTCTGTTAAATATACTACTTCATATTCCTCTTAAACATACTACTTCATATTCCTCCTAAACATACTACTTCATATTCCTCTTAAGCATACTACTTCATATTCCTCTTAAACATACTACTTCATATTCCTCTTAAACATACTACTTCATATTCCTCTTAAATATAATACTTCATATTCCTCTTAAACATACTACTTCATATTCCTCTTAAACATACTACTTCATATTCCTCTTAAATATACTACTTCACATTCCTCTTAAGAATACTACTTCATATTCCTCTTAAATTTATTACTTCATATTCCTCTTAAATATACTACTTCATATTCCTCTTAAACATACTACTTCATATTCCTCTTAAACATACTACTTCATATTCCTCTTAAATATACTACTTCATATTCCTCTTAAATATACTACTTCACATTCCTCTTAAACATAGTACTTCATATTCCTCTTAAACATACTACTTCATATTCCTCTTAAACATATTACTTCATATTCCTCATAAACATACTACTTCATATTCCTCTTGAACATACTACTTCATATTCCTCTTAAACATACTACTTCATATTCCTCTTAAATATACTACTTCATATTCCTCTTAAATATACTACTTCATATTCCTCTTAAACATACTACTTCATATTCTTCTTAAACATACTAGTTCATATTCCTCTTAAACATACTACTTCATATTCCTCTTAAACATACTACTTCATATTCCTATTAAATATACTACTTCATATTCCTCTTAAATATACAACTTCATATTTCTCTTAAATATACTACTTCATATTCATCTTAAACATACTAGTTCATATTCCTCTTAAACATACCACTTCATATTCCTCTAAAACATACTACATCATATTCCTCTTAAATAAACTACTTCATATTCCTCTTAAATATATATCTTCATATTCCTCTTAAATATACTACTTCATATTCCTCTTAAATATACTACTTCTTATTCCTCATAAACATACTACTTCATATTCCTGTTAAATATACTACTTCATATTCCTCTTAAACATACTACTTCATATTCCTCTTAAACATACTACTTCATATTCCTCTTAAGCATACTACTTCATATTCCTCTTAAACATACTACTTCATATTCCTCTTAAACATACTACTTCATATTCCTCTCAAATATACTACTTCATATTCCTCTTAAACATACAACTTCATATTCCTCTTAAACATACAACTTCATATTGCTCTTAAACATACTACTTCATATTCCTCTTAAACATAATTCTTCATATTCCTCTTAAATATACTACTTCATATTCCTCTTAAATATGCTACTTCATATTCCTCTTAAATATATTACTTCATATTCCTCTTAAATATACTACTTCATATTCCTCTTAAACATACTACTTCATATTCCTCTTAAACATACTACTTCATATTCCTCTTAAATAAACTACTTCATATTCCTCTTAAATATATTACTTCATATTCCTCTTAAATATACTACTTCATATTCCTCTTAAATATACTACTTCATATTCCTCTTAAACATACTACTTCATATTCCTCTTAAACATACTACTCATATTCCTCTTTAACATACTACCTCATATTCCTCTTAAACATACTAATTCATATTCCTCTTAAACATACTACTTCCTATTCCACTTAAATATACTACTTCATATTCCTCTTAAACATACAACTTCATAATCCTCTTAAACATACAACTTCATATTCCTCTTAAACATACTACTTAATATTTCTCTTAAACATATAACTTCATATTCCTCATAAACATACTACTTCATATTCCTCTTAAGCATACTACTTCATATTCCTCTTAAACATACTAATTCATATTTCTCTTAAACATACTACTTCATATTCCTCTTAAATATACTACTTCATATTCCTCTTAAACATACTACTTCATATTCCTCTTAAACATACTACTTCATATTCCTCTTAAATATACTACTTCATATTCCTCTTTAACATACTACTTCATATTCCTCTTAAACATACTACTTCATATTCCTCTTAAACATACTATTTCATATTCCTCTTAAACATACTACTTCATATTCCTCTTAAATATACTAATTCATATTCCTCTTAAACATACTACTTCATATTCCTCTTAAACATACTACTTCATAATCCTCTTAAATATACTTCTTCATATTCCTCTTAAATATACTACTTCATATTCCTCTTAAACATACTACTTCATATTCCTCTTAAAAATACTACAAAAAATTCCTCTTAAACATACTACTTCATATTCATCTTAAACATACTACTTCATATTCCTCTTAAGCATACTACTTCATATTCCTCTTAAATATACTCCTTTATATTCTTCTTAAACATACTACTTCATATTCCTATTAAACATACTACTTCATATTCCTCTTAAATATACTACTTCATATTCCTCTTAAACATACTACTTCATATTTCTGTTCAATATACTACTTCATATTCCTCTTAAACATACTACTTCATATTGCTCTTAAACATACTACTTCATATTCCTCTTAAGCATACTACTTCATATTCCTCTTAAGCATACTACTTCATATTCCTCTTAAACATACTACTTCATATTCCTCTTAAATATAATACTTCATATTCCTCTTAAACATACTACTTCATAATTCTCTTAAACATACTACTTCATATTCCTCTTAAATATACTACTTCATATTCCTCTTAAATATACTACTTCATATTCCTCTTAAATTTATTACTTCATATTCCTCTTAAATATACTACTTCATATTCCTCTTAAACATACTACTTCATATTCCTCTTAAACATACTACTTAATATTCCACTTAAATAAACTACTTCATATTCCTCTTAAATATATAGCTTCATATTCCTCTTAAATATACTACTTCATATTCCTCTCAAATATACTACTTCATATTCCTCTTAAACATACTACTTCATATTCCTCTTAAACATACTACTCATATTCCTCTTAAACATACTACTTCATATTCCTCTTGAACATACTAATTCATATTCCTCTTAAACATAATACTTCCTATTCCATTTAAATATACTACTTCATATTCCTCTTAAACATACTACTTCATATTCCTCTTAAACATACTACTTCATATTCCTCTTAAACATACTACTTCATATTCCTCTTGAACATACTACTTCATAATTCTCTTAAACATACTACTTCATATTCCTCTTAAATATACTACTTCATATTCCTCTTAAATATACTACTTCATATTCCTCTTAAATTTATTACTTCATATTCCTCTTAAATATACTACTTCATATTCCTCTTAAACATACTACTTCATATTCCTCTTAAACATACTACTTAATATTCCTCTTAAATAAACTACTTCATATTCCTCTTAAATATATATCTTCCTATTCCTCTTAAATATACTACTTCATATTCCTCTCAAATATACTACTTCATATTCCTCTTAAACATACTACTTCATATTCCTCTTAAACATACTACTCATATTCCTCTTAAACATACTACTTCATATTCCTCTTGAACATACTACTTCATATTCCTCTTAAACATAATACTTCCTATTCCACTTAAATATACTACTTCATATTCCTCTTAAACATACTATTTCATATTCCTCTTAAAAATACTACTTAAAATTCGTCTTAAACATACTACTTCATATTCACCTTAAACATACTACTTCATATTCCTCTTAAACATACTACTTCATATTCCTCTTAAATATACTCCTTTATATTCCTCTTAAACAAACTACTTCATATTCCTCTTAAACATACTACTTCATATTCCTTTTAAATATACTACTTCATATTCCTCTTAAACATACTACTTCATATTCCCCTTAAATATACTACTTCATATTTCTCTTTAACATACTATTTCATATTCCTCTTAAACATACTACTTCACATTCCTCTTAAACATACTATTTCATATTCCTCTTAAACATACTACTTCATATTCCTCTTAAACATAATACTTCATATTTCTCTTAAACATACTACTTCATATTCCTCTTAAATATACTACTTCATATTCCTCTTAAACATACTACTTCATATTCTTCTTAAACATACTACTTCACATTCCTCTTAAACATACTACTTCATATTCCTCTTAAGCATACTACTTCATATTCCTCTTAAACATACTACTTCATATTCCTCTTAAACATACTTCTTCATATTCCTCTTAAATATACTACTTCATATTCCTCTGAAATATACTACTTCATATTCCTCTTAAATTTATTACTTCATATTCCTCTTAAATATACTACTTCATATTCCTCTTAAACATACTACTTCATATTCCTCTTAAACATACTACTTAATATTCCTCTTAAATAAACTACTTCATATTCCTCTTAAATATATATCTTCATATTCCTCTTAAATATACTACTTCATATTCCTCTCAAATATGCTACTTCATATTCCTCTTAAACATACTACTTCATATTCCTCTTAAACATACTACTTATATTCCTCTTAAACATACTACTTCATATTCCTCTTGAACATACTACTTCATATTCCTCTTAAACATAATACTTCCTATTCCACTTAAATATACTACTTCATATTCCTCTTAAACATACTACTTCATATTCTTCTTAAACATACTAGTTCATATTCCTCTTAAACATACTTCATATTCCTCTTAAACATACTACTTCATATTCCTCTTAAACATACTACTTCATATTCCTATTAAATATACTACTTCATATTCCTTTTAAATATACTACTTCATATTTCTCTTAAATATACTACTTCATATTCATCTTAAACATACTAGTTCATATTCCTCTTAAACATACTACTTCATATTCCTCTAAAACATACTACATCATATTCCTCTAAAACATACTACTTCATATTCCTATTAAACATACTACTTCATATTCCTCTTAAATATACTACTTCATATTCCTCATAAACATACTACTTCATATTCCTGTTGAATATACTACTTCATATTCCTCTTAAACATACTACTTCATATTCCTCTTAAACATACTACTTCATATTCCTCTTAAGGATACTACTTCATATTCCTCTTAAACATACTACCTTATATTCCTCTTAAACGTACTACTTCATATTCCTCTTAAATATACTACTTCATATTCCTCTTAAACATACAACTTCATATTCCTCTTAAACATACAACTTCATATTGCTCTTAAACATACAACTTCATATTCCTCTTAAACATACTACTTCATATTCCTCTTAAATATACTACTTCATATTCCTCTTAAATATACTATTTCATATTCCTCTTAAATATATTACTTCATATTCCTCTTAAATATACTACTTCATATTCCTCTTAAACATACTACTTCATATTCCTCTTAAACATACTACTTCATATTCCTCTTAAATAAACTACTTCATATTCCTCTTAAATATATTACTTCATATTCCTCTTAAATATACTACTTCATATTCCTCTTAAATATACTACTTCATATTCCTCTTAAACATACTACTTCAAATTCCTCTTAAACATACTACTCATATTCCTCTTAAACATACTACCTCATATTCCTCTTAAACATACTAATTCATATTCCTCTGAAACATACTACTTCCTATTCCACTTAAATATACTACTTCATATTCCTCTTAAACATACTACTTCATATTCCTCTTAAACATACTACTTCATATTCCTCTTAAACATACAACTTCATATTCCTCTTAAACATATTACTTCATATTCCTCATAAACATACAACTTCATATTCCTCTTAAGCATACTACTTCATATTCCTCTTAAACATACTAATTCATATTTCTCTTAAACATACTACTTCATATTCCTCTTAAATATGCTACTTCATATTCCTCTTAAACATACTACTTCATATTCCTCTTAAACATACTACTTCATATTCCCCTTAAACATACTACTTTATATTCCTCTTAAACATACTATTTAATATTCCTCTTAAACATACTACTTCATATTCCTCTTAAATATACTAATTCATATTCCTCTTAAACATTCTACTTCATATTCCTCTTAAACATACTACTTCATAATCCTCTTAAACATACTTCTTCATATTCCTCTTAAATATACTACTTCATATTCCTCTTAAACATACTACTTCATATTCCTCTTAAAAATACTACTTAAAATTCGTCTTAAACATACTACTTCATATTCCTCTTAAACATACTACTTCATATTCCTCTTAAACATAATACTTCATATTTCTCTTAAACATACTACTTCATATTCCTCTTAAATATACTACTTCATATTCCTCTTAAACATACTACTTCATATTCTTCTTAAACATACTACTTCACATTCCTCTTAAACATACTACTTCATATTCCTCTTAAACATACTACTTCATATTCCTCTTAAACATACTACTTCATATTCCTCTTAAACATACTTCTTCATATTCCTCTTAAATATGCTACTTCATAATCCTCTTAAATATACTACTTCATATTCCTCTGAAATATACTACTTCATATTCCTCTTAAATATACTACTTCATATTCCTCTTAAACATACTACTTCATATTCCTCTTAAACATACTACTTCATATTCCTCTTAAACATACTACTTCATATTCCTCTTAAACATACCACTTCATATTCCTCTTAAACATGCTATTTCATATTCCTTTTAAATATACTACTTCATATTCCTCTTAAACACACTACTTCATATTCCTCTTAAGTGTACTACTTCATATCCATCTTATACATAATACTTCATATTCCTCTTAAACATACTACTTCATATTTCTCTTAAACATACTACATCATATTCCTCTTAAATAAACTACTTCATATTCCTCTTAAACATACTACTTTATATTCCTCTTAAATATACTACTTCATATTCCTCTTAAACATACTACTTCATATTCCTCTTAAATATACTACTTCATATTCCTCTTAAACATACTACTTCATATTCCTCTTAAACGTACCACTCCATATTCCTCTTGAACATACTACTTCATATTTTTCTTAAATATACTACTTCATATTCCTCTTAAACATACTACAATACTTCATATTCCTCTTAAACGTACTTCTTCATATTCCTCTTGAACATACTACTTCATATTCCTCTTATACATTCTACTTCATATTCCTCTTAAATATACTATTCATATTCCTCTTAAATATACTACTTCATATTCCTCTTAAACATACTACTTCATATTCCTCTTAAACATACTACTTCATATTCCTCTTAAACATACTACTTCATATTCCTCTTAAGCATACTACTTCATATTCCTCTCAAACATACTACTTCATATTCCTCTTAAACATACTACTTCATATTCCTCTTATATACTACTTCATATTCCTACTTCATATTCCTCTTAAACATACTACTTCATATTCCTCTTAAATATACTACTTCATATTCCTCAAACATACTACTTCATATTCCTCTCAAACATACAACTTTATATTCCTCTTAAACATAATACTTCATATTTCTCTTAAACATACTACTTCATATTCCTCTTAAATATACTAGTTCATATTCCTCTTAAACATACTACTTCATATTCCTCTTAAACATACTACTTCATAATCCTCTTAAATATTAAGAGGAATACTACTTCATATTCCTCTTAAATATACTACTTCATATTCCCCTTAAACATACTACTTCATATTCCTCTTAAACGTACCTCTCCATATTCCTCTTAAACATACTACTTCATATTCCTCTTAAACATACTACAATACTTCATATTCCTCTTAAACATACTACTTCATATTCATCTTAAACATACTACTTCATTTTCCTCTTATATACTACTTCATATTCCTACGTCATATTCCTCTTAAACATACTACTTCATATTCCTCTTAAATGTACTACTTCATATTCCTCTTAAACATACTACTTCATATTCCTCTCAAACATACTACTTTATATTCCCCTTAAACATAATACTTCATATTTCTCTTAAACATACTACTTCATATTCCTCTTAAATATACTACTTCATATTCCTCTTAAACATACTACTTCATATTCCTCTTAAACGTACTACTTCATATTCCTCTTAAACTTACTACTTCATATTCCTCTTAAACATACAACTTCATATTTTTCTTAAATATACTACTTTATATTCCTCTTAAAAATACTACTTCATATTCCTCTTAAACATACTACTTCATATTCCTCTTAAACATACTACTTCATATTACTCTTAAACATACTACTTCATATTCCTCTTAAACATACTACTTCATATTCCTCATAAACATACTATTTCATATTCCTCTTAAATATACTACTTCATATTCCTCTTAAACATACTACTTCATATTCCTCTTAAACATACTACTTTATATTCCTCTTAAACATACTACTTCATATTCCTCTTAAACATACTACTTCATATTCCTCTTTAACATACTACTTCATATTCATCTTAAACATACTACTTCATATTCCTCTTAAACATACTACTTCATATTTCTCTTAAGCATACTACTTCATATTCCTCTTAAACATAATACTTCATATTCCTCTTAAACATACTACTTCATATTCCTCTTAAATATACTACTTCATATTCCTCTTAAACATACTACTTCATATTCCTCTTAAACATACTACTTCATATTCCTCTTAAACATACTACTTCATATTCCTCTTAAACATACTACTTCATATTCCTCTTATACATACTACTTCATATTCCTCTTAAATACACTATTCATATTCCTCTTAAATATACTACTTCATATTCCTCTTAAACATACTACTTCATATTCCTCTTAAACATACTACTTCATATTCCTCTGAAATATACTACTTCATATTCCTCTTAAATATACTACTTCATATTCCTCTTAAACATACTACTTCATATTCCTCTTAAACATACTACTTCATATTCCTCTTAAACATACTACTTCATATTCCTCTTAAACATACTACTTCATATTCCTCTTAAACATGCTACTTCATATTCCTCCTAAATATACTACTTCATATTCCTCTTAAACACACTACTTCATATTCCTCTTAAGTATACTACTTCATATCCATCTTATACATAATACTTCATATTCCTCTTAAACATACTACTTCATATTTCTCTTAAACATACTAAATCATATTCCTCTTAAATATACTACTTCATATTCCTCTTAAACATACTACTTCATATTCCTCTTAAATATACTACTTCATATTCCTCTTAAACATACTACTTCATATTCCTCTTAAATATACTACTTCATATTCCTCTTAAACATACTACTTCATATTCCCCTTAAACATACCACTCCATATTCCTCTTAAACATACTACTTCATATTCCTCTTAAATATACTACTTCATATTCCTCTTAAACATACTACAGAATTTCATATTCCTCTTAAACATACTTCTTCATATTCCTCTTAAACAT
This sequence comes from Atherix ibis, assembly GCA_958298945.1. Taxonomy (NCBI): domain Eukaryota; kingdom Metazoa; phylum Arthropoda; class Insecta; order Diptera; family Athericidae; genus Atherix; species Atherix ibis. Next base: position 38,047 of record CATQJD010000064.1, on the reverse strand, counting down.
ACTACTTCATATTCCTCTTAAATATACTACTTCTAATTTCTCTAAAACATACTACTTCATATTCCTCTTAAACATACTACTTCATATTCCTTTTAAACATACTACTTTATATTCCTCTTAAGCATACTACTTCATATTCCTCTTAAACATACTACTTCATATTCCTCTTAAACATACTACTTCATATTCCTCTTATATACTACTTCATATTCCTACTTCATATTCCTCTTAAACATACTACTTCATATTCCTCTTAAATATACTACTTCATATTCCTCTTAAACATACTACATCATATTCCTCTCAAACATACTACTTTATATTCCTCTTAAACATAATACTTCATATTTCTCTTAAACATACTACTTCATATTCCTCTTAAATATACTACTTCATATTCCTCTTAAACATACTACTTCATATTCCTCTTAAACGTACTACTTCATATTCCTCTTAAACATACTACTTTATATTCCTCTTAAACATACTACTTCATATTCCTCTTAAACATACTACTTCATATTCCTCTTAAACATGCTACTTCATATTCCTCTTAAATATACTACTTCATATTCCGCTTAAACACACTACTTCATATTCCTCTTAAATATACTACTTCATATCCATCTTATACATAATACTTCATATTCCTCTTAAACATACTACATCATATTCCTCTCAAACATACTACTTTATATTCCTCTTAAACATAATACTTCATATTTCTCTTAAACATACTACTTCATATTCCTCTTAAATATACTACTTCATATTCCTCTTAAACATACTACTTCATATTCCTCTTAAACGTACTACTTCATATTCCTCTTAAACATACTACTTTATATTCCTCTTAAACATACTACTTCATATTCCTCTTAAACATACTACTTCATATTCCTCTTAAACATGCTACTTCATATTCCTCTTAAATATACTACTTCATATTCCTCTTAAACATACTACATCATATTCCTCTCAAACATACTACTTCATATTCATCTTAAACATACTACTTCATATTCCTCTTAAACATACTACTTCATATTCCTCTTAAACATACTACTTCATATTCCTCTTAAACATACTACTTCATATTCCTCTTATATACTACTTCATATTCCTACTTCATATTCCTCTTAAACATACTACTTCATATTCCTCTTAAATATACTACTTCATATTCCTCTTAAACATACTACATCATATTCCTCTCAAACATACTACTTTATATTCCTCTTAAACATAATACTTCATATTTCTCTTAAACATACTACTTCATATTCCTCTTAAATATACTACTTCATATTCCTCTTAAACATACTACTTCATATTCCTCTTAAACGTACTACTTCATATTCCTCTTAAACATACTACTTTATATTCCTCTTAAACATACTACTTCATATTCCTCTTAAACATACTACTTCATATTCCTCTTAAACATGCTACTTCATATTCCTCTTAAATATACTACTTCATATTCCGCTTAAACACACTACTTCATATTCCTCTTAAATATACTACTTCATATCCATCTTATACATAATACTTCATATTCCTCTGAAACATACTACTTCATATTCCTCTTATATACTACTTCATATTCCTACTTCATATTCCTCTTAAACATACTACTTCATATTCCTCTTAAATATACTACTTCATATTCCTCTTAAACATACTACATCATATTCCTCTCAAACATACTACTTCATATTCATCTTAAACATACTCCTTCATATTCCTCTTAAACATACTACTTCACATTCCTCTTAAACATACTACTTCATATTCCTCTTAAACATACTACTTCATATTCCTCTTAAGCATACTACTTCATATTCCTCTTAAGCATACTACTTCATATTCCTCTTAAACATACTACTTCATATTCCTCTTAAACATACTACTTCATATTCCTCTTATATACTACTTCATATTCCTACTTTATATTCCTCTTAAACATACTACTTCATATTCCTCTTAAATATACTACTTCATATTCCTCTTAAACATACTACTTCATATTCCTCTCAAACATACTACTTTATATTCCTCTTAAACATAATACTTCATATTTCTCTTTAACATACTACTCCATATTGGTCTTAAATATACTACTTCATATTTCTCTTAAACATACTACTTCATATTCCTCTTAAACGTACTACTTCATATTTCTCTTAAACATACTACTTCATATTCCTCTTAAACATACTACTTCATATTGCTCTTAAACATACTACTTCATATTCCTCTTAAACATGCTACTTCATATTCCTCTTAAATATACTAATTCATATTCCTCTTAAACACAATACTTCATATTACTCTTAAATATACTACTTCATATCCATCTTATACATAATACTTCATATTCCTTTTAAACATACTACTTCATATTTCTCTTAAACATACTACATCATATTCCTCTTAAATATACTACTTCATATTCTTCTTAAACATACTACTTCATATTGCTCTTAAATATACTACTTCATATTCCTCTTAAACATACTACTTCATATTCCTCTTAAACATACTACTTCATATTCCTCTTAAACATACTACTTCATATTCCTCTTATATACTACTTCATATTCCTACTTCATATTCCTCTTAAACATACTACTTCATATTCCTCTTAAATATACTACTTCATATTCCTCTTAAACATACTACTTCATATTCCTCTCAAACATACTACTTTATATTCCTCTTAAACATAATACTTCATATTTCTCTTAAACATACTACTTCATATTCCTCTTAAATATACTACTTCATATTCCTCTTAAACATACTACTTCATATTCCTCTTAAACGTACTACTTCATATTCCTCTTAAACATACTACTTTATATTCCTCTTAAACATACTACTTCATATTCCTCTTAAACATACTACTTCATATTCCTCTTAAACATGCTACTTCATATTCCTCTTAAATATACTACTTCATATTCCGCTTAAACACACTACTTCATATTCCTCTTAAATATACTACTTCATATCCATCTTATACATAATACTTCATATTCCTCTGAAACATACTACTTCATATTTCTCTTAAACATACTACATCATATTCCTCTTAAACATACTACTTCATATTCCTCTTAAATATACTACTTCATATTCCTCTTAAACATACTACTTCATATTCCTCTTAAATATACTACTTCATATTCCTCTTAAACATACTACTTCATATTCCCCTTAAACATACCACTCCATATTCCTCTTAAACATACTACTTCATATTCCTCTTAAATATACTACTTCATATTCCTCTTAAACATACTACAGAATTTCATATTCCTCTTAAACATACTTCTTCATATTCCTCTTAAACATACTACTTCATATTCCTCTTAAATATACTACTTCTAATTTCTCTAAAACATACTACTTCATATTCCTCTTAAACATACTACTTCATATTCCTTTTAAACATACTACTTTATATTCCTCTTAAGCATACTACTTCATATTCCTCTTAAACATACTACTTCATATTCCTCTTAAACATACTACTTCATATTCCTCTTATATACTACTTCATATTCCTACTTCATATTCCTCTTAAACATACTACTTCATATTCCTCTTAAATATACTACTTCATATTCCTCTTAAACATACTACATCATATTCCTCTCAAACATACTACTTTATATTCCTCTTAAACATAATACTTCATATTTCTCTTAAACATACTACTTCATATTCCTCTTAAATATACTACTTCATATTCCTCTTAAACATACTACTTCATATTCCTCTTAAACGTACTACTTCATATTCCTCTTAAACATACTACTTTATATTCCTCTTAAACATACTACTTCATATTCCTCTTAAACATACTACTTCATATTCCTCTTAAACATGCTACTTCATATTCCTCTTAAATATACTACTTCATATTCCGCTTAAACACACTACTTCATATTCCTCTTAAATATACTACTTCATATCCATCTTATACATAATACTTCATATTCCTCTTAAACATACTACATCATATTCCTCTCAAACATACTACTTTATATTCCTCTTAAACATAATACTTCATATTTCTCTTAAACATACTACTTCATATTCCTCTTAAATATACTACTTCATATTCCTCTTAAACATACTACTTCATATTCCTCTTAAACGTACTACTTCATATTCCTCTTAAACATACTACTTTATATTCCTCTTAAACATACTACTTCATATTCCTCTTAAACATACTACTTCATATTCCTCTTAAACATGCTACTTCATATTCCTCTTAAATATACTACTTCATATTCCTCTTAAACATACTACATCATATTCCTCTCAAACATACTACTTCATATTCATCTTAAACATACTACTTCATATTCCTCTTAAACATACTACTTCATATTCCTCTTAAACATACTACTTCATATTCCTCTTAAACATACTACTTCATATTCCTCTTATATACTACTTCATATTCCTACTTCATATTCCTCTTAAACATACTACTTCATATTCCTCTTAAATATACTACTTCATATTCCTCTTAAACATACTACATCATATTCCTCTCAAACATACTACTTTATATTCCTCTTAAACATAATACTTCATATTTCTCTTAAACATACTACTTCATATTCCTCTTAAATATACTACTTCATATTCCTCTTAAACATACTACTTCATATTCCTCTTAAACGTACTACTTCATATTCCTCTTAAACATACTACTTTATATTCCTCTTAAACATACTACTTCATATTCCTCTTAAACATACTACTTCATATTCCTCTTAAACATGCTACTTCATATTCCTCTTAAATATACTACTTCATATTCCGCTTAAACACACTACTTCATATTCCTCTTAAATATACTACTTCATATCCATCTTATACATAATACTTCATATTCCTCTGAAACATACTACTTCATATTCCTCTTATATACTACTTCATATTCCTACTTCATATTCCTCTTAAACATACTACTTCATATTCCTCTTAAATATACTACTTCATATTCCTCTTAAACATACTACATCATATTCCTCTCAAACATACTACTTCATATTCATCTTAAACATACTCCTTCATATTCCTCTTAAACATACTACTTCACATTCCTCTTAAACATACTACTTCATATTCCTCTTAAACATACTACTTCATATTCCTCTTAAGCATACTACTTCATATTCCTCTTAAGCATACTACTTCATATTCCTCTTAAACATACTACTTCATATTCCTCTTAAACATACTACTTCATATTCCTCTTATATACTACTTCATATTCCTACTTTATATTCCTCTTAAACATACTACTTCATATTCCTCTTAAATATACTACTTCATATTCCTCTTAAACATACTACTTCATATTCCTCTCAAACATACTACTTTATATTCCTCTTAAACATAATACTTCATATTTCTCTTTAACATACTACTCCATATTGGTCTTAAATATACTACTTCATATTTCTCTTAAACATACTACTTCATATTCCTCTTAAACGTACTACTTCATATTTCTCTTAAACATACTACTTCATATTCCTCTTAAACATACTACTTCATATTGCTCTTAAACATACTACTTCATATTCCTCTTAAACATGCTACTTCATATTCCTCTTAAATATACTAATTCATATTCCTCTTAAACACAATACTTCATATTACTCTTAAATATACTACTTCATATCCATCTTATACATAATACTTCATATTCCTTTTAAACATACTACTTCATATTTCTCTTAAACATACTACATCATATTCCTCTTAAATATACTACTTCATATTCTTCTTAAACATACTACTTCATATTGCTCTTAAATATACTACTTCATATTCCTCTTAAACATACTACTTCATATTCCTCTTAAACATACTACTTCATATTCCTCTTAAACATACTACTTCATATTCCTCTTATATACTACTTCATATTCCTACTTCATATTCCTCTTAAACATACTACTTCATATTCCTCTTAAATATACTACTTCATATTCCTCTTAAACATACTACTTCATATTCCTCTCAAACATACTACTTTATATTCCTCTTAAACATAATACTTCATATTTCTCTTAAACATACTACTTCATATTCCTCTTAAATATACTACTTCATATTCCTCTTAAACATACTACTTCATATTCCTCTTAAACGTACTACTTCATATTCCTCTTAAACATACTACTTTATATTCCTCTTAAACATACTACTTCATATTCCTCTTAAACATACTACTTCATATTCCTCTTAAACATGCTACTTCATATTCCTCTTAAATATACTACTTCATATTCCGCTTAAACACACTACTTCATATTCCTCTTAAATATACTACTTCATATCCATCTTATACATAATACTTCATATTCCTCTGAAACATACTACTTCATATTTCTCTTAAACATACTACATCATATTCCTCTTAAATATACTACTTCATATTCTTCTTAAACATACTACTTCATATTCCTCTTAAATATACTACTTCATATTCCGCTTAAACACACTACTTCATATTCCTCTTAAATATACTACTTCATATCCATCTTATACATAATACTTCATATTCCTCTGAAACATACTACTTCATATTTCTCTTAAACATACTACTTCATATTCCTCTTAAACATACTACTTCATATTCCTCTTATATACTACTTCATATTCCTACTTCATATTCCTCTTAAACATACTACTTCATATTCCTCTTAAATATACTACTTCATATTCCTCTTAAACATACTACATCATATTCCTCTCAAACATACTACTTTATATTCCTCTTAAACATAATACTTCATATTTCTCTTAAACATACTACTTCATATTCCTCTTAAATATACTACTTCATATTCCTCTTAAACATACTACTTCATATTCCTCTTAAACGTACTACTTCATATTCCTCTTAAACATACTACTTTATATTCCTCTTAAACATACTACTTCATATTCCTCTTAAACATACTACTTCATATTCCTCTTAAACATGCTACTTCATATTCCTCTTAAATATACTACTTCATATTCCGCTTAAACACACTACTTCATATTCCTCTTAAATATACTACTTCATATCCATCTTATACATAATACTTCATATTCCTCTTAAACATACTACATCATATTCCTCTCAAACATACTACTTTATATTCCTCTTAAACATAATACTTCATATTTCTCTTAAACATACTACTTCATATTCCTCTTAAATATACTACTTCATATTCCTCTTAAACATACTACTTCATATTCCTCTTAAACGTACTACTTCATATTCCTCTTAAACATACTACTTTATATTCCTCTTAAACATACTACTTCATATTCCTCTTAAACATACTACTTCATATTCCTCTTAAACATGCTACTTCATATTCCTCTTAAATATACTACTTCATATTCCTCTTAAACATACTACATCATATTCCTCTCAAACATACTACTTCATATTCATCTTAAACATACTACTTCATATTCCTCTTAAACATACTACTTCATATTCCTCTTAAACATACTACTTCATATTCCTCTTAAACATACTACTTCATATTCCTCTTATATACTACTTCATATTCCTACTTCATATTCCTCTTAAACATACTACTTCATATTCCTCTTAAATATACTACTTCATATTCCTCTTAAACATACTACATCATATTCCTCTCAAACATACTACTTTATATTCCTCTTAAACATAATACTTCATATTTCTCTTAAACATACTACTTCATATTCCTCTTAAATATACTACTTCATATTCCTCTTAAACATACTACTTCATATTCCTCTTAAACGTACTACTTCATATTCCTCTTAAACATACTACTTTATATTCCTCTTAAACATACTACTTCATATTCCTCTTAAACATACTACTTCATATTCCTCTTAAACATGCTACTTCATATTCCTCTTAAATATACTACTTCATATTCCGCTTAAACACACTACTTCATATTCCTCTTAAATATACTACTTCATATCCATCTTATACATAATACTTCATATTCCTCTGAAACATACTACTTCATATTCCTCTTATATACTACTTCATATTCCTACTTCATATTCCTCTTAAACATACTACTTCATATTCCTCTTAAATATACTACTTCATATTCCTCTTAAACATACTACATCATATTCCTCTCAAACATACTACTTCATATTCATCTTAAACATACTCCTTCATATTCCTCTTAAACATACTACTTCACATTCCTCTTAAACATACTACTTCATATTCCTCTTAAACATACTACTTCATATTCCTCTTAAGCATACTACTTCATATTCCTCTTAAGCATACTACTTCATATTCCTCTTAAACATACTACTTCATATTCCTCTTAAACATACTACTTCATATTCCTCTTATATACTACTTCATATTCCTACTTTATATTCCTCTTAAACATACTACTTCATATTCCTCTTAAATATACTACTTCATATTCCTCTTAAACATACTACTTCATATTCCTCTCAAACATACTACTTTATATTCCTCTTAAACATAATACTTCATATTTCTCTTTAACATACTACTCCATATTGGTCTTAAATATACTACTTCATATTTCTCTTAAACATACTACTTCATATTCCTCTTAAACGTACTACTTCATATTTCTCTTAAACATACTACTTCATATTCCTCTTAAACATACTACTTCATATTGCTCTTAAACATACTACTTCATATTCCTCTTAAACATGCTACTTCATATTCCTCTTAAATATACTAATTCATATTCCTCTTAAACACAATACTTCATATTACTCTTAAATATACTACTTCATATCCATCTTATACATAATACTTCATATTCCTTTTAAACATACTACTTCATATTTCTCTTAAACATACTACATCATATTCCTCTTAAATATACTACTTCATATTCTTCTTAAACATACTACTTCATATTGCTCTTAAATATACTACTTCATATTCCTCTTAAACATACTACTTCATATTCCTCTTAAACATACTACTTCATATTCCTCTTAAACATACTACTTCATATTCCTCTTATATACTACTTCATATTCCTACTTCATATTCCTCTTAAACATACTACTTCATATTCCTCTTAAATATACTACTTCATATTCCTCTTAAACATACTACTTCATATTCCTCTCAAACATACTACTTTATATTCCTCTTAAACATAATACTTCATATTTCTCTTAAACATACTACTTCATATTCCTCTTAAATATACTACTTCATATTCCTCTTAAACATACTACTTCATATTCCTCTTAAACGTACTACTTCATATTCCTCTTAAACATACTACTTTATATTCCTCTTAAACATACTACTTCATATTCCTCTTAAACATACTACTTCATATTCCTCTTAAACATGCTACTTCATATTCCTCTTAAATATACTACTTCATATTCCGCTTAAACACACTACTTCATATTCCTCTTAAATATACTACTTCATATCCATCTTATACATAATACTTCATATTCCTCTGAAACATACTACTTCATATTTCTCTTAAACATACTACATCATATTCCTCTTAAATATACTACTTCATATTCTTCTTAAACATACTACTTCATATTCCTCTTAAATATACTACTTCATATTCCTCTTAAACATACTACTTTATATTCCTCTTAAACATACCACGCTATATTCCTCTTAAACATACTACTTCATATTCCTCTTAAATATACTACTTCATATTCCTCTTAAACATACTACAATAGTTCATATTCCTCTTAAACATACTTCTTCATATTCCTCTTAAACATACTACTTCATATTCCTCTTACACATACTACTTCATATTCCTCTTAAATATACTATTCATATTCCTCTTAAATATACTACTTCATATTCCTCTTAAACATACTACTTCATATTCCTCTTAAACATACTACTTCATATTCCTCTTAAACATACTACTTCATATTCCTCTTAAGCATACTACTTCATATTCCTCTTAAACATTTTACTTCATATTCCTCTTAAACATACTACTTCATATTCCTCTTATATACTACTTCATATTCCTACTTCATATTCCTCTTAAACATACTACTTCATATTCCTCTTAAATATACTACTTCATATTCCTCTTAAACATACTACTTCATATTCCTCTCAAACATACTACTTTATATTCCTCTTAAACATAATACATCATATTTCTCTTAAACATACTACTCCATATTCCTCTTAAATATACTACTTCATATTCCTCTTAAACATACTACTTCATATTCCTCTTAAACGTACTACTTCATATTTCTCTTAAACATACTACTTCATATTCCTCTTAAACATACTACTTCATATTGCTCTTAAACATACTACTTCATATTCCTCTTAAATATGCTACTTCATATTCCTCTTAAATATACTAATTCATATTCCTCTTAAACACAATACTTCATATTACTCTTAAATATACTACTTCATATCCATCTTATACATAATACTTCATATTCCTTTTAAACATACTACTTCATATTTCTCTTAAACATACTACATCATATTCCTCTTATATATACTACTTCATATTCTTCTTAAACATACTACTTCATATTGCTCTTAAATATACTACTTCATATTCCTCTTAAACATACTACTTCATATTCCTCTTAAATATACTACTTCATATTCCTCTTAAACATACTACTTCATATTCCTCTTAAACGTACCACTCCATATTCCTCTTAAACATACTACTTCATATTCCTCTTAAATATACTACTTCATATTCCTCTTAAACATACTACAATACTTCATATTCCTCTTAAACATACTTCTTCATATTCCTCTTAAACATACTACTTCATATTCCTCTTATACATACTACTTCATATTCCTCTTAAATATACTATTTATATTCCTCTTAAATATACTACTTCATATTCCTCTTAAACATACTACTTCATATTCCTCTTAAACATACTACTTCATATTCCTCTTAAATATACTACTTCATATTCCTCTTAAACATACTACTTCATATTCCTCTTAAACATACTGCTTCATATTCCTCTTGAACATACTACTTCATATTCCTCTTAAACATACTACTTCATATTCCTCTTAAACATGCTACTTCATATTCCTCTTAAATATACTACTTCATATTCCTCTTAAACATACTACTTCATATTCCTCTTAAATATACTTCTTCATATCCATCTTATACATAATACTTAATATTCCTCTTAAACATACTACTTCATATTTCTCTTAAACATTCTACATCATATTCCTCTTAAATATACTACTTCATATTCCTCTTAAACATACTACTTCATATTCCTCTTAAATATACTACTTCATATTCCTCTTAAACATACTACTTCATATTCCTCTTAAATATAATACTTCATATTCCTCTTAAACATACTACTTCATATTCCTCTTACACGTACCACCCCATATTCCTCTTAAACATACTACTTCATATTCCTCTTAAATATACTACTTCATATTCCTCTTAAACATACTACAATACTTTATATTCCTCTTAAACATACTTCTTCATATTCCTCTTAAATATACTACTTCATATTCCTCTTAAACATACTACAATACTTTATATTCCTCTTAAACATACTTCTTCATATTCCTCTTAAACATACTACTTCATATTCCTCTTATACATACTACTTCATATTCCTCTTAAATATACTATTCATATTCCTCTTAAATATACTACTTCATATTCCTCTTAAACATACTACTTCATATTCCTCTTAAACATACTACTTCATATTCCTCTTAAACATACTACTTCATATTCCTCTTAAGCATACTACTTCATATTCCTCTTAAACATACTACTTCATATTCCTCTTAAACATACTACTTCATATTCCTCTTATATACTACTTCATATTCCTACTTCATATTCCTCTTAAACATACTACTTCATATTCCTCTTAAATATACTACTTCATATTCCTCTTAAACATACTACTTCATATTCCTCTCAAACATACTACTTTATATTCCTCTTAAACATAATACTTCATATTTCTCTTAAACATACTACTTCATATTCCTCTTAAATATACTATTTCATATTCCTCTTAAACATACTACATCATATTTCTCTTAAACGTACTACTTCATATTCCTCTTAAACATACTACTGCATATTCCTCTTAAACATACTACTTCATATTCCTCTTAAACATACTACTTCATGTTCCTCTTAAATATACTACTTCATATTCCTCTTAAACATACTACTTCATATTCCTCTTAAACGTACCACCCCATATTCCTCTTAAACATACTATTTCATATTCCTCTTAAATATACTACTTCATATTCCTCTTAAACATACTACAATACTTTATATTCCTCTTAAACATACTTCTTCATATTCCTCTTAAACATACTACTTCATATTCCTCTTATACATACTACTTCATATTCCTCTTAAATATACTATTCATATTCCTCTTAAACATACTACTTCATATTCCTCTTAAACGTACTACTTCATATTTCTCTTAAACATACTACTTCATATTCCTCTTAAACATACTACTTCATATTGCTCTTAAACATACTACTTCATATTCCTCTTAAATATGCTACTTCATATTCCTCTTAAATATACTAATTCATATTCCTCTTAAACACAATACTTCATATTACTCTTAAATATACTACTTCATATCCATCTTATACATAATACTTCATATTCCTTTTAAACATACTACTTCATATTTCTCTTAAACATACTACATCATATTCCTCTTATATATACTACTTCATATTCTTCTTAAACATACTACTTCATATTGCTCTTAAATATACTACTTCATATTCCTCTTAAACATACTACTTCATATTCCTCTTAAATATACTACTTCATATTCCTCTTAAACATACTACTTCATATTCCTCTTAAACGTACCACTCCATATTCCTCTTAAACATACTACTTCATATTCCTCTTAAATATACTACTTCATATTCCTCTTAAACATACTACAATACTTCATATTCCTCTTAAACATACTTCTTCATATTCCTCTTAAACATACTACTTCATATTCCTCTTATACATACTACTTCATATTCCTCTTAAATATACTATTTATATTCCTCTTAAATATACTACTTCATATTCCTCTTAAACATACTACTTCATATTCCTCTTAAACATACTACTTCATATTCCTCTTAAATATACTACTTCATATTCCTCTTAAACATACTACTTCATATTCCTCTTAAACATACTGCTTCATATTCCTCTTGAACATACTACTTCATATTCCTCTTAAACATACTACTTCATATTCCTCTTAAACATGCTACTTCATATTCCTCTTAAATATACTACTTCATATTCCTCTTAAACATACTACTTCATATTCCTCTTAAATATACTTCTTCATATCCATCTTATACATAATACTTAATATTCCTCTTAAACATACTACTTCATATTTCTCTTAAACATTCTACATCATATTCCTCTTAAATATACTACTTCATATTCCTCTTAAACATACTACTTCATATTCCTCTTAAATATACTACTTCATATTCCTCTTAAACATACTACTTCATATTCCTCTTAAATATAATACTTCATATTCCTCTTAAACATACTACTTCATATTCCTCTTACACGTACCACCCCATATTCCTCTTAAACATACTACTTCATATTCCTCTTAAATATACTACTTCATATTCCTCTTAAACATACTACAATACTTTATATTCCTCTTAAACATACTTCTTCATATTCCTCTTAAACATACTACTTCATATTCCTCTTATACATACTACTTCATATTCCTCTTAAATATACTATTCATATTCCTCTTAAATATACTACTTCATATTCCTCTTAAACATACTACTTCATATTCCTCTTAAACATACTACTTCATATTCCTCTTAAACATACTACTTCATATTCCTCTTAAGCATACTACTTCATATTCCTCTTAAACATACTACTTCATATTCCTCTTAAACATACTACTTCATATTCCTCTTATATACTACTTCATATTCCTACTTCATATTCCTCTTAAACATACTACTTCATATTCCTCTTAAATATACTACTTCATATTCCTCTTAAACATACTACTTCATATTCCTCTCAAACATACTACTTTATATTCCTCTTAAACATAATACTTCATATTTCTCTTAAACATACTACTTCATATTCCTCTTAAATATACTATTTCATATTCCTCTTAAACATACTACATCATATTTCTCTTAAACGTACTACTTCATATTCCTCTTAAACATACTACTGCATATTCCTCTTAAACATACTACTTTATATTCCTCTTAAACATACTACTTCATGTTCCTCTTAAATATACTACTTCATATTCCTCTTAAACATACTACTTCATATTCCTCTTAAACGTACCACCCCATATTCCTCTTAAACATACTATTTCATATTCCTCTTAAATATACTACTTCATATTCCTCTTAAACATACTACAATACTTTATATTCCTCTTAAACATACTTCTTCATATTCCTCTTAAACATACTACTTCATATTCCTCTTATACATACTACTTCATATTCCTCTTAAATATACTATTCATATTCCTCTTAAATATACTACTTCATATCCATCTTATTCATAATACTTCATATTCCTCTTAAACATACTACTTCATATTTCTCTTAAACATACTACATCATATTCCCCTTAAATATACTACTTCATATTCCTCTTAAACATACTACTTCATATTCCTCTTATACATACTACTTCATATTCCTCTTAAATATACTATTCATATTCCTCTTAAATATACTACTTCATATCCATCTTATTCATAATACTTCATATTCCTCTTAAACATACTACTTCATATTCCTCTTAAACATACTACTTCATATTCCTCTTAAATATACTACTTCATATTCCTCTTAAACATACTACTTCATATTCCTCTTAAACATACTACTTCATATTCCTCTTTAACATACTACTTCATATTCCTCTTAAATATACTACTTCATATTCCTCTTAAACATACTACTTCATATTCCTCTTAAACATACTACTTCATATTCCTCTTAAATATACTACTTCATATTCATCTTAAATATACTTCTTCATATTCCTCTTAAACATACTACTTCATATTCCTCTTAAGCATACAACTTCATATTCTTCTTAAATATACTACTTCATATTCCTCTTCAATATACCACTTTATATTCCTCTTAAACATACTACTTCATATTCTTCTTAAACATACTACTTCATATTCCTCTTAAATATACTACTTCGTATTCCTCTTAAATATACTACTTCATATTCCTCTTAAATATACTACTTCATATTCTTCTTAAACATACTACTTCATATTCCTCTTAAATACACTACTTCATATTCATCTTAAATATACTACCTCATATTCCTCTTAAACATACTACTTCATATTCCTCTTAAACATACTCCTTTATATTCCTCTTAAGCAGACTACTTCATATTCCTCTTAAACATACTACTTCATATTCCTCTTAAATATACTACTTCATATTCCTCTTAAATATACTACTTCATATTACTCTTAAACATACTACTTCATATACCTCTTAAATATACTACTTCATATTCCTCTTAAACATACTACTTCATATTCCTCTTAAAAGTACTACTTCATATTCCTCTTAAATATACTACTTCATATTCCTCTTAAATATACTACTTCATATTCCTCTTAAATATACTACTTCATATTCCTCTTAAACAAACTACTTCATATTCCTCTTAAACATACTACTTCATATTCGTCTTTAGCATACTACTTCATAGTCCTCTTAAACATACTACTTCATATTCCTCTTAAATATACTACTTCATATTCCTCTTAAACATACTACTTCATATCCCTCTTAAAGATACTACTTCATATTCCTCTTAAATATACTACTTCATATTCCTTTTAAACATGCTACTTCATATTCCTCTTAAGCATACTACTTCATATTCCTCTTAAATATACTACTTCATATTCCTCTTAAACATACTACTTCATATTCCTCTTAAATATACTACTTCATATTCCTCTTAAACATACTACTTCATATTCCTCTTAAAAGTACTACTTCATATTCCTCTTAAATATACTACTTCATATTCCTCTTAAATATACTACTTCATATTCCTCTTAAACATACTACTTCATATTTCTCTTAAACATACTACTTCATATTCCTCTTAAATATACAACTTCATATTCATCTTAAACATACTACTTCATATTTTTCTTAATTATACTACTTCATATTCCTCTTAAACATACTACTTCATATACCTCTTAAATATACTACTTCATATTCCTCTTAAACATACTACTTCATATTCCTCTTAAACATACTACTTCATATTCCTCTTAAATATACAACTTCATATTCATCTTAAACATACTTCTTCATATTCCTCTTAAACATACTACTGCATATTCCTCTTAAACGTACTACTTCATATTCCTCTTAAACATACTACGTCATATTCCTCTTAAATATACTACTTCATATTCCTCTTAAATATACTACTTCATATTCCTCTTAAACATACTACTTCATATTCATCTTAAACATACTACTTCATATTCCTCTTAAACATACTACTTCATATTCCTCTTTAACATACTACTTCATATTCCTCTTAAATATACTACTTCATATTCCTCTTAAACATACTACTGCATATTCCTCTTAAACGTACTACTTCATATTCCTCTTAAACATACTACGTCATATTCCTCTTAAATATACTACTTCATATTCCTCTTAAATATACTACTTCATATTCCTCTTAAACATACTACTTCATATTCATCTTAAACATACTACTTCATATTCCTCTTAAACATACTACTTCATATTCCTCCTAAATATACTACTTCATATTCCTCTTAAACATACTACTGCATATTCCTCCTAAACATACTACTTTATATTCCTCTTAAACATACTACTTCATATTCCTCTTAAATATACAACTTCATATTCCTCTTAAGCATACTACTTCCTATTGCTCTTAAATATAAAACTTCATATTCCTCTTAAACATACTACTTTATATTCCTCTTAAACATACTACTTCATATTCCTCTTAAACATACTACTTCATATTCCTCTTAAATATACTACTTCATATTCCTCTTAAATATACTACTTCATATTCCTCTTAAACATACTACTTCATATACCTCTTAAATATACTACTTCATATTCCTCTTAAACAAACTACTTCATATTCCTCTTAAACATACTACTTCATATTCCTCTTAAACATACTACTTTATATTCCTCTTAAACATACAACTTCATATTCCTCTTAAACATACTACTTCATATTGCTCTTAAATATAATACTTCATATTCCTCTTAAACTTACAACTTCATATTCCTCTTAAACATACTACCTCATTTTCCTCTTAAACATACTACTTCATATTCCTCTTAAACATACTACTTCATATTCCTCAAAAACATACTACTTCATATTCCTCTTAAACATACTACTTCATATTTCTCTTAAACATACTACTTCATATCCTTCTTAAAGATACTACTTCATATTCCTCTTAAATATACTACTTCATATTCCTCTTAAACATGCTACTTCATATTCCTCTTAAGCATACTACTTGATATTCCTCTTAAATATACTACTTCATATTCCTCTTAAACATACTACTTCATATTCCTCTTAAATATACTACTTCATATTCCTCTTAAACATACTACTTCATATTCCTCTTAAAAGTACTACTTCATATTCCTCTTAAATATACTACTTCATATTCCTCTTAAATATACTACTTCATATTCCTCTTAAACATACTACTTCATATTTCTCTTAAACATACTACTTCATATTCCTCTTAAATATACAACTTCATATTCATCTTAAACATACTACTTCATATTTTTCTTAAATATACTACTTCATATTCCTCTTAAATATACTACTTTATATTCCTCTAAAACATACTACTTCATATTCCTCTTAAACATCCTACTTCATATTCCTCTTAAACATACTACTTCATATTCCTCTTAAATATACTACTTCATATTCCTCTTAAACATACTACTTCATATTCCTCTTAAACATACTACTTCATATTCCTCTTAAATATACAACTTCATATTCATCTTAAACATACTACTTCATATTTCTCTTAAACATACTACTGCATATTCCTCTTAAACATACTACTTCATATTCCTCTTAAACATACTACTTTATATTCCTCTTAAACATACTACTTTATAGTCCTCTTAAACATACTACTTCATATTCCTCTTAAACATACTACTTCATATTTCTCTTAAATATACTACTTCATATTCCTTTTAAATATACTACTTCATATTCCTCTTAAATATATAACTTCATATTCCTCTTAAATATACTACTTGATATTCCGCTTAAACATACTACTTCATATTCCTCTTAAACATACTACTTCATACTCCTCTTAAATATACTACTTCATATTCCTCTTAAATATACTACTTCACATTCCTCTTAAATATACTACTTCATATTCCTCTTAAATATACTACTTCATATTCCTCTTAAACATACTACTTCATATTCCTCTTAAACATACTACTTCATATTCCTCTTAAACATACTACTTTATATTCCTCTTAAACATACAACTTCATATTCCTCTTAAACATACTACTTCATATTGCTCTTAAATATAATACTTCATATTCCTCTTAAACTTACAACTTCATATTCCTCTTAAACATACTACCTCATTTTCCTCTTAAACATACTACTTCATATTCCTCTTAAACATACTACTTCATATTCCTCAAAAACATACTACTTCATATTCCTCTTAAACATACTACTTCATATTTCTCTTAAACATACTACTTCATATCCTTCTTAAAGATACTACTTCATATTCCTCTTAAATATACTACTTCATATTCCTCTTAAACATGCTACTTCATATTCCTCTTAAGCATACTACTTGATATTCCTCTTAAATATACTACTTCATATTCCTCTTAAACATACTACTTCATATTCCTCTTAAATATACTACTTCATATTCCTCTTAAACATACTACTTCATATTCCTCTTAAAAGTACTACTTCATATTCCTCTTAAATATACTACTTCATATTCCTCTTAAATATACTACTTCATATTCCTCTTAAACATACTACTTCATATTTCTCTTAAACATACTACTTCATATTCCTCTTAAATATACAACTTCATATTCATCTTAAACATACTACTTCATATTTTTCTTAAATATACTACTTCATATTCCTCTTAAATATACTACTTTATATTCCTCTAAAACATACTACTTCATATTCCTCTTAAACATCCTACTTCATATTCCTCTTAAACATACTACTTCATATTCCTCTTAAATATACTACTTCATATTCCTCTTAAACATACTACTTCATATTCCTCTTAAACATACTACTTCATATTCCTCTTAAATATACAACTTCATATTCATCTTAAACATACTACTTCATATTTCTCTTAAACATACTACTGCATATTCCTCTTAAACATACTACTTTATATTCCTCTTAAACGTACTACTTCATATTCCTCTTAAATATACTACTTCATATTCCTCTTAAATATACTACTTCATATTCCTCTTAAATATACTACTTCATATTCATCTTAAACATACTACTTCATATTCCTCTTAAACATACTACTTCATATTCCTCGTGAACACAATACTTCATATTCCTCTTAAACATACTACTTCATATTCCTCTTAAACATACTACTTCATATCCCTCTAAAAGATACTACTTCATATTCCTCTTAAATATACTACTTCATATTCCTCTTAAACATACTACTTCATATTCCTCTTAAAAGTACTACTTCATATTCCTCTTAAATATACTACTTCATATTCCTCTTAAATATACTACTTCATATTCCTCTTAAATATACTACTTCATATTCCTCTTAAACAAACTACTTCATATTCCTCTTAAACATACTACTTCATATTCCTCTTAAACATACTACTTTATATTCCTCTTAAACATACTACTTCATATTCCTCTTATACATAATACTTCATATTCCTCTTAAATATACTATTCATATTCCTCTTAAATATACTACTTCATATCCATCTTATTCATAATACTTCATATTCCTCTTAAACATACTACTTCATATTTCTCTTAAACATACTACATCATATTCCCCTTAAATATACTACTTCATATTCCTCTTAAACATACTACTTCATATTCCTCTTAAATATACTACTTCATATTCCTCTTAAACATACTACTTCATATTCCTCTTAAATATACTACTTCATATTCCTCTTAAACATACTACTTCATATTCCTCTAAAAACATGCTACTTCATATTCCTCTTAAATATACTACTTCATATTCCTCTTAAACACACTACTTCATGTTCCTCTTAAATATACTACTTCATATCCATCTTATACATAATACTTCATATTCCTCTTAAACATACTACTTCATATTTCTCTTAAACATACTACATCATATTCCTCTTAAATATACTACTTCATATTCCTCTTAAACATACTACTTCATATTCCTCTTATACATACTACTTCATATTCCTCTTAAATATACTATTCATATTCCTCTTAAATATACTACTTCATATTCCTCTTAAACATACTACTTCATATTCCTCTTAAACATACTACTTCATATTCCTCTTAAACATACTACTTCATATTCTTCTTAAGCATACTACTTCATATTCCTCATAAACATACTACTTCATATTCCTCTTAAACATACTACTTCATATTCCTCTTATATACTACTTCATATTCCTACTTCATATTCATCTTAAACATACTACTTCATATTCCTCTTAAATATACTACTTCATATTCCTCTTAAATATACTACTTCATATTACTCTTAAATATACTACTTCATATTCCTCTTAAACATACTACTTCATATTCCTCTTAAACATACTACTTCATATGCCTCTTAAATATACTACTTCATATTCCTCTTAAATATACTACTTCATATTCCTCTTAAGCATACTACTTCATATTCCTCTTAAACATACTACTTCATATTCCTCTAAACATACTTCTTCATATTCCTCTTAAACATACTACTTCATATTCCTCTTAAATATACTACTTCATATTCCTCTTAAACATACTACTTCATATTCCTCTTAAACGTACCACCCCATATTCCCCTTAAACATACTACTTCATATTCCTCTTAAATATACTACTTCATATTCCCCTTAAACATACTACAATACTTTATATTCCTCTTAAACATACTTCTTCATATTCCTCTTAAACATACTACTTCATATTCCTCTTATACATACTACTTCATATTCCTCTTAAATATACTATTCATATTCCTCTTAAATATACTACTTCATATCCATCTTATTCATAATACTTCATATTCCTCTTTAACATACTACTTCATATTTCTCTTAAACATACTACATCATATTCCTCTTAAATATGCTACTTCATATTCCTCTTAAACATACTACTTCATATTCCTCTTAAATATACTACTTCATATTCCTCTTAAACATAATACTTCATATTCCTCTTAAATATACTACTTCATATTCCTCTTAAACATACTACTTCATATTCCTCTAAAAACATGCTACTTCATATTCCTCTTAAATATACTACTTCATATTCCTCTTAAACACACTACTTCATATTCCTCTTAAATATACTACTTCATATCCATCTTATACATAATACTTCATATTCCTCTTAAACATACTACTTCATATTTCTCTTAAACATACTACATCATATTCCTCTTAAATATACTACTTCATATTCCTCTTAAACATACTACTTCATATTCCTCTTAAACATACTACTTCATATTCCTCTTAAATATACTACTTCATATTCCTCTTAAACATACTACTTCATATTCCTCTTAAACATACTACTTCGTATTCCTCTTAAACATACTACTTCATATTCCTCTTAAACATACTACTTCATATTCCTCTTAAATATACAACTTCATATTCCTCTTAAACATACTACTTCATATTCCTCTAAAAACATGCTACTTCATATTCCTCTTAAATATACTACTTCATATCCCTCTTAAACACACTACTTCATATTCCTCTTAAATATACTACTTCATATCCATCTTATACATAATACTTCATATTCCTCTTAAACATACTACTTCATATTTCTCTTAAACATACTACATCATATTCCTCTTAAATATACTACTTCATATTCTTCTTAAACATACTACTTCATATTGCTCTTAAATATACTACTTCATATTCCTCTTAAACATACTTCTTCATATTCCTCTTAAATATACTACTTCATATTCCTCTTAAACATACTACTTCATATTCCTCTTAAACGTACCACTCAATATTCCTCTTAAACATACTACTTCATATTTCTCTTAAATATACTACTTCATATTCCTCTTAAACATACTACAATACTTCATATTCCTCTTAAACATACTTCTTCATATTCTTCTTAAACATACTTCTTCATATTCCTCTTATACATACTACTTCATATTCCTCTTAAATATACTATTTATATTCCTCTTAAATATACTACTTCATATTCCTCTTAAACATACTACTTCATATTCCTCTTAAACATAATACTTCATATTCCTCTTAAATATACTACTTCATATTCCTCTTAAACATACTACTTCATATTCCTCTTATACATACTACTTCATATTCCTCTTAAATATACTATTTATATTCCTCTTAAATATACTACTTCATATTCCTCTTAAACATACTACTTCATATTCCTCTTAAACATAATACTTCATATTCCTCTTAAATATACTACTTCATATTCCTCTTAAACATACTACTTCATATTCCTCTTAAACATACTGCTTCATATTCCTCTTGCACATACTACTTCATATTCCTCTTAAACATACTACTTCATATTCCTCTTAAACATGCTACTTCATATTCCTCTTAAATATACTACTTCATATTCCTCTTAAACATACTACTTCATATTCCTCTTAAATATACTTCTTCATATCCATCTTATACATAATACTTCATATTCCTCTTAAACATACTACTTTATATTTCTCTTAAACATTCTACATCATATTCGTCTTAAATATACTACTTCATATTCCTCTTAAACATACTACTTCATATTCCTCTTAAATATAATACTTCATATTCCTCTTAAACATACTACTTCATATTCCTCTTAAATATAATACTTCATATTCCTCTTAAACATACTACTTCATATTCCTCTTACACGTACCACCCCATATTCCTCTTAAACATACTACTTCATATTCCTCTTAAATATACTACTTCATATTCCTCTTAAACATACTACAATACTTTATATTCCTCTTAAACATACTTCTTCATATTCCTCTTAAACATACTACTTCATATTCCTCTTATACATACTACTTCATATTCCTCTTAAATATACTATTCATATTCCTCTTAAATATACTACTTCATATTCCTCTTAAACATACTACTTCATATTCCTCTTAAACATACTACTTCATATTCCTCTTAAACATACTACTTCATATTCCTCTTCAGCATACTACTTCATATTCCTCTTAAACATACTACTTCATATTCCTCTTAAACATACTACTTCATATTCCTCTTATATACTACTTCATATTCCTACTTCATATTCCTCTTAAACATACTACTTCATATTCCTCTTAAACATACTACTTCATATTCCTCTTAAACATACTACTTCACATACCTCTTAAATATACTACTTCATATTCCTCTTAAACATACTACTTCATATTCCTCTTGAACATACTACTTTATATTACTCTTAAACATACTACTTCATATTTCTCTTAAACATACTACTTCATATTCCTCTTAAATATACTACTTCATATTTCTCTTAAACATACTACTTCATATTCCTCTAAAACATACTACTTCATATTCCTCTTAAACATACTACTTCATATTCCTCTTAAACATACTACTTCATATTCCTCTTAAACATACTACTTCATATTCCTCTTAAACATGCTTCTTCATATTCCTCTTAAATATACTACTTCATATTCCTCTTAAACACACTACTTCATATTCCTCTTAAATATACTACTTCATATCCATCTTATACATAATACTTCATATTCATCTTAAACATACAACTTCATATTTCTCTTAAACATACTACATCATATTCCTCTTAAATTTACTACTTCATATTCCTCTTAAACATACTACTTCATATTCCTCTTAAATATACTACTTCATATTCCTCTTAAACATACTACTTCATATTTCTCTTAAATATACTACTTCATATTTCTCTTAAACATACTACTTCATATTCCTCTAAAACATACTACTTCATATTCCTCTTAAACATACTACTTCATATTCCTCTTAAACATACTACTTCATATTCCTCTTAAACATACTACTTCATATTCCTCTTAAACATGCTTCTTCATATTCCTCTTAAATATCCTACTTCATATTCCTCTTAAACATACCACTCCATTTTCCTCTTAAACATACTACTTCATATTCCTCTTAAATATACTACTTCATATTCCTCTTAAACATACTACAATACTTCATATTCCTCTTAAACATACCACTCCATATTCCTCTTAAACATACTACTTCATATTTCTCTTAAACTTACTACTTCATATTCCTCTTATACATACTAATTCATATTCCTCTTAAATATACTACTTCATATTCCTCTTAAACATACTACTTCATATTCCTCTTAAGCATACTACTTCATATTCCTCTTAAACATACAACTTCATATTCCTCTTAAACATACTACTTCATATTCCTCTTATATACTACTTCATATTCCTACTTCATATTCCTCTTAAACATACTACTTCATATTCCTCTTAAATATACTACTTCATATTCCTCTTAAACATACTACTTCATATTCCTCTCAAACATACTACTTTATATTCCTCTTAAACATAATACTTCATATTTCTCTTAAACATACTACTTCATATTCCTCTTAAATATACTACTTCATATTCCTCTTAAACATACTACTTTATATTCCTCTTAAACGTACTACTTCATATTCCTCTTAAACTTACTACTTCATATTCCTCTTAAACATACTACTTCATATTTTTCTTAAATATACTACTTTATATTCCTCTTAAACATACTACTTCATATTCCTCTTAAACATACTGCTTCATATTCCTCTTAAACATACTACTTCATATTCCTCTAAAACATACTACTTCATATTTTTCTTAAACATACTACTTCATATTACTCTTAAATATACTACTTCATATTCCTCTTAAACATACTACTTCATATTCCTCTTAAATATACTACTTCATATTCCTCTTAAACATACTACTTCATATTCCTCTTAAACGTACTACTTCATATTCCTCTTAAACTTACTACTTCATATTCCTCTTAAACATACTACTTCATATTTTTCTTAAATATACTACTTTATATTCCTCTTAAACATACTACTTCATATTCCTCTTAAACATACTGCTTCATATTCCTCTTAAACATAGCACTTCATATTCCTCTTAAACATACTGCTTCATATTCCTCTTAAACATACTACTTCATATTCCTCTTAAATATACTACTTCATATTCCGCTTAAACATACTACTTCATATTCCTCTTAAACATACTACTTCATATTCCTCTTAAACATACTACTTCATATTCCTCTTTAACATACGACTGCATATTCCTCATAAATATACTACTTCATATTCCTCTTAAATATACCATATTACTTCATATTCATCTTAAACATACTACTTCATATTCCTCTTAAATATACTACTTTGTGTTCCTCTTAAACAAACTACTTCATATTCCTCTTAAACATACAACTTCATATTCCTCTTAAACATACTACTTCATATTCCTCTTAAACATACTACTTCATATATCTCTTAAATATACAACTTCGTATTCCTCTTAAACAAGCTACTTCATATTCCTTTTAAACATACTACTTCATATTCCTCTTAAATATACTACTTCATATTCCTCTTAAACATACTACTTCATATTCCTCTTAAACATGCTACTTCATATTCCTCTTAAATAAACTACTTCATATTCCTCTTAAATATATAACTTCATATTCCTCTTAAATATACTACTTCATATTCTTCTTAAATATACTTCTTCATATTCCTCTTAAACATACTACTCATATTCCTCTTAAACATACTACTCATATTCCTCTTAAACATACTACTTCATATTCCTCTTAAACATACTACTTCATATTCCTCTTAAACATACTACTTCCTATTCCACTTAAATATACTATTTCATATTACTCTTAAACATACTACTTTATATTCCTCTTAAACATACTACTTCATATTCCTCTTAAACAAACTACTTCATATTCCTCTTCAACATATTACTTCATATTCCTCATAAACATACTACTTCATATTCCCCTTAAACATACTACTTCATATTCTTCTTAAGCATACAACTTCATATTCGTCTCAAACATACTACTTCATATTCCTCTTAAACATACTACTTCATATTCCTCTTAAATATACTACTTCATATTCTTCTTAAACATACTACTTCATATTCCTCTTAAACATACTACTTCATATTCCTCTTTCTTTAACATACTACTTCATATTCCTCTTAAACATACTACTTCGTATTACTCTTAAACATACTACTTCATATTCCTCTTAAACATACTACTTCATATTCCTCATAAACATACTATTTCATATTCCTCTTAAACATACTACTTCATATTCCTCTTAAATATACTACTTCATATTCCTCTTAAACATACTACTTCATATTCCTCTTAAACATACTACTTCATATTCCTCTTAAATATACTACTTCATATTCCTCTTAAACATACTACTTCATATTCCTCTTAAATATACTACTTCATATTCCTCTTAAACATACTACTTCATATTCCTCTTAAACATACTACTTCATATTCCTCTTAAACATACTACTTCATATTCCTCTTAAACATACTACTTTATATTCCTCTTAAACATACTACTTCATATTCCTCTTAAATATACTACTTCATATTCCTCTTAAACATACTACTTCATATTCCTCTTAAACATACTACTTCATATTCCTCTTTCTTTAACATACTACTTCATATTTCTCTTAAACATACTACTTCATATTCCTCATAAACATACTACTTCATATTCCTCTTAAACTTACATCTTCATATTCCTCTGAAACATACTACTTCATATTCCTCTTAAACATACTACTTCATATTCCTCTTAAATATACTACTTCATATTCCTCTTAAACATACTACTTCATATTCCTCTTAAACATACTACTTCATATTCCTCTTAAATATACTACTTCATATTCCTCTTAAACACACTACTTCATATTCCTCTTAAATATACTACTTCATATTCCTCTTAAATATACTACTTCATATTCCTCTTAAACATACTACTTCATATTCCTCTTAAATATACTACTTCATATTCCTCTTAAACATACTACTTCATATTCCTCTTAAATATACTACTTCATATTCCTCTTAAACATACTACTTCATATTCCTCTTAAACATACTACTTTATATTCCTCTTAAACATACTACTTCATATTCCTCTTAAATATACTACTTCATATTCCTCTTAAACATACTACTTCATATTCCTCTTAAACATACTACTTCATATTCCTCTTTCTTTAACATACTACTTCATATTTCTCTTAAACATACTACTTCATATTCCTCATAAACATACTACTTCATATTCCTCTTAAACATACATCTTCATATTCCTCTGAAACATACTACTTCATATTCCCCTTAAACATAATACTTCATATATCTCTTAAACATACTACTTAATATTCCTCTTAAATATACTACTTAATATTCCTCTTAAACATACTACTTCATATTCCTCTTAAACATACTACTTCATATTCCTCTTAAACATACTACTTCATGTTCCTCTTAAACATACTACTTCATATTCCTCTTAAACATACTACTTCATATTCCTCTTAAACATACTACTTCATATTCCTCTTAAACATACTACTTCATATTCATCTTAAACATGCTACTTCATATTCCTCTTAAATATACTACTTCATATTCCTCTTAAACACACTACTTCATATTCCTCTTAAATATACTACTTCATATCCATCTTATACATAATAATTCATATTCCTCTTAAACATACTACTTCATATTTCTCTTAAACATACTACTTCATATTCCTCTTAAACATACTACTTCATATTCCTCTTAAACATACTACTTCATATTCCTCTTAAACATACTACTTCATATTCCTCTTAAATATGCTACTTCATATTCCTCTTAAATATACTACTTCATATTCCTCTTAAACACACTACTTCATATTCCTATTAAACATACTACTTCATATTCCTCTTTCTTTAACATACTACTTCATATTCCTCTTAAGCATACAACTTCATATTCCTCTTAAACATACTACTTCATATTCCTCTTAAATATACTACTTCATATTACTCTTAAACATACTACTTCATATTCCTCTTAAACATACTACTTCATATTCCTCTTTCTTTAACATACTACTTCATATTTCTCTTAAACATACTACTTCATATTCCTCATAAACATACTACTTCATATTCCTCTTAAACATACATCTTCATATTCCTCTGAAACATACTACTTCATATTCCCCTTAAACATAATACTTCATATTTCTCTTAAACATACTACTTAATATTCCTCTTAAATATACTACTTAATATTCCTCTTAAACATACTACTTCATATTCCTCTTAAACATACTACTTCATATTCCTCTTAAACATACTACTTCATATTCCTCTTAAACATACTACTTCGTATTCCTCTTAAACATACTACTTCATATTCCTCTTAAACATACTACTTCATATTACTCTTAAACATACTACTTCATATTCATCTTAAACATGCTACTTCATATTCCTCTTAAATATACTACTTCATATTCCTCTTAAACACACTACTTCATATTCCTCTTAAATATACTACTTCATATCCATCTTATACATAATACTTCATATTCCTCTTAAACATACTACTTCATATTTCTCTTAAACATACTACATCATATTCCTCTTAGATATACTACTTCATATTCCTCTTAAACATACTACTTCATATTCCTCTTAAATATACTACTTCATATTCCTCTTAAACATACTACTTCATATTCCTCTTAAATATACTACTTCATATTCCTCTTAAACATACTACTTCATATTCCTCTTAAACATACCAATCCATATTCCTCTTATATACTACTTCATATTCCTACTTCATATTCCTCTTAAACATACTACTTCATATTGCTCTTAAATATACTACTTCATATTCTTTTTAAACATACTACTCCAAATTCCTCTCAAACATACTACTTTATATTCCTATTAAACATAATACTTCATATTTCTCTTAAACATACTACTTCATATTCCTCTGAAATATACTACTTCATATTCCTCTTAAACATACTACTTCATATTCCTCTTAAACGTACTACTTCATGTTCCTCTAAAACTTACTAGTTCATATTCCTCTTAAGCACACTACTTCATATTCCTCTTAAATATACTACTTCATATCCATCTTATACATAATACTTCATATTCCTCTTAAACATACTACTTCATATTTCTCTTAAACATACTACATCATATTCCTCTTAAATATACTACTTCATATTCCTCTTAAACATACTACTTCATATTCCTCTTAAATATACTACTTATATTCCTCTTAAACATACTACTTCATATTCCTCTTAAATATACTACTTCATATTCCTCTTAAACATACTACTTCATATTCCTCTTAAACATACCACTCCATATTCCTCTTATATACTACTTCATATTCCTACTTCATATTCCTCTTAAACATACTACTTCATATTCCTCTTAAACATGCTACTTCATATTCCTCTTAAATATACTACTTCATATTCCTCTTAAACACACTACTTCATATTCCTCTTAAACATACTACTTCATATTCCTCTT
Organism: Atherix ibis; assembly: GCA_958298945.1. Lineage (NCBI taxonomy): Eukaryota > Metazoa > Arthropoda > Insecta > Diptera > Athericidae > Atherix > Atherix ibis. The sequence goes on along the minus strand of CATQJD010000064.1, from coordinate 7,825 downwards.
TCTTTAACATACTACTTCATATTCCTCTTAAGCATACAATTTCATATTCCTCTTAAACATACTACTTTATATTCTTCTTAAACATACTACTTCATATTCCTCTTAAATATACTACTTCATATTTCTCTTAAACATACTACTTCATATTCCTCTTAAACATACTACTTCATATTCCTCTATCTTTAACATACTACTTCATATTCCTCTTAAACATACTACTTCATATTACTTTCAAAAATACTACTTCATATTCCTCTTAAACATACAACTTCATATTCCTCATAAACATACTACTTCATATTCCTCTTAAACATACACTTCATATTCCTCTTAAACATACTACTTCATATTCCCCTTAAACATAATACTTCATATTTCTCTTAAACATACTACTTCATATTCCTCTTAAATATACTACTTCATATTCCTCTTAAACATACTACTTCATATTCCTCTTAAACATACTACTTCATATTCCTCTTAAACATACTACCCTTCATATTCCTCTTAAACATACTACTTCATATACCTTCTTAAACATACTACTTCATATTCCTCTTAAACATACTACTTCATATTCCTCTTAAACATACTACTTCATATTCCTCTTAAATATGCTACTTCATATTCCTCTTAAATATACTACTTCATATTCCTCTTAAACACACTACTTCATATTCCTCTTAAATATACTACTTCATATCCAACTTATACATACATACTTCATATTCCTCTTAAACATACTACTTCATATTTCTCTTAAACATACTACATCGTATTCCTCTTAAATATACTACTTCATATTCCTCTTAAACATACTACTTCATATTCCTCTTAAATATACTACTTCATATTCCTCTTAAACATACTACTTCATATTCCTCTTAAATATACTACTTCATATTCCTCTTAAACATACTACTCCATATTCCTCTTAAACATACCACTCCATATTCCTCTTATATACTACTTCATATTCCTACTTCATATTCCTGTTAAACATACTACTTCATATTGCTCTTAAATATACTACTTCATATTCCTTTTTAAACATACTACTTCATATTCCTCTCAAACATACTACTTTATATTCCTAATAAACATAATACTTCATATTTCTCTTAAACATACTACTTCATATTCCTCTTAAATATACTACTTCATATTCCTCTTAAACATACTACTTCATATTCCTCTTAAACGTACTACTTCATAATCCTCTTAAACTTACTACTTCATATTCCTCTTAAGCATACTACTTCATATTTTTCTTAAATATACTACTTTATATTCCTCTTAAACATACTTCTTCATATTCCTGTTAAACATACTGCTTCATATTCCTCTTAAACATACTACTTCATATTCCTCTTAAACATACTACTTCATATTCTTCTTAACATACTACTTCATATTACTCTTAAATATACTACTTCATATTCCTCTTAAATACACTAATTCATATTCCTCTTAAAAATACTACTTCATATTCCTCTTAAACATACATACTTCACATTCCTCTTAAATATACTACTTCATATTCCTCTTATACATACTACTTCATTATCCTCTTGAACATACTACTTCATATTACTCTTAAACATACTACTTCATATTCCTCTTAAACATACTACTTCATATTCCTCATAAACATACTATTTCATATTCCTCTTAAACATACTACTTCATATTCCTCTTAAAGATACTACTTCATATTCCTCTTAAACATACTACTTCATATTCCTCTTAAACATACTACTTCATATTCCTCTTAAACATACTACTTCATATTGCTCTTAAACATACTACTTCATATTCGTCTTAAACACACTACTTCATATTCTTCTTAAACATACAACTTCATATTCCTCCTCTAAACATACTACTTCATATTCCTCTTAAACATAATACTTCATATTTCTCTTAAACATACTACTTCATATTCCTCTTAAATATACTACTTCATATTCCTCTTAAACATGCTACTTCATATTCCTCTTAAACATACTACTTCATATTCCTCTTAAACATACTACTTCATATTCCTCTTAAACATACTACTTCATATTCCTCTTAAATATACTACTTCATATTCCTCTTAAATATACTACTTCATATTCCTCTGAAATATACTACTTCATATTCCTCTTAAATATACTACTTCATATTCCTCTTAAACATACTACTTCATATGCCTATTAAACATACTACTTCATATTCCTCTTAAACATACTGCTTCATATTCCTCTTAAACATGCTACTTCATATTCCTCTTAAATATACTACTTCATATTCCTCTTAAACACACTACTTCAGTATTCCTCTTAAATATACTACTTCATATCCATCATATACATAATACTTCATATTCATCTTAAACATACTACTTCATATTCCTCATAAACATACTATTTCATATTCCTCTTAAACATACTACTTCATATTCCTCTTTAACATACTACTTCATATTCCTCTTAAACATACTACTTCATATTCCTCTTAAACATACTACTTCATATTCCTCTTAAACATACTACTTCATATTCCTCTTAAACATACTACTTCATATTCCTCTTAAACATACAACTTCATATTCCTCTTAAACATACTACTTCATATTCCTCTTAAACATAATACTTCATATTTCTCTTAAACTTACTACTGCATATTCCTCTTAAATATACTACTTCATATTCCTCTTTAACATACTACTTCATATTCCTCTTAAACATACTACTCATATTCCTCTTAAACATACTACTTCATATTCCTCTTAAACATACTTCTTCATATTCCTCTTAAATATACTACTTCATATTCCTCTTAAATACACTACTTCATATTCCTCTGAAATATAATACTTCATATTCCTCTTAAACATTCTACTTCATATTCCTCTTAAACATACCACTCCATATTCCTCTTAAACATACTACTTCATATTCCTCTTAAATATAACTACTTCATATTCCTCTTAAACATGCAACTTCATATTCCTCTTAAATATACTACTTCATATTCCTCTTAAACACACTACTTCATATTCCTCTTAAATATACTACTTCATATTCATCTTATACATAATACTTCATATTCATCTTAAACATACTACTTCATATTTCTCTTAAACATACTACATCATATTCCTCTTAAACATACTACTTCATATTCCTCTTAAACATACTACTTCATATTCCTCTTAAATATACTACTTCATATTCCTCTTAAGCATACTACTTCATATTCCTCTTAAATATACTACTTCATATTCCTCTTAAACATTCTACTTCATATTCCTCTTAAACATACCCACTCCATATTCCTCTTAAACATACTACTTCATATTCCTCTTAAATATACTACTTCATATTACACTTAAACATACTACAATACTTCATATTCCTCTTAAACATACTTCTTCATATTCCTCTTAAACATACTACTTCATATTCCTCTTATACATGCTACTTCATATTCATCTTAAACATACTACTTCATATTTCTCTTAAACATACTACATCATATTCCTCTTAAATATACTACTTCATATTCCTCTTAAACATACTACTTCATATTCCTCTTAAACACACTACTTCATATTCCTCTTAAATATACTACTTTATATCCATCTTATACATAATACTTCATATTCATCTTAAACATACTACTTCATATTTCTCTTAAACATACTACATCATATTCCTCTTAAATATACTAATTCATATTCCTCTTAAACACACTACTTCATATTCCTCTTAAATATACTACTTCATATTCCTCTTAAACATACTACTTCATATTCCTCTTAAATATACTACTTCATATTCCTCTTAAACATACTACAATAACTTCATATTCCTCTTAAACATACTACTTCATATTCCTCTTAAGCATACTACTTCATATTCCTCTTAAACATACTACTTCATATTCCTCTTAAACATACTACTTTCATATTCCTCTTATATACTACTTCATATTCCTACTTCATATTCCTCTTAAACATACTACTTCATATTCCTCTTAAATATACTACTTCATATTCCTCTTAAACATACTACTTCATATTCCTCTCAAACATACTACTTTATATTCCTCTTAAACATAATATTTCATATATCTCTTAAACATACTACTTCATATTCCTCTTAAATATACTACTTCATATTCCTCTTAAACATACTACTTCATATTCCTCTTAAACGTACTACTTCATATTCCTCTTAAACTTACTACTTCATATTCCTCTTAAACATACTACTTCATATTTTTTCTTAAATATACTATTTTATATTCCTCTTAAACATACTACTTCATATTCCTCTTAAAAATACTGCTTCATATTCCTCTTAAACTTACTACTTCATATTCCTCTTAAACATACTACTTCATATTTTTCTTAAATATACTACTTTATATTCCTCTTTAACATACTACTGCATATTCCTCTTAAATATACTACTTCATATTCCTCTTAAATATACCATATTACTTCATATTCCTCTTTAAATATACTACTTTGTGTTCCTCTTAAACAAACTACTTCATATTCCTCTTAAACATACAACTTCATATTCCTCTTAAACATACTACTTCATATTCCTCTTAAACATACTACTTCATATACCTCTTAAATATACTACTTCGTATTCCTCTTAAACAAGCTACTTCATATTCCTCTTAAACATACTACTTCATATTCCTCTTAAATATACTACTTCATATTCCTCTTAAACATACTACTTCATATTCCTCTTAAATATACTACTTCATATTTCTCTTAAATATACTTCTTCTTATTTCTCTTAAACATACTAATCATATTCCTCTTAAACATACTACTCATATTGCTCTTAAACATACTACTTCATATTTCTCTTAAACATACTACTTCATATTCCTCTTAAACATACTACTTCCTATTCCACTTAAATATACTACTTCATATTACTCTTAAACATACTACTTTATATTCCTCTTAAACATACTACTTCATATTCCTCTTAAACAAACTACTTCATATTCCTCTTAAACATATTACTTCATATTCCTCATAAACATACTACTTCATATTCTTCTTAAGCATACAACTTCATATTCCTCTTTAACATACTACTTCATATTCCTCTTAAACATACTACTTCATATTCCTCTTAAACATACTACTTCATATTCCTCTTAAACATACTACTTCATATTCCTCTTAAACATACTACTTCATATTCCTCTTAAACATACAACTTCATATTCCTCTTAAACATACTACTTCATATTCCTCTTAAACATAATACTTCATATTTCTCTTAAACTTACTACTGCATATTCCTCTTAAATATACTACTTCATATTCCTCTTTAACATACTACTTCATATTCCTCTTAAACATACTACTTCATATTCCTCTTAAACATACTACTTCATATTCCTCTTAAACATACTTTCTTCATATTCCTCTTAAATATACTACTTCATATTCCTCTTAAATACATTACTTCATATTCCTCTGAAATATACTACTTCATATTCCTCTTAACATTCTACTTCATATTCCTCTTAAACATACCACTCCATATTCCTCTTAAACATACTACTTCATATTCCTCTTAAATATACTACTTCATATTCCTCTTAAACATGCTACTTCATATTCCTCTTAAATATACTACTTCATATTCCTCTTAAACACACTACTTCATATTCCTCTTAAATATACTACTTCATATTCATCTTATACATAATACTTCATATTCATCTTAAACATACTACTTCATATTTCTCTAAACATACTACATCATATTCCTCTTAAACATACTACTTCATATTCCTCTTAAACATACTACTTCATATTCCTCTTAAATATACTACTTCATATTCCTCTTAAGCATACTACTTCATATTCCTCTTAAATATACTACTTCATATTCCTCTTAAACATTCTACTTCATATTCCTCTTAAACATACCACTCCATATTCCTCTTAAACATACTACTTCATATTCCTCTTAAATATACTACTTCATATTACTCTTAAACATACTACAATACTTCATATTCCTCTTAAACATACTTCTTCATATTCCTCTTAAACATACTACTTCATATTCCTCTTATACATGCTACTTCATATTCATCTTAAACATACTACTTTATATTTCTCTTAAACATACTACATCATATTCCTCTTAAATATACTACTTCATATTCCTCTTTAAACATACTACTTCATATTCCTCTTAAACACACTACTTCATATTCCTCTTAAATATACTACTTTATATCCATCTTATACATAATACTTCATATTCATCTTAAACATACTACTTCATATTTCTCTTAAACATACTACATCATATTCCTCTTAAATATACTAATTCATATTCCTCTTAAACACACTACTTCATATTCCTCTTAAATATACTACTTCATATTCCTCTTAAACATAATTCCTCTTAAATATACTACTTCATATTCCTCTTAAACATACTACAATACTTCATATTCCTCTTAAACATACTACTTCATATTCCTCTTATATACTACTTCATATTCCTACTTCATATTCCTCTTAAACATACTACTTCATATTCCTCTTAAATATACTACTTCATATTCCTCTTAAACATACTACTTCATATTCCTCTCAAACATACTACTTTATATTCCTCTTAAACATAATACTTCATATATCTCTTAAACATACTACTTCATATTCCTCTTAAATATACTACTTCATATTCCACTTAAACATACTACTTCATATTCCTCTTAAACGTACTACTTCATATTCCTCTTAAACTTACTACTTCATATTCCTCTTAAACATACTACTTCATATTTTTCTTAAATATACTACTTTATATTCCTCTTAAACATACTACTTCATATTCCTCTTAAAAATACTGCTTCATATTCCTCTTAAACTTACTACTTCATATTCCTCTTAAACATACTACTTCATATTTTTCTTAAATATACTACTTTATATTCCTCTTTAACATACTACTGCATATTCCTCTTAAATATACTACTTCATATTCCTCTTAAATATACCATATTACTTCATATTCCTCTTAAATATACTACTTTGTGTTCCTCTTAAACAAAACTACTTCATATTCCTCTTAAACATACAACTTCATATTCCTCTTAAACATACTACTTCATATTCCTCTTAAACATACTACTTCATATACCTCTTAAATATACTACTTCGTATTCCTCTTAAACAAGCTACTTCTTATTCCTCTTAAACATACTACTTCATATTCCTCTTAAATATACTACTTCATATTCCTCTTAAACATACTACTTCATATTCCTCTTAAACGTACGTGTACTACTTCATATTCCTCTTAAATAAACTACTTCATATTCCTCTTAAATATAATACTTCATATATCTCTTAAACATACTACTTCATATTCCTCTTAAATATACTACTTCATATTCCACTTAAACATACTACTTCATATTCCTCTTAAACGTACTGCTTCATATTCCTCTTAAACTTACTACTTCATATTCCTCTTAAACATACTACTTCATATTTTTCTTAAATATACTACTTTATATTCCTCTTAAACATACTACTTCATATTCCTCTTAAAATACTGCTTCATATTCCTCTTAAACTTACTACTTCATATTCCTCTTAAACATACTACTTCATATTTTTCTTAAATATACTACTTTATATTCCTCTTTAACATACTACTGCATATTCCTCTTAAATATACTACTTCATATTCCTCTTAAATATACCATATTACTTCATATTCCTCTTAAATATACTACTTTGTGTTCCTCTTAAACAAACTACTTCATA